>OY856413.1:217979495-218590566 GCA_963693085.1 Alisma plantago-aquatica
GGATGAATATGAATGAATGATCAATGATGTGACTAATGGACATGGTGTGATAATTATTAATGTTTAAGTAAATAAAGGTGTTGGATATAAGTTTATATTGAATAAATGGAGACAAAGGCCTTAATATCACTTTTGACCTAGGTTGATGGCCTAGTGCAATGTATTGAGAGATCTTAATGGTCAATGACATGTATTAGAGTTGATATGATTTTAGTAATTCAATTTTTTGATTCAGGTCATGTGGATTTCTCTATAAGTAGATAGTATGTATGATGTGTTGGTCAATTATACGACCAAGTGGTCCTACGAGTAGCCTATAGAAAATTTAAAAGGAATTAGAAACATTGTATTGTGTTAATGCCCTTATTATCATTTAACCAAGGGAATTGAAGGCTGAACCCATGGATTCACAACCAAATTTCCAGTTCATTTGATTCAGGCCTGGTTCACTAGCATAGGCTCATTTGCAAAAGAAAAGGGGTCTCCCGGCTCCCCGTTTTGGAAAGTTTAGGGGTTCTAATCAGGCCATCGGCTGGGCTTTGTTAAGAAAGGATGGAGGATACAAAGCCGCAGTTGTTGGTGTGATGGTGGCAAGTAAGACCGATTAGGGTTTTGCCGAAGAAAGATACCGAGAAGAATCAGGACAGACGAGGAAGGAAAAGCTAATGGCAGCGGCGACATCTATAGTTGTGGGTCTGGTTCTTGACCTTGGCCACGGTGTTGTCCTCAGTGTATAAGCAGACTGGTAGCAGTCGTGACTTGCACAATAGTCATCAAGGTACCAAGACCGGGCACGTCGAAGGTGCTCCTAGTTGGTGGCAGCACAAATAGGGAGGAACTGCAGTAGGTTAGGCTTGCGCATGCTTGCCCATGACATGCCCAGAGATGGCACCGCCCTAGGTAGGGAAGTCGCCCAGAGCGTCGGCGACCTCATCTCACACAACATCCGCGAAGCTAGGGGCGTCTGATGCCCAGCGTACATGACAACAGTGTGAAACAAGGGAGGCGGGCTCCTAGTCTATTCGTGTGGGTGAGAAGCACATCGAGTCAAGATTGGGGACCAGATTTCTACGCACAGCAATGCTAAGGGGAGGCTCAACGACGACTTGGTCCTGCCATGATCGCTGATTTGGTCTTTCACGGTCGAACTTCACCCTACCGAGAAGGTCTCATTGCACTCTATTTTTGCGGCAGAATTGGGGGAACGCAATCCCCGCGCTCTGCGAGCAAAGGAGAGGGACAGGTTCAGGTCGCTCCTTGCTGGGATGCCAATTCCAAGGCCCATTTAGCCTGAAAGGTGGAGGAAATAAAGGTAATATGAATGATTAACTCCTTATTTGTTAAGAAACTTTAGGAGTTCATATAGTTTGATCTGGTTGTCAGAATAGGGTGTTTAAGGGCTCGTTGGAAAGCTTGAGATATGAAGAACATCTTGAAGGAGGTTCTAGTCTCTTAAATGATCTAGATAAGGTGTGGACCTCATCATTGAACTTCAAGCAAATGTTGCACCACAATCTTAATAGATTGTGTAGAATGTGATTTAAAGATGAAGATGTGAGTAGACAGATATTTGAGATTTAAAAGAAATGTCTTTTAAAGGATTTAGACCCAACTAGAGGAATTCAAGATGAAGATTTTATCCTCTATGACACAGGTAAGTGGTTCATGCCCATGAGTATTTATGTTTATCAAACCAAGTACATTTACATGCTTCTTAGATAAGACCTTCATGTCCTACATTCTAAGTTAAATATGTATGATAGATTTTATGTGCTTATGATTGTAGAATTTCATATGCTCAAAACCTTAAGTAGTGATGGGTCATGGAATGATTCTAGATCATGAGTTAAGTTCATAAGAAGGATAAGAAAATATATTTCTATCATATCCTTAAAGATATTCCATATGGATACTCAGGATACAAGATATGAATCAAAAATAAGACATCCATCCTTCCATGGTTATGTGATATAACTATGTATTAGGATTTGAAGAACCAATATGCCATTAGGGTCCCTTATATGTAATCATGTATTGAGATTTCAAGTAGAACATGTTTTTAAGATTTCTTCTCCGTTATAGATATAATGGTATACTAAGAATTCAAGTAGGAACATGTCATCAAGGCTTCTTATATATGTAGCGATCTAAGAATTAAGAGGTGGAATGGATTCCTTAGAAAGATTAGTGTTTAAGAAATTAAGTATTATGTGAGAATATGGGTGTTGTACATGGTAGACCATGGCCCAATTTCTAAGATAAAGGTATTATTGGGATCAAAATATATAGTAACATGAGTTTATGATGATATTATCAAGTTATGAGACATCAAGTCATGATTAATTTGTAGGATGAGACTTTATATGCTTTCTGTGTTAAGACTTAAGATTTAAGTTTATACAAGTGTATTGAGATCAGACTTAATGAGATTTTATATAAATTGAGTCACCGTGTCAGAAATAACATTCTTATAGATATTTGATACTCGAGAACTCTCATATGCTCTATATTCCCATATTTAGTTCAGAAACTTTCCCTAAGAATGTAAGCTTAGTTGTCATTTATTTAGTATTAAAAGTAGCTACGTTATTCCAATCAGATTGACGTATTAGATTAAGGATTAACCAGATAATGAGGATATGAGATTTAGATTCAGACTTAGACTACTCATGGTGTGAGTAGACAAATTTTGAATAAAGATACATGATAAGGGTTTTAGACCAAATCTCAATTATGAAGTAATTGAGATCCATATTCACATTCAGTTGTAGATTCAGTTTATCACTTAAGAATAAAATATTCATATTCATATTCAGATTTAGAATTCAGTACCTGCTCAGTACTCAGTAATCAATTTCAAATAATATCAATTACCAATATTCAGTTTAATATAAGATAAGTTCAGATTCAGTATTCAGTAAAGCAATCAATATTCAGCTTCAGTTCAGATTAAGAATTAAGTAAGTTTAGACTTAAGATAATTAAGTTGAAACCTTCACATAAGACATTATATGACAAGTCCTCATTCAGTAGTCCCGGGATGATTTAGAGGCATCTGTTGCCAATTCAAAGGAGTGTTTACTCCAATTCAGAGGTGTTGCGGCACCAATTCAGGGCGTAGTCACGCCAATTTAGAGACAGCTCTGTGTCATTCAGAGGCATGTAGTGCCAATTCAGGGTACTTCGGTACCAATTCATGGCGTAGATATGCCAATTCAGGAGGACTCATTGTATAATGGTGGCCACAATCATATAAAATTCATAAGTAAAATATACCTTAGATTAGAGCATGCCCACAATCTCATCCATGAGTAGGATGAGAGGGAATTAGATGACATAAGTATGACCTTGACACTTTGGTGTAGGTCTTGAGATCCATGTACCAAGGTACATGTCTCCAGAGAAAGATAAGGTAAAAAGATAACAATTTAGATTTAGTAATAAGAGAGAATATGTTACAGATTTTACTCAGAGTTTGATGTTAGTTTCATGTTCATAATGTTCAATTTCAGTTCCTTAGCAATGTATATTTTAGAATACTCATGCCACTTACTCTAATGACTATTTTTTTCCCAATGCATGGCTGGGGACATGATGTATGTAGGTTTTGGAGCAGTTGAGGATCAAAGGAACAAGTAGAGCACTAGAAGATTTCAAGCTCAGCCTAGTGGGGTGCCATTTACCTAGATGATCCAAAGTTTTGACATCTTTTATTTTGTCTAGTTATGCTATCAATTAGATTAGATTGTATGGTTTAACGTGATGTAGTTTTATGTTGACAAAAACTATGTATGGATCAGTTTTACAGTTATGCAAAGTGTTTCATTTACTTTCATTGCAATGATAATCATGTTTGTGACACTCTCAGATGGAAAAAAAAATTATAGCTTCCGCTCATGTGTTATGACAATCTGGGTGTTACATCAGTGGACTCCCAAACTAAATGAGGGTGCTCAATGGACTCCCTACATACATCAGGTTGCTCAGGACTTCCTAATAAAATTAAATCAGGATCACTCAGTGGTCATCCTAATAATCTAAGAAAGCTAAGTGGTCTTCTCCTAAAGAGAGTACATGCTACGGTTGTAACTCTATAGAGAAGATACTGTTATACCTCAGCATAGCTAATTACAGTAGACACAAGATGTCATGCTAAATCTAAGTGGTCTCGTACTAACCGAGACAAGGTGAGGTCTTGACAGTTGGCTCTGCCATTGACCTTGTATGATACCAATTTCGACTGACTAGTGGTCAGTTAGAGTATGAGCGGTATATCTCATCTCCTCTGGGCATAATTATGAATGAGGACATGCAATCATCCATGTAGCATATCTACTTAAGGATTGAATACGGAAAACATTGGTTGATATTTTATTACTTTTATACATGTTCTTCGTATTCCTTATAAAGAAAATAGATGATTTATTGTTCCATCATTTATAGATGCATTAATTTAAGAAGAGAAATTATTCAGCTCTACTTATAATAGTGATTAATCATGCTTATTATTATAAAAGAATCATCTTCTCAGCTTTATACTATCTAGATGTGATAATAATATTGTTGGCAAAGAGTTATATCTCTCGCTAGGACAATTGTCTCACCCCGTGGGATCCACAATTTTTAGGTGGACATGCAAGAGGAGGTAGAGATCGTTCTACAGAGGAAGGACAATAAATAGTAGGGTAGTAGTAATAGTATAAGTTGAGTATATTGTTTGTTGTGTCTTATAGATAGAAGTCATATGTATCGTCTATGTACTCTCAGGTCCTTGGAGTTGGTTCGTAATGGTTTCATGAACGATCTAAGATTTTGGCTTGTATGCCTTGAGGTTTTATGCTATGTCAGTACATGTGTTGATAGAGCAACCATTATATGTTATCATCGAGATGAAATGAAATAGTGATTGTACAATGTAAATCATGTTATGTATAAGATTTGGATCTTTCAGTAAGAGCTTTCTAGTAGAGGATATCCTTGCAAAATGGTTTTAATTTTAGTGATTTTTGTCAATCTGTTGATCATGGTAATTCCGCATAATTAGTAATGATTTGGCTATAGGTTTTATGGTTGTCATTACAAGGACAATTACACAGGATCGGGCAGTGAAACCTTATGCCCTGGTGCTCTTTGTTATCCATTATTTACTTCTTTAATCTCTGTTGCTTTTGGCAACATCTTAGTTTAATCAATCTTTCAACTACTCAGTGATAAATATTACTCTTATTACTTCTGAATCCTATTTAACTAATCAAAAAGGTTGTCCTTTGGGTTCGATCCTTAAGTATACTGCAATAAGGCTTCCACTCGTGTGGAGTAGGGAATTAGTGTGCTGCTTTTGGTAAACCTAGGAGATTATTCTTTTAGGGTTTTTCTCGGTGCAACATTTGTAGCCCCATAAAAAACTGGTGTTGTTACTGGAGACAATGGTAGTTACATATTTTTAGAAGTATAAACATAATTAGGGTTTTTATTTTTGTTTTAATTTATTTATAATATTAAAAGTCCTCAAGAATGAAGTGCTTCACTCATAAACATTCTTTCTCTTTTTGGATACCTCTAGTCTATGCGAAGATCTAGGAAATCTTGACTGTAGATTTCCTTTTGACCCTAAAATTTAGAAATCTTTGTACGGAGAGAGCCATGGCCGACGCAGAGGTTGCGGAAGTAGAAATCCAAGCATGCATCAATGTGGTAATTGTGACCCATTGAGAATTACTCACCGCGGAAGCCAAAGAACAAGCGGAAGTTAAGTTCAAGACCAACCTAGAAGCCACCCAAGCTGTGGAGCATGCGAAAGAACTTTGAGATTTCTCCATCCCTAAAGGCATCGATCTGACTCATCCAGTCCAACCCCCAGGCGACCTGATCAAGATTAGAGCCCAATGGGTCAGCTTGTTGCAAAATGCCAACTTTAACATGAAGGATCAGAGATGATTTTTAAGATCATCTCCTCAAATTCATCGACCTTTTCTCAATGATGAAGCCCATAGGCACTATTGATGACACCATGTGACTCCAGTTCTTCAAGTATTCCCTGACGGATAAAGTCATGGCTTGGTATAGCACTCTTAGAGGAGATCTGATCAATACTTGGGTGGCCCTAGAGAAAAAATTCCTAGAAAAATTCTACCCCCTCCCCTTCTATGACATACTCGATCCGGGAACAAATTATAAGATTCAATCAAGTATCTGAGGAGTCTCTGTATGAAGCATGGGAGCGATTCAATGAACTCCTATGCAAGTGCCCGCATCACAGCATCTCTGAGAATCAAGTCATTGAGTTCTTCTATCGAGCAGTCAACAATGAGACCAAGAAATTCCTAGATTCCTCCTCTAAGGGAAATTTCATGAAACAGAGTTTTGACAACGCACTCAAAATCATCAATCTTGAAGTAGAAAATCAGACTCATTGGACTAGGCTATCTCTAAAGCATTGAATCCCTCTCCCTCCAGTAAGAAAATCTCAAGAAGTCCTTCAGTGTATATGAGATAAAGAGCCAGACTCCCCAAGTACAGACTATCACACCTTCGTGTGAATTTTTTCATGCAGTTGACCATAGTACCATTCACTATAATAGCTATACGCTACATTCCACGAGCATCAGACAGGTCAGAAATACATAGCTATGTTGGCTAAATGGACATCTATAAATCCCTTTGTTTTGATTATGACAAACATTTCATTCTTATTGATCTAACGAGCTACTTGAGTGTGCAGGAACAAGGTGGATGACAAAAGCAATTAGGGAAATCCATATACTTATATGTTTGTATTTTCATGAAATGTAATCGCCTTGTAAAAACTTGTACAAATATATAATGTACAAGTACTTAGATTTCATGTAAATCAAGCGTTAGATTCTCCCTAGCTAAACACCATACTTAGATAGGTCATCCCCTTCAAATAGGATCACATATGCACACTCATACATATAATTAGTGCCTAAATTGAAACATTGAAACAGGATCAATCTCGGTCGACAAACTCCTCGACCGAGACACTCTCGGTCGACAATCTTCTCGACCGAGAAAGATCCAAAGTAGTCGTTAGACACAACTGACAAGGTAGTTGGAAGTTGGAGATAAATGTTGCAAATCACTTGATCCAGAGAGCCTGTCGGTCGACAAAACTTCGACCGAGTAGGTATCTCGGTCGACCATTCCTCGACCGAGATGGTCTCTGACAGCAACTGCAGAATTAATTAATTAGCCGTTGTTAAAGCAACAAACTTGTACCTAACGGCTAGTTAAGCACTTAGAAACCCCTAGAAGTTGTCTAGAACGTCCTTAAGCATCCTTAGGCCATTCCTATAAATAGGACAAGCCATAGGACACTCAAACACACTTGTTACACTTGAGAAATCCTTGAGCATACTTTGAGCAATCTATTTGTGAGCAATTTGAGCATTGTGACAATTGGCCATTTCCTTCCTTAGCTCAAAATTCGTGTCCTATAGGCTAGTATCTCCTACCCACTGCAATCACACGTTCATACACTTGGTTAGGAGATCTATACGCTTGATCTAGGCAAATCAAGCCTTGGGCTACAAAGGATAAGTTGTAATTTCCTTTTTCCTTTCTTGTTCTCTATTATCGTTTGTACTCTCCTTGCTACTCCTAGGTTGGAGGCTGCTGATTGGAGAGGGTGGAGATCTTCTTGGTGAAGAAGGTGACTTTGAGCTACTTCAGAAGGCTGGTGCAACGGGAGGTTACTTCTAGAGAGGAAGGCTACTTCAAGGGGGAGCTTGGAGTTACTTCAAGAAGGCTACCTCAAAGTTGGTGCACCTACTTCAAGTGAAGGTTGTTCAAAGGGTGTAAAGGAAAGTATTGTATTTTTTATAAATCCTTGAGAAGGTAATAAAATAAATACTTTCAAAATCCCGGTTGGGTAAGCAACTGGGTAGTGGACTGACAACTTTAGTATTTGCTAAAGTTGGAACCACTCTAAACACCTGTCTCCTTCTTCCAATTTTCAATTGTGGTTGTTTGAGTTTAATAAATTGTTAAAATTATTTTAAAACTCTATTCACCCCCCTCTGGTGTTTTTCAATTGGTATCAGAGCAGGCTTCAAGGAACCCTAACCAGGTCTTGAAGAATGGAGGGTAATGGTGATTACAATCACAACAAAAGGTGCTTCTTGGACAAAACTACAACATGTTGCAATTGGTGCTTAGGAACAAGCCACACAACAACTAGATGCCCATGGAGATCAAAGAAGGAAGATGAGAACAAAGATTGTCTCATTGCTACAACTAGTGAGGAAGAAGAAGAAGAGGTAAGTCTTTTTGATTTATCTAAAGAAGAACTAGTTGCTAGCCTTGAAGAAACACATATTAAATATGTTGAATGCAATAAGAAATTAAAGAAATCTAATAAAGCAAATGATGAATTACATGCTAAGCTTCTTGCTATTACATCTGAAAACGAAGATCTTAAAAAGATCATTGAAGATCATGATATTGAGATAAAATCTATAGAGGCAAATTGTAATCTACTTTCTTTAGAGAAGAATAATTTGCAAAGTCAAGTGAATGATCTTCAAAAACAACCCATCTTATGCAACCATCTAGATTATGATTCTATTGTCAAAGAAAGAAATTCATTGTCTTCTAATCTAGATCAAGAATAACTAGATATCAAGAAGAGAATGGAAGAGATTGCCAAGTTACAACAAAAAGTTAGTAATTTGAATAGTAATGGCATTCTTGATAAAATATTAGATAATCCCTATCATCAAATCGGGAGAAGAGGACTAGGTTACAAGCCTAAAGGGAAATCCTATCAACAACCTAGTTGGAGAAAGTCACAAACACATCAATCTATATATGTACCTAAAGGAACATCATCACCCAAGAACAACACTGAACACAACCATAGAAAAAGATATGAGGTTGACTCGATATGCTATCATTATTGTTTGCGCCTTGGTCATTATTCCTTTTCATGTCCTTACAAGAGAAAAGATGTCGAGTTAGTTTGGGTTCCAAGACCTCCAAACTAAATAAACGCAATTAAGTTGAGATATAACCAAGAACCTTAGTTGCATATTTCTACGTCTATCTCAACTCAACATAATGGGATAACAAATAAATTTAAGTATCTAAATATTTAACTTGCATAGTTATGTTTTTATTTGGAAGCAATTAACAGTTCCAGAAATATTGTCGGTTGAGAGACTGTCGACCGAGACACTGTCGGTCGAGAAATTGTCGACCGAGCATGTCACTGATTTCCAGTCTGTTGCAAAATTGCTGAATTCTTTGATAAAATTGCTATCTATTCATGATTAATGATTGGATATATATTTTGGAAATCATCCATACAAATTTAAATTAACATTAGTTTATTCCCTAAATGATTTAAGTTTAAACTGAAATTATGCTTAGTTTAATGAAAAGAAAATTTCTATCATTATTCACATGATTTCTTTATTTTTTGGTCTATCCATATAGAAATCATGTGATTATTTACTATTATTGTTCTGTTATTACATCATGGATATGCTTTCACCATTTGGTACTGTGATTAGCTTGATAAATAATTGTCTACATGGATCCATGATAGGCAAGCAAATGCTTTATTGGTAATATGTTATGCTTGCAACACATAAGATAAAATCTCTCAATTAGTATCTTTAAAAGACTTGAGATATTTAGTGTGCCTTTAGTAAAGAATCTTATGAGGATACTAAACGACGTGAAATTTGATATTCATATTACTACAGCAAAGCCTATATTTCAAGAAAAGGACAAATGTTTTCATATTAAGAATTATGCTTCAACTTGTTTTATGTAGATATTATACTCGATATATTCAATTTGAAAATCTACAAATTTGCCTCTCGGTTAAAATGAAATTTGACCAAGGGGCGCTATGGTCGTAGTCAAATTCGACCTAAAATAAGTTTGACACAACAACTATTTGAATATCATTTTATTGTGATTAAAAGCAAAATTAATTTATGATCACAAAATTGTCCCAATATTGTCAAAAATAAAACAACAATATTACTCCCTTAGAAAATATATATATGCTCTACAAATTCAGTCTATCATTTGCATTAAAATTAAGGGGGAGAAGTAATATCAAATATTCAACATGGATATCTTTTTGAAATGACAAAGGGGGAGAAAAGAATATCAAAATAAAATAAAGATCAAAACTATAATAACTGAGTTTCATAATGAAAAAGGCCAAGCACTTACTTGCAAAACAAGAATGGCTACAAAAGGTAATCTTCAGGTATGAAACTCATATGTTTTATATTTCTTTCATTTATATTTTTGGAAATGTTTGTCATCTTCAAAAAGGGGGAGATTGTTGGCTAAATGGACATCTATAAATCCCTTTGTTTTGATTATGACAAACATTTCATTCTTATTGATCTAACGAGCTACTTGAGTGTGTAGGAACATGGTGGATGACAAAAGCAATTAGGGAAATCCATATGCTTATATGTTTGTATTTTCATGAAATGTAATTGCCTTGTAAAAACTTGTACAAATATATAATGTACAAGTACTTAGATTTCATGTAAATCAAGTGTTAGATTCTCCCTAGCTAAACACCATACTTAGATAGGTCATCCCCTTCAAATAGGATCACATATGCACACTCATACATATAATTAGTGCCTAAATTGAAACATTGAAATAGAATCAATCTCGGTCGACAAACTCCTCGACCGAGACACTCTCGGTCGACAATCTTCTCGACCGAGAAAGATCCAAAGTAGCCGTTAGACACAACTGACAAGGTAGTTGGCAGTTGGAGATAAACGTTGCAAATCACTTGATCCAGAGAGCCTGTCGGTCGACAAAACTTTGACCGAGTAGGTATCTCGGTCGACCATTCCTCGACCGAGATGGTCTCTGACAGCAACTGCAGAATTAATTAATTAGCCGTTGTTAAAGCAACAAACTTGTACCTAACGGCTAGTTAAGCACTTAGAAACCCCTAGAAGTTGTCTAGAACGTCCTTAAGCATCCTTAGGCCATTCCTATAAATAGGACAAGCCATAGGACACTCAAACACACTTGTTACACTTGAGAAATCCTTGAGCATACTTTGAGCAATCTGTTTGTGAGCAATTTGAGCATTGTGACAATTGGCCATTTCCTTCCTTAGCTCAAAATTCGTGTCCTATAGGCTAGTATCTCCTACCCATTGCAATCACAAGTTCATACACTTGGTTAGGAGATCTATACGCTTGATCTAGGCAAATCAAGCCTTGGGCTACAAAGGATAAGTTGTAATTTCCTTTTTCCTTTCTTGTTCTCTATTATCGTTTGTACTCTCCTTGCTACTCCTAGGTTGGAGGATGCTGATTGGAGAGGGTGGAGATCTTCTTGGTGAAGAAGGTGACTTTGAGCTACTTCAGAAGGCTGGTGCAACGGGAGGTTACTTCTAGAGAGGAAGGCTACTTCAAGGGGGAGCTTGGAGTTACTTCAAGAAGGCTACCTCAAAGTTGGTGCACCTACTTCAAGTGAAGGTTGTTCAAAGGGTGTAAAGGAAAGTATTGTATTTTTTATAAATCCTTGAGAAGGTAATAAAATAAATACTTTCAAAATCTCGGTTGGGTAAGCAACCGGGTAGTGGACTGACAACTTTAGTATTTGCTAAAGTTGGAACCACTTTAAACACCTGTCTCCTTCTTCCAATTTTCAATTGTGGTTGTTTGAGTTTAATAAATTGTTAAAATTATTTTAAAACTCTATTCACCCCCCTCTAGTGTTTTTCAAGCTACTCAAGCTGAAGATGTGAAGTCAATCCACAATATCTTGTGGTAAGAGTACTATAACCTAAACTAGGCCCACACTCATATAGGTTTGCAATACGAGAACCCCACGGGAGCCAAGGGACCAAATCAATCCTTGATGCAAAATGCTTAGACAAGAGCACCAATGAATTACAATTGGTCGTGCAACCAGAGAAATTTCAGGTTCAACTTTCCCAGCCGAAACTACCAGCAGCAACAGTAATTCCATAATCCAAATCAAGCTCCTCCACTACAGATCAAAGATGCACCAACATAGGACCCAATGAAGACACTTCAGGAGATGATGGAGTCATGCCAAATTCCACTCACTAATGCCACTACAAACTAAAAGGTGTTGGAATCTCAGATCGCTTGACTGCGGTTAGTCAACAACCTCCAGCAGGAACAATCGTTGGCCAGCCAGAAAAAAATAACCCAAGCATATGGAGCAGCTAGAATAGTTGAATGTTGTGATGACCAGGTCCAAGAATGTGTACAACACACCACCTTTCTCCACCCTTGATGATGAAATTGAGAGTACCTCAATAAAAATTTCACAATATTTAGGCAGCAATTTAGAGAATCAGGTGACAGAATCCTTTGAGATTCCAGGGCAATCTAGTATCAATGAAATCATGATAGAAGCAACTCCTACAACTAACTCTGAAGTTCCTATAATTCCTAAATGTATGTCATGTGTACTACATGCAAGACCTCTCAAACAAGCCAAGCTTAGTTACTGACTCATGGAATTAAAAGGTACCATGAATAAAATCCACAGAAATATACCATTCCTATGTTTGCTGACTAATACACCATCTTGGTGTATCTCAAGACAATCTTGTTAGGAAAGCATTTGGTCTGAGAGAACCAAATAATGAAATTGTCACAGACAATATCAGGTGTTATACAAGATCTCTAAACTCAAAAGAAAATCTATCTAAGATCTCTATGGATAGATGACATTTTTGGTAATGACACATGCCGAAAGGGACTCGCTGCCCTACACCTTATATCAATGCCTACGATTCATAGATCTCCTACCCATGACAATGAATCATCAAACGCAGTCCTGAAACATGGGTTGTTATAAAGGTGATGATTGGGTGGCTTTGACACATGGGGCTTTTGAGGGGTGAGTGATAGATATGGGATTTGTCCCTCCTGAGGGAGTTTGATATCCAAGGCCACTTGATGAGTAGGATTGAAATAGGCGTGCGCACACATGTGTGAATCAGTATGTGATATTGATGTCATACATATCTCTTCCAATCTACTCTGAGATCAAGAAAGTGAATGAACGTTGACAGGATGACTGTTCCATGCCTCGAGTTCATTTGGGATATCAGCTACAAAGGAATTATACATTCACTGTAACACCATTCACGGATTGTAGGATTGAAAGTTGTTCTCCAACTTTCTACTTTCACTTGGGTAGCACTGATGTGTGACTAGGCACCGCTCTTTGCTTGTGAAGTCATAAGTTTTATGGACTTTCACTGCCAACATGAAATGGACCTGCAGGGTCACACACATAGGATTTAACCTGGAAGAGGAGTTTTGTCCACAAGCAATGTTTAGATTGATTACTAAAGGAGAATCTGGCAAACTTGTTCTATGATTAGGAAAGAATACTATTGATTATTGAGTTATTGAAGATATGAAGAGAGTGCACAAGTATATTGAATCTTTTAAGGCAGAAAGTACATTGGAAGTAAAACAATCATGCCAACAAGATGTTGATCAAGATGACAGAGTCATGCCCATGGACAATCCATGCACATCGTCTAACCATGATCCAGACTCCACATCTTGAAGGATAAGGGTTCAGATACCCTATCCGCTAGTGCAGCTTGAAAAAAAAAACATTACTATAGTCGATTCTGCGACGCTTAACAGGACGCTTGTTGGGAGGCAACCCAGCCATTTTTCTTTTTCAATTTCTTTTTTTATTTTTTATTGCATATTTTCTTTTGATAAATCCACTAAAAAAAAGAAAAATAGAGGTTTGAAGAGTGAGGAGAGAAGGATAAGGATGAGTATCACATCCTGGACAAGCTAAGTGAATGGACAACTGGTGTGGCGAGCAAGCCTCATGATGGTATGCTCTCATCTACCCAGTCACTCGATTAACAAACGGAGATCTCATGATCTTTTGGATTAATGAGTGATGTGGTTCATGGGATATGTGGCCTAATGTGATTGATCTTTCAATTTTCCATTACTGATTTTACTTCTTTCTCATAAATAAACTACCCTCGTCTCTTCTGAGAAATATTATCCCTTGGAAATAGTTTTCATTTTTATCTCATTCCAATTATGAGTATTCACTTCCATATTTTGATTAGGACTTTCCAAGCGACAAGTGACGTAAAATCCCTATTTGCTAGGGATAATGCATGCATGGTGTAACCGCCAGTTTCTTTTAGGAAACTCATAATGTCTCCTCGGTATAGTTATATAATGGGTGACGTGTAGGACTTGACAACACTAGAACTTTTTGAAGATCAATTAAAGTCAATGTTTCCATCTCTCTCTTGCATGGACATCACCCATGGCAGCAACAAATATCAACATGAATGATAGAATCCAACAAGGAGACAGAGGCCCTCCACTGACCGATGAGATCCCCTCTAATGAACGTCTCTAGCGCTACTATTCCCAGGATACATATGTCCCCTGGGATCTCTGATTTGTGCACATGACACATTGTCAGTGGATGCCAGTGCCAGATCCAAACCCGCTGATCAATTAGCCGCATGATCAGTTGGCCATCACCCTAGAAGAAGAGTGTTGGATAAGGGTGGGCTATGGAGAATGGGGTGTGTAGACCAGGATACCATCTCCTCCACCCAATGAAGATCATGACAAATGGTGGCCACGACCATGCCGGGATGAGGGCGTCACCAATGGAAGATGAACCCTCAGCTAGGGTTTTATTGTGGGCTCTTGGGCTAGCAACACCCCTAATATCCCCCTCCTCGTTCTCTATATCGATCCCCCTCCATCTCTAACTTATTTATCCAAAGGATGGGTAGAATTTTGAAGTTGGGGTGGGAGTGGGTGGTATGTCATTCTTCCCCACCATCTCAACTCTACCCTTGCCCTTTCTCATCCTCAAACTCTCTTTTTCCATCTTTTATTTGCATCTACCTTGTTTTATTGTTTTTTTTTCATTTTTTGTGTGAGTTGTGACCATTACCTAGTCGGTCACTCTGATGTATGTTAAAAATAGAAAATATATGAATGAATTGTCCCTTTTTCTTTCATTCTTAAGCTAACCCATGCAAATAGAATGATTAAGGAATATACATATTTTGAACAGTCCTGGGCCCCGATGACAACAATAAAGCATCCCTCCCCCTTGGAAGTGACGATAAGCAGATGAAATTAGAAAGGGTCAAGCCACATGTGCCTCCAACATGACTTGCAACAATACTTGTGAACACCTTTTTACCCTATATATTAACTGAATTAATTGATATAATATGATGATATGATTCCAATGCAACAATAAAATAAAGAAGCACAAGTCATCCTCTTGCTCTCATTCTTCTTCTATCACCTCTTACTTCTTCGTTATCCATGAAAGAAAAAAAAATCCACTATATGCCAAACCCTAAGTCCGGGTTGGCATCCCCTTCACAAATACTCTCTCTTTCCATTTTTTGTCCATAGGCATGCATGAATAAAAGAGGCCAATGAACCCAAATGAAAACATGTGGTCAATGTAACTGCCAACAAATAAAAATTCCCGAGTCGAATAGAGGAGGGAAAAAATAAAATAATTGAATCACATATAAGATCTCAAGTCAAATAGAGGAGATATCAGGAAATTGGGTTCATGTCATATCTTTCTCCCCCTTTCATCCAATTTTCATACCCTTGGGACTTATCAAAATTCTCCCCCATTCAGCCAAATAGCCATGGCTTATGCTTACTTCTACTTGCGCGGACAGACCATGAGTATTATTGATATGAAAGTAGTTTCTTATAGGTTCTGGGGCCTAGAAGTTAGAGGAATAAGCCCCGATTGGGGGATATCCAAGTGTCACTATGTGACCCCAAGGATTAGGGTCACTTGATTGTGAATACTAGAAAGGGAACAATGAGGTTTTCTTGATGGAGAGAGGAAGGCTTGGAACCTAGTATCAATTGTTGATATTCTTTTTATTTTGTTTTACTCAGGACGAGAAAAGGATTAAGTCTGGGGTAGTTTGATGAGTATATTTTTACCCATTTTTACATGTTTTATTCTCTTTTTAGGGTTTTTTGTGTCTTTATTTCCTAGTTTTATCGTTATATTCAATTAAATGTGATTATTTTCCCTTTTTTATATTTTAATGTATTATTATATGTATTTCATGCAAAATCAACCGAAGTTGTGTTGCAACGCTCAAATGGATGATTAGGCCCTCATGATGCTACACCTCAAGGGAATGAAGGCCTAAAAGATTTCCTTTTGATCACCTTCCAACCACCTAGTCAAGCAAGTGGTTCTGCCTTTCACCCGACTTGAGTCGCTCTTTGCCCAAAGTCTTCCTGTTTCATTGACCTAGCGAGTGCTCTTAGTATCCAGCCCATTCCAGTTCATCCATGTTGGCTCGCCAAAGAGCCATACGTGAGGTTCAAATTGAGCAACCCACATGAGTCACATGTTGGATCGAGTACGGTCCATGCAATAAGATGCCTTCAACCACAAGCATTCAGCTTTAGGGTTTTGGAGGCGACGAATGCATCTATAACAGGGAACCCTTATTGTCCATTCAAAGGGTCTATGATCGGTGATTAGAAGCCACATTTTGTAGCACAAACCCTAGTAGGGAGCGAGGAGGAGGCGGCCACAGTGGAGAGATTGGTCTTCATGCACCAAGCATCATGGCCTTCTCCATTGTTCCTACTATCTCTTTATTGTTGTCGCTTTCCATGAGCGAGTAGATACTTTGTGATGGGGCATGGGGGATAGCCCCGATCACCCGTATTTTATCTTAGATGGTATCTAAACTTGATAATATAGTTGCTAAATAAAGTATCATCCTGCTCAATGCCTTACTTTGCAAATTGACGACTTGTTCTGCATATTAGTTATAATCATGGATATGTAGGTTTTTGTGAGCATGATTAGAACAATAGAATGATCTTATTATCCCCCTGAGCTATCACCAAGGTATAGTGAGGTGTTTGGACTTCGATCTACTACATGTCAAAGATGGTCATATGTAAGTAAAAGAGTTCAATAGCATAGGATTTTGGGTGATTTCCACACTCACTTGTGTAATATTGATACATGAGACCATGGTTGTTACGGTTCCCAAAATATTGCATTGCATTTACCTCTTTGTCAAGAAAACAAATAAGTTACAAGGTATTGTTGGAGTGACCTCCCACTTGATTATTCATTAAATTCATCATATTAGCAAGCATCTTCAAAAATTTTGGATACACCTCACTTGAAGAAGAATCTAGTGTAGTAGATGGGGAGGCAGTGATATTTCTATCGTAATCATTTATGACACTTGATTCTCAATGCCTTGAGATACTAGCCAAGTGCTCAAAGAGATGCCATGACTCCTTGGGAGGCTTTGCCATTAAGGTACCATCACAAGAAGAGTTTACTAGCTTCTATATCAATTAAGATAATATGAAGTGGTAAAATTGTACTAGTTGTCGCAATGGTACCTCATGGTGTCAAAGCTTTTGGAACCTTCACCAACTTTAATGAAATATTTCATGGCCGAATTGACTTAAAGAGGTGACATTCCTTATCATTTAAATATGTTTTGTTGTGGGATAAAATTTCTTGGGGAGATCATTTGTCATACCTTCCTACGTCAACACCTCAGCCTTGTAGAATGTCTTACTTGTCATTATCCTTCAATTAGAATAGGAAGAGGGTAACATGTATCGAGTCATTATTTGTTGCGGGAGTGCAAAATGTGAAGCAAGTATCTAATAAGGTTTTAATGTTCTTGTAGGATTCTCATTATCTAATCCATATAAGTTTGGAAGAAGTCCCACTAGAGTTGGCAAAATAGAGAATGCATGCCCCAATGTTTGCTTCAGACTTGTAGCAACTAGTGACATGTAGTTGCCCAATGTGAATTCACAGAGGGGCCATGATATGGGTGGAATGGGTGGGTCACATTGATGCATTTCTTTTTCACAATCTCCCATTACTTGCTCTTCTTACTCGAATGTGACGATTTCTTTGCCTTCTTCTCCCTATCTCTGAATCCTAAAAGAAAAAATTGATAGACAAGGAGCAATGATCAAACATGAGCTATCACATGCACAACCCACAACCAAGCAAAGAGAAGAAATTTGTGAATCACAAATTAAAAATAAAGAATAGTACCAATAATGGAAACTAGAAAAGGTTAAAAAGAAACAACTTGTTAGGTCCTAAAAGCCACCCCCAGCAACAACGTTAAAAATCCTGATTGCACGTGTGGTGCACACACCCATGAGATATAACAATATTTATAGATCACGATAACACTCTCTAATACACAAAACTATTAGCAAGCGCATGGGCTCACAATATAGTATATAGCAGGAAAATTAAGGGGTCGGTCCTACGACTCTAGGGTTTCTTCTTTAGGTTTCTAGATAAAGGAGTAGGGTTGTTAAGGTTTGATTGGGGGTTTAAATTATACTAGGGTGAACAAGCAAGGAAGAAAATCAATAATCAAATATACCTTAACCTTAAACAATCAAAGCTAACAGAAAATCTAAGAGAGAAATTAGACTAAGTTAAATCAATCACTAATCAAGAGACTGAGAGTACGTAACTATGCTAATCTAAGAATTACACTAAGAACACAAGCAAAAATGCACTAAGCAAATAACTAGGAAAATTTGGCACAAGAAACTAAGCAAGGACTACTTACTCTAACAAGAAACAACTATCTTAAACAAAGGCCAACAAGTAGACCAAACAAGCAAGGGATAACTAACTAGCAATGGAGAAAATTAGGTTTTAAGCAAGTAAATCAGATAGTGGGTTGTTTGGGGGATACACAACAATAAATCATGCAAAAGGGTCCTACTTATGGACAACCATTCAAAAAGCTATCAAACCAAACAAAAAGGATTAAAGTAGCACATGCATCATATTCTATGAGTTAGCCTAGGTGGCATAGTGTACTATAGAGGAACTAGTCCCTATCATTTCCATCTATTCTTACGATGTGTTTATTAAATGGAATAGGTATACATATATCTAGGTTTTCCAAGTCTACATTTATTCTAATAAACTTACGACAAGAAGTATTATATAGTATAGTTGAAGGGTATTTCACCTCTAATTACTTCCATATAACCAATCAATTTTATCAATTTTGATGTATTAATTTCTAAGTGTGATTATTTAACCATATAACATTCAAATTGCTAACAATAAAAAATTCGCTTAGTATAAATAATAAAGGAACGCTCATTACATTCTTTATATTAGATATGCATCATGATAGTCTCTTGGATGTCTACATTCATCAAATTCATTACAAAGCATATATTAAACATTCATCACAAGGCACTTAGAACATAGATAATAGTTGAACATTCATCACAAGGCATATATTTAGGTTATAGAAAAAAAAATATGGACCTCAATGGCAGTGTAGGAGAGGAGGAGCAACAATTGCACAAATAGAGAGAGAAATAGCAACAACAATAACAAAGACTAATGGCTCTGAGCACTAAGCTTGGCAACTGTAAGATCCTAGTCGCAACAGTAGCGAGGTGGCTCCAAGCATTAGGATCACCGTCTCTAAGAAGAAGTATCGTCATCACAAAGCAATAGCAAAGGAGGCACTCCAAGAAGAAAAAATAGTAGCATCACAAAGAGGAGGGTGGTGGTGTACAGAGGAGGAGGCATAATAGTATTGGAGAGAGGAGAGTAAGAGGTTGAATGGAGTGGTAGTGATAGTTGGAAGAAATAGTGGTGGTGACGGCCAGAATGATGACAATGATGATGGCTGGAAGTAGAAGCAACAATGTCATTGTTGTCATCCAGAGATAGGTCTAGCATGGCATGCGAATAATGAGAATAAGGGAAAGATTTTTTTATGGGTGGTATTAGTAGTAACTGTGTTGTTTGTTCGAAGAAGAAACTGACAACATAGATATTTTAGTTGGTTTCAACAAGCTAAATCGACTAGATAGTTCCTTTTATGTTGTTGGTACCACTTGAGGAAATCAATGTCATATGCTAACACCCCTAGCCACCCTCATTAATACCTAACATGTTGGTTTTAAGAGCATAAATGAAAATATAAAAGGAACTACCTAGTCGGTTTATCTTATTAAAACTGACATCACACCTTTATACCCCCTCTCCAACAACCTCAGACCTATAATGCTAGTGTGTAGCCTAGCCAATATTATAATCCAATTTGAGGGGAAAATAGTTTTTGAGGGGGCGTTATGAGAAACTAGCAACATCAATTTGGCAAGATATATCGACACAACAACTAATTGAAACCACCAACTAAAGTCATCAATTTGTCATCTATAAATGAAGGACACATATTTTTTGGAGGTAAATTGTAATTTGCAGGTTTAATAGAGGGAAGGGTTGTGTCATTAACTATTTTGAAATTGATGTTGTACTTACTTTCCCAAATTTTTCTAGGGACTTAAATTTCATTGGTTTAATGTGATGTCAATTTTGCACCAAGAAAATGATGTTGGAAATTAAGTAGTACCCACATTTTTTTAGACAGCAAAAATTGACAAATTCTGGCATTATATGTTTATGTAATCAATGTGATAGAGTTGTGGTGTTAGGCTTTCTAGGAAATAGACGTTAACAAATGTGACACTAGAGGTCAAAAATATAGTAGTGAAACAAGCCTTTCTATGAAGTGAATATCGATTACACATCTAGTCACTTAGATCTCTAGCCTTGGACTAGTGGAGTAGAGAGATAAAGCAAAAGGGGAGAAACTAGCCTAGGTTCCTCTAGAAAACTTAGGAGTTTATCCACCAAAAAATCCCAAAATCATTCATTTCCCTATTCTTTAGGTGATTCCATATCTCAAACAACCATAGCATGATGTAGGGAAGGAAAACAAGAAAAAATATAGCATTAGACGACAAAATCAGAGTTTGGTGTGCAAATATTTCGAAACATGGTATCATAGTTACATATTCCCCCCCCAAATGTCCCACAAAGAGGACTTAGCTATTAATGATCATAGAAGTAACAAAAGAAAGGGAAAAAGAGGGTAGAAACTCCATTGGTATGGATCAAGGAGCTTCACTCTTCACCTTCAACAACCCTAAGGTCCTCCTCCTCCAAGTTGGTTGAATGGCTTGAAAAATGGAAGAGATCATATGACAAAAACAATAGAAAACTAGGATTTTTGGGTGGAAAAGTAGAGGAAATGAAGTGAATGTAGTGGACAGGAGTGGGTGGTAGTTGTGTGGAGGCTAGGAGAAGCTAACATTAGACTCCCAACTACCAATAGTGTATATATAATGGCCTAGGGGGTCTAGGGTTAAGTGGGATATATTGGTAAAATGATAGGTAGGAAGCGTTAGGGCCAAGCGGGTAGCACAACCATGGTTGACACCACTGTGGTGGTTGCTAGGAAAGGGAACAATCATGTGGTAATAAATGATGATGTTATGGAGATGAAAATGTCAGATAAATTTTGGGTGAAATGAAATGAGGTAGCATGGGTGGGCATACAACCTGGTGGCTTGAGGGTATCACAATCATGGTGGACAAAATTTGGGTGAAATGAATTGTAATGGTATGTGAGCACCATAGTCTTTCTAATGAAAGAGGTTGTAGTGATTGAATGTCTCTGGGAAGGGTTGGAGCATGCGATCTTCACTCTAGTAGAACAACCATGGCACAAGTACCACAACTGCTTTGTAGGCTTTAGCTTGCACATTAATCTTTTAGGTGACCATTCATGGTGCTCCTTGCTTCAACTTATTCCTTGGTCACTTGGTGTTAAGTTAAGTTAGCTTTAGGTCTCACTTTGGGTTCTTCATTGCTGAGGAAGTCCTAGGACCATCCTTCTTCTCTCCCTTCCATCAATAAATGTCAAAGTACCTATAAAAGCATGCAAAATCAACCATAAGTTATTTGTCCTAAAATGATATTTATTGGGAAATGTCATGCATTCTACATTTCTTGTTGTGAAGCAAAACGACACATGATAGAGACCCAAATCAAGGCTTCATCAGGATACTAGTATGTGTGGTGATTTATGATCATTTATCAAGGGTCATATGTATTGGTCATCAAGTCATATACATGGGTACTTGTTATACAACAAGTGCACTAGATAGACCCTCCTTGAGAGTGATTCATGAACCTTTATATGATATTCATAATCAGGTCAGAATATGAAAATTGTAAGACTCCTAACCTAACTTAATGCTTAACTATAATTATTTTGCATAATGAGATGCTTAAACCTTAATTTAACCCTTTCAGATGTTTGGATATCTTGTGGCAGGCTTACATTTTCATTTTGGTCCAATTTGATTGGTGTTTGAGCTACCTTGTAATATATATGCTTGATTTGGACTAGTTCGTAATTTACCCATAAGTGAGGGAAATCTTGCAAAATGTCACATGAAAAGAATGTTCTTTGTAATTTGACATTATGAGAGAGAAGATGGTGGAATGGGGCACCTTGTTTGAATCATGGGTGGTGATGTGACATCACATAGTGACTCTAGGGTTTCTAGGGTTTTGCCTTACTTGTTTTGGTGATTAACTTTGGGTTGATTGTTTTGACTCCTACACCACTTTTGGTGAGGGTATCAACCAAAACAACCTAGAGGTGAGGATGGTCGAGACAGTTTGTCTTCTAGTGTCTCGACCATATATATATGAGACCTAGGGTTTCGACCTTGAAGTGTCTCGACTTAGACAAGTTGATGGAAGTGTCTTGACCGAGACAAGGGGGCAACCGACCTTGTAGGTCATGACTCTTTTTTCTGGATAAACATGGATATTTCTATTTATGCATGTGAGTGAAGGAAAGGTTAATCCTTTAAAGAACATGTGTCCTTTGATTATCTAATATGTTGACACCTCAAAGATCTCTACTTCTCTCCTCCTTTGAGTATATAACCCCTTCTCTTCACAACCAAGAAATCTTTTTTGGCCCCACACATCTTCTTCCTTTGGATCATCCTTGGAGCTTCTGGAGCAAGGAAGGTCAGATCTTGAAACCTTGGTGGCCGATCAACCTAGTTTGATGAAGGTCTTGTGTTAGAAGCAACTTTTAGTGGTGACTCTTGGTGAATCTTCCAATGGTAAGTGATCTTATTTTCTAGATCATGTTTCTTTTCTGAAACTCCTTCATCTTCTTCCTCCTTCTTGGGTAGGAGGTGATGGATCATCCATGGTGGTTTTTCTTGGAGATTTTTTCTTCAAAAAGATCATAGATAATGTGTTGACATGAGAGTACCCAAGTGAGAAGAAGACCTCATATTTCTTCTTTCTCATTTGGTTCGTCCTAAGTCTATTTCCTTCTTTCTTTAACTTCCTTGTGACCATGGTTTTCTTCTCCCTTTTGAAGGTGATCCTTTAGTTGAGGTGTTGAAGCTTGGTTGACAATCTTGGAGCTTGAGATCTTGGGAGTTTGTTTCTCTCCAAATCAGGTGGGTCTTATAACTTTTCCTACCTCTACTATGTGCATCTTAAACCTGATCTCATACTAGCTTCTATATGGTATATTATACTTGAATAATAGGAAGTTTTGATCTATTATATATGCATAAGAATCTTGGTTCTTTCTATCTTTTGATGATCTTCTATGATCATGCTTAGGGTTTGTTGAACACTTAATATAGGGCATTGTTCACCCTATTGACGGTTGGAATTATTGGTTTGATAGCATGTCTCGATCTTGGTTCATATCTGATATGGGGTTGAGCAGGTGGTCGAGACATCCCTTGGTCTTCTGTTACGGTCAAAAATCATGCTAGGGGTGGTTTTTACCGTGACACCCTATAATCCTAGGGGTGGATGCTACCTTAGTGATGTAGTGTTATTGCATGGACACTAAGTCTGTTGTGAAATGTTGCATGTAAGATTGCTAAGCATGAGGGTCAAGACACTTGATTAGTTGTGTGAGGGTTGTAACAGGTTAAGGTCAGACTGGTTGTGGTCGAGACAAGTTTATGTTGGGTAGAAATGCTTGGCATGTAAAGATTTGACACCATGTTGCATTCTTCGCTGCTACACACCTTTTTTAGCAGTCGGGATGCACCAGTATTGTGATGGTCACGACACAGCTATGTTGTGATGGTCGCTACACTTTTTGCTTGTGTAGCAGTCGCAACGCCCTGTAGGGTGTTGTCTTGTGCTATGGTCACAAAGCCCCGTCAGAGTAGTGTTATGGTCGTAACAAATAGGGTCAACACCCATGGGTTGTGTTGGTCGAGACTAGGTACATGGTTGTTCATAACCATGGGATGTGTCTCGGCCAAGACACATGTGTTATGTCTCATTCACGACACCCCATTGTTGGTCAGGTTGACACCCATGTGTTGGGACGTCGAGACATAGGTGTTATGAGGGGTTGAGTCATATGTGTTATGAATAGTTGAGACACCTATACATTAGTATGTACATGATCAATATATGGTGTAATGCACGTTGGGTTCATAAAAAAATATGGTGTAATAACCTACTTAAGATTTTGTGATAATGAATGGTTAATCATTAACAATAATACTCAACACTAATACTCTCCAACAATATGGGAGATGATGAATTAGGGTTTAGTGATGAAATAATTTTATGAAATCCTAATTGGTTACACATTAACCCTAACCCTAATCTTATGATAACATGATATATGAACACATCCTACTTGAAGTGGTAATTATGTGATAGTGCTTTCTCTCTCCTACTTGTGTAACACTAACTTGCAGGTGAGATGAATATCATAACTATGTGAATGTATGGTGAACCTTATATAATATAGGGTGGTGATTATGGGCATTATTGAGTTATTATGTGATCTTGAATGTGTTGGAATTGTGTATTTGGGTCTAATGACCTAATTAGTATATGGGCACAGTTTGAGGTAAAATCTTGTAGAGATGTAATTTAGGGATTGATATTCCATAGTGATGTGATATTGTTGATGATTTTGTGAAAGGCAGTGTTACAAGTGCCATGTGATGATGAGACAAGTTCTTACTTAATACTTTTTATATCCTCTGAAGTTGCATCCTGCCTTAATTTTGTAGAGTTTGTTAAGGGTTAATACGTTGTAACTTGATTGATGCATTGAAAGATACTCAATTGGTATATCTAATCAAATGAAACCCTAATCATGTAGTTGCCATGTACCATAGATCCATCTTCAGTGTCGGTATCTAGCTGGATGGTGAAACGAGTGACTCCTATGGGAAACTCAGAGCGCATATTATTGAATATGTGGGGTACTAGTGGAGATAACTCCTTGTATCCTTAAATTGTGGAAATAGTAATATATTTTTTATTATAGAATGACCATTTGTCAGCCTATTCTCTAGTGTTGTGCCATGTACCAAGGCAGACTAGTTGTTTTACAGGACCATAGCTTTGACAGTGTGTTGTTGTCTCTACAGGACTGTGGCCTTGATTATAAGTTGTTGTTTAGCAGTTTGATTGTTATGTCACTGCATTGTAGACTCGAACTAACCGAGTAGTGCGGGTTATGATCATAGAGTCTGGCTCCTCCAGTGATCTTGTATGGTATTGATTTTGATTTAGCAGTGGTCAGTTGGATTTGTGTGGTACACCTCAAATCCTCAGTGCATAATAATAAAAGTGATAGTACGGCCGTGTAGTATATTTGCTTAGGGTCAAATGTGAATCGCATTGAATGATCTCATGCCATATTTATTGTATTATTTAGTTTATAACAGTAATACATATTCTTCATATTTCTTCTAAAGGTATAATATGTTCTACTGTTTAGTTTCAAGTGTTTAAATTGCTTAACAAGTTTTTATGACGTTACTTAACTGCTCTATTATATTATTATGCTTATAATAGATGTCAATGAAGAGTTATATCATTCATTGGGACCTTTGGTCTCACCTTGTGGGTTCCACAACTTTTTAGGTGGATGTGGTGTAACATCCCTGACCTGGGTTACATTTTAACCCTAGGTGTTTTGTTTAATAAAGTTGATTATATGCTTGCTCTTATCTTTTGAAAAATAATTAAGGCTTAAGAGGAACTTACATTGCAATTTTAGTCCTTTTTTAATATTGTTGAAATCAATGTTTTACTTGTTTTGGACTAAAGTGCAAATTACCCAAGTTGCGGGGTTTATTTGCAAATTGTGCATGATAATATGTTCCTCATATGTTGAAGCATCATGAGAGTGAATATGATGCAGAGGTATGTCTTGTGATATCATGAATACCAAGAAAGAGTTGATAAAGCAATGTTTGTGCATTAAAACCTAGTTTTGGTGTAATGTGCAATTTACCCAAAACCTACGGTTCAATATGCAAATTACCACTTCAAAATGGTCCCTACTATTTCTTGGGATCATGTGGAGTAAAGAAAATGAGAGGGGCATCTCATTTGTATCTCTTTGAAAGAGAGAGAATCTTGATATTAAAATAATCAAGATTTAAGCATAAATGGAAACCCTAGTTCAAATTAATGCAAGAATAAATAAAATAATTGAAGGACGTTCAAAAAAAGTTGAAATGGTTGAATTAAGATATGTGTGGACATCCTTGTGCTTTGCAAGGGCCACGAAATATCTCAACGAGGTGAAAAACCCACTCACCTTATTATAAGAAAAAGAAATATCCACTCACTTATGGATATTAACATAAAAGGGCTAAGGTGCTTAATTTGCTTTTCTTTAAAAGATGGATAATTGAGAGGAATAAGAGGAAAATAGGATATCCTCGTCCCTAAGGAAAGGAAGGGAAAAGTGGCAAGAATATGGGGGAGATAATTCCTACTTTCTCTCTACTAAATGAATGTTCAATAAAATTCACATATATGCTCTTTTATCCATGGAGTAAAAGGGGAATTTCGGATTCACTTCCACCCTTTGCTTGAAAAACGACCAAGGAAGCTTTGAATGACCAGGAGGACGACCCCCAACCTGTTGGTAAGCTTCTTGACCTTCTTTCATCTTGATTTCATGGTGGAAACCATAAATCAATACATAATTTCTTCTTTTCTTCACTCCATCTTCAACCCTAGCCAATCCTTTCACTCCAAAACTTGAGGACGAGCCTTGGGGGAGTTCCAAAAGCTTCTTCCACCATTTTTGACGTGAAGATCCAAGCTTGAAATCTCAATTGAAGGCGGGTTATATAAATTGAACCGTTATTCATTGTTATTGAACCCAATTTCTCAATCAATTATGTTCAATTGCTCTTCTTGCAATTCCTTTTATTAGTTGATGCAACTACCGTGATAATGGCAGTAGTATTTGATGGACTAAGGCTTGATGATTATGACATAATCTTAGGCACACTTTCCAAAAAAATTGAGTTGCAAATGGTTTTGGACTTTTGGTCCAAACGGTTTCACCAAACCGTTTGGTGACTTGGACTCCAAACCACAAGAGAGGGTTGACTGTTTGGTTAGATTGACCATTTGAGGTCTGAACTCAAGTGCAGTTGGATGATGATCCAATGGACCTAATTGATTGATTCAATGTATGTACAATCTTTCAATTGGAAACCCTAATCGAGTTAATCAAAGAATCCATGATTGTTTCAAACAATTTCAAGATAATTTGGGTCAAACGGTCTTGAAACTGTTTGGGACCAATCAATTTCAAAAATGTTTGGAGGGTTTATGTTGATTCATGATTGATGGATAGAGATTCAATGGTGATGATTGATGAATCTTTCAATTGCCTAATTAATGGCCAATTCAATGGTGCAAATTATATTTAATTTGATTGGAAATGGTCCTAAGTGCCCATGCGGTTTTGAAGCTGGTTTGAGCCCAAAAGGTCTTGAGACCATTTGAGCCCAAATGGTCTTGAAACCGTTTGGGGTTTGGAGTCAAACGGTTTTCAAAACCATTTGGAGTCAAACGGTTTCAAAACCATTTGGTGATGAAACCCCAAAACAAAATGGTGGACTAATTGTGAGTCAATCATTTCGAAATTGAAGGTGATGATTGTTCCAATGAACCAATGATTGATAGTGATGGTAATCAATGGAGGTACAAAGGTTGAAATCCTAAAATCACCTAAATGATTAGTACCATTAAAGGGATAAACCCTAATTTCTTATAAGAATAATAACTTAGTACACTATGTCATCATAGCTGTATGTACTTGATTGAAGGGTTGATATAACCTAATCAAGTTGAGAGGATGATAGAATGGGATTTATACATGAGTATGATTCATGTGGTGGTTAAGGGTATGATCCTTAGCAAAGAGATCATGAAACCCTAATCATGAGCATAAACCCTAGTTGACAAGGTTATTGAACCCTAACCCTAATTCAGGGCAAATTTAAGTGAAACCCTAATCCAGAGGGTGTAACCCTAATCTAGGGTGATGATATGTGTAAACCTAATTTAGGGTAATGTGATGCAAAATCCTAATTGGGATGAATAGTAAACCCTAATTATGGGTACTTGAATAGAAAATCTAATTGGGATGTTTAGTGAACCCTAATTAGAGATAATTGAATAGTAAACCCTAATTATGGGTAATGGAACATGAAACCCTAATTTGGATGAACAGTAAATCCTAATTATGGGTAATGGAACATGAAACCCTAATTGGGATGAATAGTAAACCCTAATTGTGGGTTATTGAATGTAAACCCTATTCTGGGGTGAAATTTATGTGAAACCCTAACTAAGGGTGATTTTATGAGAAACACTGATGTTTGATGTGATGTGGAACTCAAATCCAGGGTGATACTATGTAATGTTTTATGAAACCCTAATCTTGGGCAATATGGTGATAAACCATAACCTTGATTTGGGTAATGGGATGAATGTTCCCAAATGACATGAAATGGGAAACCCTAATCCTAGTAAAGGAATAGTGTCCTTGAATAGTGAATCCATATTAGTTCTGCATGGTACTAATATGTAATTGAATCTACTGTTATCATCTGCACTAACCATGTAGGTATTCTAAAATGGTGATCATGGCCAGGTATGAGCTATGATATTTAATTCACTATTGTTTATTGGGCCTTGTGTGCCATAATATACCTTACTGCTTGGTAAGAGGTAACAAGAGAGTTAATGGGCCTCAAGTACCATGAGTGATGTGTGTAATAGCAAGTATCATGTTTACCTTGGTCAGATGACTTGAAGGTGATAGTTACCTGGAAAAGTGGTAACAATGCTCAATGATGAGCTAAGGGTTTGAATACCCAGAACCATATGATTGTGATAATGAGATTGTGAAGGGATGAGAATTCCCAGTATTGAAATGAGGGACTGAGTTCCCAATGTATTTTAAAGACTGATAAGTAATTGATAAAAATAGTACATGTCTCTTTATAGTATTGTCATAATAAGTTATGTTTGAGAACTTGGTTGATGCTAAAAGAATATGAAAATGTACCTAATTAATCAAGTGAAATATGTTCATGTAGTGCTCTGACCATAGATCCATCATCGTCAGTAGTTGGTGATGGTGAAATAGGTTTTCCTATGGAATTTCCTGGAATTCGCATATTATGAATATGCGGGGGTAAATGGGTGAAAATATCCTTACGTCCTGGTGAAGAGATTGATGGAAGGTAAACCTGAAACCTCTCAATCCTTCATGTGTCGGGATGGATGTATCACAAATCTCCCGATGGTTGGGATGGATGTATCATTAATCTCCCAATCATATTTAATGTCGGGTCGATGGAGATAAACATTAAATCTCTCGATTGTTGATGAGAGTGCATTTGACGTTGTAACTCTATAGCAAAGTTCCTAGTATATCCTGGAAAGCTATTTTGAGCAGTCGACATAGTCCTGCTTGTAGTCCCGTACTGACTAGGATGTGGGAGGTCATGGGAATCCGGATCTTCCATTGACCTATGTATGGTACCAATGTCAAATTAGCAATGGTCGGTTTGAGTATGAGAGGTATACCTCATCTCCTCAGAGCTTAACTATGTTTGAAAAATGTAATCAACCTTGTAGCGTATTTGCATAATATTGAAATACGAGAATCACTAGTTGATGTTATATCCTAGATGGATAAGTGTTATAAATGTCCTTCAGTTCTTTATTGAATATTAGACATGTTGTTTATCAAGTTACAACTAAAAAGATTAAGTGAGAATATTGCTATAATCTACATAGATATTAAATTAACTGTTGTTAAGCTTATGATTCCACTTCTCAGTTTATTTCTATTAAACTGCAATAATAATGTTTTGGCAGAGATTATATCTCATGTTGGGGCAATTTTTATAATTGTCTCACCCCCGTGGAATCCAACATTTTTTTAGGTAGACGTAGACATAGAGGAAGAACCTCTGTAGCAGAGGAAGAGCAGCAGCAGCAACAGCAAGGACAGCAGTGATCCATCAGGTGGAGATATTGGTTGTCTGCTTTTGTATAGTTAGTCCTATGAGTCGTCTCTATACTCTCGGGTCCTAGGAGTTAGTGCTTTTAATAATTTGATCTGAGATTTTGGGCTTCAAGCCTTGAGGTTCTTATACTACCTGTGCACAGATGAGACAAAGTAGTGAATGCTTGTATGCCTCGAGAAGCAATGAGACATGACATGTATATATGAATCAGTATGTAATGATTTACTTTGGTTCTGAATGAAAGAGTTTTCTTGTGAATGGATCTCTTGATAAATGGTTTTAATTTTTAGTGATTTTCAATAATCCGTTGTTAACGACCACTTCCGTATTAATCTTAATCGATGTTTGGCAACAGACGTCACAAGTTTAGTGGTATTAGAGCTCTAGGTTCACTGAGTCTACAGAGACATAGGATTACGGTTGTTGAGTCTGTTCTAGTGTCTTCCAGTCTGTCTAATAGTGTCTTCTACTCATATAGGAGGAGAAGAAGAACTAAAGATGTGTGGATCACACGATGAACATGCTGCTGAGAGCAGTGTTGCTGCACTAGGAGGAGGTGTAAGGGATCAAGATAGGGAGGAGCCTGTACTTGATCAACCCCAGTTCAACCAAGCAGATATGGGGAATCCAGCTTTCCAAAATATGTTTGGACAGTTTATAGCAGCTATGACCCATATGACAGATACGATGCCATTACCTGCACCTAGGGCACCAACCCATGATGAAAGACATGGAGCCGGCAAGACTTTTGAATAGATTAGGAGGGTAGGAGCCATAGAGTATGTTGGTACAGCCGACCCAGCAGATGCTGACCTATGGTTGACTGAACTGGAGAAAGCCTTCAGAATCCTCATGATTCCTGATTATGAGAAGGTGGGGCATGTTGTATATCTCCTAAAAGGGAGTGTTGGCCACTGGTGGACCATTGAGGAAGGCAAAAGACCTGTTGTTGTGATCGGATGGGATGAATTCCGGCATGAATTCGTTGCTAGATACTTTCCCAAGACGTATCTAGATGAGAAAATCTCTCGATTTTGTCCGCACATGGCATCTACAAATGAGGAGAGAATTCGGTGATTTGAGAAGGGATTGAACGTTGAATTGACCACTCTGGTGTCTGCTCTAGAGAACCAGGAGAGGTTTGCCACTTTTGTGGAGTTTGTAAGATGAATAGAAAGGTCTGTGATTGAGAAGCGACAAACCAAGGGTAAGAAAGAGTACCCACAGTTCCAAGGACAGAGTTTTGGAAGTTTTAAGAAACCAAGGTATTTTGTGCCTACACCACCACCAAGGTTCAATACCCAGACGTAATGGAGATCAAGTAAGGGTAGAGGCCATAGTCTACCACCAAAGGGAGATCACATCCCAGCCTCAATGTCAATAACATGCCCACCCAGACCACAGAGGGGAAATGTAACATGTTATAGATATGGGAGAGAAGGGCATGTGGTGAGGGACTGTCCTAAAAAAGTCAGGAATGCGACCCAACAACTGAGGCAGATTCAGCAAGGCTCTAAGAGGCAGTAGTCTGGTAGTGGTGCTAGAGGACGTGGACAAACGTCCCAAGTTGGATCGTCAACATCCAACAATCAAGCACAGGGTCAACAGCAAGCAACTGCTAGATTCTATGCAATGAATCAGCCCGAAGTAGTTGTCAATCCCAGGGTTGTGATAGGTCAGATGGAATTATTTTACTCTGATATGTCTTCATCCTGCTTCGTATCTATGTTAATTGATCTGGGTGCTACGCACTCTTTTATCACTCGAGAAGTGATTCATGACTGCAACATGATTGTTAGTCATAGAGCAGATAGTTTGTTGCTAGAAACCCCTTTGTTAGGATCTACAGTGTTGCGGGAGGTATGTTCTCCCTACAATATTTCCTTTTCTGAACATCACATTAGGGTGGATCTTATACCACTTGAAATGCACGAGTTCGATATAATTCTTCGTATGGACACCTTAGAGAAGTATAAAGTTGTCTTGGATTGTGGTTCCAAGCAGGATGTGTTCACAGATAATGGTGACACATGGATCTTTCAGGGAGATAGAAAGATTCTTCCAACATGTCTTATGTCAGCTTTGGTAGCTGAGAAGTTGATGAGACAAGGATGCTTTGCATTCTTAGTCCATGTAGTTGATACCACAATGGAGAGCCCTCATCTTTTTGAAGTTCCAATAGTCAGGGAATTTGAAGATGTATTTCCTGAAGAACTTCCAGGTGTTCCACCGCCCCGAGAGATTGATTTTGAAATTAATCTAATCCCGGGAACGCAACCAATAGCAGAAACACCATATAGAATGGTACTTGCTGAGATGGAAGAGATCAAGAAACAACTGTAAGAGTTGCTTGAGAAGGGTTTTATCTGACCAAGTACTTCACCATGGGGTGTTCCGGTCCTCTTTGTTAAGAAGAAGGATGGGTCTATGCGTTTCATCGACTATAGGTAGTTAAATAAAGTAATTATAAAGAACAAGTATCCTCTACCAAGGATTGATGACTTGTTTGATCAGTTGCATGGTGCAATTATCTTTTCTAATATAGATCTGAGGTCAAGATACCATCAGTTGCGTATTAAGGAGAGTGGCATACCTAAGTCTGCCTTTAGGACAAGGTATGGTCACTATGAGTTCATAGTTATGTCGTTTGTACTAACTAATGCACCAGCTGCATTTATGGAACTCATGAATAGAATATTTCGACCTTTTCTTGATCAGTGTGTAGTCGTCTTTATAGATGACATCCTGGTATATAGTAGAGATGATCAACAACATGAGCAACATCTTCGTCAGGCTCTAACTTTGCTAAGAAATAATAAGTTGTATGCTAAGTTTAGCAAATGTGAGTTCTAGTTACCAAAAGTTTCTTTTCTTGGACACATAATATCTTCTTTAGGTATTCGTTTTGATCCTAAGAAAGTAGAATCTGTCCTGCAATGGGAACAACCTAAGACACCGATGGAGATACGCAGTTTTCTTGGACTGGCAGGCTATTACAGGAGGTTCATTAAGAACTTCAGTTCAATAGCTTTACCCCTAACCAAGTTGACCAGGAAGGAGATTCCTTTTGTCTGGAATGACAAGTGTCAACAATCTTTCCAATTGCTGAAGGAAAGGTTAACAAGTGCACCTGTGTTAGTACTACCTAAGCAAGGGAAGGGGTATATAGTCTTTTGTGATGCATCTAAGAATGGCTTAGGATGTGTGTTGATGCAGGATAAACAAGTGATTTCTTTTATTTGTTGAAAACTTAAGAAACATGAGGAGAATTATCCGACACATGATATAGAGCTAGCTGTTGTGGTCCATGCCTTGAAGATCTGGAGACATTATCTCTATGGAGAAACATTCCAGATTTTCACAGACCATAAGAACCTAAAGTATATCTTCTCACAACATGAGTTGAATATGAGGTAACGCCGCTGGATGGAGTTAATCAAGGACTACAATTGTATAATTGATTATCATCTAGGGAAAGCCAATGTGGTTGTTGATGCACTAAGTAGGAAATCAACAACACCAACCTTAAACAAAGCACAGTTGAATTCCTTAGTGTGCTCTAAGAGAGATATGCTTATCTCCTTGAGGAAAAACAATATACAGCTAAAAGTATCATTGTTAGCTGGGTTGTTAGATGAGATGCACATAAAACCAACTCTGAGACAACAGATTAAAGAAGCACAGCAAACTGATGTTGTAGTTCAGCATATTAGATCAGAGTATGGTAGTGAGAAATGGGAGGGCTTTCATGAGTCAGAGGATCAGGTAGTCTGTTATCGTGGTAGGATGATAGTGCCCGATGTCGATGACTTAAGAAAGTTAGTCCTGGAAGAAGCTCATTCTTCGATGTATGATATGCATCCAGGGAGCACCAAGATGTATCATAACTTAAAAGATATGTATTGGTGGCCTGGATTGAAGAAAGATGTTGTTGAGTTTGTTATGTGGTGTCCAGTGTGTCAGTAGGTTAAAGTTGAACATCAAAAGCCCACAGGAACAATGCAACCTCTGCCTATACCGCAGTGGAAATGGGATCATGTAACCATGGACTTTGTGGTTGGTTTGCCTAGAATAGCCAAAAGTCATGATTCCATTTGGGTGATAGTTGATAGGTTGACTAAGACAGCACATTTTCTTCCTATCAAAACAACCTACATTGTTGAGAAGCTTGCACATATATACATAGATGAGATAGTGTGTTTGCACGAGGTTCCGACTACTATCGTTTCTGATAGAGGTCCCCAGTTTATGCGTCATTTTTGGGAATGACTGCATAAAGCTTTGGGTACACAGTTAAGGTTTAGTACAGCCTTTCATCCTCAGACAGATGGACAATCTGAGAGGACTATACAAACTTTGGAAGACTTGCTTAGAGCATGTGTCCTTCAGTTTGTAGGAAGTTGGGATCTACATCTGAGCTTTATAGAATTTGCTTATAATAATAGCTATCAGCACAGTATTAATATGGCACCATATGAAGCTTTTTATGGTAGACGTTGTAGATCTCCCTTATGTTGGTATGAAATTGGAGAGTACCAACATTTGGGTCCTGAAAATCGGTTCAACAAACAACTGAGAAGATCAAAGTTATACAACAACAGTTGAAAGCTGCCCAAGATCGGAAGAAATCATATTCTAATAAGCATCGTAGATCCTTAGAATTCTAAGTTGGAGACAGAGTGTATCACAAGGTCTCACCTTGGAAAGGTATCCTTAGATTTGGAAAGAAGGGAAAGTTAGATCCTAGATTTATGGGGCCTTACCCAATCATTGAGAGGATGGGAAAGGTCACCTATAAGCTGGAGTTACCACCTGATCTGCATAGATTGCATCCGGTGTTCCATATTTCCATGCTGAGGAAGTGTCATCCTGACACAGAGTTGGTTTTGCAACCTATGGAGGTAGAACTAAATGATGATATATCTTATGTAGAAGGACCTGTGTTGATTCTTGACAGAAGAATCAAGAAGTTGAAAAACAAAGACATTTGTCTTGTAAAAGTCCTCTGGCATCACCGTGACATTGAAGAAGCTATGTGGGATCTAGAGGAAGTGATGAGGAGGAAGTACCCTTCTCTTTTCTCTTGATGTTTTTGTTGATGATTTCGGGGACGAAATCCTTATAAGGGGTGGATAAACTTGTAACATCCCTGAACTGGGTTATGTTTTAACCCTAGGTGTTTTGTTTAATAAAAGTGATTATATGCTTTCTCTTTTCTTTTGAAAAATAATTAAGGATTAAGAGGAACTTACATTGCAATTTAAGTCATTTTTGAATATTGTTGAAATCAATGTTTTGCTTATTTTGGACTAAAGTACAAATTACCCAAGTTGAGGGGTTTATTTGCAAATTGTGCATGATAATATGTTACTAATATGTTGAAGCATCATGAGAGTGAAGATGATGTAGAGGTATGGCTTGTGATAGCCTGAATACCAAGAAAGAGTTGATAAAGCAATGTTTGTGCATTAAAACCTAGTTTTGGTGTAATGTGCAATTTACCCAAAACCTAGGGTTCAATATGCAAATTACCACTTTAAAATGTTCCCTACTGTTTCTTGGGATCATTTGGAGCAAAGAAAATGAGAGGGGCATCTCATTTGTATCTCTTTGAGGGAGAGAGAATCTTGATATTAAAATAATCAAGATTTAAGCATAAATGGAAACCCTAGTTCAAATTAATGGAAGAATAAATAAAATAATTGAAGGACCTTCAACCAAAATTGAAATGGTTGAATTCATATATGTTTGGACGTCCTTGTTCTTTGCAAGGGCCACGAAATATCTCAAGGAGGTGAAAAACCCACTCACCTTATTATAAGAAAAAGAAATATCCACTCACTTATGGATATTAATATAAAAGTGGTTAAGGTGCTTAATTTGTTTTTCTTTAAAACATGGATAATTGAGAGGAATAAGAGAAAAATAGGATATCCTCGTCCCTAAGGAAAGGAAGGGGGAAAGTGGCAAGAATATGGGGGAGATAATCCCTACTTTCTCTCTCCTAAATGAATTTTCAATAAAATTCACATATATGCTCCTTTATCCATGGAGTAAAAGGGGAATTTCGGATTCACTTCCACCCTTTGCTAGAAAAACGACCAAGAAAGCTTTGAAGGACCAGGAGTACGACCCCCAATGTTACGACCCGTGTCGAGCTTATCCCGTAAGTATGCTGTTAAGCATATGATTAGCTGATGTGTCAAGTTATAAGCTTGTTTTTGTTAAAAATGTTTAAAATGGATATGATACGTGCTTAGTGTGTTTTCTAGCTTTTAAAGCGTGTAGGATCTTACGCTTGAAGCGTTGCCAGAGAAATCGTTCGAATCTGACCTTCGAGTCAAAAGTTGCATGTTTTTGGGCTTATAGGGACCCGTTTGTAGTTTTGAACTTTGCGATTTGGCCCCTAGGTTTTCTTCCTTATCTAATCTTTCTCCCTTATCTCGTTTCACTTTTACAGAAACGAGAGAACGCTTCTGTGTTCTCCTTCCTTGCGTGAGAAAGAGAGAAAGAGAGAGAGAGAGAGAGGGAGCTGAGAAGAGAAAGGCGTCGGAGCTTCGTTTTGCTCCGATCAGTTGCTGCAGTTCGTCCTTTCCCTCCGTGGATCTCCTTCTCCGCCAATTCAAATCGGATTTGTAGCCGGAGCTGCATTTGCAGGGAAAACGATCAAGGGATTGGGGTGCACGGTGCAGCCCTAGCTCGTTTTCTTCTTCTCTTCAGGTGCGGTTTAGTCATATGCATCGATTGTGATCGTTTCGCGGTGTTTGTTCGAGATTTGCCCGTCGATTCGAGAGAAATCGACTTTTGCAGGCCGTTTTTATGTTCTGCCTGTGCGCGGTTCGGCCGAGTTTCAATTCGGTCGGCCGAGTTCCTTTTTAGGGCAATTGTACAGCATTTTTGGATCGGCCGAGTTTGAGTCTTTGGTCGGCCGAGTTTCTTAATTAGATAAACGAACAGCGTTTTTGTCGGCCGAGTTTGGGTTCTGATCGGCCGAGTTTCCTTGTAGGTATTTCAAGCGGTGAGTTGGTCGGCCGAGTTCCCCATGGGATCGTCCGAGTTTCCAGCTGGTCGGCCGAGGTTGGTCGGCCGAGTTCCAGATTCTGGGAAATGTTCGGCCGAGTTCCAAAGTGGTCGGCCGAGTTTCACGTGGTGAGTGGCAGTTCACTTAGAAATCATTATTTAACTCATTTTAAATGCTTATTTGCTTCAGTATCAGTTGATATGACCTTTAAACAGTGTAGCATGTACATTTTAGTGTGACAAGTTCATTGGAACTTGAAATGAGTGATGTAAATGATGAAAAAGAGGAAATCCTATGTCTTACAGTTGCTATATGATATTTCTGTTTAATTGTTTATCTGTTGGTTAATTAATAGACCTAAGTGCCCTAACACCGTTGAACCCCTAAAGGAAGGTCTGTTACTTAGGGGTGAAACTCGTGTCCAACATCAACCGGTTGAGTAATTCTGGTGGCACGAGGAGAGAAAGAAAGGCAGTGTCTAACAACAATCGTGCGTGTGTCACGATGGCACTGGGAAAAAGAAAAAGAAAACACGGTTATCTAACACCATTCGTGCGTGTGTCACGAAGGTAACCCTGTGACTCTCCGCCGGTGTACTCTGGTTAAAGGAGGAGTCTGGAGCACACATGGTTGTGCATTGAGGCCATAGAGCCTATGTTCTGGCCAGAGAGCCTGGGGTCCTGTAGCAGAGCAGGGCTGGCGTCAGACTTAACATTTCCCGGGTGTGTCGCTAAGTCTTGTACGGTGGGACCGTAGCATGAACTTGCTGCGGATCTTTATATGCAGAGTACACTGCATATATTTAGGGCATAATAATAAAATGAATAAATAATCAAGTAGGTTCACAGTAAATTTATATAATTGATTATCTACCTGAGATACCTGTTGATGTTTAGAAATGTGATTATTATCTGTATATCTGCTATGTCAATTGAACTGCTCTGCCTGAACTGTATAACTGTTTATTTTAGTTAATAAACCTGACGAGTTGATTATTGATAGCTAAGTGAAATGTTATTCACTGAGCGAGTAGGCTCATACCTCTACTCAAAACATTTTCAGGTCAGCATCAGCATCAGGAGACAGAAGGATCGTTTCATCCAAACGCCTAGTTGATAGAAGGTTTGTAGTTAGTCTAGTTAGAGGTCTCTTAGTACATTCCCCTCGATCCTCAGGACAAGGTGTGAGTGAGAAAGAGAATGTGTACACAGATGTAAATTAAATGTTATGCTTTCTTTATGTTAATCAATGTATTATGCTGTAGACCTTGCTTGTATCTTTAATCAGTTAAATAGAAAAGTTCCTGCAGTTTTCTCAATTTTCTGTTTACAGTTTAAACTTGGTTATCATTTAAATGCCTTGAATTGTTTTAAAAAGTGACGAATGGTTGGTTATGTGTTAATCCCACCTGTTGTGCCCTAATTTCGGGGTTTGTGATTAATGTGAGATTGGGGTGCGACAACTCTTGGTATCAGAGCTTAGGTTTGAGTACTTAGTCACTCAAGGTCAGGGGACGATAAGAGACCAATAGGATTAAGGTTTAGGTGTCTTTCTTCTATCTGTAGTTTTCTAACAGGAAATGTTCTGTTATATCATTGCAGATGGCAGAAAGAGGCTTTGATCGTGATGATCAGGATGAGAGCCATGTTGGCCCCGATCCTTTGTACTTAGGTCCAGGTGGTGGTGACCACGTGGATGAAGCATCTCGTATGTATAGGATGTTTCTGGAGACCAGGGAGAAGTACAAGGATGATAGGCGAGCTTCTACTTCTACCAGCAGTAAAGATCTGATGTGATCTTATGAGCTTGTGAAGAAGCTTGGTGGCACAGAGTTTAGTGGCACTACAGATCCCGCCGAAGCTGATGAGTGGTTTAGACAGATAGAAAAGGTCTTTCGTCTGATGGAGCTTCCAGAAGATAAGAAGATCAATCATGCGGTCTACCTTTTGACAGGCGATGCAGAGTTGTGGTGGCGTGGTGTGGAAGAAAAGAGGAGAGGAACAGAGCTTTCCTGGCAGGATTTCTCTGAGGAGTTTCATCTCAAATTCTATCCACCCACTTTTCTTAATGAGAAAATCAGGCAGTTGCAGAATATCAAGCAGGGAAACATGACAGTTACGGAGTATGAAGCACTTTTCACACGGTTGGCGAACTTCTGTCCACAGCTTGTTCCCGATAACATAGAGAGATGTAGAAGGTTTCAGGAAGGACTAAGGCCAGAAATTCGGCATACAGTTTCTGCTACTAGTAGGAGGAACAGAGAGAACTTTGGTGAGTTTGTCGAGGCTGCTAGACAAGTTGAAGAATCTGTGAATGCTGACAAGGTGCCTGAGTCTAAAAAGAGATCTGCAGACTTCAGTAGAGGGCAATCCAGTAGTGGATACAGAGGTGGAGGTAGAGGTTTCTTTTCTAAACTTGGGCGTGGTTTTGGTTGTTTCGGCAGGCAGAGATCTGAGGATGTCACTACTTCTAGAGGCAGAGGAGGATACAACCCAGGAAGATGGGGCAGTGCCGATAGTGGACAGTCTTCTGGGTCGTCAATGTCAGTGACAGGTCCTCAGAGGCAAGAGATACCGCCATGTGACAAATGTGGAAGGCCACATACTGGTCAGTGTTGGGGTGCAAATCCTCAAGGTTGTTTTATCTGTGGACAAGTAGGACATTTCAAAAAGGAATGTCCTCAGCTTCGACAAGCAGCATCGCAAGCTTTCCAGCCTCAATACCATGATGTTCCAAGTTCTTCTGTGGCTTCTGGATCTAGAGGTGGTGGAGTATCCAGTGGCAGAAGTGGTCAAAGAGGACAGCGTGGCAGAGGGAGAGTGGCAGCACGTTTCTTTTCTTTGACACCTCAGGAAGGTATAATTTCATCACAAGTTGTTACAGGAGAAATGCTTTTGTTTAATAGTATACCAGTTTCAGTTTTGATAGATCCGGGAGCTACTCACTCTTTTATACAACGTTCTTTAGTTGATAAACTTAATCTGTTAACTCAAGAGTTGGCAGATGAGTTAGTGTTGAGGGTTCCACTAGGTGGACCAACAGTTTTATCTGAGTCTTGTCCCAGATGCTTGTTATCTTTTGGAGGTTTTACCTTTGCTGCTAATCTCATACCCTTGGATGTAGATACCTTTCAAGTCATCTTGGGTATGGATTGTCTTGAAACATATCGAGTGCAACTCGATTGTTGGAAGAAGGAAGCTACCTTTCAACTAGGGGAATTTTCTTGTGTCTTTACTGGAGACAGGAAAGTTCTGCCTACATGCATAATATCAGCTGCTGTAGCTGATAAGATGTTACAGAAAGGATGTGAAGCGTTCCTTGCTCATGTGGTTGACACCAGAGCAGAGAAGAGCACTGCCAGTGTTTATGATGTGCATGTGGTTCATGAGTTCTTTGATGTTTTTCCAGAGGAGTTACCAGGCTTACCTCCTGTCAGAGACATTGATTTTGAAATTCAGGTATATCCAGGTAGTCATCCAGTAGCACTGCCAGCCTACAGAATGGCACCTGCAGAGTTGAAGGAACTCAAGGTGCAGTTACAGGAGTTGCTAGATAAGGGTTTCATTAGACCCAGTTCTTCACCGTGGGGTGCTCCAGTCCTGTTTGTTAAGAAAAAGGACGGTACCATGCGTCTCTGTATAGATTACAGGCAACTGAACAAGATCACTATAAAGAACAAGTATCCATTGCCGAGAATAGATGATTTGTTTGATCAGTTGCGTGGAGCAACGATCTTTTCTAAAATAGATTTGAGATCTGGGTATCATCAGCTTAGGATAAAGGCTTCTGATATTCCCAAGACAGCTTTCAGAACCAGGTATGGGCATTATGAGTTTTTGGTCATGTCGTTTGGGCTGACCAATGCCCCAGCAGCCTTTATGGATATGATGAACCGGATTTTCAAACCGTTCCTAGATCAGTTTATTGTAGTCTTTATAGATGATATTCTGATCTACTCCAGAGACGATGCATAGCATGAGCAACACTTGAGAGTAGTGTTGCAGTTGTTGAGACAACACCAGTTGTTTGCTAAATTTAGCAAATGCGAGTTCTGGTTGGCCGAGGTAGCATTTCTTGGACATGTCATCTCGAGAGGTGGAGTTAGTGTTGACCCTAAGAAAGTTGATTCTGTACTTCAGTGGGAACAGCCTAAGACTCCTACTGAGATCAGAAGTTTCTTGGGATTAGCAGGTTATTATAGAAGGTTCATACAGAACTTCAGTGTGTTAGCATCACCTTTGACACGCTTGACGAGGAAGGATGTACCGTTTGTTTGGTCTGATAACTGTGAGAAAAGTTTTCAGGTTTTAAAGAAAAAGTTGACTTCAGCACCAGTGTTGGTTTTGCCTGAAGCAGAAAAAGGTTATACAGTGTTTTGTGATGCTTCCAGGAGAGGTTTGGGCTGTGTAATGATGCAAGAAGGCAAAGTTGTGGCTTACGCATCTAGACAGCTTAAGAAGAATGAAGAGAATTACCCTGTTCATGATCTAGAATTAGCTGCTATAGTTCATGATCTCAAGACATGGCATCACTACTTGTATGGTGAGACATGTCAGGTGTTTACAGACCATAAGAGCTTGAAATATATCTTCACTCAGAAGGACTTGAATTTGAGACAGCGCAGATGGCTTGAGCTGATTAAAGACTATGATGTGACAATCGATTACCATCCCGGTAAGGCGAATGTTGTAGCTGATGCCTTGAGTAGAAAGTCAAGTTCAACAGCCAATGCATTTTCTATGGCATGTTTCAAGAGAGACTTGCTTGTAGACATGCGAAGGTTGAACTTGGACTTGGATGTGACAGGACAGAGTGGGTTGATTGCTCAGATGCAAGTTAGACCTACTTTTTATAATCAGATTAAGGAATTACAGCAGGGTGATGATGAGTTGTGGCAAATCATGCAGGATATGTCAGAAGGTAAGAGAACAGAGTTCAAATTTTCTGATGAAGGCATGTTGTATATTCATGATAGGTTATGTGTGCCTGAAAACAATGAGTTGAAAGAGCAGATTCTTGAGGAAGCGCATACCTCTATGTATGCTATGCATCCAGGTAACACAAAGATGTACAGGAACCTCAAAGAGCTATACTGGTGGTCTGGTATGAAGAAGGATGTGGCTGAATATGTGGCTAGATGTGGAGTGTGTCAGCAGGTTAAAGCTGAGCATCAGAAACCTGCTGGTACCTTGTAGTCGCTTCCTATACCTGAATGGAAATGGGAACACATCACGATGGACTTCGTGGTAGGATTACCCAGAACGCCTAAAGGTTCGGACTCGATATGGGTGATTGTGGATAGACTAACTAAGTGTGCTCATTTTCTTCCAGTCAAGTCAACCTTTGACGTTTCAAAGCTAGCCAAAGTTTATGTGGATGAGGTAATCAGGTTACATGGGATTCCAGTTTCCATTATTTCTGACAGAGATCCAAAGTTTACATCTAGATTCTGGAATCAGTTACATTGTGCGTTGGGCACAAGGCTGAAGTTCAGTACAGCGTTTCACCCACAGATAGATGGTCAATCTGAGAGGACCATTCAGACCCTAGAAGACATGATGAGAGCATGTGTGCTACAGTTTAGAGGCAACTGGGAAGAACATTTAAGCCTAATGGAGTTTGCATATAATAACAGTTACCATTCTAGTCTTGGAATGGCTCCATATGAAGCTCTTTATGGCAGGAAGTGTAGATCGCCAGTTTGTTGGTACGAGGTGGGTGAGAAGGAAATTCTTGGACCTGAGTTAGTTGATGTAACTACAGAAAAGATATCTGTGATCAAGGATCAGTTGAAAGCTGCTCAGGATAGACAGAAAAGTTATGCAGAGAGACGACGTCGACCTCTTGAGTTTGAGGTTGGTGACGAGGTTTATTTGAAGGTTTCACCGTAGAAGGGAGTGTTGAGGTTTGGCAAGAGGGGTAAGTTGACCCCTAGGTATATGGGTCCATATCCTATTGTTGAGAGGATTGGACCTGTAGCTTACAGGTTGGATTTGCCGTCTGAGTTGGAAAATCTTCATGATGTCTTCCACGTGTCTATGCTGAAGAAGTGTCATCCCGGTACAGATAGGATTGTAGATCCAGAACCGGCGCAGCTTAGAACAGATGTGTCCTATGTAGAAGGACCAGTACAGATAGTTGATCACCGGATCAAAAAGCTTAAGAACCGGGAGATACCTTTAGTGAAAATTTTGTGGAGAAACCATAATCTTGAGGAATCTACGTGGGAACTAGAGTCTGAGATGCGTGGCAAGTTTCCTTTTCTCTTCTAGGAATTTCGGGACGAAATTCTTATAAGGGAGGGAGATTGTTACGACCCGTGTCGAGCTTATCCCGTAAGTATGTTGTTAAGCATATGATTAGCTGATGTGTCAAGTTATAAGCTTGTTTTTGTTAAAAATGTTTAAAATGGATATGATATGTGCTTAGTGTGTTTTCTAGCTTCTAAAGCGTGTAGGATCTTACGCTTGAAGCGTTGCCAGAGAAATCCTTCGAATCTGACCTTCGAGTCAAAAGTTGCATGTTTTTGGGCTTATAAGGACCCGTTTGTAGTTTTGAACTTTGTGATTTGGCCCCTAGGTTTTCTTCCTTATCTACTCTTTCTCCCTTATCTCGTTTCACTTTTACAGAAATGAGAGAACGCTTCTGCGTTCTCCTTCCTTGCGTGAGAAAGAGAGAAAGAGAGAGAGAGAGAGAGAGAGAGAGGGAGCTGAGAAGAGAAAGGCGTCGGAGCTTCGTTTTGCTCCGATCAGTTGCTGCAGTTCGTCCTTTCCCTCCGTGGATCTCCTTCTCCGCCAATTCAAATCGGATTTGCAGCCGGATCTGCGTTTGCAGGGAAAACGATCAAGGGATTGGGACGCACGGTGCAGCCCTAGCTCATTTTCTTCTTCTCTTCAGGTGCGGTTTAGTCATATGCATCGATTGTGATCGTTTCACAGTGTTTGTTCGAGATTTGCCCGTCGATTCGAGAGAAATCGACTTTTGCAGGCCATTTTTATGTTCTGCCTGTGCGCGGTTCGGCCGAGTTTCAATTCGGCCGGCCGAGTTCCTTTTTAGGGCAATTGTACAGCGTTTTTGGATCGGCCGAGTTTGAGTCTTTGGTCGGCCGAGTTTCTTAATTAGATAAACGAACATCGTTTTTGTCAGCCGAGTTTGGGTTCTGATCGGCCGAGTTTCCTTGTAGGTATTTCAAGCGGTGAGTTGGTCGGCCGAGTTCCCCAGGGGATCGGCCGAGTTTCCAGCTGGTCGGGCGAGGTTGGTCGGCCGAGTTCCAGATTCTGGGAAGTGTTCGGCCGAGTTCCAAAGTGGTCGGCCGAGTTTCAAGTGGTGAGTGGCAGTTCACTTAGAAATCATTATTTAACTCATTTTAAATGCTTATTTGCTTCAGTATCAGTTGATATGACCTTTAAACAGTGTAGCATGTACATTTTAGTATGACAAGTTCATTGGAACTTGAAATGAGTGATGTAAATGATGAAAAAGAGGAAATCCTATGTCTTACAGTTGCTATATGATATTTCTGTTTAATTGTTTATCTGTTGGTTAATTAATAGACCTAAGTGCCCTAACACCGTTGAACCCCTAAAGGAAGGTCTGTTACTTAGGGGTGAAACTCGTGTCCAACATCAACCGGTTGAGTAATTCATGGTGGCACGAGGAGAGAAAGAAAGGCAGTTTCTAACAACAATCGTGCGTGTGTCATGATGGCACTGGGAAAAAGAAAAAGAAAACACGGTTATCTAACACCATTCATGTGTGTGTCACGAAGGTAACCCTGTGACTCTCCGCCGGTGTACTCCGGTTAAAGGAGGAGTCTGGAGCACACGTGGTTGTGCATTGAGGCCGTAGAGCCTATGTTCTGGCCGGAGAGCCAGGGGTCCTGTAGCAGAGCAGGGCTGGCGTCAGACTTAACATTTCCCGGGTGTGTCGCTAAGTCTTGTACGGTGGGACCGTAGCATGAACTTGCTGCGGATCTTTATATGCAGAGTACATTGCATATATTTAGGGCATAATAATAAAATGAATAAATAATCAAGTAGGTTCACAATAAATTTATATAATTGCTTATCTACCTGAGATACCTGTTGATGTTTAGAAATGTGATTATTATCTGTATATCTGCTATGTCAATTGAACTGCTTTGCCTGAACTGTATAACTGTTTATTTCAGTTAATAAACCTGACGAGTTGATTATTGATAGCTAAGTGAAATGTTATTCACTGAGCGAGTAGGCTCATACCTCTACTCAAAACATTTTCAGGTCAGCATCAGCATCAGGAGACAGAAGGATCGTTTCATCCTAACGCCTAGTTGATAGAAGGTTTGTAGTTAGTCTAGTTAGAGGTCTCTTAGTCCATTCCCCTCGATCCTCGGGACAAGGTGTGAGTGAGAAAGAGAATGTGTACACAGATGTAAATTAAATGTTATGCTTTCTTTATGTTAATCAATGTATTATGTTGTAGACCTTGCTTGTATCTTTAATCAGTTAAATAGAAAAGTTCTTATAGTTTGCTCAGTTTTCTGTTTACAGTTTAAACTTGGTTATCATTTAAATGCCTTGAATTGTTTTAAAAAGTGACGAATGGTTGGTTATGTGTTAATCCCACCTGTCGTGCCCTAATTTCGGGGTTTGTGATTAATGTGAGATTGGGGTGCGACACCCAACCTGTTGGTAAGCTTCTTGACCTTCTTTCATCTTGATTTCATGGTGGAAATCATAAATCAATGCATAATTTCTTCTTTTCTTCACTCCATCTTCAACCCTAGCCAATCCTTTCACTCCAAAACATGAGGATGAGCCTTAGAGGAGTTGCAAAATCTTATTCCACCATTGTTGACGTGAAGCTCCAAGCTTGAAAGCTCAATTGAAGGCGAGTTATATAACTTGAACCCTTATTCATTGTTATTGAACTCAATTTCTCAATCAATTATGTTCAATTGCTCTTCTTGCAATTCCTTTGATTAGTTGATGCAACTACCGTGATAATGGCAGTAGTTTTCGAAGGAATAAGGCTTGATGATGATGACATCATCTTAGGCACACTTTCCAACAAATTTGAGTTGCAAGTGATTTTGGACTTTTTGTCCAAACGGTTTCACCAAACCGTTTGGGACCAAACGGTTTCACCAAACCGTTTGGGACCAAACGGTTTACAAACCGTTTGGTGACTTGGACTCCAAACTGCAAGAGAGGGTTGACCATTTGGTTAGATTGACCATTTGAGGTCTGAACTCAAGTGCATGTTGGATGATGATCCAATGGACCTAATTGATTGATTCAATGTATGTACAATCTTTCAATTGGAAACCCTAATCGAGTTGATCAAAGAATCCATGATTATTTCAAATGATTTCAAGATAATTTGGGTCAAACGGTCTTGAAACCATTTGAGCCCAAATGGTCTTGAAACCGTTTGAGACCAAATGGTTTCAAAACCGTTTCGAGGGTTTATGGTTGATTCATGATTGATGGATAGAGATCCAATGGTGATGATTGATGAATCTTTCAATTGCCTAATCGATGGCCAATTCAATGGTGCAAATTGTATTTAATTTGATTGGAAATGGTCCTAAGTGCCCATGCAGTTTTGAGGCTATTTTGAGCCCAAACGGTCTTAAAACTGTTTGGTGATGAAACCCCAAAACTGAATGGTGGACTAATTGTGAGTCAATCATTTGGAAATTGAAGGTGATTATTGTTCCAATGATCCAATGATTGATAGTGATGGTAATCAATGGAGGTACAAAGGTTGAAATTCTAAAAGCACCTAAATGATTAGTACCATTAAAGGGATAAACCCTAATTGCTTATAAGAATAATAACTTAGTACACTATGTCATCATAGATGTGTGTACTTGATTGAAGGGTTGATATAACCTAATCAAGTTGAGAGGATGATAGAATGGGATTTATACATGAGTATGATTCATGTGGTGATTAAGGGTATGATCCTTAGACAAGAGATCATGAAACCCTAATCATGAGCATAAACCCTAATTAACAAGGTTATTGAACCCTAACCCTAATTCAGGGCAAATTTAAGTGAAACCCTAATCCAGGGTAAGGGTGTAACCCTAATCCAGGGTAAGGGTGTAACCCTAATCTAGGGTGATGATATGTGTAAACCTAATTTAGGGTAATTTGATGCAAAATCCTAATTGGGATGAATAGTAAACCCTGATTATGGGTACTTGAATAGAAAATATAATTGGGATGTTTAGTGAACCCTAATTAGAGATAATTGAATATTAAACCCTAATTATGGGTAATGGAACGTGAAAACCTAATTGGGATGAACAGTAAACCCTAATTATGGGTAATGGAACATGAAACCCTAATTAGGATGAATAGTAAACCCTAATTGTGGGTTATTGAATGTAAACCCTATTCGGGGGTGAAATTTATGTGAAACCCTAACTAAGGGTGATTTTATGAGAAACCCTGATGTTTGATGTGATGTGGAACTCAAATCTAGGGTGATATTATGTAATGTTTTATGAAACCCTAATCTTGGGCAATATGGTGATAAACCATAACCTTGATTTGGGCAATGGGATGAATGTTCCCAAATGACATGAAATGGGAAACCCTAATCCTAGTAAAGGAATAGTGGTGTTACCCTTGAATAGTAAATCCATATTTGTTTTGCATGGTACTGATATGTAATTGAATCTACTGTTATCATTTGCACTAACCATGCAGGTATTCTAAAATGGTGATCATAGCCAGGTATGAGCTATGATGTTTAATTCACTATTGTTTATTGGGACTTGTATGCCATAATATACCTTGCTGCCTAGTAAGAGGTAATAACAGAGTTAATGGGCCTCAAGTACCATGAGTGATGCGTGTAATAGCAAGTATCATGTTTACCTTGGTCAGATGACCTAAAGGTGATAGTTACCTAGAAAACTGGTAACAATGCTCAATGATGAGCTAAGGGTTTGAATACCCAGAACCATATGATTGTGATAATGAGATTGTGAAGGGATGAGAATTCCCAGTATTGAAATGAGGGACTGAGTTCCCAATTTCTTTTAAAGACTGATAAGTAATTGATAAAAATAGTACATGTCTCTTTATAGCATTGTCATAATAAGTTATGTTTGAGAACTTCTCTGATGCTAAAAGAATATGAAAATGTACCTAATTAATCAAGTGAAATATGTTCATGTAGTGCTCTGACCATAGATCCATCATCGTCAGTAGTTGGTGATGGTGAAATAGGTTTTCCTATGGAATTTCCTGGAATTCACATATTATGAATATGCGGGGGTAAATGGGCAAAAATATCCCTACATCCTGGTGAAGAGATTGATGGAAGGTAAACTTGAAACCTCTCAATCCTTCATGTGTCGGGATGGATGTATCACAAATCTCCTAATGGTTGGGATGGATGTATCATTAATCTCCCAATGATATTTAATGTCGGGTCGATGGAGATAAACATTAAATCTCTCAATTGCCGATGAGAGTGCAGTTGACGCTGTAACTCTATAGCAAAGTTGCCAGTATACCCTGGAAAGCTATTTTGAGCAGTCAACATAGTCCTGCTTGTGGTCCCGTACTGACCGGGATGTGGGAGGTCATGGGAATCCGGCTCTTCCATTGACCTATGTATGGTACCAATGTCAAATTAGCAATGGTCGGTTGGAGTATGAGTGGTATACCTCATCTCCTCAGAGCTTAACTATGTTTGAAAATTGTAATCAGCCGTGTAGCGTATTTGCATAATATTGAAATACGAGAATCACTGGTTGATGTTATATCCTAGATGGATAAGTGTTATAAATGTCCTTCAATTCTTTATTGAATATTAGACATGTTGTTTATCAAGTTACAACTGAAAAGCTTAAGTGAGAATATTGCTCTAATCTGCATAGATATTAAATTAACTATTGTTAAGCTTATGATTCCACTTCTCAATTTATTTCTATTAAACTGCAATAATAATGTTTTGGCAGAGAGTTATATCTCCTGCTGGGGCAATTTTATAATTGTCTCACCCCTGTGGAATCCAACATTTTTAGATAGACGTAGACAAAGAGGAAGAACCTTTGTAGCAGAGGAAGAGAAGCAGCAACAACAACAAGGACAACAGTGGTCTATTAGGTAGAGATATTGGCTGTCTGGTTTTGTATAGTTAGTCCCATGAGTCATCTATGTACTCTCGGGTCCTAGGAGTTAGTGCTTTTAATAATTCGATCTGAGATTTTGGGTTTCAAGCCTCGAGGTTCTTATACTACATGTGTACAGATGAGACAGAGTCGTGAATTCTTGTATGCCTCGAGAAGCAATGAGACATGACATGTATATATGAACCAGTATGTAATGATTTACTTTGGTTATGAATGAAAGAGTTTTCCTATGAATGGATCTCTTGATAAATGGTTTTAATTTTTAGTGATTTTCAGTAATCCGCTATTAACAATCACTTTCACATTAATCTTAATCGATGTTTGGCAACATACGTCACACGTGGATGAGGAGGTCGAGGTCGTGGTGTAGGTGTTGAGCAACTAGGAGAACAGTAGCTATTAGAGGTTGGACATTCTACTAGTGTTTTGTAGAAGAGGAGTCCTATGTGTCGTCCCTGTACTCTCAGGTCTTTGGGAAGATTTTGTGGTTTTGTTCATTGATACGTAGATTTTGTCTTTATGCCATGATGCTATACAAATGACATGTATATATAATAGGCTGTAATATGTAATAGTTATGGCTTGATAGCCTTTCAACAAGATATGTATCACCTTTTGACATATATGGAATCATATGGCCTTAGTTGAGGGCTTGTTTATTTAATACTTTCGCTTGAGATATTACATTATAAATGGTTTTAATTTACCCTATTTTGTGGTAATATTGTTGATTAGTGATAAATCCATGCTTTATTTTGAGCAATCTCATTTTGTGTAGTGATGCTCGTCAAAAAATGGTGTTGTGATCCTTTGACCTAGAGTCACTACATTGGTGACATTATGAACCTCATACTATGACACTATTCTATGTCATCTTAAAGAATATTTCCATAATGGTAGTGGTTGGGTGTGTTGAGAATCATGTTATGCATTTTGAGTGATGTTTTTGTCCCTCCCATATTATCATAGTGGCACCCTAGGCCTCTTGCTATGTGAGACTAGAGAAGTGCATATGAATTATTATTTGATTCAATGTGTGATATTGAGCTCATATGTGCCTTGCTAGTCTACATGAAGATCAAGAAACTTGGGTTGAATCCGATTAGGGTGATGTGATTAAGCCTATAATTCAATATGTATATCAGGGATTATACAGCACAATAACATTGGTTATTTATGGTATAATCACCTTTAACTTGGGTGGAAATGTTGTGTATCTAGAAACTGCTTGTTGTTGATGGATTTCAATATTGATTAAAGCATCTATTGCTAACATAGTATGCTTCCTATAGTACCACATATGTAGAGATATCTTGAAGAAAGGATTATTTATGCCTAATCATAATTGTTATAATAAATCATAAGACTTAAAATTAATTTAAGAGGACATGAAATCAAATAAAGGATCCTGACTTAAGAAATCAATTTCCATAAGTCAAGGACCTTCTCCTCACAAAAAGAGGCAAGTTGGCACCGTAATAGAAATCATAATATGTTGCGTTCTTGAGACCCGTTGGGTGGAAAATCCCCCTTTCTGGAAGGGGGTCCAAATATTGGTTGTATTGGGTTGAAAAAACCCTAACCTCTCCACTCCTCTAAATGTGTACTATGAGATGACGCTTTCATAACACACAATCTCATTTTCGCATTGTTTCTCCAAGGATTGAGAAATATTGATAGAGAAACAGATAAAGAGAGAGGAAGGGAGGAGACTAGATACTCTATACATTCTTTTTGGCACTCCCAGTGGATACTACGGAGACGAGTTTTCATGACAAACTCATTCATGACTAAGAATTCCACTGACGAGGTGACTACCACGGAAGAATGAATCTTGTCATCGACATCACCCATGGAACATGCCTTTCTATGAATGAGCATTAGTGTGAAGCTTGAGAACGTTAAAAATTGTCCTTGAGCGTCCATCAGTGGGACCACAGTTTCATCCATGGAACGTGTTGTTCAACCAACAAGAGGGGGCCTTAGAGCAAAGCACTCAGTCACTACATAGCAACCATGATATTAGGGGTTCTTCCAAAAGTAGAATCTTGATTCTAACACATATCTTAATATGAGATTAGATTGTTGGGATTGCACCATGACCCCAATTTGAAAAAATCAGAACAACAATTGATCGAGCAGGTTGAATCTAGTTTGAGTGTATAAGTTGAATCATTAGATTTTTTTCCAAGATAATATATAAATTCACAACTGTAATTTAGTATTGTTGCATTAGATGGATCTTGCTCATAGGATTCTTAGTGTTTTTTTTTATTTTCTATTCTCAAGAACCCAACAGTAAAATAGAAATTATGGTCCAGTTAAACTCATCATATTGATTTAACATGTTTTTAATATTCTTTATCCACCAATTCACCTATTGATTTGTGAACCCTTTTAAAACAAAACTAGAATGTGTATGCAACAACATTAAAATCATACATATTATACTAAAATTATAATGAATTTTTATGAATTTCATCTCATTGTTTACAAATTCTTATATTCAAAATACCTTTAGAAGGTATATAGTCAAAAAGAGATTATTAGATGAAAAACATCGTGATTAGGCTTTGCATTGGGGTTTACTGCATCAAAATAGAACTATGATTTATTACATGACTTTAGAAAATATCTTGTATTATGAATCATTGACAATACCAATCTATTCTAAAGTTTACTTCTCCATTGGATAATACATAATAGAATGCAGAAGCCTAACTCGTTGAGATTTTTATGAAATTGTAGACAAAACTTATTTCCAGTGTTATATTACATGAGTAATTTGGGTTTATAGATAGGAGATCCAAACATTTTGCACACTTAGCTAAAGGGGTTTTTGGATGTCGGATCAAGATACTCCTTAACTCTCGCCAAAGGAGTTTTTGGATCTTAGTCCTCCATATTCATCCCTTTTTCTCTTTTCTTTTTCAACGCGGGGGGGCAACATCAAATTCAAAATCTCGTATTAAATGTGAGGCAGTTTTTAGTCTAATCCGCCCTTGTAAGTTGTACAAAAACTGTCCAAGTCGATTTGGTCAAAACCATGAGACGTGTAAAGCTTGTCACTTAACCTTGTTGACTTCGCGTGCACACATGCATATTCAATAAACAAGATTCCCATGACGAAGTGATGCGAAACATCAGCAATGACGGCAATTGCACGCGCTTACTAGTTTGCAATCATATAAGCATGAGAGTAAGATTGTTAATTATTGGTTGGAGCAGCGTACTTCCACGAGTGCACCCTGGCAAGCTGTCCCCCGTGAGCCCAATTTTGCTTTATGTTCAACTACAGTCACGCTGACAAGTTCCATGTGAATCTCACGTGGGTGCGGTCGGCCAGCTGTCTGTCAGAGAGTAGTTTGCGGCTGCAGTCCACATATGGGCTCTTCGTGGATCGTGTAGGAGTTGCACGAGGCCTCCCGACAGCCCAACGAAGGCGCAACAGCACGGATAGAAGAGCCTTTGCGCTGCGCACACCGCCGACCCACGTCCACGCACGTGCATGTGTGGAGAGCATGGCCAGTCTGGAATACATGTGTAATATTTCCGCTTACGCCCTGTTTTATAGGGAGTAAAATCAGATCCTTACTTTTGAAATCTGAGAATTAAGATATGTTTTTTATTTGATTAACAAATGGGAAAACAAAAAAGCCGGTTTCTAGCTCGCAAAAACAGAGCTGATCGCGTGGTCGGGTGCAGTTTGCATCATCCTGTACAGCTTGAAACCAGTGGTTACACACTATTGCTAAGCAAAAAGTTACCCGCAGCTACAAACCAAACAATCACGCAAGCGAACCCGAAAAGTAAAAAGTTACCCGCTGCTACAAACTAAATAATCACGTTCTTCTGTCTGTGCTAATACCAAACAAAAGTAAACGCATGTAAAAAGCATGTTTCCTTTTGATTTGTGATCTGATTCAGCCGACTGCACCGTATTACATCCTAGCAAACAGGCCCTTAGACTCTGTTTCGTAGGATGCAGTTGGTGTGCAATGTGTTTTAAATCAGTAAGTTATTTGGTTGGGTGTAACTGAGATTCTTATTTTTCATTTTTATATGTATGGTTAAATGGTAGTAAAAGAAATAAATTTTATCACACACGGTTTGTAGTTGTGACTGTATGTTTGTAACTTTGGCCAATTTCAAAAATGAAAAAGAACAAGTGTAGCTGCAATCCGGAATCGTGTATGTAATGAGAGAGGAGAGAGAGAGAGGAACAGGTGCAGCTGCAATCCGGAATTGTATATGTAATGAGAGAGAGAGAGAGAGAGAGAGAGAGAGAGAGAGAGAGAGAGAGAGAGAGAGAGAGAGAGAGAGAGAGAGAGAGAGAACAACAAGTGCAGCTGCAATCCGAAATCGTGTATGTAATGAGAGAGAGAGAGAGAGAGCCGGGGCGAAGCTCTCTCACACGACCACCACGTTCTTCTTCGCCGTAACTACAGTCCACGTACAGCTAGTTAGTACGATAAAGCAGAAAAGCACCACAGCATGGATTGCATGTAACTGCACCCGGCCGCAGTACATTTTCTGTGAATTCCAAATGAAATGAGTAGTCCAGTGCAATTACAAATCTGGCAACTGCATCATATTACATCCTACCAAATAAAGTACAATCTGAAAAGCATTACATTTAAATTCAGGCCTCTTTCTCAAACAACACCGTTATATCAAACTGGCCCTTAAACGGTTGTTCTGAGTTACATACATTTAGACTTTGTTATTAGTACGATGTTGTCCGGTGTAGTTTAAGGAATTGGAAATCTAGTCAACGATAATCTTGTATTTTGTTTTCCTTCTATTTTGTTTGCTATGGTGTGAGTGGTTTTGTTTCAGGCGTTTGGTTGAGTAGCTGCAGTTGTGTTCATGCACGGCGAACACATCTGGTAGGAAGAAAAGGCATGATTCTGTTGTTAAGAAAGTTGTGGAAGCACGCACGAGATTAATGAAAAGCTTTTGTAGGTTGCAGCAGTATAAGGTTTCCCGTGGACTAAGCCTCCTGTAGGTTGTAGCTGACGGATAGTTTTCTTTCTCCTGGCGTCTACACCCAACTACCCCTGAATAGCCCGCAGTACAAATTCACGGAATCGAATCGCAAGTGTGTAGTTAGATGCAATTATAATTTAACCAACTGCACTTTACTTCATCCTAGCAAATGAAAAATTAAACGAGAGTAGTGAGCGTTCTTTTGCGATGAGTTTGCTTCACTCGTACCAAACACGGCCATGGAGATGAATATCTGATCATTTAGGGTTGATGTCCTAATTCGCATAATTCAACCCAACTTACATGAGTCGCCTTGATTAGAATTTTGATCCAGATTTTCATGCGGGCCGGGTTAGGACTAGGTTAAACCCCTGCCTAGATACCAGATTAATTACAAATACATGTGTATATACCACATATTTGTATAGACAACATGTCTTTGATAAGATATGTTTGACTAAAAACTTTCAGAACTAGATGTGATTTACAACACTTTTAGTCGGTTATATTAATAAGACTCAAAGAATAATGTACTAGAGTTAATTCTAAATGTACTTAGAGTAAGTTTAATATATATGCACCCATTTATATTAAACATGCTTACAATAATCTAGAATTTAATATAGTCTTAGACATTGGATGTATGCTACTTACATAAGATGTCTTTCAAAAACCATCCATATTCTACTTACATTGGTCAACTCTTCCATGTCCTCTTCCATATCCTTTCACCATCTATGACGACTCTCTTTGATCATCCATTTGTGTCTTTTTCCATGTCCTTTGGCCTCCTCTTCGATGACCTTTGATCTTCTGTGTCCTTTGGTCTCTTTTTCTATGTCCTTTTCCATATACTTTCACGAATGATAACGACTCAACTTCTCCTTAATTATAGTTAATGGCGTTGGTCTCCGTTGCAACCTTCTCATTCATATCTTTTCATCATCAGCAACTAACACAACACTATCAGGAAGTTTTGACATCGACAAGTTTCTTTGTAGCCATCGTGAAGTCGACCAACACATGTGCACACATTACCATTCAAGAGTCTTTGCGCATGTCGTGATCAACCCTTTACTCCAAATAGTTTTTCCAATCATCTTCAAGTCGTGCATTTATTCTCATTGACTCGAGTTGGGGACGTCTATAAGATGTTGGAAAACATTCATGTTTGGGAAGCATGATCAGTGCTAGTCATTTTTGCAAACGTTGGATGTGTGACTTAGGTCTTGTCACCCAACATTGATCCAAGAATTTGCCCCATTGCACTTCTCATAGCTCTAATTCTACTACCTCCCCACTCCTCCTTTCTAGCCAGGGTCCCGTCAACATGTTTGTTGGCTTGCCCGCCCCATAAAGCCTAGACTCCTATTCCATGTACCTTGATGGCCAGTCAATATATTGAACTGCCCTCGTCTCCTACAAATGGTCTAAAGCTCAATGTGAATATTATTGATTATGTCATTTGTGTGGGTTCTTCTATGGTAAAGAGCGCCTTGCTTCTTTATCGTTTGTCATTTTTTGACACTATGTGTGCTACCCTACAACAAGTGTCTTCTTGTACCTGATTTATTGATGTTTGGGTTCGTCTTTTGTTTTTCCCGACGTGTGTTCACTACCGCTTCTCAACCGAGGATGCCCAAGAATGCTTAGCAAAAAAGTATGTCTTACTCCAACAACTTATGATCCCTAAAGTTCTAGAAACACATAATTCAAGACCTCAAAGGTATCCACCAATTCTCAGTCAGATCATGACCCACCAATGTCATATTAAGCATGAAAATTTGTTGAATCTAGAGTATCCCACACCAAGACAAAGATCAAAGATGGCCAATTTTCCTCTTCCAGATGAGTTGTCTCCTATAGCAGTGTTTCTACCTCTAACTCCGCTACTTGTTTGGATCTTGATGTGAGACACCCCCAACTCCCCCCTCTTATGATGCCATCTTGTCATATATTTCTTGCTCTCCCTTTGTTGCTTCATGTGTTATGGTTGAAGAGGAAATATTATCTTTCTAGAAAGGGACAGCTTGAGCACATGAGAGTCTTTGCACAAAACACCTTCTTGATGCTATTTGTGGTGTAGTAACGACCGCTAAAGAAGACTATTTGAATGCAGTCTTGATTATGGTCAACATTTGGTTGATTGATTATTGTCCTCCTGTAACGTCCCCGGATTTTCACCTTCTCAAAACCCCATGGAGATGAGAAGACAAAATCTGAAAACATTAGCAATCATATCAGAATGTGATGCGGAAGCATAATACGCATACATGAACATACAACCATAACATTTCTCAACAATAACATGTATATTTACAACAATATGAATTATTACAAAATGATTTACATTTACATATTGAATGAAAATTCTACAGTCTAAGAACATGTATGCTAAACTAGGATCTACACAATAGGTACAACATGTACAACTTGCTCACATCATGTACTTTTTCTCCCATGCTATCTCTGAACCTAAAACATACGTGAAACAACAAATCAACACACAAGGTGTTATGTACATGGGCAGAAAGATACATATATTTATGGCTTTCATAATTTTGAAAAAGATTTGCAGAAGGAAAGAAAATCATTTAAAACACTTCTTTATTTAAGCGAAATATGCCAATTTAAGTCATTTTCCTAGATGAATTGCATTATCAAGGTGGACTAGTACCAAAACATAAATGTTGGGCCCATCCCCGTGTACCAAGTACTCTAGGGAAACTCCCCGTACACCGTGTGCTCTAGGGAGGTGTACTAGCCAACATTATTCCATTCCCTCGTAAGGGGGATAATGAACACCTTAAATAACTACAAAGCATCTACTTATCATTTATGTTTACAAGTGATAAAACACTGAGTACTATATAGTGCTACTACATCCAATATTTGCAAATAGGAGAGAGCATACATACATATCATGATTGCAAGAAAGAAAACCATAGTCATATACTTAAATAAAACCCACATACCTGAGTTCAGAGATTCCTTTTTACATTCTGGATCATCTACATATCTGGACATCACCTGATTAATAACAAAATCATATACTAGCATCAGATTCTGATCATCTTAACCCTAGTCGTGTTCATTTTAGGGTTTACTTAGATCATTATGTTATTCTCATCATTACTTGTATTTTTACCTTATATTTATCTTACTGATGTCATTTTCCAGATTATAGTTCATCAACTAGAAATACTCATGTGTCACATTATTATGTGGACATATTTAACATTATGTCACTTTCATTAACCATATTAGGGTTACATCACATGTGTTAAGGGTTCTCTTCATATAACATGCATTCTATGCATCATCATGATCTCATAATTAAATCTGAGTTTCCAAATACAGATATGAGCTTACTCTGTAAATTTCATCATTTATTGAGAATGCATGTATCTATTACATTTTCTTTAGGGTTATTAGCCCTAATTAGCCATATGGAGTAAATTACATGATTTCGTGCATCATCATCATAATCACTGACATACACTGGATTATAAGCATGAATATTGATTTACTGGCTTATTCTCATAATTTTAGGCCAACGTTTGATATTTATTATCCATCAATTAAGCATTTCAAAACTAACAAGATATCAGTGATATTCATGCATCAAGAGCCTGATATTATTGTTCCATCTTGTGCTACACATTTTTATGAACATTTCGGTATATTATTTGTATTTTTCGGATAAGTGTGCTAATTACTGTGATTTGAACAACATCTGGGAATTATCAGAGATCATTACCTTTTTGAGCCAATAGGCGGGCGCCACGTGGCTCATGGCTTGTCTTGTGCAAGCAGCCCACTCATTTCCTGGACCCGCCTGGTCTGGTTGCTGGGAGATGAACTGGTTTTTTCTGCTCTAAACCCGATCTATTTCCTTTCTTCTTTCTCCGCGTTGTGCTCAACGCGATCTTCCGTTAGCACCGGCCTGCTGCGTGACTATCTGGGTCGAGCGCCACCAGTGCTTGGACCTAATGGCGACCAAGCAGGCAACATGGCCTCCTCCTCGCTCGTACCTACCTCCACAAGGGAGATTAGAACCTCCCGATCACCTACTTTTAAGTCCCAAGTGGGACTTGTTCCTCCGCAGAGAACTGCCGCCTCCTGGGTTTGGTGTCGTTGGGGCTCTGCTCTGGCAAGGGCACCACCGCTGGGCTCTACCTCAGTGAGCGATCAGTAGGAACATGCGCCTCTCTCTGATCTGCATTCTCACATAATCACGGCCGCTGCCTGGCCGTCGTCGTGTTGCTGGACTCTGTCCATGGACGCCGATGTGAGGCTCTTCTACGGTCTGAGATCCAGCATCGCCAACTCCCGCCTGATTTGTCGAACACGCAGCCAAGCTTGTCCGCGGTTATCAATCCCAGCCTACACCGTCGATGCAAGGTCACCATTATTGTCCTTATGACCTTGGTGCTGGCAGGCGCCGCTGCATGAGGGAGGGATCTAGAGGTAGGCGGTGATGCTTGCTATTTGCATGTGTCGCTGCCGTCAGCGCCAATCCAAACTGGGTGTAAGGGATCCTTGCTGTGATCTCTGTGGGTGCTGATGCCGATGGTTAAAGAGGTCATCGACAACAGACTTGAGGTGGTGTTTGGCAGTAGGGAAGAAGTAGTGGTGGTAGGGATCGGAGATGATGGTGGGGGTTGATCTGCCTCCTTACTTCCTGCTCCTCCCTTCTTCTCGCAGTAGTGGAGAGATGCAAAATAGAGATGGGTGGATCTCTCTCCCCACTTCTGTGTTGTTCACGACTAAAAGGTTGTTAAGCAGATCTTGAATTTCGGGAAGAAGACAGGTGACGAGTTGGGTTGTTTCCCTCAACCCCGCAGGAGCTGGAGTTTAGAAACGAAGTCTCCATTACCGAGTCAACAGTAGTCACGGTTTGGATTGGGCCAGGCTTGCTACCATGGGCCACATGACATGTCAATGATACACCCACCATTATCTCCAACAACCATAATTTGAATGCAATGAGACTTTAACAAAACCCTAAAAACCAATAGTTCTCTCCCGACGATGTCTCATATAAATGGTCTAAGATTTGTTCACTAAACCCAGCTCATCACACATATTTTGAAATCAATGTGTAAACATTGAATATAACTAAACAAATCATTTAACACTAATCAAACAAGTTCTATCCACTTAAATTGATCGTGATGCATCCCAAGGTTCCTTATTCAGCCATTTAAATCCAAGTGTGCGTAATTTGGTACTTAACTCCAAAATGTCCTCAAATAGACTAATGATTAGTATTAATCATCTTCGTGTACATGAAAGGCCTTCGATAGCTACTATTGAACCTTTAACGGAATTTGGGTCATACTTGTGGGTCAACGAAACCATTTTTGAATAACAGTCACCCTACCCTAGAATTAACCAACCAGGAATATCCTTGGATCATAAATACTATATTGGTTTTAGAAATCTTGAAAATCAGGTCATCACACCTCCCTTCCTATCACCCTATGTTTCTATTTCTCATTGAACTCCTCTTCTCAATACAGACAATGGCATTCAGCCTATCGTGGTTGGTCAATTTGGCACCACCTTTTTCCCAATGATGCAATGAAGGGTGTCTTGTGAGATGAAATAACTTATTTTAAGGATCATCGGTTTGGTGTTGGAATTTCTAGGGGTGTTGAAGCCTTTGTACACGCTCTCACTTGCCTTTTCCATGACTAACAATATTGTACCACAATTAAAATGGCCTTTTTTATTTTAGTTTTGCTTTCAATATGGTTGACAGACACATCATATCTCAGGAGTTCGGTCTTCATTGCCCAACTATTGAACATTTGGTTGAATTTTGTCATAGGTCCCCAACTCATCTTTGCATGGATCAGAGTGAGCCTTACCTTACCACAATTGGTGTCCAGGATGGTGTTCTATTGGGGCCACTTCTTTTTTTCTTTATTTTTTAACTAAAGGATGAATGACATATCGACCTTCATGCTTTCTATCTTGATGATGACACCCTCATTGGTGATACTATGGAAGTCTCTAAGGTGTTATCTCTTATCCAAACACTAGGCCCAAACTTTGTTCTTTATATTAACATTTGGAAGAGAAAAAAAATTTAGCCTTCACATGATCTCAAACAAGACCTCGAATCTCATTATTTTCCCTACTAACATATCTTGTGTTATAAATTAGAGTACATATTTTAGGAGGTCATATTTCCATGAACTAAATAGCTAGAGAGATAAATTCAACGCTTCCTCTAATCCTAGGTACTCAGATAGAGAGTCAAAACACTTGACTTAACTACCTGCATCAATGGTTCCACAAGAGCTGACCTACTGAGCAGTGACTGAACTAACTGATTTACATTGCATACTACAAGAATCTCCAGTTAATGTTGGATACTTTACTCATTTAAGGAGACCGTCCTCACTAGGCTTAGTACCCATACCTCTATGGTACACTCCAGCTATCTCATCTTGGTCTTTTCCAGTTGGTAGGCACATTTTCTCCTTCACGATGTAGATGTTCATAATGGATTCTATGGTGTTAAAGACATCTGATGTCTAACTATTCATTAGTTTTTCCTTGGAGCTTCTCAAGGAACATGTGGCTAAACTCCTACAATGATGGATTGCTTGAATTTTCTCTAAGACCCAGAACGTGAGCTTCTCCTTCTCCAATCATGCGTTGGGATGTCCATTTGTTGTTCGCTCTTTGAATGACCCCCATTTTTTATGGCAGCTCTATATTTTATGATTTTAATTTTGGGCTTGGTCCATGTCTGGAAAGTATCATAATTGGAAATGGCCCAGGCTTTTATGATCTACAATGGCACTTGACCATGCTTCCTATGCACCTCAGAGGTTTGGGCATCAAATTTTGTTTATGTGTCCTCCTGATCTATGCCCATGAACTCCCAAACCCCTTCCTATGACAGGTTCAATATGTGCATTTAGGATCATCTTTTGTTATTGCACATGTCTCCATATATAATATCTTGGCATACTTTTGAGGATACTAGTTATCACTCATGCCTTTTGTCACTCTAAGGCCCAGTCTATTTTTGCATATGCTTATTAAAAAAATTAATGTCCAACATTTCACTAAGAGGCTTCTTCAAGCAACAACTAGCCATATTTGATTCTCTCTAATCCAATTATGCACAAGACCTCCTACTTTTTGTTCCCATTGATGGTCTTGGTTTTTCCATGTCACCTTTTGAGTATCAAGTTATCCTTCATTATCGAATCATTATTCCTTTGTACCAGGTGATGAATATTGCCCACTTTGCAACACCTTAGACCTCGACTCCTTAGGTGATCATGTTGTACATTGCCACACAAGACCTACACATAAGTTCAGACATGACTCAATTTGTGATACTCTTTTTTACCTTGTCTCTAAATTTGGATTAAAGGTCCTAAAAGAGGTCCATGTGTCCTTAGCACACAACCTGTTGGTATTCATTTCCAACCCCCTATTGAAATCTTGTTATTTGATTGTGTCGATAGAAAGAAAACATGTGTTGACCTAACTAGACTCTCTCCACTAATAGACATTCTTTTAGGTAACTTTAAAGTAGGCCACATAGTTGGTGATGCCGCTACACAAAAGGTACAAAGAACATGGTGTAACATGTATGACAAATCATCATCATTTTTTCCTTTTATTTTTGATACCATTCACTACAACAAAAATTCTCATTAGTGGCATTTATTCTAGTGGATTTTATAAAAAAGGCCACTATCTATTTAATTTACAAGCATTTTTATATAAAATGCCTCTAAACCCCCTACTATATAGTTTCTAAAAAAAGTAGATTTTAAAGGCATTTATACATATGATTTGTGGCAATTTAAAATTGCCAATTTGATAGCGGGCTGTGAAATAGTCACTTGCTCTTACAATTGGCATTCATGCTAATCTAATTTCCATATTCCCTCCCCTCCCCCCCTCGTGATCTCAGTCCCTGATCCCGTGCGTGGACGACCAGAGGAGACCCTGATTTTGTGCCCGCCAGGGATGATCGGATCTATCGCCCTAAACCTTCTGGTGCCAGCGACTGTATAGAACGGTGAATGTGTAGAGGAAGGCACACGGCTTGGAGAGGAGTGCCAGTGACTTACCAGCGGCTGGGAGAGGAGCGCCAGCAACTTGTCAACCGCAATCAAGGTACTTCCATCTCTGTCCTGCTCCACCACAATCGGCAGCACCAGTGCCACTGCATCCAAGAATTCACTATTGTCTCACACCCCAGACATAGAAACACAACAACTAATCATGTGGATTATGTCACACTAGCATTCGTTGGTCGTCGGTAGCACCCCTATCAACTCGTCTCCTTCTCTACTTCTGGCACCAACTCCTGTCAACTCTAGGTGCCCCCCTCAGCACCTACCCCTAAAAAACTAATCATGTGGATTATGTTCGCATGTTGATCTTCCTCTTGATTTATAGGATGAAGAAGTTTTCAGTTTGATTGGGAGTTATCTTGGTTCTACATTGAGGCTGGATCTTTTGACTAAGCAATTCAAGAGGTTACATATTCCTAGGATTCGAGTTCTGATCCCACCTTCATCTACATTTCATACTGAAATGGTGCTTATCAGTGACGATCGAGTCAGGGTACCATCAAGTTTGAGTATGAATGGATTCCTATTTCGTTCAAAACTTGTCGTACATTTTGTCATGGATAATGTGATTGTGAAAATTTTGCTAAAAGGGACAAGAATAAAAATGTATGGGTGGAAAAAGTTCCTACTAAAGTGGATCCAATTACTGACACATTTTGTGATTATCCCAAAAATGAAGCTCTAGTTGTTGCTCAGGTGAGTGGAGTTATTCCTATGCCACTAAATGATGTGTTGCAGGGTTTGATAGTTTGGTCACTCCTATATTTCAATAGAACCAGGATATTCCTGCCACTCGTTGGTCTGATTGGAGTAGGAGGTCTACGAGAAATGGATCACATCCTAGGAATGTTTTGAACGTTCCTTTTTAGAAATCTACATGTATCCTTGTGTTTCTGAATAGTTTTCGAGTTCTAGAATTCCTAGATGGTCCAGGTGATGAGAAGGAGGTTGAGGCCAATTGTGTTACTGGACTGGAAGGTCTTTAGTTTTGAAGTGTAATGGTTAGCTCTCTTTCTATTCTTTTATAGATCGTGAGGGGTTTGAATAAGTGGGTAGGCATGATTTTGTGTATGAAGTTGTTTCTTTGCATAATGTTTCAATTTTCTGTATTCTAGAATCAAAGGTTAGAAAGAAGAAAATTAAAAAAGTTATTAATAGGTGTTTTCCAGGTGCTTTGTGGATTTTGTACCATTATTCTCACCCCCTTGGAATAGTTATTGTCATTTGGTCTTCCGATGACATTATTAGAAGCAAAGTTGGTGAAGGTGATTAGTTTATTACCTATGAAGTGAGTTTTTAGGTAAGTCTTTCCTTCTTAGTGACATCTATGGTCACAATCATTAATAAAAGTGTGTCTCGTTATGGATTAGTTTTTGTTGTAGTGACTAAATTCCCCATGCATTTTTTAGGTGATTTCATTCTGTCAGATTTTTTCATAAAATTTTGGTGTTGCAGAGACTTCTTATAATGCCATGACTTAGTTTTGATGATTTTAATAATAATAAAATGTTATTTAAATTGGATCTGGTTGGTTCTCTATTTACTTAGGATTATAAGCAAGAATGTGAGAATCTTGTTATGTGTAAATCCACAAATCAATTTATCAGCAAATAAGAATGTCTCGGATGAAGCAGTGTCAATTGTAGAACTTTCAAATGAATTTCATTTGACTGAGGCTCTTTACCGGAACTGATATAGGCTAAAGGGTGGGGTGGTAAAAAGTAAAGCATAATGTGATTGACATTTCCAGACTATGTAGAGCCTCTACACCAGATCATATTAACACATCAACAAAGAAGAATGCCTCAGATGAAGCATTATCGATGGCAGAACTTTCAAATGAAATTCAATTGACTATAAGGTTCTATAACAGAGCAGATAGGTTAAGACTAGTGTTCCTTCTACTCTAGGTTTTTATCCATTGCATCTTGCATCTCTGTGTGCACACCCCAAGTGTTGTGCATGTCCAATGTGCCATGTATTCTATGATAGAATGGGTTTTGGCTTAACTTCGAGGATGAAGTTTCTTTTAAGGTGTGTAGGATGTGATGAAGCAAAATTTTAGGATTCTCGATATCCAATTGAATGAGTGGAATCATGAATGTTAGAATGCAAATGACTTTCAAATATATACATTTATGTGCATGTTGACATCACTGATACAATCCCTATGTTTATGCCCCCTTTTGAGGTATTTTAATTGATGGTCAAATAGTCAAGTTTTGGCACCAAATTTGAATGGAATGTACCTTGAGTTGTGATAAATATATGGTTAGAATTCTAATGAATTTTGGAGGTTCCTAGAGGAAGTTATCTAGCTTTGAATATAAGGAAATAATTTGTTTTTCGATGTACAATGTATCAAGTTTCAATATCGTTTCAGCCCTAAGTCATGATCACATTCGGCATGCACAATTTTTGATTAAGAGGTTGTGACCTATGGCATTAGTAAGCCAAAGATCGGCTTGGTGTGGGACTTTTTCATCCCTTGGATGTAGTAGATCAGACGTCTCTAGACTCATCTTCTCGTACAGTTGGAATGGTGTTAGGTGGGGAGCCATCCACGACGTGGTGGCATGGAGGACGTGGGTTGAGAGGGAAGAGTCAAATTATGCATGTCCATGCCATCCCAAGCCGACTATTTTGATCTCTCTCTATGCATTGAGTGTGAGCCCTTGAGGCTGTTCACCACTAAGAGTAGATGGTGGTCGGTGGTAGAGGTGAACTTTGTGAAAAATAAAGAATGGGGCAGGAAGGAGGCATGATGATCTACAGATCGGAGATTCCATATGCAGCGTGGGTGCTAGGAGGAAGATGCTCTTCTTTTTTGTCCCGCCGAAGCAACACTAGTGATGGCAGGTTATGGCAAAGAGTGCGAACACAGGGAGGAGGAGTGGCTAGAGCATGTGGTGGCGCTTGAGAGAAGGCGGCGGCGAACCTACACGGGCGACGTCACGGAGGTGCGGTCAATCTTCCAAGCAGCCACAAGAGGCAGATTGATGATAGTGAGTTCATTGGAGTTAGAAGGAGTGCATGAGGAGTGATGCCTAGCTGCCAATTCATCGCCGGAGACTGGAGAAATCCCATCACGGCGGTAGTTCGCAAACACAAAATAGACGAACGCATAGGCAGGCGTGAGACTCAAACTTGAGAGGAGGTCTGCGGTAGCCAACGAATAAAACTCCTTGGAGCATTGGGGTCATCGCGTGAGAAAGAAAGGGAGAAGACCAACTGCATCACAGCAGGACAGGGGGAGCTGCACAACAATGACTCTCCCTGGGATTGCAATTCGTGAGAATGCAAGAAAGAGAGAGTAGTCAATCTCTCGCTGGAGCAGAGCCAGCCATGATGACGCCCAAGATTAGGATGAAGGGAGCCGAGCACGGCGGCGCTCATGCTTAGGTGAATGCTCGGCTATGGTCTCCCGAGGATAGATCGTAAGAAAGAGTTTATGCGACGTGGAGAAGGTGGAGAACCTAAACTGGGTCCAAGCCTAGAAAACCAACCCAGACCCAGTGAACCGCCAACTCAGTGTGGGACAGGAGCTGAGGGCCACACATTGAGTGGCCACGTGGCACTCACCTACTGGCCTATAAAGGTAAATAATTTAGTAAATGTCCGGATCTTCAATAATTCATAGAAATTAGCTTGCTCATTAGAAAATTGCAAATAAGGTACCAAAATGTTTAGAAAAATGCATAGAACAAAAAGGAACTTTTATATCAGTCTTTTGATGATTAAATATCAGTTATATCATGTAATATGTATAATGTTTGTTTCATGGATAATAAATATCAAATGATAGCCTAAAATTATGAGAATGTGCTAGTAACTCCTAAATGGGATGTATTATCTACTTGAAGTCAAATATTATGTTTTTGATGCACAAAATCATGTAATTTTCTCTATATGGCTAATTAGGGCTAATAACCCTAATTAATATGCAATAAATACATACAAGCTCAATAAATGATGGAATTTATGGAACACCCTCATATCTATAATCGAAAGCTAATATGTATTCATGAGATCATAATTATGAACATAAATCAAGTTACATGTTAAATGATCCTAAAATGACGAGAAAACCCTAATATGACTCATGTATATAAACTAGGGTTAATATGTGCACGAAAAAGGATATGGAACCTAATGTTCAGATAATGAATCATAATCTAGAAAATGACATCAGTAAGATAATTCTAAGATAAGAATGCAAGTAAAAATGGGAGTATCCTAATGATCTAAGAAAAACCCTAAGATGGACATAACTAGGGTTAAGATGATGAGAACCTGATGGTGATACATGATCTTGTCTTAATCAAGGTTTGACCAAAAGTGATAGTTGACTCAGGAATGTATGGATTAGGTTTTTCTTTCTTCAAGGTCTGACATTACCTCTTACTTGGCCTATTATACAATATGCTTGTGTTATATGTGTAGTAGAATACTTGGCATATGATATTGGATGAAATGATTGTTCTTGAATGATATGTTGCTTGATTTTCCTTATTTATGTCTATGAACACATGAAACATAAAATATTTTGATCCATCATATGATAGCACTAAACTCTTTGGTAGTATAGTGCATTGAAGAAACATCAAAGCCCTTGGTGGAAGATGTACGAGTTATATGACAAGGCCTAAAAACATCAAAGCCCTTGGTGGAAGATGTATGAGATATATGATGGAAATGTGCTTAAAATATACATGTTCTCTTTTGTTAATGAATATCTTTGTGCAAGTATATGCTTTTTCTTATATTTATTTATAGCTGCCAAGTAATAGTTTATCTTATTGTCAAGATATGATGAGAGGTATATAAAATACACGTAAGTGTACTCAGTACAATATTCTTAAATATTGTGCTGACGTGTACCACATGTAATATTTTGTTTAGGTTGTGGTTATGCTCTTGAAGATCCAGGATAGTGAGAGTTGTGTGGTGAGCTGATGTACAGGTGGACATGTTGTCTTAAGATCATGTAGTTTAGAGGTAGTACATGTCTATGTAAAGTTTTCTATTCAATATGTAATATCAAATGTTGTAACAATTCATTATGTAATTATATGTTGAATGGTGAACATGTGTTGTATGGTTTTATTATTGTTCATGTGCATGTGCTACTGATTGTTTCCTTCTGAATTCCTCTGATTTTCTTTTCTTAGCCTAGTGTGTGGTGTTTAAATTGGGATTCTAACTGAGGTGAGGGTTTCAATTTGGACGTCACACATCAAATTAAGTTTTAGAAAATTCTAGGACGTCATCGGTAGTATCAGAGCATGAATAATAGCAAAGCCTGACATTTTCTCATTATGCAACTCAAACTAAAGAACCATGAACTTAAAACAAATCTTTAGGGTTAGATTAGTCATCTTTTAGAGACGACATCTGTAACTTCCCCGGATTTCACATCCGAAAATGTTAGGAAATTGTATCAGAGTGCGTTTTGGAAGCAAATTGTGCATACATGAACTTTCAACATAACATACACCATAACACATCTCAACATTCAAGATGTACATTATTACAACATGAATTACAATTGTATATTGAAAGAGAATTTTTTTTACACAAGTCTAAACATGTATGCTAGAAGGATCTTAGATAATAGGTACAACATATACAACTTGCTCACATCCTATTCTTTTATCCCATTCTAGCTCTGGACCTAGAAAAATATGAGAAACAAAATCATCAACAAAAGTTGGTATGTGGAATTAAAAGCTATACTATGATGGCATATAAAATACTCGAAATTGAAGGAAGAGAAATGAAACATTATTTAAAGGTGGAAAATCAGGTAATCCTAAGTTATTAGCCACATTTAGAATGAATATGCATTACTATGGTGGACTTAGCACATAATCACATAAATGGTGGGCCCTTCCCCGTGTACCTTGTACTCTAGGGATCTCCCTATATACCGTGTACTCTAGGGAGGTGCTAGCCAACATTAAATATTTCCCTCTCTAATAGGGAGTTTAATGAGCACCACTAGTAACTACATTTCATTTATCCTCATTTATCTTCTTTTATGTTCAAGGCAGAAAATTGTCAATATACATACATCTACATCCAACAATGTATTTCAAATACAAGCAAACAAGTACATATATTTAACATCCAGCAAATCTAGTCATATAATTATATCCACGTACCTGAGTTCAGATATTCCTCACATATCCATGATCATCTAGATAAACTGGTCAACACCTAATTAATAGAAATTAATCATCATTAATAAGAGTTCATCATATTCAAGGTGTTTTAGATCCAAATTAGGGTTTTGGTCAAACCTAGGTCAATATGATGTTAGGATGGTGTCTAGTATTTTTAATCTGATACATACATCATTATTAAGGTCTAGTATGAATTTCATAATTTTATGGTACTTTCCCTATTTTCTACAATTAATATGAGGATTAAACATTTAATTAGGTAATATGAGAAAAGGCCTTAAATTACTCAATAATATAAATATAGGAGTCCACATTTAATTTCTAGATTATATCAGGGTTCAAATTTATTTTTATCATATTTAATATCAACCATTTTCTAATTATACCATTTAAATGAAGCATTCTCATCTAAAATAAATACCATCAATATTAGTGTCTCATAAGTATGATATAAGGGTTTCACAATAAAGAGGGTAGTTTTATGAGTCTAGTGGTAATTTTTAGGAATTTTTAGGACAAGGGAGCTATTTTTAATCACATTTCTAAGATGTATACATTAACTAAATATTAGTTCGACAATTATCTATCTGAGTTTTTGTGAGCTGTTGGATCTCTCTCTTTGGGGCTTTGATCTCTGCCACGCTGCCCCTGTAGGGGGGTGGCTTGGGACCCTCAGCTACTTGCTTCACCCTGAATCGGGTGAACCAGCTGCTAAGGTAGCCACTGGGCCAGCTACTGACCCGTCTTTCTTTCCAACTCCATGCGCGGAATTTCCCTTCATGCCCAGACGATGTTGCCGCCTTGAACGGGCTCAATGGTGAGCCAGAAAGTGAGGAACAGACCCTCAAGTGAATACATGGCAATCGTTTGTACCCTGAGGTGTTGGTCAAGAGCTTTGCAGAGGTGGTTTCTCTCTGTGGCTCGGCTCCGGTCTTGGTGTGAAGCTGTCACCGCCATGAGCATCTTTCGGAAAGGGGAATAGGGATCTGCAAATCTCGTGTTCATCTTCAAGAGTGAATCAAGGGTGCTCTGACCTCTCATCTCTTCACAGTCATTCAAGTCTTCTTCTTCGCCTTGCAATGCCGCACGTACAGCCATCATTGCCTCTTACGGCTGTTGTGGTGGAGCAGAAGGGGAAATCGCATATAGGCCTCCAACTTCAAATTGACACCCCGTGAAGCATCACCAAACCTTCTGAAAGTTAGTTGTAGACTCAATCAGTGATCAGGGAAATCTGTAAGGCACCACCTGATCTCATCTCCTTCTCCGATGAGATTGGGTTCATTAGGTGAGTTGGGGCTTCCCCAGCGCCTCTCAAGAATCGGAAAAGGGTCGCCAACCTTCCGCTGTGGTTTGTACTGCTGACAAAGCCCCAAAGATAGTGCCTTCTAACTCTATTTCTTCTTCACATTCCATTTGGCACCCACCTGTAGGGTGCATTGGAGAAGTCATGGGAGTTAGACTTGGGGTTTCTCAGAAGAGAAACAACATAATCTATGTAAGGGGTCCATGGATAGGTCTCGATGAGGCCAAGCTAATAGTTCCATTGGGATTGCACTTTGAACCTCAGTCTCCGTGCTATGCATTCAGGAAGGTACAACAGCATGTTCAGTCCCCTGATCTGCAATGTTTAGATATAAAAGACGGAGTCAAGGCATCCGATCGTAAAAACCTCCCAAGAATGAGTACGGTGAGGCCACACTGCCAGGCTTTGGGTTGCGCTCAGCAAGGGGTTGTCCAGTGTGATTGAGTGATAAACTTCTCTTCCTAAGTCAGATCATATTCAAGGGATAATTAGCATTTAATTATTTCCAAATATCTCTCAAACTTTAAACCTCCACATATTCTATTACAAACCTTCGATTCAACTGAAATTTAAATCATGGGTTCCACATCACATAAAACCTTGTATCATGTAATCTGAACTCAAAATTCTAATATTTGATCATATAACTCAATTCCTCAAATAATCATAACTAAGGGTATAAACCTTACACAAAATTCAATTAATCCTCAAATCTTTATCAAACAAGTTCAATCCAACTAGTATGGTTGTTATCATATCCAAAAGTTCACTATATAATAATTAAAATCCAAACATATCACTAGATGGATGTTTAATCTCATAAACACTTAATTAGTTAGAAAAACTCGTCCATCCCAATTAAACTCAATTAGATGTCAAAATCATACATCGTATCTCCAATCAACCCCTAGTTGTGTTAAGAGTCCATCATTAGATAGCCAATTCATCAATTTGGTATCAACCATCAACATAGATTTCATGGTCCTCAAATACTACCTTAGGTTTTAGAAACCTAAAATTCAGGGTCATCACATTCACCCTACCTTATATTGAATTTCGTCCTCAAAATTCAACAAATATCATATTTAAGGTGAAAATAAGGAGTTCAACTTCATATAAGTCAACACTTCTAGGTTTCAAAGCCATCATAGTTCTGGATATACCCTAAGTCATTATCTTAGGATATATAAGCATGCAAGGGTGTACCCACCCCACCTTATATAGGTGAAAGCATCATTTTTTTAAGGAATCATAGCATCACTTAGTGTCTTAGTCGTCATATGAAGTTCTTATATTTTTGGATTTACATCCTCATAATCCCTTACGAATAAGGATTTTCTTCTTACACATGAAGTTAAGGCGGTATTATTCAATGTTTCATCTTTCACCCCACTAACTCATGTCAGGTGATATCAAAGCATTATTTACTACCACGTTAGCACTTAACATCATTAGTGTCATGTACTGTCACTATAGTATTATGATTTCATCATTAGAGGGGGTTGTTCTTCATCTTGGCATTTTTGGGTTTCACCCTATTCTGTGAGAGTTATCCTAAAACTTAGAAGCATAGATTGAGGAGGATTGAGGTTAAGAACTATATTTTGTGATTATGTAATATATGATCCAAAGGTATATTTATTCCAAGGTCATGATTTCAAACTTATATCTTTCATGCATGATATAGATGGAAAGAGAATATACTAAGACAATCTTATCATGATTTCACACTTGGATATTACATGAATATACATGAAGGAAATCTAGAATTGGTCAAGCTTATATAAGTGACTCTTCATATATAATCCACCTATATAGCTCTAGTGATGTTTCTAGCATCATATATTAGGAAAGACGAGAAGAAGGAGAAACATTTATGAGTATGGTATGCGCAAGGAATTTTACCCTCAGAATTAATGTTTCATATATCACCTCACTTTGCAGCTAATGATGAGCTTCACTAGCTTATGTCACTCATGTTATGACCTAACTCAGTCAAAGTATTGACTTTTTCATTATGAATTTCTACCCATCATTTTTTTTACCCAACTCTCACATATAGGATTGAATCATGCAAAAGAACTCAACTCATTTACTCAGGAGTAACTCAGGTTAGGACACATCATTTCACATTATCTCATATTTTTCATATATTGTAGGGTAGGTCCTATGACCCTCTCCTTGTGGGTCTCACTCTCTCTGGAGTTCACCACATATCTTGTCCTAACACTAGAGGTCCTCCTTTGTAAAAGAGCTTGAGGCTCATGCATATTCAATGTTATATTAATTTAGCTCATCTTAAGTAAGGAATAGTATGTACTTTTATCATCAAGACTTAGCTTAGATTATCCTAAATTGGATTCATACCTCATTTATGACTTAAATCTTTATAAAAAAACATATACCTCAAAGATCAAATTTATATTAGATCATCCTTGCTTACATCATCTATCATTCTATTGTCTATCTATCTATCACATATCCTTATAAGGCTCTAGATATCTATTCTACATATACTCTCTCATCTAGACTGATGTCACCCCTTTTCACTTAGGTTCCAAGAACACTAACTACTCTACATTATGAGGGACACATTTTTATATTTACATATATAATAAAATATTATATAGCTTTTCCTCTGAGAAAGAATACGTCAGAGAATATTGTCAAGGCTCGACCCAATTGGAAAACAAAACCAAATCGGAAAAATCAAGTGTCCCACACACAGTAGATAGTCTAGTGCCTTATAACCTAGTGAAATGATGAGAAAAAGGTGTAGACTAGTGTAGCTACCCAATGCATATGAGCTCTATATGAATAGGGATTCACACACTTGTCTAACCCTAGTTCTCGAACATCTAGGTCCAACCTAGAGGCTAAGTCAAACCTTATTCCAATAGAACAACTTACTAAATTATAAGGTTTAAAGTGAAAGGTGAGATTTAGGTTTTATGTTTCATGGTGAGAAATTTTTAGGTGTAGCTATTGTTCATGCTCTGATACCAACTGTAACTGTGGCATCCAACTTACAAAACACAAGATTAACTAAGCGGAAGCGAATCATTTGCAGCAGATTACTAAAAATCACTAAATTTTTAAAACTTTTTGCAAAGAGATCCAAACATAGGAAACTCTTACAAAAAGAACCATAGTATAACATTTATATCCCGGTTCAAAAGTACATGACTTGTACTATCTCTTCTCGAGGATTACAACATCAGCTGCCCCATAACATTATATACAAATAGCATAAAACCTCGAGGCATCAAGCCAAAATCTCAGATCGATTTATTAAAACACTAACTATAAACTCCAAGGACCTGAGAGTACAGAGATGACACATAGGACCTTTCTAGCTATATGACTTGATAGTCAGGGTCTCCACCTGAGATCTCACTGCTGTCCGTGTTGTTGCTTTCCTTTTCCTGCAAAAGAATATATGCTTCTTTGTCCACGTCCACCTAAAAATGTTGGATCCCACGGGGGTGAGACAATTGTAAATTGCCCCAGCGGGATATATAACTCTCCCCCAAAACATTTTTATTGCAGTTTAAAGATATGAAACTGGCAGAGGATAAGAAGTTTAAAGCATTCTCATCTTTGAAAGCATTACAACTATTTCTGATAGAGCAATATATCATCTATTCTTTTAATAAGGAATAGGAATGGCATGTATATCATTTATCCATCATATTATATCATCATATCAAACTTTTCTTGTGACACTCATTATCTTGTTATGTCACTCATGAAACACTCTTGTTTCACTCTTTTGGCCTTTTCCAACCTGTTAAATAGATAAGGAGATATATCTACCATGTACTTTATATATCATCAATACAGGCATTGGGTTATTACCAATCCTGTGTCATCATTACAGGCATTGAGCCTCTGCCAGGTGTTGGACTCTTCCAAACCTGATTACACCGCCAGGCATTGGACACTACCAATCCTGATTTCACATCCAAGCATTGGACTTTAACCAATCCTAACTACAGGCATTATACCTCTGCCAGGTATTGGACTTCTCCAAACCTAATTACACTGCCAGGCATTGGACTTTAACCAATCCTGATTACACCGCCAGGCAGTGGACTCTAACCACTCCTGATTACATGTTTCATGTCTCTGCCAGGTATTGGACTCTAACCAATCCTGATTACACCGCCAGGTAGTGGACTTTAACCACTCCTGATTTCACAGCCAGGCATTGGACTTTAACCAACCCTGATTACAGGTATTACACCTCTGTCAGGTATTGGACTCTTCCAAACCTGATTACATGGATCATGGAATATAAATTCCTTCGACCCATCATTAATCATCTTGGTACCTCTTACTATGCTACACTTGTTCTCATGGCTCATAAAGTCCATAAAGCATCTTGTCACCTTTCATTAGGCAATATCTAATCATATGGCTCACAGGGCCATTCAACATCTTGTCACCTATCACTAGGCAACAAAATTATTTATCACATATAATATAATAGTAACACCACTATTCCGTTAATAGGGTTAGGGCTTACTATTCACATCACGTTGGGGATTATTATGTCCCATTACCCAATTTAGGGTTAGGGTTTTCCCATCTCTCATTAATTAGAGTTTCCTGCTCATATTATTAGTTCAACCCTAATGTATTGCTCCACACCTCTAGGAGCATTCAAAGACATCATAAGTATTTTCTTATTATCACCATTCTCATCATATATCATTAATGATCGTCACTTCAAGGTATGAGTTCATTTCTCATCCTTGTCATGGTATGATTACATCATACTCATTGATCTGTCTTAACCCCATTCTCAAAGTATTTTAATCAACATTTATCAAAGTACATTGAGTTCATTACATCTTTATTATAACAATTGCATATCACACACTTCATGTGTTTCTTAACCAAGAATATTGGATTAGAGGTTCATCAAGGTATGTCTACCCTGAAATGCTGAATGTGATATCAATCATGTCATGATGTATCACTTTCTTCTCATTTCCATCTTACTTAAGTTAATCAACTAACCTTGTATTAAGGTATTTCCCTCTTAATACTTTATCCACTAACTTGTTACTCTCATTATACAGAGCATAGGCTACACATTAGAATTGTTCAGTTATCTTTAAGGATATGGACTTATCTAATGGCAAGGCATTGTTGATATAGAATAAATCATTATCAAACACATTAGGTAATTCAAGACATAGGATGTTATTCACTCCATTATATAGTATTGCATACATTACTCCTAAGAGTTTCTTACCCTCATCTTTGTAATATGTAAAGGGTTGATACACATGTATAGAATTGGATATATAAAAGGATCTAGGCATCATATTGTCTCTTAGACCCTTACTCACTAGAATAACCACATTACCATTCATATGGTTCATCAAACTTACCCTACATGGTTATAACATTATCATCTTACTTGATTCATGTTAGCCACACTCCACTTTAGTATATTGGCTATCTTACCATCACTAGGGTTTCACATATCATGGTATCATTGCATGGCATCATCCAGGATTGAGTCTTACATTACATCATTACATCAGGGTTCCAGATAACATTATTCTAATTTAGGATTTCATATGGCATTACTCTGGATCAGGGTTTTTCATTCCATAACCCACAATTAGGGTTTACTATTCACATCACATTACCCTAGATTAGGGTTTCTCATAATATCAACCTCAATTAGGGTTTCTCATCGATTCACCCTCAATTAGGGTTTCTCATGGATTCACCCTCAATTAGGGTTTCTTATGAAGTTACCCTAAATTTGAATTCCCCATATTATCAACCTAGTTTAGAGTCACAACATTACCCTTGATTTGGATTACATCTGATATTGCCCTAGATTTAGGTTAGGGCTCAACAACCACCTTAATTAGGGTTTCATGATCTCTTTATTAAGGATCATACCATAATTGCTTAATCATTCATGTTGAAGGTGTTGAGGCTTATCCACTACATGATTATCATTCATGTAGGAAGTCCCCTCTCTCTCATCTTCTATAAGATGTTGTTTACTTCAGATTTGATTAGACTAAGTCACTCATCTTGAAATAAGAGTTGATACCATGATTATGTCATCACCATCATGACCATTAGTGTGATACATTGTTTGAACAAAACGTTATTAACTATGCGGTAGCGATTAATTAGACGCAGAATTACTGAAAATCACTAAAAATTAAAACTTTTTGCAAAGAGATCCATAAACTACAAAACTCTTTCATAAAGAACCTAAGTAAGTTAATTACATTCTGATTCATCAGTACATCTCTGTATCATCTCATCTCGAGAGTCATAACATTGACTACCATGTGAAACTGTACATAAGCAGTATACAAAAATCTCGAGGCATCAAGCCAAAAATCTCAGATCTATATCAAATCATCTACTGACTCCTAGGACCTGAGAGTACAGAGATGACACATAGGACTCTCTATATACAAAACCTAACAGACAGTGTCTCCACCTGAAGATCAATATTGTCCTTGTTGTTGTTGCTGTTGTTGCTGCTGCTCACTCACTGAAGGGTTTCTTCTTCCTCGGCGTCTACCTAAAAGTTGAATCCCACGGGGGTGAGACAATTGAAAAATTGTCCCAGTGAGAGATATAAATCTCCGCCAGAAACATTGTTATTGCAGATAGAGGAATAACACTGAGCAGTAGAATTGTAAATATTCCACAGCAGGTAATTCATTGAATAAACTAAGTAGAGCAATAATCTCTATACAGTTCATTTCAATTATAACTTGATAAAACAGCAAGTCATTTATTCAATAAGGAATATTAAGAACATGTATATCATGTATCTAACTAGGACATAATAAACAATGTATCATCATTCATTGATTCTCATAGTTCAACCTAAGAAAATATGCTACACGACTGATTACATTTTACAAACATACTAATGCCCTGAGGAGATGAGGTATACCACTCATACTCCAACCGACCATTGCGAAATCAAAATTGGTACCATACATAGGTCAATAGAAGAGTCAGATTCCCATGACCTCATCCTCCTCAGTCAGTGTGAGAACAACTTGCAGGACATCTCGTGTCTCTGCTAAATAGCTATCCAGGGTAAACTGGCAACTTTGCTATTAGAGTTACAATGGCATATTGTACTCTCTTCACAATCGAGGGATTTCTTATTTATCTCACATTGATTCGGCATTAACATCATCATGGGGAGATTAGTGATACATCTTCTCAGCATATACATATAATGAAGGATTGAGAGATTTAATGTTTATCTCACATCAATTCCCCCATTACGGCGTAAGGATATTTGCGCCCATAACCCCCACATACTCAAAAGTGTGCTCTCCAAGAATTCCCTTAGGAAAACCCGTTTCACCATCACCAAACTACTGACGATGATGGGTCTATGGTCAGGGCTCTACATGATATCATATCACTTGATTATTTAAGTACTTTACAACATTCTTTTAGCATCAGGCATGCTTTCAAACATAACCTTTATAACAATTACTATAAAGAATGAGTACTATTTCTATCAAGTTCATTTCACAGCTTTAATAGCATTGGGATCTCAATCCCTTATCATCTCAGCATCATGATTCATAAATATGGGTGTTCAAAGCCTTAGATCATCAAAACACTTGTTACCACTTTAACAGGTAACTTAATGCCATCAAGTCATTTGACAGTGTAAACATGATAATTGCAATGCAGGTATTTCACATGGCTTTTAAAGTCTATCAATATCTTTTGTTACCTTTACTAGGCAACATAGCATATCATTGCTTACAAAGCTCATAAAGCACTTTCAATAAACAAAGCATCATATCTCATACCTGGCTATGTTCAATATCTCATAAAGCATGCATGATTAGTACAGATGATAACAGATACATCAATTTCATATCAGCATAATGCAAAATAATGATAACATCACTATTCAAGGGTTGCCCCACTATTCCCTTACTAGGGTTAGGGTTTCCCTTTTCAATTCAATTAGGGTTAATCAACCCCTTTATCTCAATTAGGATTAATGACTTATCGTTTCATTATCAACCTTAGAGCTTCATGCTATAAGGTATAACCCAGAATTAGGGTTTCACACTTCCATTTACCTTATTTGGAATTAGGGTTTACTATTCACCATGTGTCACCCTTTCTTAGGGTTTTAGTCCAATAACCTACAATTAGGGTTTACTATTCACATCACATTACCCTAGATTAGGGTTTACTATTCATATCACATCACCCTAGATTAGGGTTTACTATTCATATCACATCACCCTAGAATAGGGTTTACTATTCATATCACATCACCCTAGATTAGGGTTTACTATTCATATCACATCGCCTTAGATTAGGGTTTACTATTGACCCTAAGTAGGGGTGCTCATCAACTTACCTTGAATTAAGGTTTACCATGTCATCATTATGAATTAAGTTCATACCATCATCATGCATTAGGATTTCACCTATTAATGCCCTCAATTAGGGTTATAACTCATTAACCATCTTAGTTAGGGTTTCATGATCTCACTATGAAGAATCATACCCCAATTGGATATTCATTCATATTGGAAGCTTATTACTTGATTATTAATCATGTAGGAAATCTTCTATTTCATCTTCTATAAGATGATGTTTGCTTTAGCATTGATTAGACTAAGTCAACTCAACCTTGAAGAAGAATTGATACCATGAATTATGTTATCATCACCATGATCATTGAGGCTTAAACGTTCAAAGGGTACTAATCACCTTACCCCATTAAGATATAAGTACCATAATCATCTTTGATTACATCATGTATTAATCAAGTAAACACGTTGTCCTTTAACCACTTTAAGTACCCATGCGGTTTTGGTTAATCATCCATCAAACGGTCTTGGCCACATAGACCCCAAATGGTCTTGACCAGATCAGACCTCAAATAGTCTTGCTGAAAAACATCGAAACAGTCTAAGACCTTTTTAAACCTCCAAACGGTCTTGAACCAAACCACTGAAACTATTTGGTAAAGTAGGTGGTGAAGACCGTTTGCCAAAGTTGACTTTTGAAAACGCATGAACTCAAACGGTTTGGGATTGTTTGGTCCCAAACGGTCTTGAGACCATTTGGACTCAAACAGTCTTGAGACCGTTTGGTCCAAACCTCCTCAAAACTGCAAGGACCAAAAAGGGTCTCAACCACTCCAATTAAATTAGGGTTTCCAATGTTGATTCCTTCATTGATTGTAATCATGTTATCACTCATCGATTGAATCTATCACCATGCTTCAATTGAGTTGATTAGGGCAACCTTCAACTGATTTGACCCTCAATTGACCCTCAATTGGTCATCAATTAGGGTTTGAATCGATTGGATTAGGGTTTGGAATCGATGACCCTTCATCATTAATCAATGTGAGTCTAATTACTTTGAAACTATTGAACCATCATCCAAATTGAACATGACATGACCCAAAACGGTCTTGAGGTCATTTGGATGTCCTCCAAATGGTCTTCAGACCGTTTTCCCAAGTCAACAACAAAAACCAAGTCAACCAATTAGGGTTTGGCTCATTGAATTGATCACTAAATCAGCAATTGATTGTACTACAACTTAGTACATTTGGATCTTCAAACACCAAACCATACTCAACCCTAGACCTACAAACGGTCTTGGGTGACTCCCAAACGGTCTTGGGATTGTTTGGATAACCTCCAAATGGTCTTGAGACCGTTTCCCCATTACATCATCATTAACCATGTCATTCAATTAGGGTTTGGATCCTAGGATTGGTCGCCAAATCAGCAATTAAATATACTTCAAGTTAATATCTTTGGACCTTCAATTGCTCAACCATACCTAACCCTAAACCTCCAAACAGTCTTGAGTGATCATCAAACGGTCTTGAGACTGTTTGGGTGATCCCCAAATAGTTTTGAAACTATTTGGGTCAATCAACCCAAGTGTCTAACTTAATCACTCATGAAATCAGCACTCAACCCGATTAGGGTTTTGGTGATTGATTGACCTTCAACTCATGAACCAGTTGGAGTTAATCAATCATAATTGATGGGTCATTAACTTAGATCATTTTCAGAAGATCTCCAAATGGTCAACCCTTGGTCAACACCACCAAACGGTTTGAAACCGTTTCCCTCCATGCAGTTTGATAAAACTGTTTCATTACAAACGGTTTGAAACTGTTTGCTCCCAAACGGTTTGGGAAACCGTTTGAGCAACAAACATAAGACCGTTTAGTAAAGTAGTTCTTTGGATAATCATCCAAGATGATGTCATCATCTTATTCCTTCGAGCATCCAAGGACTTTTGTTGTTCTTCATGAAAATTTCAGCAAGGATTCAAAAGAGAACCAAAGGAAGAAAAGTAACCAATGATTTTTGAAGGAATGGATGCATTAGCAATGCTTAAGGGTTAGAGATATAGAACCCACCTCTAGAACTGATCCCAAGCTCCAAGATCCAAGCTCCACGTCTCTAATGGTGGATGGAGTTCCAACAACTGTCCAAGGTCCGTCCTGGAGCCTTTGGATGAACAACTTGGCTAGAATTGGAAATCGGGTGAAGAAAACCAATAATTAACCATTGCTTTAGGGTTTCCACCATGAATCCGTGGTAAAAGATGATCAAATCTTACCAATCTGGTTATGGTCGTCCTTCCTCTGCTCCTGAGCTTTTCCTTGGTCGGCCAAAGAAAGTGATGAGAAAAGAAACTAAGGAAACGATCCTTGAGTATGTTGGAAAAATATATACATAAAGGATATGTATATGGGTTTTCAAGGAAAGAGAAAAAGAGTTGTTTTTCTTTTAATTCCAACTAATTTACACCAAAGCCTCCTCCATTCCTTGGACACGAAGCCATCTCCATAACCTTGCAAAAACTCTCCATTATCCAAGGATAAATGGAAAAGGAATTAAGCACCTTAAAGAATTTTATATTAATATCCAACCTTTAGTGGATATTACTTTTTATTATATTAATGTGAGTGGCTTCCATTCAAACAAGATCTTTTTGTGCCCAAGCAAGGCACAAGCTCGTCCAATAATATTTCAAACACATCCTTCAACTCTTGGTTATAGGGATCCTTAATTAATTTTTTCTTTTTGCATTAATTATATTAAAGAGCCATTTATGCTTAAATCTGGATTATTTTAATATCAAGATTCTCTCTTCTCCAAGATCATTCAAATGAGGCGCCCATCTCATTTTCTTTGCTCTAATTGATTCCAAGAAACATTATAGACCCTCTAGAGGTGATATTTTGCATATTTAACCCTAGGTTTTGGGTAAATTGCACATTACACCAAAACTAGGTTTTAATGCACCAGGATTGCTCTACAAGCTTTATCTTGGTGCCCAAGCTTGTGGAATCCATACCACTACCACATATTCATTATTATGATGTATCAACATCAGAGGAACATCTTATCATGTGAAATTTACAAGTTAACCCCACAACTTGGGTAATTTGCACTTTAGTCCAAAAGTAACAAAACAATGTTTCAACATTATTCAAAAAGGACTGAAATTGAAATATAAGTTCCTCAAGAGCTTTAATTACTTTTCAAAAGATAAGAGCAAACATATAATCAACTTTATTAGGAAAAACACCTAGGGTTAGTACATAACCCAGGTCAGGGATGTTACAAATTATCCACCCCTTACAAGAATTTTGTCCCCGAAATCATTAACAAAACATTTTAAGAGAAAAGAGTAGGGTATTTCTTTCTCATCTCTTCCTCTAGCTCCCATGTGGCTTCTTCAATGCCACGGTGATTCCATAGGACTTTTACAAGACTTATATCTTTCTTTTTCAACTTTTTGATTCTTCTGTCAAGGATCAACATAGGTCCTTCAACATAAGATATGTCATCATTTAATTCTACTTCCATAGGTTGCAGAACTGATTCTTTGTCAGGATATCATTTCCTTAACATGGAAATGTGGAACAGTGGGTGTAACTTTTGCAGCTCAGGTGGTAACTCTAGCTTATAAGCTACCTTTCCAACCCATTCAATGATTGGATAAGGCCCCATAAATCTAGGAGCTAACTTTCCTTTCCTTCCAAATCTAAGAACTCCCTTCCAAGGTGAGACCTTAAGGTACACCCTGTCTCCAACCTGGAATTCTAAAGGTCTATGACGCTTATCAGCATAAGATTTCTGCCCATCCTGTGTAGTCTTTAACTGTTGTTGTATTATTTTAATCTTCTCGGCAGTCTGTTGCACAAGATCAGGACCCAAAAGTTGATATTCACCAGTTTCATACCAACATAGGAGAGATCTACAACATTTACCATACAAAGCTTCATAAGGTTCCATGTCAATAATGTGTTGATAGCTATTGTTATAGGCAAACTCTATCAAGCTTAGATGCAGATCCCAACTTCCTATAAACTGAAGAACACATGCCCTGAGCAAGTCCTCCAAAGTTTGTATAGTCCTTTCTGACTGTCCATCAGTCTTAGGATGAAAGGTTGTACTAAACCTTAACTGTGTGCCTAAGGCTTTATGAAGTCGCTCCCAAAAATGACTCGTAAACTGGGGACCTCTATTAGAAACAATGGTAACTGGGACCCCATGCAGTCACACTATCTCATCTACATATAACTGTGCCAACTTCTTAGCATAATAGGTTGTTTTGACATGTAAGAAATGTGTTGTCTTTGTCAACCTATCAACTATTACCCAGATGGAATCATGACCTTTGGCTGTTTTGGGTAAACCAACCTCAAAATCCATGGTTACATTATCCCACTTCCACTGTGGTATGGGTAAAGGTTGTAGTGTTCCTGTAGGCTTCTGGTGTTCATCTTTAACTTGCTGAAACACTGGACACCACATAACAAACTCAGCAACGTCCTTCTTCAAACCAGGCCACCAATACATATCTTTCAAGTTATGATACATCTTGGTGCATCCTGGGTGCATAGCGTACATTGAAGAATGAGCTTCTTCCAGGACTAACTTCCTTAAGTTATCCACATCAGGCACTATCATCCTACCATGATAACAGGCTACCTGATCATCTAAATCATGGAAACCATCCCATTTCTCACTACCATATTCTGACCTAAACTATTAAACTACAACATCAGCTTGTTGTGCTTCCTTAATCTGTTGTCTCAGAGTAGGTTTTATGTGCATCTCAGCTAGCAATCCAGATAACAACAATACTTTTAACTGTACATTGTCTTGCCTTAAAGAAATAAGCATATCTCTCTTAGAGCACACCAAAGAATTCAACTATGCTCTATCTAAGGTTGGTGTTGCTGATTTCCTACTCGAGGCATCATCAACCACATTGGCATTCCCTAGATGATAATCAATTGTACAATCGTAGTCCTTGATTAACTCCATCTAGCGGTATTGCCTCATGTTAAGCTCATGCTGAGAGAAGATATACTTTAGGTTTTTATGGTCTGTGAAAATCTAGAATGTCTCTCCATAAAGATAATGTCTCCAGATCTTCAAGTCATGGACTACAACAACTAATTCTAGATCGTGTGTTGGATAATTCTCCTCGTGTTTCTTAAGCTGTCGGGAAGCAAAAGAAATCACTTATTTAGTTTTGGTGAACAAAAGAAATAACTTATTTATCCTGCATCAACACACATCCTAGTCCATTCTTAGAGGCATCACAGAAAACTATATACCCTTTTCCTTGCTCGGGTAGCACCAACACAGGTGCACTTGTCAGCCTATCCTTCAACATATGGAATGATTGTTGACACTTATCATTCCAGGCAAAAGGGACATCCTTCCTGGTCAACTTAGTTAAGGGTAAAGCTATAGAACTAAAGTTCTTAATGAACCTCCGGTAATAGCCTGCCAACCCTAGAAAACTACGGATCTCCGTCAGTGTCTTCGGCTGCTCCCATTGCAAGACAGATTCTACCTTTTTAGGGTCAACACGTATACCTGAAGCAGATATTACGTGTCCAAGAAAAGAAACTTCTGGTAACCAGAACTCACACTTGCTAAACTTAGCATATAACTTATGCTCTCATAGCAAAGTTAGAGCCTGACGAAGATGATGCTCATGTTGTTAAGCATCTCTACTGTAGATCAGGATGTCATCTATGAAGACAACAACACACTGATCAAGAAAAGGTCGAAAGATTCTATTCATGAGTTACATAAATGCAGTCGGTGCATTAGTTAGTCCAAATGACATAACTATGAACTCATAATACGTAGACTAAATGTAGACTTAGGTATGTCACCCTCCTTAATGAGTGGATGGAGTTCCAGCAACTGTCCAAGGTCCGTCCTTGAGCCTTTGGATGAACAACTTGGCTAGAATTGGAAATCGGGTGAAGAAAACCAATAATTAACCATTGCTTTAGGGTTTCCACCATGAATCTGAGGTAAAAGATGATCAAATCTTACCAAGCTGGTTATGGTCGTCCATCCTATGCTCCTGAGCTTTTTCCTTGGTCGGCCAAAGCAAGTGATGAGAAAAGAAACTAAGGAAACGATCCTTGAGTATGTTGGAAAAAGATATACATAAAGGATATGTATATCGGTTTTCAAGGAAAGAGAAAAAGAGTTGTTTTTCTTTTAATTTCAACTAATTTCCACCAAAGCCTCCTCCATTCCTTGGCCACGAATCCATCTCCACAACCTTGCAAAACCTCTCCATTATCCAAGGATAAATGGAAAAGGAATTAAGCACCTTAAAGAATTTTATATTAATATCCAACCTTTAGTGGATATTACTTTTTATTATATTAATGTGAGTGGCTTCCATTCAACCAAGATCTTTTTGTTCCCAAGCAAGGCATAAGCTCGTCCAACACTATTGCAAACACATCGTTCAACTCTTGGTTATAGGGATCCTTAATTAATTTATTTCTTTTTGCATTAATTATATTAAAGAACCATTTATGCTTAAATCTTGATTATTTTAATATCAAGATTATCTCTCCTCCAATATCATTAAAATGAGGCACCCTTCTCATTTTATTTGATTTACTTGATTCCAAGAAACATGAGAGACCCTCTAGAGGTGATATGTTGCATATTGAACCCTAGGTTTTGGGCAAATTGCACATTACACTAAAACTAGGTTTTAATGCACCAGGATTGCTCGACAAGCTTGTGGAATCCATACCACTACCTCATATTTATTCTTATGATGTATAAACATCATAGTAACATATTATCATGTGCAATTTGCAAGTTAACCCCCAACCTGGGTAATTTGCACTTTAGTCCAAAAGTAACAAAACAATGTTTCAACATTATTCAAAAAGGACTGAAATTGAAATATAAGCTCCTCAAGAGATTTAATTACTTTTCAAAAGATAATATAAAACATATAATCAACTTTATTAGGCAAAACACCTAGGGTTAGTACATAACCCAGTTCAGGGATGTTACAATTAGTGATTTATTCAAATGGTACTAATCACCCTATCTCATTAAGGGTACCATTATTGTAGTCACCCTTGGATTACATCATGTAATTGTTCATTTAAACAAATGACCTTTATTCACCTTAAGTGTTCATACAATTTGATTAATTATCTTCCAAATGATCTTGGTCACTTAGACCTCAAACAGTCTTGACCAATCAGACCTCAAACGGTCTTGGTTGAATGCTCAAAACCGTTTAGTAAAGTAGGTACTTTGAAACCGTTTGCTAAAGTTGAACCTTGAAACTGTTTGCTAAAGGTGAACCTTGAAACCATTTGCTAAAGGTGAACCTTGAAACCGTTTACTAAAGGTGCACACTTGAAACTATTTGCTAAAGTTGAGGTTGAAACTGTTTGCCAAAGTGAATCCTTAAGATCGTTTGCTAAAGTACAATTTGAAACTGCATGAGACTCAACCGGTTTGGGATCATTTGGTCCCAAATGGTCTTGAGACCATTTGGTCCCAAATAGTCTTGAGACTGTTTGGACTCAAATGGTCTTGAGACCGTTTGGTCCAAACCCCCTCAAAACCGAATGGACCAAAGATGGTCTCAACCATTCCAATCGGTATAGGGTTTTCAAGGTTAACTCCCTCATCAAATGAATCTATGGAATTACTCATCAATTAAACCTAACACCTTACTTCAATTGAGCTTAATAGGTCATCCTTCAACTGATTTAACCCTCAATTAAGCATCAATTAGGGTTTTGAATCAATTGGATTAGGGATTGAACCAATGAACGTCAATGTTAATCATTGTGAAACTAATTGCCTTGAAATCATTGGGTCACCATCCAAATTGGACATGACCTGACCTCAAATGGTCTTGAGGTCGTTGGGATGACCTCCAAATGGTCTTGACACCGTTTTCCCATCATATCATCAAAATCCATGACATGCAATTAGGGTTTGAGTCGTTGGGTTGATCATTAAATCAGCATTTGATTGCAAATCAGTTTGATGTCTTTGGATCTTCAAATACCCAACCATACTCAACCCTAGACCTCCAAACGGTCTTGGGTGACCCTCAAACGGTCTTGAGACCGTTTGGGTGGTCCCCAAATGGTTTTGAAACCGTTTGGGCTAATCAACCCAAAGTTCCAAATCAATCAATTCCAAAATCAGCACTTAACCCGATTAGGGTTTGGTGATTGATGGTCCTTCAACTAATGAACCAATTGAAACTAATCAATTAAATTTATTAGGTCAATAAACACCAACATTATAAACAATTTTCCAAATGGTAAACCTTAGTCAATGCCCTCAAATGGTTTTGAAACTGTTTGCCCTTAAACGGTTTTGAAACCGTTTTCTCCCAAACGGTTTGGGAAACCGTTTGAACATTTCAATAGAAACCGTTTGGCCTAGATATTTGGGGAGGTGTGTGATTATGATGATGTCATCATCATCAAGATCTAAACTCACGAAATCTGCTGTAATTTCCATGGAGATTTCATCAATCAACCAAATCAATTATTGTGAATGAAGAAATGATCATTATTTGATAAGGAATTGAATGCAATAACGAAATCAAGGGTTCAAGTTATAAAACCCGCCTCCAATTGAGCTCCAAAGCTACAAGCTCATGGAAACAATGGTGTATGAAGATTTTGCAACTCCCCCTAGGCTCGTCCTCAAGCTTTTGGTTAAAAAGATTGTCTAGGGTTGAAGAGGAGATCGAAATAAGAAGAAATCAATGATTTATTTTTTATTTCCACCATGGAACCAATGTGAAAAAGGTTCAAGAACCTTACCAACAGGTTGGGGGTCATCACCCTAATCCTCCCTAGCTCCCTGGGTCGGTTTCCAAACAAGGAGAAGAAGTGGAAATAGAAAAGCCTTTCATTTGGCTTGGAAAGGGTCTTTTTATAAGAAATTCAATGAGAGAGAAAATACTTTATAAAAGTCTTTTAATTCCAAAATTGTTGCCACCATATCCCCCTTGGTTTCTTGTATGAAAATTCATCTCTATCCCCACCGAGTTCCCTTCCATTATCCAAGAATAAAGGGAAAAGAAATTAAGCACCTTAACCCTTATAATATTAATATCCATTTTTGAGTGGAATTTCTTTTTCTTATAATAATGGTGAGTGGAATTTCACCTCCTTAGGATATGCTCGTGCCTTTGCAAGGCTTAAGTATTTCCACACACATATGAATCCAACCATATTAATTTTGTTTGAAGGTCCTTCAAATTATTTTATTTATTTTTGAATTAAATTGAATTAGGGTTCAATTAGGCTTAAATCTTGATTATTTTAATATCAAGATTCTCTCTCCTCCAACTTAATTCAAATGAGGCGCCCCTTTCATTTTATTTGCTCTACATTATGTCAAGAAACATTAGGGACCTTATTGAAGTGGTAATTTGCATATTAAACCCTATGTTTTGGGTAAATTGCACATTACACCAAAATTGGGTTTTAATGCACAAACATTGTCCAACAAGCTCTATCTTGGTGCCCAAGCTTGTGGAAACCATACCACTACATCATATTCATTCTTATTATGTCTCAACGTCAGAGAAATTTATTATCATGTAACATTTGCAAGTTAACCCCTTAACTTGGGTAATTTGCACATTAGTCCAAAATAAGCAAAATATTGCTTCAACATTATTCAAACATGACCAAAATTGAAACATAAGGTCCTCTTGAACCTTAATTACTTTTCACAAAATAAAATTAAGGGTTTAATTATCTTTCCTAAGCAAAACTTCTAGGGTTAAGGCATAACCCAAGTCAGGGATGTTACAGTAATGTCCCAGGATTTCACATCCGAAAACATTAGGCAATTGTATCAGAGTGTGTTGCGGAAGCAATTTGTGCATACATGAACTTTCAACATAACATACACCATAACACATCTCAGCATTCAACATGTACATTATTACAACATGAATTACAATTGTATATTGAAAGAGAATTGTTTAACACAAATCTAAACATGTGTGCTAGAAGGATCTTAGATAATAGGTACAACCTATACAACTTGCTCACATCCTATTCTTTTATCCCATTCTAGCTCTGGACCTAGAAAAATATGAGAAAAAAAATCAACAACAAAAGTTGGTATGTGGAATTAAAAACTATACTATGCTGGCATATAAAATACTCAAAATTGAAGGAAGAGAAATGAAACATTATTTAAAGGTAGAAAATCAGGTAATCCCAAGTTATTAGCCACATTTAGAATGAATATGCATTACTATGGTGGACTTAGCACATAATCACATAAATGGTGGGCCCTTCCCCGTGTACCTTGTACTCTAGGGATCTCCCCGTATACCGTGTACTCTAGGGAGGTGCTAGCCAACATTAAAGCTTTATCTCTCTAATAGGGAGTTTAATGAGAACCACTAGTAACTACATTTCATTTATCCTCATTTATGTTCTTTTATGTTCAAGGCAGAAAATTGTCAATATACATACATCTACATCCAACAATGTATTTCAAATACAAGCAAGAAAGTACATATATTTAACATCCAACAAATCTAGTCATATAATTATATCCATGTACCTGAGTTTAGATATTCCTCACATATCCATGATCATCTAGATAAACTGGTCAGCACCTGATTAATAGAAATTAATCATCATTAATAAGCATTCATCATATTCAAGGTGTTTTAGATCCAAATTAGGGTTTTGGTCAAACCTAGGTCAATATGATGTTAGGATGGTGTCTAGTATTTTTAATCTGATACATACATCATTATTAAGGTTTGGTATGAATTTCATAATTTTTTGGTACTTTCCCTATTTTTTACAATTAATATGAGGATTAAACATGTAATTAGGTAATAATGAGAAAAGGCCTTAAATTACTCAATAATATCAAGATAGGAGTCCACATTTAGTTTCTAGATTATATCAGGGTTCTAATTTATTTTTATCAGATTTAATATCAACCATTTTCTAATTATACCATTTAAATGACGCATTCTCATCTAAAATAAATACCATCAATATTAGTGTCTCATAAGTCTGATATAAGGTCACAATAAATAGGGTAGTTTTTTTAGTCTAGTGGTAATTTTTAGGAATTTTTAGGATAAGAGGGCTATTTTTAATCATATTTCTAAGATTTGTACATTAACTGAATATTAGCTCGACAATTACCTATCTGAGTTTTTGTGAGCCGTTGGATCTCTCTCTTTGGGGCTTTGATCTTTGCCATGCTGCCCCTGTAGGGGGGGAGGGATTGGGACCCTCATCTACTTGCTTCACCCTGAATCGGGTGAACCAGCTGCTAAGGTAGCCGCTGGGCCAGCTACTGACCCGTCTCTCTTCCCAACTCCACGTACAGAATTTCCCTTCATGCCCAGACAATGCCGCCACCTTGAACGGGCTCAACGGTGAGCCAGAAAGTAAGGAACAGACCCCCAAGCGAGGACATGGAAATCACTTCTACCCTGAGGTGTTGGTGGAGAGCTTTGCATAGGTGGTTTCTCTCTGTGGCTCGGCTTCAGTATTGGCGTGAAGCCGCTGCCTCCAGGAGCATATTTCGGCAAGGGGAATAGGGATCTACAAATCTTGTGGTCATCTTCAGGAGTGAATCGAGGGTGCTCCAACCTCTCATCTCTTCGCAATCGCTCAAGTCTTCTTCTTCGCCTTGCAGTGCCGCACGCACAACCATCATTGCCGCTTATGGCTGTTATGGCGGAGCAGAAGGGGCAATCGCATATAGGCCGCCAACTTCAAATTGACACCCCGCGAAGCATCACCAAACCTTCCAAAAGTCAGTTGTAGACTCAATCAGTGATGAGGGCAATCTGTAAGACACCACCTGATCTCATCTCCTTCTCCAATGAGATTGGGTTAATTAGGTGAGTTGGGGCTTCCCCAGCACCTCACAAGAATCGGAAAAGGGTCACCAAACTTCCGTTGTGGTTTGCACTGCTGACAAAGCCCCGAAGATAGTGCCTTCCACCTCTGTTTCTTCTTCACATTCCATTTGTCACCCACCTGTAGGGTGCATTGGAGAAGTCATGGGATTTGGACTTGGGGTTTCTCAGAAGAGAAACAACATAATCTGTGTAAGGGATCCATGGATAGGTCTCGGTGAGGCCAGGCTAATAGTGCCATTGGGATTACACTTTGAACCTCAGTCTTCGTGCTATGCATTCAGGAAGGTACAACAGCATGTTCAGTCCCCTGATCCGCAATGTTAGGAGATAGGAGACGAAGTCAAGGCATCTGATCATAACAACCTCCCAAGAATGAGTAGGATGAGGCCACACTGCCAGGCTTTGGGCTACGCTCAGCAAGGGGTTGGCCAGTGTGACTGAGTGATAAACTTCTCTTCCTAAGTCAGATCATATTCAAGGGATAATTAGCATTTAATTATTTCCAAATATCTCTCAAACTTTAAACCTCCACATATTCTAGTACAAACCTTCGATTCAACTGCAATTTGAATCATGGGTTCCACATCACATAAAACCTTGTATCATGTAATCTGAACTCAAAATTCTAAGATATGGACATATAACTCAATTCCTCAAATAATCATAACTAAGGGTATAAACCTTACACAAAATTCAATTAATCCTCAGATATTCATCAAACAAGTTCAATCCAACTAGTATGGTTGTTATCATATCCAAAAGTTCACTATATAATCATTCAAATCCAAACATATCACTAGATGGATGTTTAATCTCATAAACACTTAATTAGTTAGCAAAACTCATCCACCCCAATTGAACTCAATTAGATGTCAAAATCATACATCGTATCTCCAATCAACCCCTAGTTGTGTTAAGAGTCCATCATTGGATAGCCAATTCATCAATTTGGTATCAACCATCAACATAGATTTCATGGTCCTCAAATACTACCTTAGGTTTTAGAAACCTAAAATTCAGGGTCATCACAACATCTGACCTAGCCTCTAGGTTAGCACCTAGATGTTTGAGAACTAGGTCTATACTGGTGCTTGTTGTATAGCAAGTCCTTAGATGTCGTTCTTTCCTTGTCATACAGCGGTATGGGACGTTGCACTATTTGGAAATGATGTACATCGAGGGAAGAGAAACCTTTGACATATGATACATCTATGTTTTGGGTAGCTACACCAGTCTTCTCCTTATTCTCACCCTTTTCACTAGTTTTCATGACACTATACTCTCTATTATGTGTGGGGCACTCATTTTTTGGATTTGGTTTTTGATTCCAATCGAATCAAACCTTGATAGTTTTCTCTGACGCTTGTTTTATCAGAGAAAAACTATATAATATTTTATTATATATATGTATTACAAAAATGTGTCCCCACACATGTACGAGTAGGAGGTGACCATGCAACCTAAGTGAAAGTGAATGACATCAGTCTAGAAGAGAGAGTAGTTCTAGATTATATGTCTAGAGCCTTGTTGGAATATGTGATAAATGGAATAGATGAAATAAGTTTTGATGATGTGATGTAAGTCTTATATAGATGACATAAGAGGGTTATAATGATCTATGTTTGTCTTTGAGGACTGAAGTTCGGTTTTGAGGTTTTGAGATAAGTTTGATGATGCAAGTATGCATCCTTTTATGAGATAAGATATGTTAAGTTAAGACAAGGTTGTGAGTTGGCATGAGCCTCAAGCTCTTTTACAAAGGAGGACCTCTAATGTTAGGACCAGTTATAGGGTTAACTCCAGAGATAGAGAGAAACCCATTAGGAGAAGGTCAGAGAACCTAAACTCCAAGATATGAGAATGATGAGAAATATGAGATATGATATGTCCTAAACTAGAATACTCCTGAGTGATTGAGTTGAGTTTCTTTATGCATGATTCCTATAGTCTTGTTGAACCCTAGATGTCCTTGGGAGGATCAAACCCTATAGATAGAGAGAGGTTGGATACATGTGAATAAGAATATGAGTACCTGCCATCTGGGTGAGGGAGAGTCCCAAGTCCCTGGAGGAGGTAAAACTATGTTAGTTTCTGTGAAGCCTCATGTTTGGGTTGGTGGTTCCCTATATAGGAATCTAGTGGTGTGTTCATAAGATAGAGGGTTGAGAAATAGTATGTCTCATGGGTAGAGACCTATGAAGAGAATGTCATAGTATGTTTTGGTTTATGCTTATGTGGCTAGAGCTTGTAAGGCTATCACTAGTGCCAATGGGGTAATCTGAGAACCCTAGCCTAAGAGAGGGAAGGTGAAGTATATGCATATGAGATACTCATAGAGTTGAGTTAGCTCAGAGAGAGTGAGCATGTAACTACCCTCATGATAAGGGTTAGGACCTCAATTGGACTAGATGAAGTTTTGATGTATGTTTAACAAGCCACTCACATAAGTTTGTTTAGCACAACCATGATACAAAATATGTAAGGATGTGATATAATATTGAGATGTGATACATAGATATGACATGATGGAAAACTTAGAGATGTTTTGAGGCTCTTTATCAATAGATGGTTAACCATATACATGAATAGTAAAGATAATGCAATATAATTGGTTAATCTAATGATGAAGTAACTCATAAAGCTTGTAACTTGATATGAGAAAGTGAATTGAGATAATAATAATGATAAACATTGAATGTTGGTGGTTAATAAAGATATTGAACATAATCTAAAAGTCGCCACAATGAGATGATGGTGAAACAAAAATATGATGAACATGGATAAAGTGAGTTAATTATAATTAACTCCCTCAAAAAAAAAGTTAGTGTTGGAACCTTAATGTGGGGTTAAGTGAGCACAAAAAATCCTAATTAGAAATATGACACAACCTAAGCATCTAAATCATGTTATATGTTGAGTGGTTCACCTTAGATGCTTTTAAATATTTAAGAAGTGTTTTGGATATATGGTTCTAGGTATCTTGTGTGTATATGTTGCACCTAGATTGTTGCCTTAAAATGGACGAATATCCTTGGTTTCTTTTAAAGTAAGAAATGGCTTAATTTTGAGGACAAAATTTCTTTTAAGATGTATATGATGTGATAGAATGGACTTTGGCTTAACTTCGAGGATGAAGTTTCTTTTAAGGTGTGTAGGATGCGATGAAGTAAAATTTTAGGATTCTCGATATCCAATTGAATGAGTGGAATCATAAATTTTAGAATGCAAATGACTTTCAAATATATATATTTATGTGCATGTTGACATCATTGATACAATCCCTATGTTTATGCCCCCTTTTGAGGTATTTTAATTGATGGTCAAATAGTCAAGTTTTGGCACCAAATTTGAATGGAATGTACCTTGAGTTGTGATAAATATATGGTTAAAATTCTCATGAACTTTGGAAGTTCCTAGCGGAAGTTATCTAGCTTTGAATATAAGGAAATAATGTGTTTTTTGATGTACAATGTATCAAGTTTCAATATCGTTTCAGCCCTAAGTCGTGATCACATGCGGCATGCACAATTTTTTATTAAGAGGTTGTGAACTATGGCGTTAGTAAGCCAAGGATTGGCTTGGTGTGGGACTTTTGCATCCCTTGGATGTAGTAGATCAGACGGCTCTAGACTCATCTGCTCGTACAGTTGGAATGGTGTTAGGTGGGGAGCCATCCACGACGTGGTGGCATGGAGGACGTGGGCTGAGAGGGAAGAGTCAAATTGTGGATGCCCATGCATGGAGTGTGAGCCCTCGAGGCTGTTCACCACCAAGAGCAGATGGTGGCCGGTGGTACAGGTGAACTTCATGAAAAATAAAGAATGGGGCAGGAAGGAGGCACGATGATCTGCAGACCGGAGATTTCATATGCAGCGTGGGTGCTAGGAGGAAGATGCTCTTATTTTCTGTCCCACCGAAGCAACACTAGTAATGGCAGGTTATGGCAGCGAGTCTGAACACAGGGAGGAGAAGGAGTGCTTGGAGCCCGTGGTGGCGCTTGAGAGCAGGCGGCGGCGAGCCTACGCAGGCGGCGTCCCAGAGGTGCGGTCAATCTTCCAAGCAGCCGCAAGAGGCAGATTGATGGCGGTGAGCTCATTGGAGTTAGAAGGAGCACATGAGGAGTGATGCTTAGCTGCTAGTTCATCACTGGAGACTGGAGCAAGCCCATCGCGGAGACAGTTCACAAACACAAAACAGATGACACGCACAGGCAGGCGTGAGACTCAGACTCGAGAGGAGGTCTGCGGCGGCCAATGAACAAAACTCCCTGGAGAATTGGGGTCATCGCGTGAGAAAGGAAGGGAGAAGACCAACCGCATCACAGCAGGACAGGGGGAGCCGCACAACGGCGACTCTCCCTGGGATCGTAATTCGTGAGAACGCGAGAAAGAGACAGCAGTCGATCTCTCACTGGAGAAGAGCTAGCCATGATGGCGCCCAAGATCAGGATGAAAGGAGCCGAGCACGGCGGCGCTCACGCTCAGGCGGAAGCCCGGCTACGGTCTCCCAAGGATAGATCGTGACGAAGAGTCTGCGCGACGCGTAGAAGGTGGAGAACCCTAAACTGGGTCCAACCGTCCAAGCCTGGAAAACCAACCCAGACCCAGTGAACCGCCAACTCGGTGCGGGCCAGCCTGGCCTATAAAGGTAAATAATTTAGTAAATGTCAGGATCACCTACTGGCCTATAAAGGTAAATAATTTAGTAAATGTTAGGATCTTCAATAATTTGTAGAAATTAGCTTACTTATCCAAAAAATGCAAATAAGGTACCAAAATGTTCAGAAATATGCGTAGAACAACATGGCACCTTTATATCAGTCTTTTGATGATTAAATATCAGTGATATCATGTAATATGTATAATGTTTGTTTCATAGATAATAAATATCAAATGATGGCCTAAAATTATGAGAATGTTCCAGTAACTCCTAAATGGGATGTATAATCCACTTGAAGTCAAATATTATGTTGTTGATGCACGAAATCATATAATTTGCTTTATATGGCTAATTAGAGCTAATAACCCTAATTAATATGCAATAAATACATACAAGCACAATAAATGATGGAATTTATGGAACACCCTCATATCTATAATCGGAAGCTAATATGTATTCATGAGATCATAATTATGCACATAAATCAAGTTACATGTTAAATGATGAGAAAACCTTAATATGACTAATGTATATAAACTAGGGTTAATATGTGCACAAAAAAAGATATGGAACCTAATGTTCAGATAATGAATCATAATCTAGAAAATGACATCAGTAAGATAATTCTAACATAAGAAGGCAAGTAAAAATAGGAGTAACCTAATGAGCTAAGCAAAACCCTAAGATGGACATAACTAGGGTTAAGATGATGAGAACCTGATGGTGATACATGATCTTGTCTTAATCAGGGTTTGACCAAGAGTGATAGTTGACTCAGGAATGTGTGGATTAGGTTTGTCTTTCTTCAAGGTATGACATTACCTCTTACTTGGCTTATTATACAATATGCTTGTGTTATATGTGTAGTAGAATACTTGGCATATGATATTGGATGAAATGATTGTTTTTGAATGATATGTTCCTTGATTTTCCTTATTTATGTCTATGAACACATGAAACGTAAAATATTTTGATCCATCATATGATAGCACTAAACTCTTTGGTAGTATAGTGCATTGAAGAAACATCAAAGCCCTTGGTGGTAGATGTAACATCAAAGCCCTTGGTGGCAGATGTACGAGTTATATGACAAGGCCTAAAACATCAAATCCCTTGGTGGCAGATGTACGAGATATATGATGTAAATGTGCTTAAAATATATGTGTTCTCTTTTGTTAATGAACATATTTGTGCAAGTATATGCTTTTTCTTATATTTCTTTATAGCTGCCAAGTAATAGTTTTATCTTATTGTCAAGATATGATGAGAGGTATATAAAAGACATGTAGGCGTACTTAGTACAATATTCTTGAATATTTTGTTGATGTTTACCACATGTACTCTTTTGTTTAGGTTGTGGTTATGCTCTTGAAGATCCAGGATAGTGAGAGTTGTGTGGTGAGCTGATGTGCAGGTGGACATGTTGTCTTAAGATCCTGTAGTTTAGAGGTAGTACATGTCTATGTAAAGTTTTCTATTTAATATGTAATATCAAATGTTGTAACAATTCATTGTGTAATTATATGTTGAATGGTAAATATGTGTTGTATGGTTTTATTATTGTTCATGTGCATGTACTACTGATTGTTTCCTTCTTAGCCTAGTGTGTGGTGTTTAAATTGGGATTCTCGTTGAGGTGAGGGTTTCAATTTGGATGTCACACATCAGATTAAGTTTTAGAAAATCATGGGACGTCACATATTCAGTTGATTGGTTGTGAGTAGACAAATTAGGGAATTCACAACTTGTTCAAATGTTTTATAGCCATAAATAAACTAGAAAAAATTATTTATAAAGTTTTGATACTCTCTATATTTATCCTCGCTTTTTGGTCTGCATCTAAATGGAGGACACCCCAGTTGAAGACCACCTATGACCTTGAGAATGGCCATTACATAATAAGTTTTGTTAGCCCATAACTGGAGGAAGATAACACCTCAAGGATTTTGATGAACAAAGACTTGAGGTCTCATCTTCCCAAATAGATCACATCCCTCAAACAAATTCCACTTATATCAAAAATGTGATCCAAGCATGCATAGCTTTATAAAGAATGACAACTAATCTGGGAAGTTTTAGCTTTAGATGATCTGTCAGAAGTATTACATAGTTGTCTGACTTTCTAAGCTACCCATATTAGTTGGGTGTCATTACTTTCCAATAGGTAAGAAAATCTCAGTGTTAAAGTTGTGTCAACACTGTCAGAAAGATCATCAAAACTTTTGGCATCTTTAGGTACATATAGGGATCTTTTCATTTAGTTTCCTACAAAGATATGTAATTTCTTCTTGTATGGTAGGGATATGTAGGTACATATGCAGGTACATTTAGTTTCCTACAGAGATATGTTATTTCTTCTTGTATGGTACAACTGATTCTTGCAACAACACGTTGATAGCCTACATCAGTGCTTTTTGGAGATATGAGTGTGGGTAAAAATTCTTGTAGCTGAACTGGTACAAGGTAATGATAGTCTAGAAAGGTAATAGAAGTAATCATGGCAGTAACTAATCTATCATGAGTAACAAGGTTGTAGGTCTATTCAATAAATGTGAGTCCAACTGTATAGTCCAATTGGAGAAGGGGAAGAGGCACTGCCTTGGAGAATTGGGGGGATTTTTCACCACCTACATTCTACCTTTGATGATAGCCAAATAGAGGTCTCACACGTTCTGTGCGCTGGGAATGAAGTCACTATAAAAATAGCTAAATGAGGTAAATCCCATGAGAAACACATAGAGGTCTCATATATTCATGTATATTGCATAGTTGTCCCGACAGCTAGGTGGTTGTCTGTTGTCTCCTATATTGGGAACCCTACTTAGGTGGTGATCTCCTATATTGGGGTCACCCACACACACCCACACACACTCACACACACTCACACGCGCGCACACACACACATAGAGGGGGGGATAAGTTTATGTATGTATTTCACTAAGTATTCAGATACCACACAAGTACTAGCTTGGTCTCATCTACACGTATACAACATGGGGGCTGCAAATACCCCAATTAGAGGCACAAGTCATCCTGATATGCATACAAACAACCATTAAGATGGGAAACACAAAGTTGGTGATTGAAAATGATGCCTTGCAGATCATAAATAAAATAAAAAATGGAGATAATAAACCTAGAGGGGGGGAGACAATAACTGGTGGATAGATAAAAATACCAGTTATGTGCCCCTACAACAAAGACTCAAAATGGGTGGATAGATAAAAAGAGAGACACTCTGAATTGAATGGCCTAACTCTTGAATATAGATATGACAATGCTCTGGAATAATAGCAACTAGCTTCTTTAACACCTCCTCTACAACATTGTATGCATTATCAGATAATCTGCAATTGAAAAATGCAACAAGGGTGGTATTTGTTAGTGGCAACTGATGCTAAACGAAAAGTGTGTGAGATTTTTTGTCATATGAAAGAATATGATGCAACTAACAGTTCAAACCAACATTAAGTCACTTTTGTTGAATACATGGAAGCAGCAAGTCTATTACAAATATAGATTTATAATCTTAGTCAAACCAAAGAATTATAGATCTAGTTAAGAATCTTAGTGAGATCCAAAAAAAATAGGGAGCTTTGCTATAAATTAAAACAAACATACTGATAGATCCAAATATTGGCAACCATTCCGAGCAAATAAGAATACTAGGGGAAGTTAGAAGTGTGCTCTTCAAAATGACACAACTAACATCACAAGTCTTGAAAAGGAAATGTACTGAAATGCCTTCCCCTTACTTGATAGAACCAGCTCCAAGAACTAAACTTTATTGCCCCATAGTTAAATATTGGGTCACCTCACTAAGGTTCCAAAAAACCTTACTAAGCTCAGTGTTCTTCAGTTTGCAATCTCAATGCATCAATCTCCCTTACAATCAAAGATGGTTCTCATCATTAAAATCAGCCAAAATGAAAAATTGTTATGGAGATAGGAGGCCATTGCTTTCTCCATGCAACTACTTTCTCTTAACTCATTCTTTCTAAATTGAAATCAGCCCCTCTAACTACCAGCTTCAACTTAATGACTACTTCCTAACCACATCCAAGACTAATACATAAGCCACTCTCTCTAATAAAACTAACAATTCTACTAGAGATGCAATTCATAAATGTGTAATACAAAAATAAAGAGCTAGCTGAGAGTCTTCAAAACAAAGCCATTCAAGAGGTTTTCATTTTTTAGTTACAATAGAGCTTACAGACCACATTGGAACTTGTTTAACATGTAGTGTTAAAAGTTAATCATTAGTATACACTTTCAATGTCATAACACAAGACCTGGTGGGCTGATGCGATGATTTTGAGTCGCATTTATAGACTTGTTTCACTCGCGTTTTATGTGTTTATTGGTTATTTTGGTGGTTAATATTGCATAATTAACTTACTTTAGTCTATGATGCTTCTCAACATCAATTCTCCCTTATTTTATTGTTTTGAGCATAAATGATTACAATAATATGTTTTAGTTCGGCTTATGTGGTTTTGTGTTGCAATTTCAGGAAAAATGCATATCTGCAGCTGTCGATACCATCGACAGTTGTTTATACCATCGACAGGGCCACAGGTTGCCAGCCGCAAGGAGCAACACAAAGTTGATACCATTGACGGGGAAGTCGATGGTAGCGACATTCCATCAGGTTGCTGGTGAGTAGATAGTCGATACTATCGACCCTAAAGTCGATACTATCGACACCTGAAGATTCAGCGACAGAAAAGGGATAAAACTGACGCCTAAGAGTGTTGATACCATCGACCATCATCGATGGTATCGAGTCAACATAAGGCGCAATGAAGAAAAGAAAAGAAGACTTGCCGATACCGCACAGTGTCGATACCATCGACCCGCGTCGATGGTATCGACACTGTCAGATGCAAGTTTGTTTCAAATTGATCTAAATCTGATGGATGTGATATTTTTGCAACCTAACTCGGTGATTATACCTAATGACGGCGGCCAAGAGCCATGTATCACGTCATTAGCCGCTGCACACGTCCCAAGAAGGTGTGGAGAGAAGAATGGAGCCTAGAAGCACACCCCAGCCGTTCCGAAAGCTGAAGAAGACGTTTCCCACTGCCGAAAGGTTGTAGATCGTGCATTCTACGCTGAGGAACGCTTGGATCTTCTCCGTTCAGGAATTTCATTACTTATTCACATTTTTCTCCATGTTTCCCCTTTTCTCAACCTTGTCTTTCTCTGAGATGAACATGCGGGGCTAATCCCCTTTATCTTTAGGATCGGGAGTAGCCCGGGGAAGCATTGTATGACATTTTTATCATAGTAATTCATCATTTATCTCTTAAATCTGTGGTATGATTTCATTTTCTCAATTATATTGTTATGCTTGATCACCATAATGATAATCTAATACCTTTAATTACTTTGAAAGAATAATTAACGGTTAAAAAGAGACAAAATTCACATTAATTAACAAATCCCTTGAATAAGGTGATGTACGGTTAATGGTGGACACCCAGAGGTCGATGCTAATGTACCTAGTTTAGGGTATAGGTTACTACGATAGTGGAACCGACCTAGATATAGGTAGTGAATTGTACCACAACAGTGGGTAATTCTGACTACAGGCCACTACCCGGATTGAGAGATGAACCTGAACGATTATATGGAAATTCATACAATGAAAACCCGCGGTGAAACTGCAAATCCTAAAGATATCCACTTGAATTGATTAAACTAAACCCTTAATCGATTGCTTTGTTTTATTTTATTTTCTTTTATTTTTACAACAACTTTCAAACTCTTTTAATCGGTTTAGCTGATCGCACACAGTTAGTAGTAGTCTACCAATAATTCAGTGTCCATGAGTTCGACTCGGGTCTCACAAGGGCCTATACTACATTGACGCGTGCACTTGCGTTCGACGCACGGTAAAATCATGTCAAGTTTTTGGCGCCGTTGCCGGGGACACGACAAATTGTCAGCACTACGAGTGCTGCAAGCGACCACTCTAGGCCACATTTTTTATTTTATTATTTTATATTCATTGTTGAAATTCATATTTTATCATTCATATTTTAAAAAAATCATCTAGCACGGTACTGAACCTAAATTATTATTTTGCAGGTACCAGTGCATGGTGAAGACGCGTAGCACTGACTACATGCAGCAATCACCAGAGGTTCCACTGCCGGGACCTAAGGACGTGGAGAACAACGTTCAACTCCAACTAGAAGATATAGATTCCGACTCAGAACAAGAAGCCATGGTAGAAGAGCAGACAATATGGGAAAAGATAAAGGCTTCTTCCTCATCCGCTTCAAAGGGGCCAATTAAGAAGCAGGCGATCAACATCCCGACTTATAAGATTGATCCTGCATTAATCAACTTGGTCAAGTCAAATGCATTCCATGGGTTGAAGAACGAAGACCCGATGACTCACATAAGTCAATTCGTGGAGAACTGTGATATGATCAAGATAGATAGGTTCCCGTAGGAGACACTGTACCTGAAGCTATTTTTGAGCTCTCTGGCGGGAAATGCACGAGAATGGTTGCATAATCTTGACGATGAGTATGTGGAATCATGGAACCACATGGTGGAAGTATTCTTTGAAAGGTTCTTTCCGCCTGAGAAGACAAATGACATGATCAGGAAAATCCATAATTTCATCCAGAAGGCAGGAGAGACTTACTCTGAGACCTGGGAACGGTTTCAGATCATGCTTAGGAGGTGCTCACATCATGGGCTTGACAAGGAGATGCAGGTCAAAATCTTCTATTTTGCTCTCTCCGAGCATGATAGAAGTAACCTAGATTCCGTAGGTTCAGGGTTCTTCTTAAACAACACAGACACGAGATGTTGGGAAATTCTAAAAAACATGGCCAAGAAGCAATCTTGGGGCGACAGAGATGCCATAGAGCATGTTCGAGCTGCTGGAGAGTCAAAGGCCATCAAAGAGCTAAATGAGAAGATGGACCTTCTCGCCAAGAAACTACTTGCAAAAGAAGATACTGAATCCGAGGATGAAGCTCAAGTCAAATTCATGCGCCAGCAGCAGGGGTACAGAAACAACGATTATTCATGGAGGAAGGATAAGAAATTCTCCTGGAAGGATCCAAATAATTTTTTACATGACCCCGATGCAAAACCCCAACCGGTGGCAGACGATAAGAGCACTGAGTTGCTCAACCAAGTGATCAAGAAAAATCAAGAACTAATGAACACTTTTGGCCAGCAGATCAAGCAACAAGGGGAATTCATGAATCAATTTGGGTAGACTCTACAAAGCCATGGGGCTCAGATGAGGATGATAGAGAAGTCTATGGCGCAAATGGCAGCTGAGATAGCAAACTTGAAGAAGCCAGCGCAGCAAGACTTTCCAGGTAACACAAACATTCTAGGAGGAAACCAGCAGGCGAAGGCAATCTTGCTACAGAGTGGCAAGAAGATTTTAAAACCCAGGGCCGATGAACCAAGCAAACCCTAGTCAGAAATCATAGGTGAGGCCACAGAGGAGGTTCTGATTCCAACCACAGATCCAGTTGAGGGTATAGTATAGGATGTCACAGCAGAACCAACTATTGTTGAGGAGGAGACACAAAAGAGGATGCCATATGAGCCGCCGCATCAAAGGGCACAGGATGTCCCGGTCCCGTATCCAAATAGTGTGAAAGCAAAGAAAGTGGATGCCCAGTTCAAGAAGTTTCTAGACAACTTTAGAAAACTTTCTGTCAACATTCCACTATTAGAGGCAATAGAGCAAATTCCCTCCTATGGGAAATTTCTGAAATACATCATTACAAAGAAGAGGAAGATCCCTGACACTGAGGTTGTGGTTCTCATCATGGGCACATTACCACCTAAAAGGCAGGATACGGGCTGCTTCAATATTTCATGCTATATTGGTAAAGTGAAGTTTGGCGAAGCACTATGTGATTTCGGGGCAAGCATAAACCTGATTCCCCTCTCTACGTTTAAGAAATTGGGATTGAAAGAATCAAGGCCAAGCAATATGACAATACAGTTGGCGGATAATTTAGTGGTGAAGCCGTATGGTATTTTTGAAGATGTTTTGGTGAAAGTTGATCGGTTTGTATTTCCAGCAGACTTTGTTGTAATGGAAATGCAAGACGGACAAGGTAATGAGTTACTCCTTGGATGACCTTTCCAAGCCACTACTGACATGATACTTGAAATGGGAAGAGGTCAGTTAACTTTGGGTATCGCTGACGATCGGTTCGAGATGGTCATGCCTTCCAGCACCACACAATCGAAAGCCAAGGAGCAATGCCGCTTGATGAAGCACTTTGATCAGAATATCTCTTTATGTCTAGGGAAGCCATTTTTAGATATGGCTCATGTAATGACTAAAGTGGAGAAGGGGACACTGGCTGTAGACATCATGGAGCAGACCAAGGTTGTGTCTCTTAGCAAGATTGTGGGTTTTCCCAATGATGAAGAGGAGGAAATCCCTCCCTCTACTGAAGATGAGGCCATATCAAGTTCTGTTTTCAATGCATATCCAGAATTACCACTTGAATCCTACCTGGTTAATGTAACACATGATTGGATGAGAAGCAAGTCACTACAAGAGTGTGCCAAGATGCTTCAGGTGCTTCCATGCTTTTATGCTAGGTACTATGAATACCTTGGAGAACTCCCACCACCGCTTCAGTCATCCTTGATCAGCCCGCCAGATTTAGAATTAAAGCCACTGCCACCACACTTGAAATCTGCATTTCTAGCTGAGGGTGAGAAGCTGCCAGTGATCATTTCAGCATATCTGAGTGCCGAGGAGGAAGATCAATTGTCGATCGTGCTGAAGAACCACCGAGGTGCATTCGGGTGGTCGGTAGCGGACATCAAGGGGATCTCCCCTACATTGTGCCAGCACAAGATCCGACTCAAGGAGGGAGCCAAATCGGTAATTCAGCCACAACATCGACTGAATCCTAGCATGATGGAGGTCGTCAAGAAGGAGGTGATCAAGCTCCTTTTTGCAGGTATCATCTATGCTATATTCGATTCGACGTGGGTGAGTCCTACACAGGTAGTCCCTAAAGGGGGGAATTACTGTTACACATAATTTGTTAAATGAACATGTCACGACCCGTCTGGTAACCGGGTGGCGTGTATGTATAGATTATCGTAGATTGAATGCTGCTACACTTAAGGATCATTTTCCTCTCCCATTCATTGATCAGATTTTAGAGCAATTAGTAGGTCGATCTCATTTTTGTTTTCTTGATGGTTATTCGGGGTACAATCAGATTTCTATTGATCCGAAGGACCAAGAGAAGTCCACCTTCACTTGTCCTTACGTAACATTTTCATACCGCCGTATGCCATTTGGTTTGTGTAACGCACCAACAACCTTTCAGCGTTGCATGCTTGCCATTTTCTCCGATATGGTTGAATGCTATTTGGAGGTTTTTATGGACGATTTCTCCGTCTATGGTGCGTCCTTTGATGAATGTTTATACAATTTGGACAAGGTTTTGCAACGATGTAAGGACACGCATTTGGTCCTCAATTGGGAGAAATGCCACATGATGGTCAGCGAAGGGATCGTGCTTGGACACAAAATGTCTAGAAAAGGGTTGGAGGTAGACCCGATGAAGATCGAAGTTATTTCCAAATTGCCCCCACCGAATTCAATTAAAGGGGTACGGAGTTTTCTAGGTCACGCCAGTTTTTATCGCCGCTTTATAAAATATTTCTCAAAAATTGCCAAACCATTATCTGAGTTGTTGGAGAAGGATGTTGTGTTTGATTTTAATGAAAAATGTTTGCATGCTTTTAATGTGCTTAAAGAGAAATTGATTTCTGCTCCAGTTGTGCAAACACCGGATTGGACAAAGTCGTTCAAACGGATGTGTGATGCATCAGATTTCGCAGTTGGGGAAGTTTTAGGACAACGTGTGGACAATAAACCCGTTGTGATTTTCTATGCATCCAAAACCTTAAATGAAGCACAACTAAATTACAAGACAACTGAAAAAGAACTTCTCGCTGTTGTTTTTGCTTTTGAAAAATTCTGACAATATCTTGTAGGATCTAAAGTCGTGGTATGGACGGACCACGCCGCCATTAAGTACTTGATGGAGAAAAAGGATGCCAGACCTAGACTGATTAGGTGGATCTTACTTTTACAAGAATTTGATATTGAAATCAAAGATAAGGCGGGAATAGAAAATGTGGTTGCGGACCATTTGTGTAGGTTGGAAAGGGTAGATGAGAAGGATTTGCATATACCCATTACCGAGACATTTTCTGATGAACAACTTTTATCTGTGAAATCGAAATATCCTTGGTTTTCTTACATTATTAATTATCTCGCCTGCAAAATTATCCCAGATGATTGGACATACCAAGAGAAAAAGAAATTTTTCCATTCTTTGCGTTATTATTTCTGGGATGACCCTATTCTGTTGAAGCAGTGCAGGGATGGTGTATTGCGCAGGTGTGTACCGGAGCTAGAATATGAAAGTGTCCTTCGTCATTGCCATACTCTACCGATGGGTGGCCACCATGCTAGTTCTCGAACTGTGGCCAAGGTACTTGAGAGTGGCCTTTACTGGCCTACTTTGTTCAGGGACACATATGACTATGTGCGGCAATGCGATTCCTACCAATGGGCAGGTAACATTTCAAAGCGACAGGAGATGCCCCTCAATGTATTTCAAGAATTTGAGGTATTTAATCTGTGGGGTATTGATTTTATGGGACCCTTTGTGTCCTCCAATTCTAACTTGTACATTCTATTAGTTGTTGACTATGTATTAAAGTGGGTAGAGGCAATACCCACTAGGACTAATGATGATGTCCTAGTGTGCAGGTTTGTCAAAGAATACATTTTCTGCATGTTTGGTGTACCAAGAATGATTATTAGTGATGGGGGTACACATTTCTGAAATCAGAAGTTCTCCGCATTGCTAAGAAAGTATGGGGTAAAGCACAACATTGGTACCCCATACCACCCGTAGACACAGGGGCAAGTGGAAGTCTCCAATCGAGAGATTAAGAAGATCTTGGAGCGTACTGTTTCTTCGAAGAGGAAAAACTGGAGTATTTTGCTACCGGACGCTTTGTGGGCGTACAGGACGGCGTTCAAGACACCTATAGGCACTACGCCTTTTAGGTTGGTTTACGGTCGGGCTTGCCATTTGTCGGTGGAATTGGAGCATAAGGCACACTGGGCGTTGAGGAAGTTGAATTTGAGCTATGATGAAGCATGAAAGAAACAGATGTTAGAGCTAAATGAACTTGACGAGCTGAGGATGAATGCCTATGAAAGCTCGTGAATCTAGAAGGAGCGAACAAAGCTGATTCACGATCGACATATTCAGATGTGCGTCTTCAAGAAGGGAGATCGTGTACTCTTGTTCAACTCCAGGTTGAAGATGCATCCCGGGAAATTGAAATCCCGATGGAGTGGACCGTTCACAGTAGAAGAGGTCAGGACACATGGTGCAATCATGGTGCATGATGGCGAGACAACATTCCTGGTTAATGGGAAGTGATTGAAGTTGTATTTCTGTGAGGATTACACAAGGAAAGTGAATGAGGTCAAACTCATTGCACTTCTGGATGCATGAGGAGCTTGATTTCGTCTAGCCTAAGACGTTAAATAAGGGCGCTTGTTGGGAGGCAACCCAGCCATTGGTAGTTTTGTTTAGTTCTTTCACATTTGTAAGTTAGTTTGATTTGATAGTATTTTTAGTGTAAACAAGATACCTTGATTGTTTGTTTAATGTGCAGGACTGAGGCAGGGTTGATACCATCGACCCTTGTGTCGATGGTATCGAGATCGGCACAGGTAGGCGGCTACAAAAATTTCTCTGAGTCGATACTATCGACGGCCTCGTCGATGGTATCGACCCACCATTAGGTTGCTCGCCAGAAGGAGGTCGATAGTATCGACATGGATGTCGATACTTGCGAGATCTCTGGAGATATTCAGACAAAAAGTGTCTCAGTGAAGTCAATACCATCGACGGTCCTATCGATGGTATCGACCCGGTTACAGACAGGAAGCGGCGGCCGGGCCTCTCCAGGGTATTTTCCCTAAGCAGAAGTCGATACTATCGACTTGCGTCGATAGTATTGACGTGACACGTCACCGATCCACGAGAGGAAATCAACGGCGATCACTGCATCAAGAGAGCCGATATGTGGGATGGGTCGATACCATCGACACCTGTCGATGGTATCGACGCGTCATCGATCTGGGCCCCCAAATCAGGCTATCGACAACCGTCGATACTAGTGGAAGACCGGATTGTGCTACAGGTGTCAATACCATTGACCTGCGTGGATGGTATCGACGGGCACACAGCAGCGCTGGCCACGGTTATAAAAGGGATGGATTGTCATCATATGACGTCACACCTTCAGAGCTTTCCTCCTCCACTTGTGTCATGTGTCTTGTTGAGCGACCGGAGCCCGGCCATGAGCATCCAAGGAGCGAGTTCTTCCCTGAGCCTTCACCGAGCAAAGATTGTCTTCTCTGATCTTCACCGAGCTTTGTCTTCTTTTCCTTCTTTCTTTGGGACGATGGTGCGTACAGTCGGTGCTTCTTCTTCACGGGCAGATCCAATGGAGATCCCTGAGTTCATTCCCCCACCCACTGCATCTATTCTGTACCCGCGGATTTTCCATCCTTCCGTGGAGGTCCGGAAAGTCTACGAGGAACTAATGAAGTGCAAGATTGAGCCAACCCGCTACGTCGACCGGGACATGATCCACAATCTGGGGTTCGAGGCCAATCTTGCCTATGTTCTCAAAGGGAAGGCAAGGCATACAGGAAGGAGGCCCGATGAGATGGAATTCCACGCCGACGGCCAGCCATTCTTCGGTGAATGGCCCACATATAAGGAGATAGTGGCGGAGTTCATGGCGCCGATGGATATATGCGTCGTGCCAAACGACGTCATCACCACTGATCGGGAATGGATCAAAGGCCGCATTTCTTTCTGGCTGTACAACAACGATTACACTCTCACCCTCAGGCAGTTCAATTCCATCTACAACTGGAATCATGGGAGAGATCACTACTGGAGGCCAGACAACCGGACTGACTATGATGCTATTTTCACCGAGCTAGTGACTGTGCCTCTGAGCAAATCCGTCAGCTACCATAATGCGGCGGTTGCAGATTTTGAGCATCCGCTTGTGTGGGTCCTTCATCGCATGCTCTGCACCACCTTATTCGCTCGTGGTGACCTGTCTCTCAGCAAGTTTCAAGAGACAGGTTTGTTTTTCCTGCACAAGTTGCTGAAGCGAGAAGAGTGTAATTGGGGTGCATTCTTCTTAACGCGCGTGTTGGCTGTAAAGAGGAGTACGTGGAAGGCTCCAATACACTTTGGAGGACTCATCACACCACTGGCCTCCTATCTTGGGTTAAATTTCTCCCAACTTACTCCCCTCTCCAACAGGAGCAAGGTCAACTTGCAGCATATGCACCGCTCCAACCTCATCTTGTTTCGTGATGGCTTGGCATATGCACACTTCCATGTCAATCAAGCATATCAAGAATGTTCACTTCCAGACCCCGTCTTCCACATTGCGGGCGCTCAGCATTTCAAATGGCCTGTCATATCCATTGAAGACTCAGATGAAGACGGCGACAATGACGACAATGACAATGACGGTGACGAGCCTGAAGAGGAAGAGGAGGCTTTCACCCCTCTTCACGCACGAGTGGCACCTAGGAAGCGTCCATGCATGCATCTGGGTGCATCTTCTTCTTTGCAACCTCCACCACCACACCCCTCTTATCCAAAAGAGAATGCCTACTTTATGCAAGGGATGTATACAATGATGTAGGAGATTCATCAGACGCAGCAGCAACATACAACTTCATATGCCGGTATTTAGGATACGACGAACCGGCTGCTTGATAACCAGAAGGCTATTTTTGAAAATGAGCGCCTCCTCCTCGACAACCAACAGCACATCCATGACAGGTTGCATAGGATGGATATGCAGCAGCAACCCTTCTATGATCATTACTGGAGCCAGAATTACTTTGGGGGGTATCCACAACCTCCGCCTATGCCCCAGTATGATCTGAGCTTTCAGGGGCAGTACCCATCTTGGGACCCCACGGCCCCGCAGTACCCACCTCCCCCTGAAGAATGATTGGTATCTCTATTCCACCTTTTAAGGTTGTTTTTTACTATGAGGCCATAGTCGAATTCAAGCTTGGGGGGGGAGTTGGAACAACTCTATCCTTTAGTTTTCTCAGTTTTTAAGTTTTTATTGTTTTGTCTTTTGTCATTTATTTCTTGTAGTTCTTAGTTGTTTGTAGGATCCACACTCTATCTAGTGTAATTGTGGATGTTTTAAGTCATATGTCATCTCGTTGCTTGTATATGGGAATTAGGGGCAAATTTAAAAAAAATTAGTGTTTTTGCAAGCTTGTGTTGTTTAACTTTGAGCACATAACTTAAGGAAATAATTGGGTTTGTCAACTCTAAAACAGAAAATCACAACTATACATTCTCATGATTCATGAAAAGTGGATGGAATTGGTTGTTTGAGCCTAAACTGACCAAATGATAATGATACTTTAATTTGAAATAAGAGAGAAAAACCTTTTAATTACTACACAGGTCAGTAAGGAGGGACACATAATAATTTTCAAAGGTTCAGTCAATTAGTCTTGTGATCTATCCACCCCATTGCTTTCATACTCCACCTTAAGAATTGGAAGTACATTACGGTTTTAATCTCTTTGATTGCATTCCATGTAGATAGGTCTTGCATTGCAACTATTTTCACATAATTTGCATGAAAAAAATATGTATATATAGATAAGTTATACATGCACATTATCCTTAGGTGTGTGTCATTTAGTTGCATAATCATCATTTTGTAGCTGCATTCACATTTTTTTGTGTGCATATAGTACATCATGCATCTTATTTCTTCTGAAACATTAAGGGTGATGAACTTGTTCCATACCTTCTGAATGCTTCAAATGTATAAGTTATGCAGCAATAAGTGAGCCTGACAAACAATTCGTTGTCAGCTGTGAAAATCAAGGCTTGAAGAGAAAGAATAAGAAAAAAAAGACAAGAAAAAAAAGAGAAGAAAAAAAAAGAATTGAGAAGTAGTAATGAGAGGGAGAAAGGAACATGTTCTCACTACATAATAAGAAAAATGGGTACATGATGTAGTTCTCTTAGATATTCCATCTCACCTTGAGATGGAATGAAAGTGCATGCATCATTCCACCCAAATGTAGGCATTAGGCCATTTACACTTGCATATACATCATTTAGGTCATTTTTGCTTTGTGCATGTTGAAATCATATAATGCTTCCATTTCTTCCATGAGCCACCCATTTCATCCACCCGTTGCTCGAATTGGTAGGCCACTGTGATTTTCTCCTCACTCATTAATACCAGGAGAACTGCTTCCATGTAGATGGTAGTTAGGGCGAGCAACGTAGAATAGAAGATCACAAGATGCACCGAGTCTGGACTGGAGAATTTTATTATGTTAACTGCCTTATGTGATAGTGTTCATTATTTTTGAGGTAGATATCTTTTATGGATGAATATTGTCGCCTTTAGGGTAATTATCATTCCGTGGTTAGTGAGAGTCGGTATGTGAATGTCTTGCGGGCATCATGTGGTGATGTTTGTTGTGACGATCTATTCTTTAGTTGACCCTCGCAATTCTATTCTAAAGTTTAGTTGCTCGAGGGCGAGCAATGTTCAAGCTTAGGGGAGTTTGATGCGATGATTTTGAGTCGCATTTATGGACTTGTTTCACTCGCGTTTTATGTGTTTATTGGTCATTTTGGTGGTTAATATTGCATAATTCACTTACTTTAGTCTATGATCCTTCTCGGCATCAATTCTCCCTTATTTTATTTTTTGAGCATAAATGATTACAATAATATGTTTTATTTCAGCTTATGTGGTTTTGTGTTGCAATTTCAGGAAAAGCGCATATATGCAGCTGTCGATACCATCGACAGGGCCACAGGTTGCCAGCCGCAAGGAGCAGCACAGATCGATACCATCGACGGGGAAGTCGATGGTAGCGACATTCCATCAGGTTGCTGGCGAGTAGATAGTCGATACTATCGACCCTAAAGTCGATACTATCGACACCTAAAGATTCAGCGACGGAAAAGGGATAAAACTGACGCCTAAGAGTGTCGATACCATCAACCCTCGCCGATGGTATCGAGTCAGCATCAGACGCAACGAAGAAAAGAAAAGAAGACTTGCCGATACTGCACAGTGTCGATACCATCGACCGGCGTCGATGGTATCGACACCGTCAGATGCAAGTTTGTTTCAGATTGATCTAAATCCGACAGTTGTGATATTTTTGCAACCTAACTCGGTGATTATACCTAATGACGGCGGCTAAGAGCCAGGTATCATGTCATTAGCCACTCCACACATCCCGAGAAGGTGTGGAGAGAAGAACGGAGCCTAGAAGCACGCCCCAGCCGTTCCTAAAGCCGAAGAAGACGTTTCTCACCGCCGAAAGGCTGTAGATCGTGCATTGTACGCCGAGGAATGCTTGGATCTTCTCCGTTCAGGGGTTTCATTACTTATTCACGTTTTTCTCCATGTTTCCCCTTTTCTCAACCTTGTCTTGCTCTGAGATGAACATCTTGGGCTAATCCCCTTTATCTTTAGGACCGGGAGTAGCTCGGGGAAGCATTGTATGACATTTTTATCATAGTAATTCATCATTTATCTCTTAAATTTGTGGTATGATTTCATTTTCTCAATTATATTGTTATGCTTGATCACCATAATGATAATCTAATACCTTTAATTACTTTGAAAGAAGAATTAATGGTTGAAAAGAGACGAAATTCACATTAATTAACAAATCCCTTGAATAAGGTGATGTACGGTTAATGGTGGACACCCAGAGGTTGATGCTAATGCACCTAGTTTAGTGTATAGGTTACTACGACAGTGGAACCGACCTAGATATAGGTAGTGAATTGTACCACGACAATGGGCAATTCTGACTACAGGCCACTACCCGGATTGAGAGATGAACCTGAACTATTATATGGAAATTCAAACAATGAAAACACGCGGTGAAACCGCAAATCCTAAAGATATCCACTTGAATTGATTAAATTAAACCCTTAATCGATTGCTTTGTTTTATTTTATTTTCTTTTGTTTTTACAACAACTCTCAAACTCTTTTAATCAGTTTAGCTGATCGCACACAGTTAGTAGTAGTCTACTGATAATTCAGTGTCCCTGAGTTTGACTCGGGCCTCACAAGGGCCTATACTACATTGACGTGTGCACTTGTGTTCGACGCACGGTAAAATCATGTCATGGGCCCTGGCATTATCGGCTATTAAGTTCTACATTCGGCACAAACTTTTGTTCCATTTGATGAACATGTATGCCTATCTTTACCCTTAATTGAAATAAAAAGCCTAGTTCATCATAAGCTAGACCCATCTTACACTAATTGATCATTATTTAGCAAATTTTGATTTGAATGAAACCTAATTTCCAACATGTCATAACAAAATTCATTCAAACCCAATTGCAGTAATTGTTTTAGTTAAAAATGCAGTCCCAATTAGGCTAGTAAATTCATATTATTGCATAAATTCATTCTGACCTAGTGATGAGAAATTTCCAACACGTCATAGGAAAATAGATCTTATTAGTTAATAATGTAGTCTCAATTAGTCGTTGTCATATCAGAGAGGTATATATTAATGGTTGAAGCTATATCTAATGGCACCTTCGAACCCCAACAACAAAAAGAAATATACATATCCTATTATGTTACAAATTAGTGATAAATTTCATTGTAAATGCTCTTTTATCCTTATTATAAGTATGTTCTTTTATCCTTATAATAAGTATTTCAAAAATTCTTGGGCGCCTGCCTAGGCGGATAGGCTCACATGAACTTCACTTGCATGATTACACTAGTATTTTTTCATATTGTATAGTCTTTTTTATATGACATACTTACTCATATATGTTATATGTTTTACTATTTTTATAGAATGGATAAGTCTTAGATAGCATAGGATGACCGAACGAGTAGTAAATACTTATGTGGAGTATCAAATATTTTGGATTTCACTTTTGAACATTCAGAGATTGGAGACAGGATTGTATGCCCTTGTAGAAAGTGTGCTAATGTATACCAGGTCACCAGAAAGACTGTATTGAGTCATCTATTATGGCATGGCTTCTTAGCAAGCTATATTTCTTGGGCTTTTCATGGTGAAGATGCCAATGTTCAAATGGATGCTCCAACTTATCAGGGTGATTGCCTAAATGTTGAAAAATTACAAGATATGTTGCATGATGCTTTTCTAAGTTTCAGTGAAGATGGAAATATGGAAGTAGTAGAGTTGGCTAGTGATCAAGATTTCAATGCTGACAAATTTTATATCTTTTTAAAGAATTCTGAGAAGGAATTATATCCAGGGTGTAAGAAATCTAGAAAACTTTCTTGCATCCTAGAATTCTATCACCTGGTTTGTCTTAATGGCTTGAGTAAGAAAGCATCATCTATGTTTATTACGTTCTTTAAGAAAATGCTATAAGAAGGAGAACAGTCACCTAATTCCTTTTATGAGCTAAAAAGACGATTAAGGAGTTGGGCTTACATTATGTGAAGATTCATGTGTTTCCAAATGGTTGCATGCTATTTTGGAAGGATTTTGGTGATAAAGATATCTGTGATACATGTGGAGCATCAAGATGGAAAATGATTACAAGCCCAGATGATGATGAGGAGCTTGTAAAAAAAACCAAGAGAATACTTGTCAAGGTGCTCAGACACTTTCCATTTATACCAAGCCTAATGTGGTTGTGCATGTCATCAAAAACCTCTTTCTTAATGAGGTGGCATGAAGAAGAATATGAAAAATATGACAAGTCAAGACACTCGATAGATTCACATGTTGATGTGATGCATCCAGAATTTGCTGCAGATGCTAGAAATATTCAATTGGGACTTGCAACCGATGGATTTAATCCTTTTGGGACTATGAGCACTTCTTACAGTACATGGAATGTTGTGATTATTCCATATAATTTACCTCCTTGGTTGTGCATGAAGCAACCATATTTTATGTTGTCCCTACTCATTCCCAGACCAACTTCACCAGAAAATATATATATGTACTTGTGTCCATTGATTGATGAGTTGAAAGAACTATGGGATACTGGTGTACATACATATGATGCTATAACCAAGGAATTCTTTCTTATGTGTGCTTCTTTATTATGGACTATTAGTGATTTTCCAAGATATGCACATCTATCTGGTTGGAGTACTAAAGGCTTCAAAGCATGTCCTAATTGTAATAAAGATATTGTCTCGCATTGGTTTCCACATAGCTGTAAAGTTTTCTACATAGGACATTGTACGTTTTTGCCAGCTCGAGACAGATTCTGAAAAGAAGCAAAGGCATTTGAAGGTGAGCAAGAATTTAGGAGTCCACCTAAACCACCTTCTGGAGCTCAAATCTTATCACAATTAGAGGATGGGAGAACTGTAATTGATAAGAAAAGGCCAAGAGGTAAAGATTCAACACACAATTGGGATAAGAAAAGCATATTTTTTGAGATACCATATTGGAAATATAACATTGTAAGGAACAATCTCGATGTCATGCACATTGAGAATAATATATGTGAGAGTATTGTTGGAACATTGCTAGGTTTGAAGGATAAAAGTAAGGACAATTTGAATGCAAGGAAGGATTTGGAGGATATGGGAATTAGATTTCCGCTTCATCCAAAAACTATTGGTAAATATATCATCTTTCTATACAATGAGAAAAGATGAAAAAATATTATTTTTCAACCTCCTAAAATTTGTCAAAGTTCCATACGGGTATGCATCTAATATATCTAGATGTGCACGGCCGAAGGATCAGAAGATGCTACCAATAAAAAGTCATGATTATCACATCCTGATGCAACAACTTTTGCCTTTGGCTGTCACTGTGTCTTTGCCTAGTAAGATTGTTAAGTAATGTATTATTAATCTTTGTCACTATTTTCAAAGATTGTGCACTAAGGTCATAGATCCAAATGATTTTGTTGCATTGGAATATGCTATAGCTGTGACATTTTGTGAGATGGAGAAGATATTTTCTCCATATTTTTTTGACATCATGGTGCATCTATCAATCCATCTCACTTATGAAGCTAAGATAGTCGACCCTATTCAGTATCGTTGGATGTATCCAATTAAACGGTAACTTTTCATACATCGTTATGATTATACCTATTGAAATGTAATTTGTGATAATATTTTCCACAACTTTGTTATCAGGTATCTGATGACTCTAAAAAGATATGTTCATAATAAAAGATATCCAGAAGGATCAATAGCAGAAGGATATATAGCAGAAGAGTGTCTAACTTTTTGTTCAAGATACTTGGATGGAGTTGAAACAAAATTAAATCGGCCAAATAAAAATGATACTGACGAAGAAAATTTGGAAAATGAGCCAACACATGAAAGTGATGATTGGTCTATTTTCTCGACAGTAGGTCGTGGTGTTAGTAAAATGGTAATATGTGTCTTGGATGAATATACATTGCAACAAGCCCACAAGCATGTACTTTTCAATTGTGAAGCAATTGAACCCTACATTAAGTAAGTTAGTGATAATTGTCTTCTATTATTAAAATGCTATAACACATTACAATGGCATATTGCAAATATTTTGTATTCAGGAAGCACTATGATATCATTAGGCAAAAACATCCTCAGAAGTCCTTAAAGGAGGTTCAGAGAATACATAGTAACTCATTTTATGGATGGTTTAAAGAACATGTAAGTTTAGTTGTGATAATTTAATTTGTAATGCTTCATGAATAAAATCTAACAAACTTTTATTTTGTTAGATTGAGACGCTCCTAAGAACAGAGATGGTGGATGATAAAATCAAGTTTCTTTCTCAAGGTCCACATCAACTTCCCATTAAGTACTAGGGCTATGTTGTAAATGGTCATAGATTTTATATCAAGGCAAAAGATGTGAACCAAACATGACAAAATAGTGGAGTATTTCTGGTAGCTAAGATTGATTGTTATTCTAAAACCACTGACTGCAATCCAATTACTAGAGATGTTACCTACTATGGTGTTTTGAAGGATGTTATTGTGCTCAATTATTAGGAACACTTTAAGGTGACATTATTTAAGTGTGATTGGGTGGACATCTACTCAAATAGGGGAATCAAGCATGATGAAAATGGGTTGACTCTTGTTAATTTGAGAAGACTTCAAACTACAAGAGAACCATTTGTAGTGACATCTCAAGTTGGACAAGTATTTTATGTAGAAGATCTCACTACAAAAGGTTGGCATTTTGATGTAAAGATTGCCCCATGAGATATGTTGAACATGGAAGAACAATCTTGTATTGAGAATGTTGAAGCTTATGTGCAAGGTGAAACTAGAGATGGGCCATCAATGACATCAGAGGATGAAGATACTAATTGTGACATAGTTAGATTGGATATGGAAGGAATTATTGTTGATAGTTCAACAATTGAAAAAGACCAATCCCAAATTCAGTAGGATCATAAAAGTGTATCTCAAAGTGGTGATGATGACGGTTATGATTGAGGAGATTACAAAATAGCAACTGATGTTTCTTTTAGTTTGTCATTATTATTTCACTTGTATAAGCCATTTTTGGCTCAATGTATCTCTTTAATTTTTTGTCTCGTATTATGCTCTAGCTAGGTTTATGCATTTTGCATGGCTGACATTCTTCAAAATCAAATTTATCCTTGTCTTTGTTGTTGTTTATAATGATATTGTGTTTATGTTGTAGTATCTGTGCTTTTTATAAATACATATATTTGATTAAATATTTGTGCTTAGTTTTTAAATGTTAATTACATGATTGTTAATATGTTGTTCAATATTTTTTAAAATCTCTCCTAATATATGTGATTTGATATACTCAGGATGAGAGAACAGTACAGTGACAACTGCCATGACAAGACATCCACAAGGAATGATAAAAACAACAACAATGACTCTTGTACAGTGACTCATTTACCTAGCATTACTCGACATGGTTGTTGGGAATCTTTGAACCTGTCATCCTCAAATCACTCCAAAAAAAATTAGCTTCCCTTCCAGCTGAAATTCAAAATGATAGAGCAAAGAAATTCAATAAAAGTGTTGCTAGCTCTACAAAAAGTACCCAATCAGCCACACTCCCCAAGACTCTAATATGGTTGGTGGTTCGAAAACCTCTCAAACATTCACAAATGAAAAGGAGATGGGAACAAGGTTCCAAAATCAGCGCAACAAAGAAAGTGGTGATAAAGTTACAAGATCTAGAAATTCCCAGCTATCACGTGTGCCTAATGTCAATGAATTTGTGTCTATTCAGTCAACAAGTGTAGAAAATAGAGCTGCCAATAACCAAAACAGCAATGAATTTTCTGATAACATGGAGCAAAATGACATATCTAATCACCATGTTGAGTCATTGAATGTTACAACAACACATTCTGATGGGCTGGGTAATCATTTTATTCATATCATTGCATTTATAGTGCTACATTAATGATATATAATTTTCTATATATACTTTATCTTTTATGATTGAATGCTTAGTTCAAAAACATTGAGCACGTGGCTGAACATAATGTTTGAAAGTCTGGAAAAGAAAGCCTGACGATCCAATTTCCATTGAGAAAAATCAATTTGGGCAACCGGTAGGTGAAAACCACTGTTACTTATCAAGTTTTCTGACAACTATTGTAAGAGATCCTAATCTTTTTCCACTAAACTATGAGGACTGGAGACAATTTCCAACAAACAAACAATATTCTATATGGAATTTTGTGAAGGTACATTATTAAATTTTATTTTTGAATGGTTAAATGAAGCTTCTAATTAATATCCTTTATGTGGGTAGAGTAAATTCACAATGGATTCAGATCTAAAGGAGTGGACAATGAAGAGATTAGGAAATAAATGGAGGGACCACAAGTGAGAGTTATGGAGACTTTACTTCCTAGAAGATAGTCCATATGAATAAAAGCTTGAACAAGTTGTTCCCCACGTGGACAAGTCTCATTGGAAATTTCTTGTGGATTATTGGAGGAGTAATAAAGGAAAGGTAATATTTCTTTTTCTATTCGTTGATACTTAATTTACCTCATAGATAATAAATATGCACAATACTACAATATTTTTCACAGAGGAAGTCCATAACTAACAAGACAAGTAGAAAATTTCAAAAGCTTAGCCACACAACATGAACCAAGTCATTTTCATGTCTAAAATATGATGTAAGATTAGTAATTTTTGTGATCCATTTGAACAATTTGATGACATATTTTTATTTGATGTTTATAATAACCATGTATGTCTTATAAAGATGGAGAAGGAAACAGGTGGAGAAGTGGATCCCATAATGTTTTTTGAGAAAACTCATCGTAACAAAGATGAGAGTATAGTCGATGTTGAATCTGCCAAAATTTTGGTACAACACATCCTATCCTATAGTATTATGTTACATATACTAATTGAAAAGAGGTATATGTTTGGTATAAAATTCATCTCCTATGATTTGTTGTATGTGGGAAAAAATTTCTCAGGCAGGAGAAGAGCTGCGAAGAAAACAACCTGATGTTACTTCAAATGAAATTTATAGGCATGTTATGGGAGAAGAGAGATCAAGATATGTTCATGGTTATGGGCTTGAACCATCACCTTCTAATATCTGGGGCAAGAACATTAAATCTCGAGAAGCTAAAGAAGGGCAAAGGAAGCATTTTCATGATAAGCTTGAAGAGCAACAGTTGGAATTTGATGCAAAACTTCAAGAACAAAATAATGAATTCAACCATAAGTTAGAGGAGTTACTTGCCTTAAATAGAGTAGGAAACAGTCAAGCACAACATGTTGGCACTGGACAAGTATGAATACATTTTATACAAGATTGGTAATATCAATTATTTTCCATGTTGACTTTTTTAGTCTTATGTCAAAAATAAAATAATTGTGCAGACAAACTTATCAAGGCAAACTGCACTCCATATAAGACATTCATCATTTAAGAAGGAACAAGTATGTTTGTATTTGTGTAAATTGTACTTCATTTTACGTTTATATAAATTTGTTATGTAAATTGTATTTTGTTTCTAGGATGTGTATCTACTGAGTTTCACAGATCCAGATGCTAGAAATGCATTCAGTAGAGTATTTGAGGTTGACCCCATGAGAAGTGTGGGAGGTGCAATATTAGGCTCATCATTTGTTGGTGTTTTTGTAGAGGTTGCTTTGTTGGACAACGATCCTCTAGTGAGACCTTATGAGCAATATCAATCTATTGATGATGTTGTTGGCAACGTCATAGCATGGTCAAAAACACATATATTGCCACGGTCAGCATAAAGTCTTGCTTATAATATTACATAATTGAAACCAAAAGTAGTATCTAAATTCATTTCCATTTACTACAGGACATCAAGTATAAAGATAATTGCATTCTTGGATACTTTCTAAAGAGATGACATAGTTGTTTTTCTTTAATCCAATTTTTTATTAGTACATGACGATCCAAATAATGTTGTTTCATGTCCATTAGACAATGTTGAAAAATGACAATCCTATTTTGTTTTGACATGGTTTTAATTTTGTTATGGAGAATCTTAGTATTATGGACAATACATGCATTATGAATGGTTTGTGGTTTTTAGATATGAGCAATGTTTGAGCTTCTTGTTTGTCAGATTTACATATGAGTAATGTTTGAGATTCTGGGTTAGGTTCTCAAAACCTATTCTATAGTGAAAGTGTGTTATTTCTCTATTAGATGCTTCAGTTTGATACTTGCAGGGCATTCTATGCTTCTCTATTAGAAGCTTCAGTTGCTTCAACTTTTACTGTGGTTCCCTAACTTCTGGGTTGTTAGTCGATATGAGCAGTGTTTGCGCTTCTTGTTTGTGAGATTTAGATAAGAGCAATGACTGAATGGACTGCATGTGAATCCCCTAACCTCATGGTATACTTATAAGGATGTACTCTATACACATGATGATTCTTAATTTAAGTTGCTTTATAGATATGGATCATCTTGTATATGTTAGCACGGAAGTTTAGATGTACAACACTTTCCAATTTCTCTCCATCATGTATATGTTATGGACATTGTTGGTCTTGAGCTAAAAGAGCCTACAAATGCAATCACTACTCATCTATTTAGTGGGACAAGAATAGTACTCATTCCAGTTTGTTTTATACCCAGAGTTCTCCTATATTCCATATTATCCTTGTGTTTTTTCTAATTTCAGAACAAAAATCTGAGAAAGCGCATGCAGGAATGACGTTTGAGATGTCCTTGGAGGAAGCTATCAAAGGAAAATGAACTTGCAAAGCAAGAAAGAAAGGTTTTCTTGACCATTCGTCAGTCAGTCTCTTCCATTTTGGTTAATGAAGTTTTGCTGCTACATTTGAGGTATCCTTGAATCCTTCTTAGAATGTAAAATCAAGAGGTCTCACTATTCATCTCAACTATTGGATTAATTTATCTCAATCTCACTATTCAATCATTGTATGCTATGTAACATGTGAAACCCATAAGAAGCAAGGATGATATAGATTAGTCAGGTTCATAAAGCTTGATGACATTGCATTTTATGTAAATCATACCATCCATATATTTCTTTACTTTGCTTTGTCTTACTGACTCTGACATTTAATGACACTGTTTTTTTGGACCTATAGAGTTGCTTGCTGATAGGGAGTTCAAGGATCAAATGTGATGATGTGGTATAAGAGAATATTGTAGGTCAGGAAGAAGTAGACATGGTGATGCAAGGCAACGACATTGAGAATAGGGATGTATGAACAGTAAGAATGAAGATGAAGGAGATATACTATTTTATACAGCAGTAAGTACATAGCTCCTGTCTAAATAAGTTTTTTGTTTCAGTAAAACTTGGAGTTGGTGGATTCAACATGGTTGTTGAAGATTCTCTGTATTATGTCACTTGTTGCCCCAGAGGAAAGTATGAGAATGGCACTACTTACCCAGTAAAGTTTAACTATCTTTTTATCCTTCCATGTTGCCTATAGTATTTCATGTTCATCAACATTGTATCACTATTAGTATGGTGGATCTTCAAGGCACATCTTTCATGATCACATCTATTTATGCTAAATGTAATGTGGTGGCTTGTAGATCCTTGTGGGACAATCTCTTAGAAATACTTTTCGATTACAGTTGTGCACATGCTTGCATGTGTGCCTGCATTGAGTGGGTATTGTGTTGGTATTATGGTACTTGTGAACAAACAATTGTTATAGGTCTAAGCTATTATTTTGTAAGCTTGATTTGTCATGATAATATCAACAATTCACAAATTTAAGTAGTACTATGCAGCCATGACGAATAACCATGCTAAAAAAATTTCTTTCAACCACTACCGCACATCGAAATTGACTTCCCAAATTGCCGAAATTTCCGATATGCAATTTCGTTAAAAAACCTTAAAAATAAAAATTCTTTAAAAAATGTGGGAGACTACCCCTCACTTTATTGAATCTAAAATATAAGATATAATATGATATTTCATAAGAAGGTATGTATGTGTACACTGCATGATTGAAATCATGATCGAAATAGTTTTATATATTTTCACTCACATGTAGGGTCTAGGAACCCCCACCCTACACCTAGATATGATATTATTGCATAGTTAAGTGCTTTTATGTATGTAGATCATCATGTAAAATTTCATGACTTAATTCCTTTATTCGGTCGTTGAAATCATCGAAATTTGCATCGAACAGAAATCTACAGATTTTTATTTCTCGACCATCAGAAATGGTGTCGTAATTGACATTTTAAACTATGCGAGTAGCATGCTATCATCGACTGTAGGTTCATTACATTTTTATAGTTGCCACTGTCACCTAAAAATTGAAAATTACACATGCAAAAATTTTAATCAAAGTGACGCATATTATAAGGTTTTTGGGTCCCAGATCCTAAATTTATGAAAAGTCAACTTCAACTTCAGTTCTTATAGATAATGAACATTGCCCTTATTATTTGCTGACATATATAAGGAGGAGTGTTCCAAGATATCCTACAATTATCCTATATTCTTGGTTCGGTAGGCTCACATATGAAGAAATTAGTATGTGTTTTAAAATCATACTATTTTTATATAAATAATAAAAAATGAGTGGTTTTCATCTAAACAGTGGTGAAGATATCTTATTATAATTGTAGAGTTAAAAGTATTTTATAAATTATCTACAAATCTGACTGGTTTTATCTTGTTTCCACTGGTCATCAATTCCTTTGATTTGGTCGTATCATCAATTAGAATACTCTCTATCAGGGGTACACGTGATCCTGGCATGAAGTTTCCTGTGGAGGATCCTATGGCTATATTGCAGAAGGGATATTCAGTCACAATATTTTTTGTTGTTGTTGCTTTTGGCCTGGTGAGTTTTTTTTTTGGACTATTTATCACTTATGTACGATTTTTTACACTATATAATTTTATGGTCCTTTTCAAATGGTTTTGTAAAAGAACTGAATGTGATTGGAATTGAAGGAATAGATTTGTAGTATGTTGTAAGATGTTAAACTGTATGGAATTGGAATCGAAGATGTAGATTTGGTGTTTGCTGTAAGATGTTTCATAGTTGACTTTGAATTTAAAATTTGTGAAAATTTTACTTTTTAACATTGAAGTTGTAACATGCAAAATTGTCTAAAAACTTTCAGTTATTTACCAGAATTGCCTTTCTGCTTTTGAAAAAATTGTTAACACTTTGATATCTTTTAAAATTCTTACAAGGATATCTTGGTGTGAGTTCTTGATTCTACTTCAAACTAAAACTGAAATAAGTAGATATGGAAATTCATGTCCTTTCTAAGTGAATTACACATGCTTTGCCTAAGTGGACATTCTTATATGTGGAATTTATCTTTCAGAACACATTGGACATTTCAATTTTTTTTCTTTAAATATTTGAAACTTCCAATCATTTTCATCTGTTTCTTATAACTTTTTTTGCCATTTACTTATATAGTAACTTATTGTAGTCTACTCGGTGGATTCTTTACACTAAACAAGCACCTTCAGCATGGTTGCACTTCACGTTCTGTGGTTTAGTTGGGATCATTACAGCTTATGTTTTTGTTTGGATCACCAAGTACTATATTGATTACAAGTATGAGTTAGTTCAAACTTTGGCACTTTCAAGTTCTTACTGGCCATGGGAAAAATATAATTGCTAGAGTCAGTTTAGGTTTAGAATGTACAGCTCTTCCAGTTCTGGTGATCAGTGTATCTATCATCTCTGCCTTTTGGATGGGGCGCACTTCTGGCCTAGTAGATGAAACTGGAAATCCCATATGTGGTCTTTTTGGGATTGTTGTTGCAACCATGGGCATGTTGAGTACTGTTTCATATGTATTGACTATGGATATGTTTGGACCTATTGTTGATAATGCAAGTGGCATTGTTGAGATGAGTCAGCAGGTAAATCCACTGAACAACCTAATACAATTTGAAACTTTATGCAGTGCCATTAATATTAAGTTTCATGAAGTAAACTTGCATTGACTATTTGAGTATGTCTAGACATGATTTTTTACTGGTCACTGGTCAGGCATGTTTCTTTAAGCTAGATATGTCACTGAGGTAGTTAGATTATTCAGATTCCTACAGGTGTTTTCAGCATTGTTTATGTTCTTGAACTCTCTTAACTTTTGAGCTCCCAAAACCATAAATGTATCTGACTCTATTACATTTTTTGTCTCGTTGGTGCTCCCATCTCTGGAAATAATTTCAATTGCTACTAGCTAACACAATTCATACTTGTTACGTACAACCTGAAAGTGTTAGAGACATTACAGATTTGCTAGATGTTGTTGGAAATACAACAAAGGCAACAACGAAAGGGTTTGTAATTGGATCTGCAACACTAGCTTCATTTCTTCTTTTCAATGCTTACATGGATGAAGTGTCTACTTTTGCTCGTGTCCCTTTTAAATAGGTTTTGCACCTTTATTTTGAAAAGTTATCATGATTAATTTCTACTGTTAATCTTTTGTTAGCAGTATCTTATTTATGTATCATCATACTGCTTATATTTATATGTTGTAGTTTTCATTCTGAAGGTACATAGCAATTCCTGGGGTCTTTTTTGGTGGGTTGTTGGGCTCAATGCTTATATGCCTTTTAGTGCTTGGGCCTGTGTTGTTGTCAGACAAACTGCTCAGAAGGTGGTAAATGAAGTATGAAGGCAATTCATTGAGAATCCTAGAGTAATGGTACATATCCCTCTTCCTTACTCGAGATTCAAAGTTCTTAGTTGACTAAGATATTATTTTACAGCTATCTAAATGCCTATCTAAGTGCATCATAGTTATACGGTCACTATCATCTTTTACCTAAACATTATCCTTATTTGTCCAAGTTCCTTTTTATATAGTTTGATTTAAATGGCATCTCTAGTCTCTCTTTATTATTAACAAAATTCAACTGTGCATTTTATGTCCCAAGATTATAAAGAAAAACTAGACTATGTTCGTTGTGTTGCAATTGTGGCGTCTGCCTCTTATTTAAAATGCTTTATAGAAGACAGTATTATTTCTTTTTATACGTGTTGTTAGATAAAAATAGAGCCAGTGCAGAATTTAGCCTTCGAAGTATAAAAGAAGTTCTCAGTAGCTACAAACTTTCCTTAAAGTTCAGGAACTTGTAAGAAAGGGCATGGCAAGATAATATTGAAGAAAAATGGGGTTTGTTTGGGTGTATGTTTATCCAAGCATTAAGTTCCTAGTGATATCTTTGTAGGATGATAATGGATATATCTTCCATCCAATATGATAGTCAATTGTGACTACAAAAACATTGTAAAAGGTAATATGGAGTGTCTCTTTTTTTCACAGTTTTGTCTCCAGGACTAATCTTTTTCAGTTCATCCAATTACAGGTCACCAGAATTACACCAGTTGCAATAGTTGGAATTGCTGTTGACTCAAGATCAATGAATTATTTATCTACAACTACTGCTGAAGTTGGGAATTTGATGGTTGAGAAGGTTACAAGCTTGATTGTAACGCTTGTCCCTACTGCTGAAGCACCATCTGAGAAGGTGCTTGCTGAATGGGCTGCTGAAGCAATACTTAATCCAGGTAATTGTTGTTGATTGGTGTTATCCAGTGCTCCTTGTGCATGTACTGAACTATGCAAAGTAGATGAAAACCCTTGAGGAACAATTGGCTGGGAAGAAGGTAACATGGTGCCTAAACTAACAAGTTGGCTTGCAGGTGGAGGCTGGGTGGTTGAGGGGAAACCAATGAAAAGAGACATTTGAAGATGTGTAAGATGTCATGTAGGGTACAAGTATGGTGGCATATTCTATTGGTTTTTTTGAAGACAAGTTCCTTCAATCAGAACCCATGCAAGTTGCTATCTATTATTGTTTCCACAATGGTCTTGAACCTGTTGTTCATGCTAGTTTTCAGGTACAACTACTTATTAAGGTTACTCATTTTATTACATACATGCTAAAATCTAGACAATAAACACCAACTTTTCCCTATTACTCATTTTATTGCATACATGCTAAAATCCAGGTGCACCTAACACGAGTTTGAATCATTTTCAAGTGATGTAGGTTTTTAACATATGAAACAACGCATAATATTTCAGAAACTTTAGCTCCAATTCTATCATGGTTACGGATTACTTCAGAATACAGAATACTCCAACTACAACAATGCATCACATGTTATCCAATGGTTCTGGGAGGTGGTTCAGGGATTCCACCAGAAGGTACAACTATTTCCTGAAGGAGCTCTGAAGTCGACATGCTGAAAAGTAGATAGTCATATCAGGGAAGAGACAAATCCAATGATGTAGAAGTTATTGTATTGAATGGAAAAATGTTATATGAAAGTATATCATTGGTGTTGTATTCAATCTAAGGGGAAAGGTAAAATCTGTTCCCCATGTAATTTTCATTTGATTATAAATTAAAAAAAATCATACTTTTGAAAAACTGAGTTTAGCTGCAATTGGCATTCAATTAGAAAACCTGATAATGAACTGAAAATTAAATGACTAAAAATCATGAAAATATAGTTATACAAAACTAGTATGTCATTAGTGACTTTTTTTATATACCATTACACTCAATAAGAACCATTTCATACAACAATATAATACAAAATAGTGGCATTTGTATAAAAGTCAATTGATGGATAGTGGCTTTTTTATAAATGCCAAATGATGTTTTAGTGGCCTTTATTTGGCATTTATTGGAAGCCACTAAAGACAAACATCTAGTGGCATTTACAACTTACTCCACTATCTTTCTAGTGGCATTGGTACTAGATTCATTTTTTAAAGTGTCAACAAATGCCACTAAACATGTTTAGTGGCATTTATTTTTTGTGGCATTTCTAAAAGGCCACTAATGGAGTTTTTGTTGTAGTGATTGGAGTACTTTCTTATGAGGGCCTCTCTTGTGTGGCTTCTTCAACACATCACCAATATGAATCTTATGCTTACCATCATTGCACTTACCTATTTTCATTTGAGCTATCTAATTATGTTTTACTTGGATGATTACATGATTTACTAGATTGATCCTAGTTTAGTCTTAAATGATGATGAAAGTTCATTTTGATATTTTGAAGTTGATGAAACACCTTACACATGCTTATTTTCAAATAACTAGGGTTTGAGAAATGAAAAGCCTAGATGGACAAAATGAGGCTCTTGCTTGTATAAGAAAATAAAGAAGTAATGAATATAGTAGTATAGTATTTAATTTTCATTATTTTATATGTTATTCACATTAAATAATGGCTATAGTTTGGATACGTTAAATATAAGTGTTTTAAAAAAATATCATAGACATGTTGGTCAGTTGAGTCTCCAAAGGATGAGCTTAATGAACATGTTATACATGTTGAATTATAGAAGAATGATATTTGATTTTTATTTATTTGTTGGTACATCTAAGTGAACTAAAACCTTAAATAGTAGGCAGGTACCCAATTTTAGACAAAATATTATATTTCATAATTTTGGATGATATTGGAGTGATCACATAACTTTGTGTTGGTTGAGTTTCTTATTAGTCTGCTGAACTTTTTATGAGTAACAACTTGACTGACCAACCAATTTGAATAAATAAAAAACTTAAAATAGATTATGGACTTTTATTGAAATGTCCCAAGAACCTAAATTGATCTATGTCATTAGCCTAAAATATTCAATTCCTTTTTGAGATACAAAACTTGAGAGAGAGCTGGGAATCAAGGTTTTGGGGGAGAAAATTGTTGGAAATGCTCATTTCGGATGTCATCTTTGAAAAGCTTGCAAATTCATCAACCCTAGATAGATTTCCATGGTGAATCTTCTCTCTTTAGTCTAAATTCCATCCTTCCTCTATTTCAACTCAAAAATATATCAAATTACCCTTTTATTTTTATTTTCTTTCTAATTCTATTTTTATAGGGTTCCTGAGTTGAAAAGAGCAAGAAAGGAATTGAATCCTTGGGAATTGGTTAGATTCTAGAAATTATAAGATGGGATTTTTTTAAGATGATTGTTTACTGAGTTAAGTGTTTAAGTCAATATTGAGCTCGATAATCATATGGGAAACCTAATTCAATCTAACTAAAATAAAAAGATCTTTGCTTGTATTTGTATGTGATTGGTTAATTAATTGGGAGAACTTTAAGAAAATAAATATTATTGAATTAATTTATTTCTCATTGATTTGTATTTGTCAAGTTTCTGATCTATAGATTTGAGTTCTATGAAAAACCCTATCGATAGAGAACTATGTTGTTTCATATGAACATTAATTAAAATTTGCCCTAATGAATGATATGCTCAAAATTTTAGTGGATATGTATGAATTATATCTAAATTTAATTAGTAGTCATTACTTGAGTGTATGCTTGAATATTTTTTAAATGGTACGTACATGGGGAAAGGTATGAGAATTGAAATTGAGGAATTCCATGTATAGAGTTAATGTTGAGGAATGACTCAAATGATCCAATAAAAAAATAGATGAATACATGTAAAATAGTGAATGGATTGTATGAAAATGAAAACTAGGGGTTCTCTATGTTTTAAATATCCTTAATGACCTCCTATACACCCTAATGAGGTTAGTGAATCATAAGATGCTTATGATGTATTGGACTAGGCTGACATCTTGAAAACCTTAGAGATTTAGTATGTAGATGAGTATGAGAGATAAAGCCTGAACTTGTATATAATATTATAAATGTGAAGAAATACTTAATTTGTAGGAATTATTACTTGAATGGAAGGTGATAAGTACTAATAAGACGATCTAAGCTTAATGCATCTATTCTAGTATAATTTATGGAATAATGAGTAAACTCAACATAAATGCAAGTCTTTTATATAGTCACGTAATAATGAATTGATAAGCTAACTAGAGATTAATTCAGAAGAATAACTAACAATAATTCATTCTATTTCCTCATGAGTAGTCTTATAAGGAATGGATGAACTTTTTTTAAATTATAGAAATCCATTGGAAGTTAAGTGACATGGTGCACTCATTTAAGTGTAGAAAAGGAAATGGAAAATAGTGAACATAATTTTGGTGATAAGTTATGGATGAAATTAATGAATTAAGTATGATGAGCTATATGATCTATTTATTTGAAATATAATTGAGTTTACCTATGTTGAAAGAAATACATTAAAATTGGACTTTGATGGACGTCAATGAGAGGGAAGCATAATCCATTATATGAATAAGAATGATTCATTTCAATAATGTAATTAGCATGAAATGAAAGAAATTAAGAGTCAAAAACCTAAAATGGGAAGAAAAGCACTTGTGGAACTAATAGCATAACTCTAACCCCGATATGATAAGCTATGTTACAATAATCAATATATTTTCTTAAAAGAGGTACTAAAGGCATGTAGATAGGTATAGTTTAATTCAACCTCTGATTCATGACAATGTATTCTTGGATTGTACTTTTTTCTAGCATACTTGTATTTAGACAGTGGCCTATTCTAGCAAATTTCGAATGGGATAAAATTTATGTCGAATAGTAACACAAACTGGAAGAATATTAAATATTGAAAGAGGAGTAATAAGAATGGTACATGTCCATAGTGGGGAAATTAAATAGATCTCCTTGTAGTAATCAGATGATTATGAGAAGAATTTCTAGAGTGTGGGTCGGGACCTTGAAGGTTAGACCACAAGGATTTAGGAATGAGTCACATGGCGTGATTCTAGCCCTAAATTCTCTATTGTGAAAGTCTATATTCATGAGGAACAAGCTCTATTGATATAGAATATGAAATACAAGAAATGCTCTAATATGTGATATTAAGCTATGTTTGTTCCTATCTCATGTATCTAAGATGAGGATTTAATCCTCTTCAGGTAACCTTGCGGTGGACTAAGGTATGTTTTAGATATCTTTGGATGGCTAGTTAAACCCTAAGATAATGATGTTGAGTCATTGACATGAGAACAAGACGTGGTGGATTCTACTTCGTGAAGTACGGGCGAAGTGCTTCATGAAAAATGAATAAAACATGGCGAGCCATGTAGAATATGAGTTGAATGTTTGTTACATTCGTTTTACTACTAGTTGATAAATCTACTATTGTTGGATAAGTTTCATTTAGTGGAAAATACTCATTCTTTTTTAAAGATGATTTATTGCCTTATTCTTATCTATCTCATATGGATCTGATATTAACATTAGTATCTATTTTATGTTGGGATTTTATATCCACTCTTATTATGATTTGGCTTTAGTTGTCATTTGAATAGTCTTGTTTGGAAGACATGTCTTGTATGGACTGCAGCTTTAGGACCGTAGGGTATGTTCCTGGTGTGGTTTTTGTGGTGTTAATAGATGTGTTACTACTGTTACATTATGAATGTGGTGATGTTGATTTTTTTACACCTTAAATAAAATGTAGTTTTGGAATAAATAATATATATGGATAAGTCAATAGATATGCTTTAAATTATTGGATACTAGATGGGTGATTAGATTCTCTAGAGGGGGTGAATAGAGCTGAATGCACTTAAACAAAATTCAGTAGACCTTCAAGATATATCACAAGATAAGGTTTCTAAATAGGAAATTTGTGTACAACTAAAACATGCATAGCAAGGGAGAGATAGATTGAACATACACCAAGAGGACAAGCTATTTAGAGTGGTTCCTCACTTCAAACTAGAAGTGAGTCAGTCCACTTACCTAGAGAGGTCAACCTCTAGGATTTCCTAACCATTGCACTCTTATATTCATTCATAAGACTTACAATACATGACCAACCAAAGGACTTACCTATTCAGTACAAAGAGTCTTCAACCTTACCAAGGACTTACCCACTTTGCAAGGAGTCTTCCGCCTTCTTCCAAGGACTTAAGTACTCTTACACAAGTCTTCATCCTTCAAGGAATTACCCACTCTTCTTGGATCTTCTGCCTTTGACTTCACCTTTACTCAAAGAAGCTTCCACTAAGGACTTACCCACTTGAGCAAGGAGTCTTCTGCCTTCACCAAGGGCTTTCCCACTCTAGATCCAAGTCTTCAACATTGATCTTCACCAAGGGACACCTTCCCTTGTTCTTCTTCGCCTCTCTTAGCCAAGAGAGAGAACCTTCATCTTTAGGGTTGAAATGAGAGATAGGGAGGTGGTGGAAGTGAGAGCCTCACAAGATATACATGTAGGATTAGCTCTCTTATACATTTCCTACTCACTCTAACAAATGTAGCAAGTGATTAATCTTAGAGAGAGAGAGGAGGATGTAGGAAGCACTCAACTATAGAATACGAATTTCACATAGAGTTTTGCATTGAATGCTCAACCTTGGAATGAAGCCCAAGGGGTCCTATTTATAGTTGGGGATGCCTCTTAGCCTTTGGGAACACTTGAGAATGAAAACTAGCCATTTTGTGGCTTGCAATGAATATATTTTCACTTGTTGCAACTCCACAACGGCTAGAAGCACTTTTCTGCACTTTTCCGTACAGTGCAATCGGTCGAGTTTCTATAAAGGTAACTCGACCGATAGAGTAAAATACAAAGTCGATATTCAGATCATCGGTCGAGTTTGTCCTGGGGAAACTCTACTGACCAATGAAAATTAAATTGGTCAGGTACTCCATCGGTCAAGTTCTGTGAAGTGTAAACTTGACCGATCAAAGGCCATTTTCAAGATCCAGTCAGGATCGGTCGAGTTCTGTGTATTGACAACTCGACCGATGAACAGCCTGATGTAAATTTTGGAAAATGGCTTTTGAGTGCTTAAACATTCGATCTAAGTGCTCCTGATTTTTTCCAAGCTTTATTACAAGTCATGCAATCATTACAAGTGATTTACAACATGATTCTAATGGATTTACATCATTTTGCAAAAATGTGCACTTGTATTGACTTTGACTTGTCTTTTCTCCAATTTGATATGTGCAAGTTAGGGCATTTGGAGTGTTTCTATACCTAATCTGAAATCACTCAAGTAGAGACATTAGACACAAGTATGTGGAATGGTTAGTCATCATCAAAACACGTGTTTAGTCAATTTAGACATGAGTCAACATTGACTTAAATGACCTTGAGTCAACATTCTCCCCCTTTTTGAAGATGACAAACCATTCCATAAATGTATTGTAAGCTTTTAAGTAAAATCATACCTTCAAAGAAACCTAGGGGTTTCAATAGGATTGAGCTCATATGCTCCCCCTCAATTGATGCTAGTGGAGTTCTCATACTCCCCCTCAATTTATGCTATTTCTCCTGCATGGTTATCTTTCATAACATTTATAGAATACTATGTCTTCTACTCATATATGTTCTACACATATATGTCTTATCCACTTTCCCTTCTCCCCCTTACATGGACTTACTTCTCCTCTTCATGTAAGACATGCCTTCTCCCTATTTTGTCAAAAGAAGGCATACCTTTCTCCCCCTTTGTCATTTCAAAAAGTGGGGGGTATGAAGGGATAAGAAACATCACTTATTAAAGAGAAAGGAGATAACAAAAGTTATAAAAGGAGAGTAGATGAGCACATCTAGGGGCTTGTCTAAGCATTAAAAGAAAAGCAAGTTAAAGCATGCACTTGAACAACCCAAAATGCAAGATGAAGTGTTGTAGAAAAACAATAAAACGCAATTTTGACCCTCAAGATGACATAATTTTTCCAAAAAAGTATCAGGGCTCATGGCATAGCAATGAGCCTTGCTCAGAAGGTTGTTTCTGTATAAAAAACACTAGTCTTGCACCGAAAATTGAAACTGGAGCCAAATCTGCATGAAAATCAAAAATACTCCATTTTCTACATACAATGTAGATCTATGTATCCTACATCACAAAGTTATGCAAGAAACTCAATATAGTAGATATGCAATTCAAGGAACAAGCTTGAGCAAGTTTGAGACAAGATACAAGCATAGCATATAGTGAAATACCACTAGATGAGCAATGTTACCAATTATAAATAAGGTCAGAACTACATGTATATGAACTACTAGTAGATGTTATCACAAGTTAGGACTACTAGTAGGATCTAGATGATAACACCCTTTTTAGGGTTATTTATGGCCTATATTTTGTTGTCAAAACTGCCCTCTAAACTATTTTTCTTATCAATTTTGTTATGTTTTGAACAAAACTAAACTGTGCTACGCTCTGATCAAATTTTGCATCCTTTTGCAGAGTTTTTCCTTATCTTTCCACCAAAAAAGGCTCGTCCCGGCCCATGAACAGTGTTTACCTGCATTAGCCCTCCTACCAGTCGGCTGACACGCTCATTACCCGCCGCGCAGCAGCCCGATACAGCTACCGCGCAACACGGGTGTGCCACACAAGAAATCTCCGCCAGGTGATATGCCGCTTACCCGACTGGGAGTTGTACCTGCCACGACTACTCCCCCGATGAAGCGTGTCATGCGATACAAGCCACCCACCGGTAGGCGCCTACCAAACACGCCTACAACCCGGCACCCGTTGTGCCGGGTGACACGCATATTGATCGTTCCTGAAGCCGCACTAATGGAACCGATGGAGAACATGTGGCACCTAAAGAACCACAACTTCTTCCAATTGCTGCTTATAAATAGAAACTATAGGACTCCGATGGGACGGGTCAAAAAACCCTAGCAAAAGCCAACTTTGGGAAGCTCTAGGAGCTAGTGTGACGCGTTCCAAGGGCATATCAGGTGATACTAGGTGAGCACACCCCCTACCCGAGAGGGGCAGGAGTGGTTCACTTAGACCCCATCCCGGTAGCCGCAGCAACCCGATACGACCAAGAAGGCCCCTCGATGTGTTGGGTTCCTAGCTGGGCTCTCACCCGAGATGGCTCGCCCCTACACCCGATACAAGGAACCCGATAACCTAAGTCGTCTCTAACCCGACACGATATCGAACCCGATACGGAACACCCATCATGGTGTGTCGCCCGAGAGGGTGGTACCCTAACCATGGTCGTATCGGGTAGGGAGCCTTGACCGATACGCCTTCTTGTCATGGCCTGTCGCCCAACAGGGGCTGGCCGCCCGACATGGGCGTGTCGGCTAGAGCCCCCGCCCGGTATCGGGTTGAAGACGTCTTAGGGGTCTGCTGATGTATGTCGCCCTCCTATATCAAGGAGGTGATACCTATCTTCCCTTTTTCAGTCAAATACTTTCTTTATTTACGCAATGTAACTAAACCTTTATTACAATGCTCGTGCTAATGGAATTAGTGGAGTTTTAACACCCATTTCTCTGTGTTTGGTCCCTTTTTGTTGGATGAATCCTTTTTAGCATCTGAACTCTAGCTTTTATGCTTGAATCATGTTTTGGCTAGCTTTCAAATTGTGTTTCCCGTTGCAACTCCCTCGAGAGATGTGATGTAACTCTAGCATTTGGTCTGACTAGGGAGTATGAGAGTACCCAGGGTCGGAGCTACTTCAATTATCTTTCCACTCCAACCCAAGGTTGCTACCTTTGAGAGAAGGTGTTGGTGCTTAGTTGGAGGTACCCTCTTTGAGAGAAGGGGTACTGGATGTTTTCTGTTGCCACTTATTATGACTAAGTTTTCTTCCTTCATTCCTTGCCTATGCAATAGCGTTATCTCCTCCAGTTCTGTTGCAAAAAATTCCTAAAAATTGATGAAATACCAAAACCTTAAATCTTTCTTGTAACTCCAGTTGGAGATAGCTTTTTCTTTATAACGCTTTCTTGTAGTATTTTGTTTCCTTTTATTCTGTGTGTACCGTTCTTGATCTGTCGTTCCCTTGGGAACTTTTTATTACCCGTCTTTTACCTGAGTGTAGAGTGTTGATTCTGAGTTCTTAGCACAACCACCCTTGTCCCTGTGGTTCGACCCCGATCGCTACTTCGGACCCCGTTATCATTGTGGGGGCCTAAGAGTCGGGTTATTTAAAATTCGACTACTTCAATCCGCTCCTTTTGGATGCGCGATTTAGGCCGGTAAACTTTTTGGCACCGTTGTCGGGGATGAGGCAAAATGGTATTGTTAATGAACCAGAATCCACTAACTGCACTCTCGTGCCTCAAGCTTAGTTATAAGCTTGACAACACATTTTCTTTTAAGTATTCTAACCTGAATGTGTATAGAATAGTTCGTTTTCGTTTCATTAACACATGTTTTCTAACTTGATTATACGTTTTATTCAGGTACTCGGGGAAGAAGCACTCTATTTGGTTGAACACCGTTCATCATGCCACCTTGCGTGGAACCACCTCTTTCCGAGGACGAGCGAAATGCTAGAGTTGGACCACACCCACCTCCACGTGGGAAAGATGATCGTTACAATAATGATCATCTACATGAAGAGCTAGAAGACCCTGAATCAGAACAAATTGGGGATGATCATCATCATGAAGGAAATTGTCATCGCCATAGGAACAGAAGGAATCAACATAATCAAGAGTGGAATCATAGAGACCGCAATAGTGAAGATTTCGAAGAAGAAGAAAAGACTCTCCGGGAGCTGGCAGCTATGAAAGCCAACAACTCAAGATGCCCAGTAGTAATCCCAAGGTTTGATGCTGTAAACTTTGAGTTAAATCCAGTTGTGATCTCCATGATTCAAAATAAAAGCTTTAGATGAAGTTCCAAGAATGACAACCCCTACCATCATCTCGATGCTTTCAAAAATATATGTGACACCATCAAGATGAGGGGAGTGCCACAAGAAGTGATCTACTGCAAGGGTTTCATTTTCTCCTTGGAGGACAAGGCACTGTCATGGTACCTTGGACTATCACATCAATCTCTGAATGGATGGAATTCTTTAGCAGATGCTTTTGTAAACAAGTTCTATCCTACCGAGAAGACTGTCAGGAACAGGCAGAAGATCACATTTTTCACGCAAAAGCCAGGAGAAAACCTGCATGAAGCCTGGGAGAGATACCAAGAGTATCAGAGGGACTACCCTCACCACAAATACAAGAAAGGTTTCTTGATAACAACGTTCTATAATGGTCTAACTCCTGAAGAAAGAGTATCACTAAATGCAGCTGCAGGAAGCGACTTTCTTGGGAAGAAGCCCAATACGTCTAAAAAGATCATTGAAAACATGGTTGAAGTACAAGTCGGGACTGAGTATGACACGACTAACAGAGGACATGTTAAGAAAGCCACAAATGAAGGCCCATCAATCGAATCCAAGGCTCTTGAGGTGATCACATCTCAGATATAGAAAATAGCTACTGATGTCAGACAGCTAAAAGAGTCGGGAGGAAAGGGCAAGAAACAGCTAGAGAAGGTGATGAAGTGTGTCACATGTGGTGAAGGAGGACACGGAATAGATAACTATGTATATACTCAACCTGAGGAGTCAAGTGATAGAGAAACTAAAGAAGAGGAAGGTGAGAACGTCTCTTATGTCAATTTCAAGAGGCCTGATCACCCAGGTTTCAGCTATGGAAACAAGGATGTTGCATAGAATTCACATCAATTGAATAATCCACCCAAGCAACCACCCAGTTTTGAGAAAAGAAGTGGACAACGGAAATATGTCAAGACCAGCTCTTTTTAGACAAACAAAGCTAGTTATCAGAACCAAGGAAAGTTCCAACCCCGTCAAGTAGCTAACACGAGTCAAGGGCAAGTGCAAGCTCAAGGGCAAAGCCAGATGAAAAACAACAACCAGACTTAGTGGGTTAGCTTTTTGACTTTGTCAAGAGACAAGACACTATAAACAATCAGCTAGAGCAAAGTACTCTATCAAACTCTGGTGTACTTAACACTATGCAGGTCCAGATGGAGGATATGCAAACACATCAATGCCAAATAGACCAACAACTCACTCAGATGGCAGAGTTGATGAAGAACCCTTTGGGTAAGATACCATCTAATATGGAATCTGCCAAGATGGCAGTCTTAAGGTCAGGAAAAATGGTGGAACGCCCTAAATCAGCCAGACCTAAATAACCAGAGCTCGGAATTGCTGCAGAAAAATCAGCTGAAGGAGGCAGCCAACAAGCTTATGTCAGGGAACCAAAACCTATGGAGAACTTGTTCAGAAAAAGGAGTCAATACTCTTCGAGAGTGTATTTTCCACACAAGATCATAAAAGCACATATGAAGAAGATATATGAAAGGTTTATGGAGCGGGTGAAAAAGCTCCATCTCGAGGTGCCATTCTTGGATGCCTTGGAAGAAATGCTGACTTATGCCAAGTTTTTCAAGGACTTGGTCACAAGGAAAAGAAGAGGGGGAAGGATTGAAACGGTACACTTGGCCAGTATGTCTACGGCCTTCATTAAAGCCTATTTACCAACAAAGAAAAAGGATCCTGGAGCCTTCACTATACCCTTTGTTGTAGGGGATAACACTGAAAGGAAGGGTCTAGCAGACTTAGGAGCTAGCATAAGCCTTATGCCCTTAAGCCTCGCACAACGATTGGGGCTGACTCACATGGTCAAAACCAACATGAGAATTGAGCTAGAAGATCATTCCGTCAAAAGACCAGTGGGGGTAGTTGAAGATGTTCTGATTCATGTAGGGAGGTTCTTCATCCCATGTGACATTGTTGTCATTGACACTGTTGAAGACCCAAAGTGCCCCATCATTTTCGGACGCCCTTTCCTTGCAACTGGGAAAGCGTTGATTGATGTCGCTGAAGGTATCATAACTTTAAGAGTCAGAAATGACCACATTGATTTCAAAGTTAAGGACGCCATGAAGGGACCATCCCTATTAGAGTCTGCCTACTTCATGGATAACTACTACCAATATTGTGAAGAAATTAGAGAAGAGACTGCAGTTGTAGACCCTCTTATTAGGGCATTAAACAATTATGATTCAGAAATCGAAGATCCTACGGTTGTTGAGATACTTGATTACCTAAATCAATACGAAGATTATCTGAGTGAGGGTGAGGAAGTTATAGAGACAGTCAAATATGCTTCCCTAGAAATGGGACCAGAAGAAGAGAAGGCACCTAAGCCCAAACCAAAGCTGAAACAGTTGCCAGAAAGTTTGAAGTATGAGTTTCTCGATCAAGAGGAAAGTAATCCCATTATAGTTAATGCCAGTCTGACTGAAGAACAATTGGAAAGACTTCTCAAGGAATCGAGGCTCCATAAGCAAACTATAGGCTATTCAGTAGAGGATATCAAGGGACTTAACCCTATTTTGTGCATGCACCACATAAATCTGGAAGAATCCGCCAAACCCTTGGTCCAAACCCAGAGAAAGCTGAACCAGATGATGAAAGAGGTTGTCAAAAAGGAAGTTATCAAGCTGAGAGATGTAGGTATTATCTACCCTATCAGTGATAGCAACTCGGTAAGCCCTATTCATGTTGTACCAAAGAAAGGGGGTATGAAGGTTGTGAAAAGTGAGAAGGGTGATGAAGTAGTCGTCCGTGTTGTCACCGGATGGAGAATGTGTATAGATTACAGGAAGCTAAATCAAGCGATGAAGAAAGATCATTACCCGCTTCCCTTCATCGACCAAGTGCTAGAAAGACTAGCACATCATGAGTATTTCTGCTTTTTAGATGGTTATTCCAAATTCTACCAGGTCCCTATCCTATCGGATGACCAAGAAAAGACCACATTCACTTGTCTTTATGGTACGTATGATTTTCGAAGAATGTCGTTTGGACTGTGCAACGCTCCAACAACATTCCAACATTGCATGATCTTGATGTTCTCAGATTTTCTGGAAGATATCATAGAGGTCTTTATGGATGACTTTTCTATTTATGGGAAATATTTTGATGGCTATTTGAAGAACCTATCATTGGTCCTGCAGCGTTGTGAAGAAAAGAACCTAGTTCTCAACTGGGAGAAGTGCCATTTCATGGTACAAGAGGGCATAGTGTTGGGCCATAAGGTCTCCAAGAAAGGCATTGAAGTGGATGTAAGCAAGGTAGAGGCTATTTCCAGGCTACCCCCGCCAAATTCTGTGACAGGGGTATGAAGCTTTCTCAGTCATGTTGGGTACTATAGAAGGTTCATCAAAGACTTCTCCAAAATATCAAAACCACTTTCAAACTTGCTGGTCAAGGATGCAGAGTTTGTTTTTTCTGATGATTGTTTAAAGGCTTTCCAGCATCCGAAGGAAGCCCTAGTAACACCCCCTATTCTCCAAGCTCTGGATTGGTAGCTACCCTTTGAGTTAATGTGTGATGCTAGCGACTTTGTTGTAGGGGTTGTCCTAGGGCAAACAAAAGATAAGAAGCATCATGTAATTTGCTATGCCAGCCGGACTCTAGATGAGGTGCAAGTAAATTACACCACAACAGAAAAATAGATGCTAGCAATTGTCTTCGCCTTTGACAAGTTCAGATCTTATTTAATTGGGACCAAAGTGAAGGTTTACACCGACCAAGGAGCAATACGGTACCGGATGAAAAATAAAGACACTAAGCCTAGGCTGCTAAGGTGGACTCTATTGCTCCAAGAATTTGATCATGAGATAATTGATAAGAAAGGCAAGGAAAATGTAGTTGCAGACCATCTCTCAAGGATAATCTGCAATGAAGAAGACCAGCTACCTGTCAACGACAAGTATGCTGACGAAGCCCTATTGATGGCTCGATCCGTTGAGCTGAGTCTACCATGATTTGTGGATATTTGTAATTACCTCGCTTGTGGGGAGTTACCTCTGGATATAACGTACAATCAAAAGAAGAAACTCTTCTCCAGTGTAAAGCATTATTATTGGGATAGTCCTCTACTCTTTAATAGGTGCTCAGATAATCTATATAGAAGATGTATTCCAGAGGAAGAGGTGCCAAACATTCTAAGGGAATGCCATTCCTCGCCTTATGGAGGGCACTTGGGTGGCGAAAAGATTGCTTTTAAGGTCCTCCAATTAGGTTTTTATTGGCCGACCTTGTTTAAGGATGCCCATGCTTTTGTAAAATCCTACAACGAGTTCCAGTGAACAGGGAATATCTCTCGTCGGAATGAGATGTCACTCTCTGATTGGATTGAAGTTGAGATTTTTGATGTGTGGGGCATTGACTACATGGGCCCCTTTCCATCCTCTTTTGGCTTCAACTATATTCTTGTCACTGTCGACTATGTATCCATGTGGGTGGAAGCAATTCCTACCAAGACTTGTGATGTGAAGGCAGTAATCAGACTTTTTACCAAGATCATCTTTCTGAGGTTTGGACAACTGAGGATCGTCATTAGTGATGGCGACTCTCATTTTGTAGAAAGACAGTTTGAATCGCTGCTATGCAAGTACGGCGTCTGTCACAAGGTTGCAACTTTGTATCATCCCCAAACGTCAGGGCAGGTTGAGGTCTCCAATCGGAAGATAAAGCAAATTTTAGAAAAGATAGTAGGCAAGATCTGCAAGGACTGGTTAGCTAAGCTAGATGAAGCTTTATGGGTGTATCAAACAACTTTTAAGACACCTTTGGGCACCACACCCTACCGCTTTATTTATGGGAAAGCTTGCCATCTTCCCTTTGAACTGGAGCACAAGGCGTTCTGGGCAATAAAATGCCTCAATATGGACCAGAAGCTAGCCAGGAAGAAAAGGATTCTTTAGCTCCAGGAGCTTGAAGAATTTAGACTTTGTGCTTATGAGAATGCCAGGATTTACAAACAGAGGACAAAGGTGTGGCATGATGCCCACCTAAAGAAAAAGGACGTAAGTGAAGGTGATAAAGTTTTATTATTTAAATCCTCTATTTATCTTTTTCCAGGAAAGCTACAAACTAGGTGGTCTGGACCCTTCACCGTGGTGAAGATCTATCCATCAGGAATGATGGATCTATACGACAAAGACGATCCAGATAAGGTCTTCCTGATGAACGGTCACAGAGTCAAAAGATACTATGAAGATGAAGCGTTTGTGTGAAGATCGGAAATAGCATTGCAAGAAGTAGAAGGATCCGTATAGAAGGACTTCAAGCCTGTCGAGTTGATGACGGGAACTACAACACTCTTTGGTAGGCAGCCCAAAATTTTACTTTTCTTAGAATAGGATGTTATTTCTTCCCTTTCTGAAAGACACTACAAATATTATCATTGTAATAAGGCCTGAGTCAGTGCATGTGCCACATGCACATACTCTTTTGTTTTATGGGCCACCGATTTAGTTTTATGAAGCCCTGATAGGTAATACTATTTGAGGCAGGGAGTTTCCTTTCCTGCCAATGATGTTTTACCCATCAACGCTCTCCTTACCTTTGTTTTGCATATTTTCTTTTGATTTTAGTTTTACTCCTTTCTGTATAGAATGTTCTTCCTAAGGTTTTCTACCTTGCTTCTTTAGCAAAAATCTCACTTCTTCTGTCTGAATCGGGAAGACACCTTTGTGTCGGGCAAGGTTTACGTGCTCGCAGTTGTGTGAATCAGGAAATGCCTCATATCGGGCATGCATCCTTGTGCTGGACAGCATGTCACGTGACACACCCGCCGTGCGGAGTGAATCTTACTTAGGAAGGCATATCGACGATTGAAGTGATGGATTAGACTACGCATCGAGAATGATTTGTCTCACTTCACGACATGTGTCCTATTTTACCAGATTTACCCCCGCCCGAGATGGCTATATATAGTAAATGCAAGTTACCATATCGGGTACTCGTATTTAGTTTTTACCAACTCCTGCATCGTGCATTTACTCTCGTTCAACTCTCGTTTCGGCCAACCCTTCCTTCGGATCCCGTGTCACACAACAGCTCCCACCCGACACAGGTATACCCAATACGCCTATCGCCCGAGATGAGCCCGACTTCGTGATGGGTGATACACTCTTTAGCTTAGACCAAATCGGGCGATACACATATTGTGTCGGGTTCTGTCTGACATTGATTTCTGACTGTGTCACGTGATGCATGTGTCGCCCGATACACACATTCGAGCGATACAAGTCTTATCGGGAAAGAACTTTATCGTCCAGTTTTGCTAAAATAATCTTTAACTTGTGTCACCTGATACTCTATCATATCAGGTGGCACTCCTATCGGGCAGTGTTCCTTTATGAGCCAGTGTCGGGTAGGAAGTTTTGTTTTTCCTATCACGCGATAGTGTCAATTTTTTTTTGACTTAAGATCGTATCGGCCTTAGATTTTTGCCGTGAAACACATGTATCGCGCTGAGTCATGTCAGGCTCTCATATCGGGCAATACTTATTTAGTATGTCCACCCGATATCGGTCTACCTTATCGGTCAGATTCGGTATCGGGCAGTACGACCTTTTTTTTTACCACCACCCAATATCGCCTTGCTTATATCAGGACTCTGTTGAGTTTTTAGTATCATCTACCTCATATCAGGCAAAGTGAATCTTTTGGTTTGTCGCCCGATATAGGGTAGAATGAGTCATTCAGTAACATCTTTATTTACCAAATTCTGATTGATATTTATAGAAATGGCCCGCACAAAGCAGACAGTCGTCCAAGTAGACGAGCACGGCCGGAGGATCAATCCTGAGGCCACTACAGAAGCCACTGCATCTGGGAAGAAGTGTCTGAACCCCGACTCAGTGGGGCCATCTGGGGCTGAGAAGAGGCCCAGGATGGAAGAAGCGACATCCCCAACAACAATCTCAACCCCGACAGTCGAGCCAGAGTCTTTAGATCACTCTCCAGGCCGATTCATGCCCCGAGACGAAGAGTACAAGCAGTGATACGCAGACTTGGGATCCAAGGTCTATAGGCCAAGTCGGTTCTTCCATCATTCGTCCTTCTACCAGATAGGCATTTTCGATAGGTTGGAAAATGTCCTAGCAGCAGCCGGGTTGAGGGAGATCTGCTTCAGCCACTCCGCCTCCTACACAGAACTCACAAGGGAGTTCATGTCGTCCCTCCGCCAGGTACAGAATATATCAGATGAAGTCGAAAGATTTGGCGGAGCGGACAGACTACAAGGATGGATGTATAACGTTGAGCACGACATATCAGAAAAGCTGCTCAACGAAATCTTCTCATCCAATGAAGCAGAAAAGGAACTGCTAAACAATAGTGTCAGAATCACCGAAGGCAACAGGTTCAACCCGGTCGAACTCTAGAGGAAGCTACCGGTGAATCAACATTCAAGCCGGGAAGCAAGGTGGCGGCAATACACTCCTATTTATGGAGGATAGTGCACAAAATCATTGCATGCCTGCTCTTCAGCAAGTATGAGTTGAGCAATCTTTACACTGAAGAGCTCCACCTCATATGGCATATGATGAAAGGATGCACGATCAATTTGGGGTGATTCCTCCTCAACCGTATTCACCCAGTAAAAGATGCCACCAAAGACTACAACATGGGCGGACTGGTGAATTTGATTGTGGTAGGGTTAGGATACCCCAGGGAGCCGCGCAGCCTATCAAGGACGAGAGGTGATAAGAAGATCGACCTCAAGTTCCTAATGAGGGCTAGCATCATCAAGAAGGAGGGGTGATGCTACTTCTATAAGTTCACAAGAACAAACACCCTCCTTCCGCTCCCACGTTGTGCCAGCTACGACACAAAAAAGCTGGTCTTCACCACAGTAGAGATTGAAGATGTGGTAGTCGAAGCCGCTTACGCCGCCACCACGAGGATACAAGAGAGGGCAGCCACGACGGGAAGACCAATCCCTCTCGACGCCCGGCAAGACAAAGCCTCCATAGTCCCTACCGAGCCACCCACCGCCCCCGCACAACCAGCGGCAGCCACTGATAAGGCTGTCATCGCTACTCCCATACCATCCACGGTTGTAGAAGAAGTGACGGTGATCGTGGAGGTCTCCGAGATAGTCGGGGCTGGGACAACGATGATAGCCCCGAGGGAAGCTGCGGAGGGAGAGATAGTCACAGTTCCCAAAGTTTCTGTTGTGCCTTTAATGGCGGAGGAGATGGTACAGTCGGACGCCAGCAATGGGGTGTTTGCTAAGCTCCTAGAGATGGAGGTCAGGGTTGTGCAGCCCACACCGACGTCGATGCCAATGTCGCCAGTAATAGCTGCGGAGGAGGTCACTGATAACCTGATGATAGAACAAAGGCCACCTACCTCGTGCCCTTCTCCACCACCACAAACAGGCGAGGTAGAGGCAGCCACGAAGGTGCCAACGCCTCACCCTGAAGTGACGCCCTCATGGACAGTACAAATGGGTTCGGACTCGCTTGAAGTTGAGCAGTCATCGGGTCGACCTGCATGTGCGAGGAGCGTTGTGAGATCGAAAGGGCGATCTGACGCAGCACCTCCATCTCTGGGGGAAATTCTTGGTCAAGAATTTGACCATTTGCGGGAGGTAACGAGCAACCAATCAGTTACCTTTTCTTCCCTTACCCACAAATTTTCTATCTTCCAGCAGAGGCTCAGCGAACAGGAGCGGCAACTTCTAGCTCTAGTTGGCCTTCCTGGCCAACTAGAGGCAATTAATGCAACATTACAGTAGGCCCTCCTACGCCTCGATGTAGTTGAGGAAAGGCTGAATAGGAGGGATGACCATCTGCATTCAAGACATCCACAGAGTTCTCCATCACCTCCTGGCTCAGGTTCCCATCCCTCCTCATCAGTGTCATCCTCTGGGACGTCGTCCCCTTCCTCCTCCAGCAGGCCATCCACAACGTTCGAGGAAGGGACGACGCACAAGACAGCCGACGGGGTTCCAATAGGACAAGCGAGCTCCCGCAGCATGGAAGAAGCTGCTCCCTCAGCCTCCCTGAATGAAGCTGAAGAAAATGACAAATCAATTAGCGTCGGGGATGCCTCTTCTGACGAATCAGAGGGAGAAAGGGGGGGACATCTACTGTGTCAATGACATACAACCCCCTAGAAGAAGGAGTTCGACGGCAGATGAGTTCTCTGAGCCATCAAAGATCATTTGCTTCGAGATGGAAGATTTTGAAAAGAAGGCCATCGAATACTTGACGATCAGAGACCAAAAACTGCTAAACAAGGTCATGAGGTTACAATCGGATGAAGAAGACTTCGTATGGAGCAACGGGTACTTCTCCACACGACGAGGAGAGTTGAAGAGCATATTCCGCTCTCCAGTCATCGTCTCCAAGAAGCTGTTTAGGGTCCTGGAAGGTGCTATACTAGAGAATCTCAGCACCAGGATAGGCTGACAGCCGATCTACACTGCCACCCCGTCCTTGGCAAGAAGAGTGATGATGGGGTTGTAAGATTCTATACATGTGGCCAACATGCTGAAGCATATTGAAGACCACAACGCAACCATGGTGTTGGCCCCTTACAAGCACAAAAAGAATTGGTTCTTATGCATGGCAGACCTCCAGCATCATGACGTCCAGCTTCTCAATTACTGCAACGAGGAGGTTCCACGCTCAGGACACATCTTTGTATGCCTCGAAGACAAAATCTTGAGGCTCCTTTCGCTGTGTCTTCTCTGAGTAATCAAGCACGGAATCCAACGCCACTCCGACATTTGGAATTTCTTCAGCATCGGAGACTTCCCCATCCAAGAAAAAGTGGGAAGCAGAAATAGCATTTTATAGTCCTCTGTACCATAGAGTTGCTTCATGTATTTGGATTCATAAGGCAACTCAGCAATCAGAACTTCTATCAGCTCAGGAGCATCTACGCGCTGATGTTGATCAAGAACAAGTGTTATTTTCGGGATGCAAGCATCCCAGAAGAACTGTTGGACAGTGACTCCGAAGCTGAATCCTCCCAGCCCAGCACCCCTTCAAAGGAAGCAGCAGAGATCGCAATGGACATTTACGGGGTAGGCAAGCGGATGGATGTTCTACAAGAAATACTTTCAAAAGAAGGCCCTGCTTCGCCTGATGTTTCAGAAGATAGGATCAGCAACTTTGACCATTTCTCATGCTCTACTCTAACACAAGAACAGGTAAACGAGATCCTACAAAAGTTAGCTGACTCTACCCCCACAGACGTCATCTATGAGGTAGATAGTGTCATAGTCCCAGTTGACGATTTAAGGGACATGGTGAAAGAAGGAGGATGTTTGGCGATATCAATAGTAGTCGCCTACATCCATATACTATAGAAGAAGTTTGAACACGCATACATTGCCCATCCAATGATGTTCAATGACATTTGTCTTGCCGATGAGTCAGGAGCAAAGCAATCTTTTCAGACAGAGATACAGAATAGAATGCCACGTGTCATCTTCCTGCCTATCCTACACTACAACCATTGGATGCTCCTGATGATCTACACTCGCCCTCAAGTAGGAATCTTCTACAACAGCTCAGATAGCAACAAAGATCATCCAGTGCAGTGTACATCAACAGCATTGACACCCCTAGAACTCTTAGTAAGGAAATATTATACGGAGGTGGCAGCACTGCTCCAACCATTCTTGGAGACAACAGAAAGCAAATGGCACGAGCTTCAGTTCTGCCACAACAGTCCACAACAAATTCCTCTATCCAATGACTATGAAATTTTCATGCTAGAATGGATCTCTAGCTCGGTGACACTACAACAAACACCTGACAAGCTCCACCACATCAACTACCACAGCAAACATGGAGAATATGTGTGGGAGCTTATATCTGACGGGAGGTGCGCTCACCAGCTAGCCCTCACTGACTTATCACTACCTCACCTTATCTTTTCTTACTACTCTGGGACAGAGTGTGGGATAAGTTTGGGGGGGTACTATATATCAGTGAGGGAGGTATAAAATTTCTCCCATTTTGCATTTTATCTTTCTTTACATACATACTCTGTGTATATAAACATATACAAGTCTAATACAATATAGTGCATATACAATCTCTTGCCTCTATACAATTGTACAAAGACACTCTATAGTAAAAATATGATACAACTTCTCCCAATTTATTTTCTCTATGTCTAAGGTGGTGCAGGTTTTTGTTATGTTTTTTTGAAAATTGTAGTCTCAAACGACAAAGGCTATAACGTTTCTACACCAATTTCAAAAAATAGTCTCACAACAACTAAGAGATGTGCATGCGAAGGAAAATGTTGTCCAAACAACAACTCACTTTTGTTTCCATACCCATCAAAAATCCCAAAGAGAGAGAAAAGCCTTATGAGAGTGAATAAAAGCATGAGAGTTTTGCCACACAAAAAAAGTATATATACACACTTGTTCTTCCAAAAGTACCCATCTTTAGGCATGGTAGATCTAGGGCAGTGGTATGTAGGATGTGAAATCACTACTCTAAAGCCAACTGGCTTGGACTGCAGGGACCACTCGCCCGTTAATAGACCCGTACCTGGATGGAATGATGGGAAACAAGAAAAACCCAAAAGGCCTTAAGCCTGCCCAAAAACCCAACTTTCTATTCTCAAAAGTTGTTTGGTGTGAAAGCTAACTTCGGAATCATGCACCTAAGTCTCGACAAAGCTAAAGAGATAATTTTTGCTTAAATAAGGCAGGAAAAGATAAAGTTTGTTGTTCGTAGTCAGAAAAAAAAAAATCATTAAGACGTCTCATTACTCGCTCAAACCCCTTGTCCGAAGACTATTTTGGGTTCTAAAAAAGTATCACAAAACAAAGCCTTAAAATATGTACAGATTGATTGGGGACAATCAAAATGCTAAGTTTGGGGACTTGATAACACCCTTTTTAGGGTTATTTATGCCCTATATTTTGTTGTCAAAACTACCCTCTAAACTGTTTTTCTTATCAATTTTGTTATGTTTTGAACAAAACTAAACTACGCTACACTCTAACCAAATTTTGCATCCTTTTGCAGAGTTTTTCCTTGTCTTTCCACTAAAAAGGCCCATCATGGCCCATGAACGGCGTTTACTTGCATCGGCCCTCCTACCAGTCGGCCAACACACTCATTACCCGTCGCGCAAGAAAGCTCCGTCGGGCGATACGCCGATTACCCGACCGGGAGCTATACCCGCCATGACTACTCCCCCGATGAAGCGTGTCGCGCGATACAAGCCACCCACCGGCAGGTGCCTACCCGACATGTCTACAACCCAACACCCGTTGTGCTGGGTGACACGCATGTCGATCGTTACTGAAGCCGCACTAATGGAGCCGATGGAGAAAACGTGGTGCCCGGAGAACCGCAACTTCTTCCAACTGTTGCCTATAAATTGCAGCTACAGGACTCTGATGGGATGGGTCAAAAAACCCTAGCACAAGCTACCTTTGGGAGGCTCCGAGAGCTAGTGTGATGCGTTCCAAGGGCATACTGGGCGATACTAGGTGAGCACACCCCCTACCCGAGAGGGGCGGGAGTGGTTCACTTAGACCCCGTCCTGGTAGCCGCAGCAACCCGATACGACCAAGACAGCCCCTCGATGTGTCGAGTTCCTAGCTGGGCTCTCGCCCGAGACGGTTCGCCCCTACACCCAATACAAGGAACCCGATAACCAAAGTCATCTCTAACCCGACACGATATCGAACCTGATACGGAACACCCATCATGGTGTGTCGACCGAGAGGGTGGTACCCTGACCACAGCCGTATCGGGTATGGAGCCTTGACCAATATGCCTACCCGTCATGGCCTGTCACCCGATAGGGGTTGGCTGCCCGACATGGGCATTTCGGCCAGAGCCCCTGCCCGGTATTAGGTTTAAGACGTCTTAGGGGTCCGATGATGTATGTCTCCCTCCTATATCAAGGAGGCGATACCTATCTTCCCTTTTTCAGTCAATTACTTTCTTTATTTACGCAATGTAACTAAACCTTTATTACAATGCTCGTGCTAATGGAATTAGTGGAGTTTTAACACCCATTGCTCTATTTTTGGTCCCTTTTTGTTAGATGAATCCTTTTTAGCATCCGAACTCTAGCTTGTATGCTTGGATCATGTTTTTTATAGCTATCGAATCGTGTTTCCCATTGCAACTTCCTCGAGAGAGGTGTTGTAACTCTAGTGTTTGGTCTGACCAGGGAATATGAGAGTACGCAGGGTCAGAGCTACTTCAGTTATCTTTCCACTCCAACCCAAGGTTGCTACCTTTGAGAGAAGGTGTTGGCGCTTAGTTGGAGGTACCCTCTTTGAGAGAAGGGGTACTGGATGTTTTCTGTTGCCGCTTGTTATGCCTAAGTTTTCTTCCTTCGTTCCTTGCCTATGCAATAGCGTTATCTCCTCCAGTTCTGTTGCACAAAATTCCTAAAAATTGATGAAATACCAAAACCTTAAATATTTCTTGTAACTCTGATTGGAGATAGCTTTTTCTTTATAACGCTTTCTTGTAGTATTTTGTTTCCTTTTATTCTTTGTGTATCGTTCTTGATCTATCGTTCCCTTGGGAACTTTTTATTACTCATCTTTTATCGGAGTGTAGAGTGTTGATTCTGTGTTCTTAGCACGACCACCCTTTTCCCTATAGTTCGACCACGATCGCTACTTCGGACCCCATTATCGTTGCGGGGGCCTAAGAGTCGGGTTATTTAAAAGTCTGACTACTTCAATCCGCTCCTTTTGGATGCACGATTTAGGCCGGTCAAATTTTTGGCGCCCAACTTTTGCTAGGGTTTTTTGACCCATCCCATCGGAGTCCTGTAGATGCTATTTATAGGCAGCGGTTGGAAAAAGTTGTGGTTCTCCGGGCACCACGTGTTCTCCATCGGCTCCATTAGCACGGCTTCGGGAACGATCGACATGTGTGTCGCCCGACACAGCGGGTGTCGGGTTGTAGGTGTGTCGGGTAGGTGCCTGCCAGTAGGTGGCTTGAATCGCGTGACACGCTTCATTGGGGGAGTAGTTGTGGTGGGTATAGCTCCCGGTCGGGTAAGCGGTGTATCACCTAGCAGAGCTTTCTTGCGCGGCACACCCGTGTCGCACGGTAGTTGTATCGGGCTGCTGCACGACGGGTAATGAGTGTGTCAGCCGACTGGTAGGAGGGCAGATGTAGTTAAACGTCGTTCATGGGTCAAGACGGGCCTTTTTGGTGGAAAGACAAGGAAAAACTCTGCAAAAGGATGCAAAATTTGGTCAGAGCATAGCTCAGTTTAGTTTTGTTCAAAACATAACAAAATTGATAAGAAAAACAGTTTAGAGGGAAGTTTTGACAACAAAATATAGGCCATAAATAACCCTAAAAAGGGTGTTATCACTAGATCATAGCAAGAGATAACAAAAGATACACAAGATAAAGAAATCTATGAGTAGAAGTAGAGATATATCCAAACAAAGAGATATGCAATTTTAGAAGCATGAAAGGATATAACTCACATATAAGTATGCATCATTACCAAAAGATGATTACCACTAAGAACCTCAAGGTTGTATCAAAATAACATATACACCTAGATAGATGTAGCAAGTTAGAGTACAATGGAAGTAATTTTAGACACAACTAAGAGATCCAAGAGATCATCATCAAAACATGCAAAACAACTCAAAGCAAGTAATTGCAAGATATAGGTATACCAATTTAGAGAAATTAGAGGGATAGAGTTGTAAGTCAGATAGGCAATTTAGAACATGGCAATATGAATATATAAAGGTACCAAATGAGAGTGCCAAATAATAAGGCTATGGTTGAGAAAATCTAGTTGAGAGGGAAATTCTCATTCAATAAGCCAACTGTGCATTATGTGCACAGTGTTGTCGATCGACTTCTGTATATTGACAACATGACCGATGACAGCTGCTGGCAACACCCATTGGTGCCTATCGGTCGAGTTTCTATCAGGACAAACTCGACCGACAGAGATACTATCAAAAGGCACATATATTTCATTAAAACATATTTAAAGGCATTCTAAATATACAAACCATATCCAAACATGTGCAAGCAAGCTAGTAATACACTATGAAAACATTAGAAACTGTTTTTGAACAAGAGTGTGAAGAGAAATACAAAATACCACTTTTAACTCAAAAACCACATGCATAGTGCACACTAACTTGACAAAAACAAGTTAGGATAGGTTATAAGCAAGTAAACCTTTACCTTTGTTCTTACCATTCCTTTTTCCACTTGTTGTCACCATCTACACATCTCACCTTTCTTCTTTCATGTGGATTGAAAAGTCAATTTGCAATTCAATAGCTCAAGTCAATCCATTTGCAAGTACCTACCAGAAGAAAGATGAAATAGTCCCCAATCATGTTTTTGGGTCCAGAGGGGTTAGCTTAGCAACCCAAGTCCTATTACTCTTAGGTGCTTTCCTAAAAGTACAACAAGTAGAATAATGACCACTTTCATTGCAATAGTTGCATGTGCCCATAGTCTTGGAACTAGAGGATTCTCCATGGAATATTATAGGTCCATTACCTTTGTTGTTCCTTTGACTACTATCATACCCTAAACCATGTCTACCAATTTGTTTATTAGTATGGTGTAGGATGTCATTAAGATTCTTTTTACCAACTAAGAATCTTTGCAAAGAAGATCTCAAACCATCATTATCATGCATAAGAGAAGTAATAGTAGAAGACAAATGATATATATTATCTCTAGCATGCAAAAGATCATTTTCTAAGAAAAGAGTTTTAGTTAAATAAGAATATCTATCAATATGAAGAGCAGCAAAATTATTCTCTCCACTAGTAAAACTAGAACAAGATTCAAGCACATGGATTTTAGCAAGCAAATAGGCATTTTCTATTTCAAGCAAAGAAATTTTAGAAAGATAAACACAATTTTCAAATTCTAATCCTTGCAAAGAAAAATCTTTGTCCTTGTTTTCAGATTTAAGAACATCAATATCATGCATGAGATAATCAACAATTAAGGTATGCTCTTCATTAGAACTAGGCATAAGAGGTTGAACTTCTAGAAATCTAATCTTGTCAAGCAAGCTAGCATTTTCAAGTTTAAGAGAATCTACTTGACCAATATAAGCATTTTTTATCATCAAGAAAACAAGTGTTAGCATGTTCAAGATCATCTAATTCTACATTCATATTATCAACAATTCTAGCAAGCTTTTTCCTTTTTCTTTTAGAAGACTTAAGAGAGGCACAAGTATCATCAATAATAGCAATCAAATATTCTTTATCTAAAGAGTTTATATTTACCTCACTTGAGTCTTTACTTGTTGATTCCATGATAGAAAAATGACATTCTCCTTATTCACTAGAGCTTGAGCTTGATCCTCCACTTGAATCTTCACTTGAGCTTGAGTTGAAGGAGTCACTTGATCTTGAGTTCCATTTCTCCTTCTTGTACGTCTCTTCTCTTCTCTTGTGAAGATGGGTCTTTTTGCCTTGTGGGCAATCTTCCCTGTAGTGACCCTTCTTTCCACATGTGAAGCACCGAATGAAGGAGGACTTGCCTTTGTTGAGTTTACCCTTGGAGTACATGGCATCTTCTTTATATTGAGCGGATGGAGAAGCTTGTCCCATGATAGCTTCAATTTGAGCCTTCATTTCAGCCTTCTTCATTTTCTTTAGCTCTTTCTTCTCTTGTCTTTCAACTTCTTCTCTTCTGTCAAGTGTGACTTCATGTGCTTGTAGATTTCCAATGAGCTCTTCAATATGGACATCCTTAAAAGACCTTGCTTCTTCAATGGAAGTCACCTTGGCTTCCCACCTTTGGGAAGAGTTCTAAGGATCTTAGAGATGATCTCTCCTCTAGACATAGGATGACCTAGAACCACAAGACCGTTCACAATGGTGTTGAGCCTTGAGTACATGTTGGCTATCCTCTCCTCCTTTCCCATCTTGAAGTTCTCAAGCAGCCCTTTGAGAATTTAGACTTTGCTTTCCTTCACTTGATATGTCCCCTCATAGGTGATGCATATTTTTCTCCATACCTCATAGGTCGTCTCACAAGAAGAAATCTGGTTGAACTCAGTGGAGGTCATGGAGGCATAGAGGATGTGCATTGCTCTAGCATTCAAGGTTTCTTTCTTCAAGGTAGCATCATCCCATTCTTCAATCTTTGTCTTTGGTATCTTGTATGGGTTTTTCACCATTTGCCACATCTCAAGACTTGATCCTTGGATGTAGAATTGAAGCCTTCTTCTCCATTAGAGGAAATTGCTCCCATCAAAGATTGTAAGGTTTATCAAGTATCTCCTTCTTTGGTAGTCACCCATCTTCTCCTACTTGTCGAAGTATGCTTGGAGAAGCCCACTCTGATACCAATTGTTGGATCCTAGATGGGTGGTTAGATTCTCTAGAGGGGAGGTGAATAGAGCTGAATGCACTTAAACAAAATTCATTAGACCTTCAAGATATATCACAAGATAAGGTTTCTAAATAGGAAATTTGTGTGCAACTAAAACATGCATAGAAAGGGAGAGAGAGATTGAACATACACCAAGAGGACAAGCTATTTAGAGTGGTTCCTCACTTCAAACTAGAAGTGAGTCAGTCCACTTACCTAGAGAGGTCAGCCTCTAGGATTTCCTAACCATTGCACTCTTATATTCATTCATAAGACTTACAATACATGACCAACAAAAGGACTTACCTATCCAATACAAAGAGTCTTCAACTGTACCAAGGACTTACCCACTTTGCAAGGAGTCTTCCACCTTCTTCCAAGGACTTACCTACTCTTGCACAAGTCTTCAGCCTTCAAGGAATTACCCACTCTTCTTGGATCTTTCGCCTTTGACTTCACATTTACTCGGAGAAGCTTCCACCAAGGACTTACCCACTTGAGCATGGACTCTTCTACCTTCACTAAGGGCTTACGCACTCTAGCTCCAAGCCTTCAGTCTTGATGTTCACAAAGAGATGCATTCCCTTGTTCTTCTTCACCTCTCTTAGCCAAGAGAGAGAACCTTCATCTTCATGATTGAAATGAGAGATAGGTAAGTGGTGGAAGTGTGAATCTCACAAGATATACATGTAGGACTAGCTCTCTTGTAGATTTCCTACTCACTCTAATGAATGTAGTAAGTGATTAAGCTTAGAGAGAGAGTGAAGGCTGTAGGAAGCACTCAACTATAGAATATGAACCTCACATAGAGTTTTGCATTGAATGCTCAACCTTGGAACTAAGCCCAAGGGGTCCTATTTATAGTTGGGGATGCCTCTTAGCCTTTGGGAACACTTGAGAACGAAAACTAGCCATTTTTTGGCTTGCAACGGATATATTTTCACTTGTTGCAACTCCACAACAGCTAGAAGTGCTTTTCTGCACTTTTCCATACAGTGCAATCGGTCGAGTTTCTATAAAGGTAACTCAACCGATAGAGTAAAAGACAAAGTCGATATTCAGATCATCGGTCGAGTTTGTCCTGGGGAAACTCAACCGACCAATTAAAATCAAATTGTTCAGGTACTCCATCGGTCTAGTCCTATGAAGTGTAAACTCGATCGATCAAAAGTCATTTTGAAGATCCAATCAGGATCGGTCAATTTCTGTGTATTGACAACTCAACTGATGAACAACCTGATGTGAATTTTAGAAAATGGCTTTTGAGTGCTTAAACATTCGATCTGAGTGCTCCTGATTTTTTCCAAGCTTTATTACAAGTCATACAGTCATTACAAGTGATTTACAACATGATTCTAATGGATTTACATCATATTACAAAAACATGCACTGGTATTGACTTTGACTTGTCTTTTCTCTAATTTGATATGTACAAGTTAGGGCATTTGGAGTGTGTTTATACCTAATCTGAAATCACTCAAGTAGAGACATTAGACACAAATATGTGGAATGGTTAGTCATCATCAAAACACGGGTTTAGTCAATTTAGATGTGAGTCAACAATGACTTAATTGACCTTGAGTCAACATTCTCCCCCTTTTTGAAGATGACAAACCATTCCATAAATGTATTGAAAGCTTTTAAGTAAAATCATACCTTCAGAGAAACCTAGGGGTTTCAATAGGATTGAGCTCATATGCTCCCCCTCAATTGATGCTAGTGGAGTTCTCATGCTCCCCCTCAATTGATGCTATTTCTCCTGCATGGTTAGCTTTCATAACATTTATAGAATACTATGTCTTCTACTCGTATATGTTCTACACATATATGTCTTCTCCACTTTACCTTCTCCTTACATGGACTTACTTCTCCTCTTCTTGTAATACATGCCTTCTCCCTATTTTGTCAAAAGAAGACATACCTTTCTCCCCCTTTGTCATTTCAAAAAGTGGGGGGTATGAAGGGATAAGAAACATCACTTGTTAAAGAGAAATGAGATAACAAAAGTTATAAAAGGAGAGTAGAAGAGCACAGCTAGGGGCTTGTCCAAGCATAGAAATAAAAAAGCAAGTTAAAGCATGCACTTGAACAACCCAAAATGCAAGATGAAGTGCTGCAGAAAAATAATAAAATGCAATTTTGACCCTCAAGATGATAGAATTTGCCCAAAAAGTGCCAGGTTTATTGGTAAAGCAATGAGCCTTGTCATTTCTGCATAAAAAACACTAGTCTTGCACCAAAAATTGAAACTAGAGCCAAATCTGCATGAAAACCAAAAATACTCCATTTTCTACATACAATGTAGATCTATGTATCCTGGATCACAAAGTTATGCAATAAACTCAATATAGTAGATATGCAATTCAAGGAACAAGCTTGATCAAGTATGAGACAAGATACAAGCATAACATATAGTGAAATACCACTAGATGAGCAATGTTACCAATTATAAACAAGGTCAGAACTACATGTATATGAACTACTAGTAGATGTTATCACAAGTTAGGACTAGTAGTAGGATCTAGATCATAGCAAGAGATACCAAAAGATACACAAGATAAAGCAACCTATGAGTAGATGTAGAGATATATCCAAACAAAGAGATGCAATTTTATAAGCATGAAAGGATATAACTCACATACAAGTATGCATCATTACCAAAAGCTGATTACCACTAAGAACTTCAAAGTTGTATCAAAACAAGATATATACCTAGATAGATGTAGCAAGTTAGAGTACAACGGAAGCAATTTTAGACACAACCAATAGATCCAAAGAGATCATCATCAAAACCTGCAAAACAACTCAAAGCAAGTAATTGCAAGATATAGGTATACCAATTTAGAGCAATTAGAGGGATAGAGTTGTAAGCAAGATAGGAAATTTATAACATGGCAATATGCATATATAAAGGTACCAAATGAGAGTGCCAAATAATAAGGCTATTGGTTGAGAAAATCTAGTTCAGAGGGAAATTTTCATTCAATAAGCCAACTGTGTATTATGTGCACTGTGTTGTCGGTCGAGTTCTGTGTATCGACAACTCGACCGATGACAGCTGTTGGAAACACCCATTGGTGCCTATCGGTCGAGTTTCTATCAGGAAAAACTCAACCGACAGAGCTACTGTCAAAAGGCACATATATTTCATTAAAACATATTTAAAGACATGCTAAATATAAAAACGATATCCAAACATGTGCAAGCATGCTAGTAATGCACTATGAAATCATTAGAAACAATTTTTGAATAAGAGTGTGAAGAGAAACACAAAATACCACTTTTAACTCAAAAACCACATGCATAGTGCACACTAACTTGACAAAAACAAGTTAGGATAGGTTATAAGCAAGTAAACCTTTACCTTTGTTCTTACCATTCCTTTTTCCACTTGTTGCCACCATCTACACATCTCACCCTTTTTATTTCATGTGGATTGAAAAGTCAATTTGCAATTCAATAGCTCAAGTCAATCCATTTGCAAGTACCTACAAGAAGAAAGATGAAATGGTCCCTAATCATGTTTTTGGGTCCAGAGGGGTTATCTTAGCAACCTAAGTCCTATTGCTCTTGGGTGCTTTCCTAAAAGTACAACAAGTAGAATAATGACCAATTTCATTACAATAGTTGCATGTGCCAATAGTCTTGGAACTAGAGGATTCTCCGTGGAATATTGGAGGTCCATTACCTTTGTTGTTCCTTTGACTACTATCATACCCTAAACCATGTCTACCAATTTGTTTAGTAGTATGGTGTAGGATGTCATTAAGATTCTTTTTACCAACTAAGAATCTTTGCAAAGAAGATCTCAAACCATCATTATCATGCATAAGAGAAGTAATAGTAGAAGACAAATGATTTATATTATCTCTAGCATGTAAAAGATCATTTTCTAAGCAAAGAGCTTTAGCTAAATAAGAATCTCTATCAACATGAAGAGCAGCAACATTATTCTCTCTACTAGTAGAACTACAACAAGATTCAAGCACATGGATTTTAGCAAGCAAGGAGGCATTTTCTGTTTCAAGCAAAGAAATCTTAGAAATATAAACACAATATTCAGATTCTAATCCTTGCAAAGAAAAATCTTTGTCCTTATTTTCAGATTTAAGAACATCAATATCATGCATGAGAGAATCAACAATTAAGGTATGCTTTTCATTAGAACTAGGCATAAGAGGTTGAGCTTCTAGAAATCTAATCTTGTCAAGCAAGCTAGCATTTTCAAGTTTAAGAGAATCTACTTGACCAAGACAAGCATTTTTATCATCAAGCAAGCAAGTGTTAGCATGTTCAAGATCATATAATTCTACATGCATATTATCAACAATTCTAGCAAACTTTTTCCTTTTCCTTTTAGAAGACTTAAGAGAGGCACAAGTATCATCAATAATAGCAATCAAAGATTCTTTATCTAAAGAGTTTAGATTTACCTCACTTGAGTCTTTACTTGTTGATGCCATGAGAGCAAAATGGCATTCTCCTTCTTCACTAGAGCTTGAGCTTGACCCTCCACTTGAACCTTCACTTGAGCTTGAGTTGGAGGAGTCACTTGAGCTTGATTGTCATTTCTCCTTCTTCTTGTACTTCTCTTCTCTTCTCTTGTGAAGATGGGTCTTTTTGCCTTGTGGACAATCTTCCTTGTAGTGACCCTTTTTTCCACATGTGAAGCACCGGATGAAGGAGGACTTGCCTTTGTAGAGTTTATCCTTGGAGTACATGGCATCTTCTTTAACTTGAGAGGATGGAGAAGCTTGTCCCATGATAGCTTCAATTTGAGCCTTCATTTCAGCCTTCTTCATTTTCTTTAGCTCTTTCTTCTCTTATCTTTCAACTTCTTCTCTTTTGTCAAGTGTGACTTCATGTGCTTGTAGATTTTCAATAAGATCTTCAATAGAGACATCCTTAAGAGACCTTGCTTCTTCAATGGAAGTCACATTAGGTTTCCACCTCTTGGGAAGAGTTTTAAGGATCTTAGATTTGATCTCTCCTCTAGACATAGGATGGCCTAGAACTGCAAAACCGTTCACAATGGTGTTTAGCCTTATATACATGTTGGCTATTCTCTCCTCCTTTCCCATCTTGAAGTTCTCAAGCAGCCCTTTGAGCATGTAGACTTTGCTTTCCTTCACTTGATTTGTCCCCTCATAGGTGATGCATAGCTTTCTCCATACCTCATAGGAACGTCTCACAAGAAGAAATCTAGTTGAACTCAGTGGAGGTCATGGAGGCATAGAGGATGTGCATGGCTCTAGCATTCAAGGTTGCTTTCTTCAAGGTAGCATCATCCCATTCTTCAATCTTTGTCTTTGGTAGCCATTATGGGATGTTCACCATTTGTCACATCTTAAGATTTGATCCTTGGATGTAGAATTGAACCCTTCTTATCCAATAGAGGAAATTGCTCCCATCAAATATTGGAAGGTTGATCAAGTATCTCCCTCCTTGGTAGTCACCCATCTTCTCCTACTTGTTGAAGTATGCTTAGAGAAGTCTGCTCTGATACCAATTGTTGGATCCTAGATGGGTGATTAGATGCTCTTAAAGGGGTGTGAATAGAGCTGAATGCACTTAAACAAAATTCATTAGACCTTCAAGATATATCACAAGATAAGGTTTATAAATAGGAAATTTGTGTGCAACTAAAACATGCATAGCAAGGGAGAGAGAGATTGAACATACACCAAGAGGACAAGCTATTTAGAGTGGTTCATCACTTCAAACTAGAAGTGAGTCAGTCCACTTACCTAGAGAGGTCAACCTCTAGGATTTCCTAACCATTTCACTCTTATATTCATTCATAAGACTTACAATACATGACCAACCAAAGGACTTACCTATCCAATACAAAGAGTCTTCAACCTTACCAAGGACTTACCCACTTTTCAAGGAGTCTTCTGCCTTATTCTAAGGACTTACCTACTCTTGCACAAGTCTTTAGCCTTCAAGGAATTACCCACTCTTCTTAGATCTTCCGTCTTTGACTTCACCTTTACTCGAAGAAGCTTCCACCAAGGACTGACCCACTTGAGCAAGGAGTCTTCTGCCTTCACCAAGGGCTTACCCACTCTAGCTCCAAGTCTTCAACCTTGATCTTCACCAAGGGACATATTCCCTTGTTCTTCTTCACCTCTCTTAGCCAAGAGAGAGAACCTTCATCTTCATGGTCGAAATGAGAGATAGGGAGGTGGTGTAAGTGAGAGCCTCACAAGATATACATGTAGGACTAGCTCTCTTACATATTTCCTACTCACTCTAACAAATGTAGCAAGTGATTAAGCTTAGAGAGAGAGGAGGTTGTAGGAAGCACTCAACTATAGAATAGGAACCTCACATAGAGTTTTGCATTGAATTCTCAACCTTGTAATGAAGCCCAAGGGGTCCTATTTATATATAGGGATGCCTCTTAGCCTTTGGGAACACTTGAGAACAAAAATTAGCCATTTTGTGGCTTGCAACGGATATATTTTCACTTGTTGCAACTCCACAATGGCTAGAAGCACTTTTATGTAGTTTTCTGTACACTGCAATCGGTCGAGTTTCTATAAAGGTAACTCGACCGATAGAGTAAAAGACAAAGCCAATATTCAGATCATCGGTCGAGTTTGTCCTGGGGAAACTCGACCGACCAATGAAAATTGAATTGGTCAGGTACTCCATCATTCGAGTTCTGTGAAGTGTAAACTCGACCGATCAAAAGTCATTTTCAAGATCCAATCAGGATCGGTTGATTTTTGTGTATTGACAACTCGGTCAATGAACAACCTGATGTGAATTTTGGAAAATTGCTTTTGAGTGCTTAAAAATTTGATCTGAGTGTTGCTGATTTTTTCCAAGCTTTATTACAAGTCATACAATCATTACAAGTGATTTGCAACATGATTCTAATGGATTTACATCATATTACAAAAACATGCACTTGTATTGACTTTGACTTGTCTTTTCTCCAATTTGATATGTGTAAGTTAGGGCATTTGGAGTGTGTCTATACCTAATCTAAAATCACTCAAGTAGAGACATTAGACACAAATATGTAGAATGGTTAGTCATCGTCAAAACATAGGTTTAGTCAATTTAGGTGTGAGTCAACATTGACTTAATTGACATTGAGTCAACATTCTCCCCCTTTTTGAAGATGACAAACCATTCCATAAATGTATTGAAAGCTTTTAAGTAAAATCATACCTTCGGAGAAACCTAGGGGTTTCAATAGGATTGAGCTCATATGCTCCCCCTCAATTGATGCTAGTGGAGTTCTCATACTCCCCCTCAATTTATGTTATTTCTCCTCCATGGTTAGCTTTCATAACATTTATAGAATATTATGTCTTCTACTCATATATGTTCTACACATATATGTCTTCTCCACTTTACCTTCTCCTCCTTACATGGACTTACTTCTCCTCTTCATGTAAGACATGCCTTCTCCATGTTTTGTCAAAAGAAGACATACCTTTCTCCCCCTTTGTCATTTCAAAAAGTGGGGGTATGAAGGGATAAGAAACATCACTTGTTAAAGAGAAAAGATATAACAAAAATTATAAAAGGAGAGTAGAAGAGCACACCTACGGGCATGTCCAAGCATAGAAAGAAAAGCAAGTTAAAGCATGCACTTGAACAACCCAAAATGCAAGATGAACTGCTGCAAAAAAATAATAAAATACAATTTTGACCCTCAAGGTTACAGAATTTTCCCAAAAAGTGTCAGGGCTCATGGAAAAGCGATCATCCTTTCTCAGAAGGTCGTTTCTACATTAAAAAAACACTAGTCTTGCACCCAAAACTGAAACTAGAGCCAAATCGGCATGAAAACCAAAAATACTCCATTTTCTACATACAATGTAGATCTATGTATCATGCATCACAAAGTTATACAAGCAACTCAAGATAGTAGATATGCAATTCAAGGAACAAGCTTGAACAAGTATGAGACAAGATACAAGCATAGCATATAGTGAAATACCACTAGATGAGCAATGTTACCAATTATAAACAAGGTCAGAACTACATGTATATGAACTGCTAGTAGATGTTATCACAAGTTAGGACTAGTAGTAGGATCTAGATCATATCAAGAGATCCCAAAAGATATACAAGATAAATCAAGCTATGAGTAGATGTAGAGATATATCCAAACAAAGAGATATGCAATTTTAGAAGCATGAAAGGATATAACTCACATATAAGTATGCATCATTACCAAAAGATGATTACCACTAAGAACCTCAAGGTTGTATCAAAACAAGATATATACACCTAGATAGATGTAGCAAGTTAGAGTACAACAGAAGCAATTTTATACACAACCAAGAGATCCAAAGAGATAATCATCAAAACCTGCAAAACAACTCAAAGCAAGTAATTGCAAGATATAAGTATATCAATTTAGATCAATTAGAGGGATAGAGTTGTAAGAAAGATAGGCAATTTAGAACATGGCAATATGCATATATAAAGGTACCAAATGAGAGTACCAAAGAATAAGGCTATTGGATGAGAAAATCTAGTTGAGAGGGAAATTCTCATTCAATAAGCCAACTGTGTATTCTGTGCACAATGTTGTCGGTCGAGTTCTGTGTATTGACAACTCGACCGCTAACATCTACTAGCAACACCCATTGGTGCCTATCAGTCGAGTTTCTATCAGGACAAACTCGACCAATAGAGCTACTATCAAAAGGCACATATATTTCATTAAAGCATATTTAAAGGCATGCTAACTATACAAACAATATCCAAATATGTGCAAGCAAGCTAGTAATGTACTATGAAAGTATTAGAAACAATTTTTGAATAACAGTGTGAAGAGAAACACAAAATACCACTTTTAACTCAAAAACGACATGCATAGTGCACACTAACTTGACAAAAACAAGTTAGGATAGGTTATAAGTAAGTAAACCTTTACCTTTGTTCTTACCATTCCTTTTTCCACTTGTTTTCACCATCTACACATCTCACCTTTCTTCTTTCAAGTGGATTGAAAAGTCAATTTGCAATTCAATAGCTCAAGTCAATCCATTTGCAAGTACCTACAAGAAGAAAGATGAAATGGTCTCCAATCATGTTTTTGGGTCCAGAGGGGTTAGCTTAGCAACCCAAGTCCTATTGCTCTTGGGTGCTTTCCTAAAAGTACAACAAGTAGAATAATGACCAATTTCATTACAATAGTTGCATGTGCCAATAGTCTTGGAACTAGAGGATTTTCCGTGGAATATTGGAGGTCCATTACCTTTGTTGTTCCTTTGACTACTATCATACCCTAAACCATGTCTACCAATTTGTTTAGTAGTATGGTGTAGGATGTCATTAAGATTCTTTTTACCAACTAAGAATCTTTGCAAAGAAGATCTCAAGCCATCATTATCACGCATAAGAGAAGTGATAGTAGAAGACAAATGATTTATATTATCTCTAGCACGCAAAAGATAACTTTATAAGCAAAGAGCTTTAGTTAAATAAGAATTTCTATCAATATGAAGAGCAGCAACAGTATTCTCTCTACTAGTAGAACTAGAACAAGATTCAAGCACATGGATTTTAGCAAGCAAGGAGGCATTTTCTGTTTCAAGCAAAGAAATCTTAGAAAGATAAACACAATTTTAATATTCTAATCCTTGCAAAGAAAAATCTTTGTCCTTGTTTTCAGATTTAAGAACATCAATATCATGCATGAGAGAATCAACAATTAAGGTATGCTCTTCATTCGAACTAGGCATAAGAGGTTGAGCTTCTAGAAATCTAATCTTGTCAAGCAAGCTAGCATTTTCAAGTTTAAGAGAATCTACTTGACCAAGACAAGCATTTTTATCATCAAGCAAGCAAGTATTAGCATGTTCAAGATCTTCTAATTCTAGATGCATATTATCAACAATTCTAGCAAGCTTTTTCCTTTTCCTTTTAGAAGACTTAAGACAGGCACAAGTATCATCAATAATAGCAATCAAAGATTTTTTATCTAAAGAGTTTAGATTTACCTCACTTGAGTCTTTACTTGTTGATTCCATGAGAGAAAAATGGCATTCTCATTCTTCACTAGAGCTTGAGCTTGATCCTCCACTTGAATCTTCACTTGAGCTTGAGTTGGAGGAGCCGCTTGAGCTTGAGTGCCATTTCTCCTTCTTCTTGTACTTCTCTTCTCTTCTCTTGTAAAGATGGGTCTTTTTGCCTTATGGGCAATCTTCCTTGTTGTGACCCTTCTTTCCACATGTGAAGCACCGGATGAAGGAGTACTTGCATTTGTAGAGTTTACCCTTGGAGTACATGGCATCTTCTTTAACTTGAGAGGATGGATAATCTTGTCCCATGATAGCTTCAATTTGAGCCTTCATTTCAGCCTTCTTCATTTTCTTTAGCTCTTTCTTCTCTTGTCTTTCAACTTCTTCTTTTTTCTCAAGTGTGACTTCATGTTCTTGTAGATTTCTAATGATCTCTTCAATAGGGACATCCTTTAGAGACCTTGATTTTTCAATGGAAGTCACCTTGGGTCCCCATATCTTGGGAAGAGTTCTAAGGATCTTAGAGTTGATCTCTCCTCTAGACATAGGATGACCTAGAACCGCAAGACCTTTCACAATAGTGTTGAACCTTGATTACATATTGGCTATCCTCTCCTCCTTTCCCATCTTGAAGTTCTCAAGCAGCCCTTTGAGCATGTAGACTTTGCTTTCCTTCACTTGATATGTCCCCTCATAGGTGATGCATAGCTTTCTCCATACCTCATAGGCTGTCTCACAAGAAGAAATCCAATTGAACTCAGTGGAGGTCATGGAGGCATAGAGGTTGTGCATGGCTCTAGCATTCAAGGTTGCTTTCTTCAAGGTAGCATCATCCTATTTTTTAATCTTTATCTTCGGTAGCTTGTATGGGTTGTTCACCATTTGCCACATCTCAAGACTTGATCCTTGGATGTAGAATTGAAGCCTTCTTCTCCAATAGAGGAAATTTCTCCCATCAAAGATTGGAAGGTTGATCAAGTATCTCCCTCCTTGATAGTCACTCATCTTCTCCTACTTGTTGAAGCATTCTTGGAGAAGTCCGCTCTAATACCAGTTGTTGGATCCTAGATGGGTGATTAGATGCTCTAGATGGGGGGTGAATAGATCTGAATGCACTTAAACAAAATTCATTAGACCTTCAAGATATATCACAAGATAAGGTTGCTAAATAGGAAATTTGTGTGCAACTAAAATATGCACAGAAAGGGAGAGAGAGATTGAACATACACCAAGAGGACAAGCTATTTAGAGTGGTTCCTCACTTCAAACTAGAAGTGAGTCAGTCCACTTACCTAGAGAGGTCAGCCTCTAGGATTTCCTAACCATTGCACTCTTATATTCATTCATAAGACTTATAATACATGACCAACCAAAGGGCTTACCTATCCAATACAAAGAGTCTTCAACCTTACCAAGGACTTACCCACTTTGCAAGGAGTCTTCCGCCTTCTTTCAAGGACTTACCTACTCTTGCACAAGTCTTTAGCCTTCAAGGAATTACCCACTCTTCTTGGATCTTCCACCTTTGACTTCACCTTTACTCGGAGAAACTTCCACCAAGGACTTACCCACTTGAGCAAGGAGTCTTCTTCCTTCACCAAGGGCTTACCCACTCTAGCTCCAAGTCTTCAGCCTTGATCTTCACCAAGGGACGCCTTCCCTTGTTCTTCTTCACCTCTCTTAGCCAAGAGAGAGAACCTTCATCTTCATGGTTGAAATGAGAGATAGGGAGGTGGTGGAACTGAGAGCCTCACGAGATATACATGTAGGACTATCTCTCTTACATATTTCCTACTCACTCTAATGAATGTAGAAAATAATTAAGCTTAGAGAGAGAGAGAGAGAGGAGTTTGTAGGAAGCACTCAACTATAGAATAGGAACCTCACATAGAGTTTTACATTTAATGCTCAACCTTGGAATGAAACCCAAGGGGTCCTATTTATAGCTGGGATGCCTCTTAGCCTTTGGGAACACTTGAGAATGAAAACTAGTCATTTTGTGGGTTGCAATGGATATATTTTTACTTGTTGCAACTCCACAACGGCTAGAAGCACTTTTCTACACTTTTCCATACAGTGCAATCAGTCGAGTTTCTATAAAGGTAACTCGACCGATAGAGTAAAAGACAAAGCTGATATTCAGATCATCAGTCAAATTTATCATGGGAAAACTCGACCGACCAATGAAAATCGAATTGGTCAGGTACTCCATCAGTCGAGTTTTGTGAAGTGTAAACTCAACTGATCAAAAGTCATTTTCAAGATCCAATCAGGATCGGTCAAGTTCTGTGTATTGACAACTCGACCGATGAATAGCCTGATGTGAATTTTGGAAAATGGCTTTTGAGTGCTTAAACATTCAATCTGAGTGCTCCTGATTTTTTCCAAGCTTTATTACAAGTCATACAATCATTACAAGTTATTTACAACATGATTCTAATGGATTTACATCATATTACAAAAACGTGCACTTGTATTGACTTTGACTTGTCTTTTCTCCAATTTGATATGCACAAGTTAGGGCATTTAGAGTGTGTCTATACCTAATCTGATCACTCAAGTAGAGACATTAGACATAAATATGTGGAATGGTTAGTCATCATCAAAACACGGGTTTCGTCAATTTAGACATGAGTCACATTGACTTAATTGACCTTGAGTCAACATTCTCCCCCTTTTTGAAGATGACAAACCATTTCATAAATGTATTGAAAGCTTTTAAGTAAAACCATACCTTTGGAGAAACCTAGGGGTTTCAATAGGATTGAGCTCATATTCTCCCCCTCAATTGATGCTAGTGGAGTTCTCATATTCCCCCTTAATTGATTCTATTTCTCTTGCATGGTTAGCTTTCATAACATTTATAGAATACTATGTCTTCTACTCATATATTTTCTACACAAATATGTCTTCTCCACTTTACCTTCTCCCCTTACATGGACTTACTTCTCCTCTTCATGTAAGACATGCCTTCTCCCTATTTTGTCAAAAGAAGACATACCATTCTTCCCCTTTGTCATTTCAAAAAGTGGGGGTATGAAGGGATAATAAACATCACTTGTTAAAGAGAAAGGAGATAACAAAAGTTATAAAAGGAGGGTAGAAGAGCATAGCTACGGGCTTGTCCAAGCATAGAAATAAAAAAGTAAGGTAAAGCATGCACTTGAACAACCTAAAATGCAAGATGAAGTGTTGCAAAAAAATAATAAAATGCAATTTTGACCCTCAAGATGATAGAATTTGTCCAAAAAGTTCCAGGGCTCATGGTAAAGCAATGAGCCTTGCTTAGAAGGTCGTTTATGCATAAAAAACACTAGTCTTGCACCAAATATTGAAATTGAAGCCAAATCTGCATGAAAACCAAAAATACTCCATTTTCTACATACAATGTAGATCTATGTATCCTGGATCACAAAGTTATGCAAGCAACTCAAGATAGTAAATATGCGATTCAAGGAACAAGCTTGAGCAAATATGACATAAGATACAAGCATAGCATATAGTGAAATACCACTAGATGAGCAATGTTACCAATTATAAACAAGCTCATAATTAGATGTATATGAACTACTAGTAGATGTTATCACAAGTTAGGACTACTAGTAGGATCTAGATCATAGGAAGAGATACTCAAGATAAAGCAAGCTATGAGTAGATGTACAGATATATCCAAACAAAGAGATATGTAATTTTAGAAGCATGAAAGGATATAACTCACATACAAGTATGTATCATTACCAAAAGATGATTACCACTAAGAACCTCAATGTTGTATCAGAACAAGATATACACCTAGATAGATGTAGCAAGTTAGAGTACAACGGAAGCAATTTTAGACACAACCAAGAGATCCAAACAGATCATCATCAAAACCTACAAAACAACTCAAAGTAAGTGTATAACCATTTAGAGCAATTAGAGGGATAGAGTTGTAAGCAAGATAGGAAATTTAGAATATGGCAATATGCATATATAAAGGTACCAAATGAGAGTGCCAAAGAATAAGGCTATTGGTTGAGAAAATCTAGTTGAGAGGGAAATTCTCATTCAAAAAGCCAATTATGTATTCTGTGTACAATGTTGTCGGTCGGGTTTTGTGTATTGACAACTCGACCGATGACAGTTGTTGGCAACACCCATTGGTGCCTATCGGTCGAGTTTCTATCAGTTGAAACTCGACCTACAGAGCTACTGTCAAAAGGCACATATATTTCATTGAAACATATTTAAAGACATGCTAAATATACAAACTATATCCAAACATGTGCAAGCAAGCTAGTAATGCACTATGAAAGTATTAGAAATAATTTTTGAACAAGAGTGTGAAGAGAAACACAAAATACCACTTTTAACTCAAAAACCACATGCATAGTGCAAATTAACTTGACAAAAACAAGTTAGGATAGGTTATAAGCAAGTAAAAATTTACCTTCGTTCTTACCATTCCTTTTTCCACTTGTTGTCACCATCTACACATCTCACCTTTCTTCATTCATGTGTATTGAAAAGTCAATTTGCAATTCTATAGCTCAAGTCAATCCATATGCAAGTACCTTTAAGAAGAAAGATGAAATGGTCCCCAATCATGTTTTTGGGTGCAGAGGGGTTAGCTTAGCAACCCAAGTCCTATTACTCTTGGGTGCTTTCGTAAAAGGACAACAAGTAGAATAATGACCAATTTCATTACAATAGTTGCATGTGCCCATAGTCTTAGAACTAGAGGATTCTCTGTGGAATATTAGAGGTCCATTACCTTTGTTGTTCCTTTGACTACTATCATACCCTAAACCATGTCTACCAATTTGTTTAGTAGTATGGTGTAGGATGTCATTAAGATTCTTTTTACCAACTAAGAATCTTTGCAAAGAAGATCTCAAACCATCATTATCATGCATAAAAGAAGTAATAGTAGAAGACAAATGATTTATATTATATCTAGCATGCAAAAGATCATTTTCTAAGAAAATAGCTTTAGTTAAATAAGAATCTCTATCAATATGAAGAGAAGCAACATTATTCTCTCTACTAGTAGAACTAGAACAAGATTCAAGCACATGGATTTTAGCAAGCAAGGAGACATTTTCTGTTTCAAGCAAAGAAATCTTAGAAACATAAACACAATTTTCATATTCTAATCCTTGCAAAGGAAAATCTTTGTCCTTGTTTTCGGATTTAAGAACATCAATATCATACATGAGAGAATCAACAATTAAGGGATGCTCTTCATTAGAACTAGGCATAAGAGGTTGGGCTTCTAGAAATCTAATCTTGTCAAGCAAGCTAGCATTTTTAAGTTTAAGAGAATCTACTTGACCAAGACAAGCATTTTTATCATCAAGCAAGAAAGTGTTAGCATGTTCAAGATCATCTAATTCTACATGCATATTATCAACAATTTTAGCAAGCTTTTTCCTTTTCCTTTTAGAAGACTTAAGGGAGGCACAAGTATCATCAATAATAGCAATCAAAGATTCTTTATCTAAAGAGTTTAGATTTACCTCACTTGAGTCTTTACTTGTTGATGCCATGAGAGAAAAATGGCATTCTCCTTCTTCACTAGAGCTTGAGCTTGATCCTCCACTTGAATCTTCACTTGAGCTTGAGTTGGAGGAGTCACTTGAGCTTGAGTATTGTTAATATATATGTTAATGTTCTGTTATTTTTATTTTGTTATTTTACATTATGTTTGGACTTCTTTGTAATTGTCACATTACTATAAATATAAGGGTGCACACATTGTGTAACCCTAAGCTCTCCAAATCTCATTGTCTTTCACTTGGTATCAGAGCGGGCTAATCCACCTTAAACCTAATCCCTCTCTCTCCACCAACCCTAGCCGCCGCCACACTCTGAAATCTCTTTTTTCCACCGCTAGAGTACTGCTACAGTGGCGGCGCCGCCGCTACTGTAACGTCGTCCACCCCTCCTCAGCCCTCCATCCACCTCTAATCCCCTAATAACCTCCATCCTTGTGGCCTAATCCACCACAGGCCCTCCATCTAGCTCCGTTTCTCTTTCCGAAATCTCCAGACAGCCTCAGTAACTTTCCAGTTCTGGCACGTTGACGGCGTAACGGGTTTCATCCTCTCTGTTTGCCGGCGCCTCATGGTGGAGTGATTGATCCTCCATGTTGGCGTAGGTTTTTTCTCTTCATCTGCTGCCCCTACGTGGGTTTTTTTTAAGATCTATGCATGGATCTTCACCCTTCTACTACTAGTCCATGTGTTGGACTTATGCCTCTGACTGCTGACTACTACTATTGTGCATGCTCTGTGCCTACTGCTGCCTACCTGGATTCATAGGCAGCCTTCTACTGCCTGTGCCTGAATGTTTCTGCCTGCCTGTAACTCTATGTCTGCATATGTTTCTTCCTGATGGCGTCTACTCATAAAGATCTGCGACGTCAGGTGACAACTGTGAAGCTGGATGGGCGAAACTACCAACATTGGGTGTTCTCTATGCAGATATATGTTAAATCACAAGAAAAATGTCACACCTGACGCGAGATCCACCACCCGTACCTCCTGCAACAGCCGATTCGAAGGATGTGAAAGCCTATGATGATTGGGTGAAGGACGACTCCACAGTCATGACATGGATTCTGAATAGTAGTGAGACCAAGATTAGCGTCACCTTATTATACCTGCAAACGGTGAAGTAGATGTGGGATTAGCTTGCCAACACTTATTCACATAGTCATAATCCCAATAAGGTGTTTGAGATCAACAAGCAGCTTAGCCGCCTATGTTTCTCTGGATCCGATCTGACGGATTACTTTTCTGCTTTCAAGGGATTGTGGGGGGAATTGGAAGCCTACCATCCCTTATCTACTGATTTGGCTACTATGCAACGACAGCGACAAGAGTTGCAAGTAGTCTAGTTCCTTTGTGGCCTACCTGATTCCTATGCAGGGGTGGTCGATCAGATTCTCACTAGTGATTTGTTGCCTACTCTACAGACTACCTTTCAGAGACTACAGTGCTTTCCTGCATCATCATCTGAGACTCCTACTGATATAGGGGACTCGACTGCTTTTGCTGTGATGTCTGGTCGTGGTCGTGGATGCGATCACTCATATGATGCTCGTCCTCCTCTTGGTGCTGGCCGGGGGAGGAATTCTTCATGTCATGGAGCATCCTCTGGACCTACTACTGTTATTGCTCGTCCTCAGACTGGCCAATGCTTCTGCAACTTCTGTGGCCGGTCTAATCATGTTGAAGACAAGTGTTGGGGGAAATACGGCAAACTAGCTTGGGCCAATGTGGCCACTGATGCTACTACATCTTCTGAGATGTCTACCCAGTCTGATGCCCCAGATACTTCTACTGCTGACTTCATTCGTGTCGAGGTTGAGCGCCTGTTATTGGGGCATACTGGCTCTTTGTCTACTGCCACCACCACGGGAGCACATGTTGCGACATACTCTTGTTATGACATTGCCTTCCTTTCTACACCATCCTCTACTACTGGTAATATGAAATGGGTCATAGATTCGAGCGCATCTTCTCATATTTCTGAGAATCGGTCATTGTTCAGAAAATTATCTAGACCAACTACTAATTCCTCTGTTATGCTTGTTGATGGCTCCAAGTCTACCGTTTCCATAATTGGAGACATTGTACCTGATATTATGCTGAAATCTGCTCTATATCTGCCTCGTTTTCCGTTGAATTTATTATCTGTTAGAAAAACTTTGCATAACTTGAACTGTAGCCTGACTTTAGTACCTGGTTCATGAGTTTTTTAGGACCTTCGCACGAGGATGAAGATTGGTGGGGGCATGAAGGCTCTGATGGCTTGTACTACCTGGACTATCTAAAAAAAGTGGACAATGTGGCTCTGGCTTCTGCAGTATCTTTGTCAGTATCATCTCTACAGTGGCATTACAGACTTGGGCACCCATCATCTGAGAAATTGCACCATATTATACCTGATGTAGGAACAAATGTGTTTCAATGTGAATCGTGTCAGTTAGGCAAATAGATTAGGGTTGTTTATCCTAAACGTTCTCATATTAGCAGTAAAAATGTTTTTGATCTTGTTCATGCTAATGTATGGGGCCCTTGTCATGTCCCTAGTCTATCTGGAAACAAATATTTTATTCTATTCATTGATGATTTTTCTCGAGACACATGGTTATTTCTTTTGAAGAGTAGATCTAAAGTATTGTCCACTATTAAATTCTTTTTTGCTGAGATGAAAACACAATATTCTATACCTATTAAAAAAATTAGAACGGATAATGCACTTGAATTTGTTCAAAAAGATGTTGAGTTGTTTTGTAAATCCATTGGCACTATCCACCAGACTTCGTGTGCATACACACCTCAACAGAATGGCATTGCAGAAAGAAAGAATAGACACTTACTAGAGGTTTCCAGAATTATTATGTTGCATGCTAATGTGCCTCGGGGATTCTGGCCAGAAGCCATCTTGACTGCTTGTTTTCTAATAAAACGGATGCCTTCTTCGATAATTGGAAATAAAATACATGTGCAAATTATGAATCATGATAAACCTTTATTTAATGTACCCCCTCACATTTTTGGCTCTACATGCTTTGTAAAGTTGCTTGACCCAATGCATGATAAACCATCTCCACGTGCTAAAAAATGTATTTTTTTGGGGTACTCTCATACACAGAAAGGGTACAGATGCTATAGCCCAACTTCCAAGAGATGGTTTAATAGCAGTGATGTTGTCTTTTTTGAGGGTACACCATACTACTCTACTCAAGGAGATAGTCTTCAGTCTAATCTTATTACTTCTCCACTACCTATTACTAGTGACTGTGTTTCTGATGCCACTACTTCTGTACAACCGACACCTCCTCTTATTGTTTATCAGCACAAGAACAAAGCTCAACCTACACAAGATCCCCCCCAACCAAGCCAATCTTCTCCTCCAGAAGGTTCTGCATCACCTGAGGTAATATCTGACCTTGATGTGCCTATTGCTCTTAGGAGGGGCACTCGTTCCTGTATTATTCACAATATTGCTAACTATGTATCAACTGATCATTTAAGTGTTCATGTTAACAACTTTGTCACTGCTTTATCTGTTGTTTCCATCCCAAAGACTGTACAGGATGCCTTGCAAAGTACAGCTTGGACGACTGCTATGAAGGAAGAAATGCTTGCTCTTTCTGACAAACAAACTTGGGAGTTGGTGGATCCACCTCCTCAGTGTAAGCATGTAGGTTGTAGATGGGTGTATGTTGTCCAACCAAATGGTATTGTAGAACATCTGAAGGCACGTCTTGTTGCTAAAGGTTATACACAGACATATGGTATTGACTACTTCGAAACTTTTTCACTTGTTGCCCGTCTTAATTCTATCAGAGTTCTCTTATCTGTTGTTGTTAATCTTGACTGGCCTCTAGTACAACTAGATGTTAAAAATGTTTTCTTATATGGTGATCAGTAAGAGGAGGTCTATATGGAGCAACCTCCCAGATTTGTTGCTCAGGGGGAGTCACAAAAAGTCTGCAGGCTAAAGAAGTCAATTTATGGGCTCAAACAGAGTCCTCGTGCCTGGTTTGATAAATTGAGCAATATTTTGATTGACTTTGGTTTTCTGAGATCTCAGGTGGATCATTTTGTCTTTACTAAGAAGACTTCTACTGGTATTGTGATTCTGATTGTGTATGTGGATGATATTATACTTTCTGGCAATGACTCTATTGCTATTCAGGCTACTAAAGCTCATCTCTGCAAACACTTTGCTACTAAAGATTTGGGTAAAGTGCGGTATTTTCTAGGCATAGAGGTATCTAGAACTTATAATGCTCTTTTGCTATCTCAGAGAAAATATGTCTTAGATCTTCTACAGGAGACTGGTATGCTTGGAGCTAGACCTGCTGATACTCCTCTAGATCCCAATGTCAATTGGGATGATGAGTCTTCTCCACTCTTTGCTGATAATAAAAAATATAGGAGGTTGATCGGTAAAATGATATATCTGACTGTGACTAGAGCTGACATAGCTACTGTTGTGGGTCTTCTTAGCATGTATTTAGATAAAACCAGACAGTGTCACTGGGATGCACTCTGTCATATTCTGCGATATCTAAAAAAGTCTCCTGGCAAGGGACTTCACTACAGGAAAAATGGACATTGTTCTCGTGAGGGTTATTCTGATGTTGACTATGCAGGGAGAAAAATTGACAGGAAATCAACCTCTGGCTATTGTACATATGTTGGAGGTAATATGGTCACATGGAGAAGTAAGAAACAAAATGTGGTTGCCAGATCTAGTGCTGAAGCTGAATATAGGGCCATGGCCCATACTTCCTGTGAGCTCTTGTGGGTGTGTTCTCTCCTAAAAGACTTTGGGGTTGAGTCCTCTTCTGCTATACCCATGCACTACGATAATAAAGTTGCTATCTTCATTGCAAACAATCATGTTTATCATGAGCGCACCAAGCATATCAAGGTTGACTGTCATTTCATTCGGGAATCTATCATGACTAGAAAAATTTACACTCCTTTTACTCGCTCTGAAGACCAGGTTGCTGATATCTTCGTCGTTGCTGGCTAAGAAGCAGTTTTGCACACTTGTGGACAAGTTGGGCATGATTGACATATATGCTCCAACTTGAGGGGGAGTGTTAATATATATATGTTAATGTTCTGTTGTTTTTATTTTGTTATTTTACATTATATTTGGACTTCTTTGTAATTGTCACATTACTATAATTATAAGGGTGCACACATTGTGTAACCCTAAGCTCTCCAAATCTCATTGTCTTTCATAAGTTCCATTTCCCCTTCTTCTTATACTTCTCTTCTCTTCTCTTGTGAAGATGGGTCTTTTTGCCTTGTGGGCAATCTTCCTTGTAGTGACCCTTCTTTCCATATGTGAAGCACTGGATGAAGGAAGACTTGCCTTTGTAGAGTTTACCCTTGGAGTACATGGCATTTTCTTTAACTTGAGAGGATGGAGAAGCTTGTCCCATGATAGCTTCAATTTGAGCCTTCATTTCAGCCTTCTTCATTTTCTTTAGCTCTTTCTTCTCTTGTCTTTCAACTTCTTCTCTTTTGTCAAGTGTGACTTCACATGATTGTAGATTTCCAATGAACTCTTCAATAGGGACATCCTTAAGAGACCTTGCTACTTCAATGGAAGTCACATTGGGTTCCTACCACTTGGGAAGAGTTCTAAGGATCTTAGATTTGATCTCTCCTCTAGACATAGGATGACCTAGAACTGAAAGACCGTTCACAATGGCGTTGAGCCTTGAGTACATGTTGCCTATCCTCTCCTCCTTTCTCATCTTGAAGTTCTCAAGCAGTCCTTTGAGCATGTAGACTTTGCTTTTCTTCACTTGATCTGTTCCCTCATAGGTGATGCATAGATTTCTCCATACCTCATAGGCCGTCTCACAAGAAGAAATCTAGTTGAACTCAGTGGAGGTCATGAAGGCATAGAGGATGTGCATGGCTCTAGCATTCAAGGTTGCTTTCTTCAAGGTAGCATCATCCCATTCTTCAATCTTTGTCTTTGGTAGCTTGTATGGGTTGTTCACCATTTGCCACATCTCAAGACTTGATCCGTGGATGTAGAATTGAACCCTTCTTCTCCAATAGAGGAAATTACTCCCATCAAAGATTGGAAGGTTGATCAAGTATCTACCTCCTTGGTAGTCACTCATCTTCACCTACTTGTTGAAGTATGCTTGGAGAAGCCCACTCAGACACCAATTGTTGGATCCTAGATGGGTGATTAGATGCTCTAGAGGGGGGTGAATAGAGTTGAATGTACTTAAATAAAATTCATTAGACCTTCAAGATATATCACAAGATAAGTTTGCTAAATAGGAAATTTGTGTGCAACTAAAACATGCATAGCAAGGGAGAGAGAGATTGAACATACACCAAGAGGACAAGCTATTTAGAGTGGTTCCTCACTTCAAACTAGAAGTGAGTCTGTCCACTTACTTAGAGAGGTCAGCCTCTAGGATTTCCTAACCATTGCACTCTTATATTCATTCATAAGACTTACAATACATGACCAACCAAAGGACTTACCTATCCAATACAAAGAGTCTTCAACCTTACCAAGGACTTACCCACTTTACAAGGAGTCTTCTACCTTCTTCCAAGGACTTACCTACTCTTGCACAAGTCTTCATCCTTCAAGGAATTACCCACTCTTCTTGGATCTTCTGCCTTTGACTTCACATTTACTCGGAGAAGCTTCCACCAAGGACTTACCCACTTGAGCAAGGAGTCTTCTTCCTTCACCAAGGGCTTACCCACTCTAGCTCCAAGTCTTCAGCCTTGATCTTCACCAAGGGACGTCTTCCTTGTTCTTCTTCACCTCTCTTAGCCAAGAGAGAGAACCTTCATCTTCATGGTTGAAATGAGAGATAGGGAGGTGGTGGAAGTGAGAGCCTCACAAGATATACATGTAGGACTAGCTCTCTTACAGATTTCTTACTCACTCTAACGAATGTAGCAAGTGATTAAGCTTAGAGAGAGAGTGAAGGTTGTAGGAAGCACTCAACTATAGAATAGGGACCTCACATAGAGTTTTACATTGAATGCTCAACCTTGGAATGAAGCCCAAGGGGTCCTATTTATAGCTGGGGATGCCTCTTAGCCTTTGAGAATACTTGAGAATGAAAATTAGCCATTTTGTGGCTTGCAACAGATATATTTTCACTTGTTGCAACTCCACAATGGCTAGAAGCACTTTTTTGCACTTTTTCGTATAGTGCAATTGGTTGAGTTTCTATAAAGGTAACTTGACCAATAGAGTAAAAGACAAAGCCGATATTCAGATCATCGGTCGAGTTTGTCCTGGGGAAACTCGACCGACCAATGAAAATCGAATTGGTCAGGTACTCCATCGATCGAGTTCTGTGAAGTGTAAACTCGACTGATCAAAAGTCATTTTCAAGATCCAATCAGGATCGGTCGAGTTCTGTGTATTGACAACTTGACCGATGAACAGCCTGATGTGAATTTTGAAAAATGGCTTTTGTGTAATAAACATTTGATTTGAGTGCTCCTGATTTTTTCCTAGCTTTATTACAAGTCATACAATCATTACAAGTTATTTACAACATGATTATAATGGATTTACATCATATTACAAAAACATGCACTTGTATTCACTTTGACTTGTCTTTTCTCCAATTTGATATGCGCAAGTTAGGGTATTTGGAGTGTGTCTATACCTAATCTGAAATCACTCAAGTAGAGACATTAAACACAAATATGTGGAATGGTTAGTCATCATCAAAATATGAGTTTAGTCAATTTAGACGTGAGTCAAAATTGACTTAATTGACCGTGAGTCAACATAAATGACAGTTAAGAAGTTAGAACTTAACTAAATGGATTTCTCTCAAATTAGTTAAAATATAGTCATAAGTTGCATGTGTTAGATGCTAGGATTATCAAATAAACTTAAAATTTCTATATTTTTCTTTAATGTTCAATGTACCTAATCTATTGTTGCTAAATTTTACTTAGATTGAGTGGGAGGTATCCACTCACCAGGGCTCTTGACGAGTCTCATAAGGTTGTTTCAAATAGTTTTAGGTACAATGTCGTCTAGTGGAGAGTTTTTGACAGAGAAGGTGTATATCAAATAATCTAGATTAGAATGTCCATGTACTCTCTCTTTTTGGGGATGGGATCTAGTTAAAATTTGTTTCTTTCATATATATGGTATTTGTTGTATATCAAAGTACATATGAGTAAGAAGACCTGGTTTGAATTTGGCATCATTGAATAAGATTTGTGATAATTGTGCATGTGTAGCTTGTTATGTTAAGTTTATAAGGAAAAGGAAAAGTTTACTTTTGTTTCATGTATACTATCTCAATCATGTATGTCAAGAATGAAATTTTTTTACTTAATTTGGGTTTAAGTTCAAGGTTTCTCTCTAATGATTGGCATCTATGCTAATCGAAAGGGAGATCTCTACGATTTGATATCAGAGCTTAGGTTAGATGAATCTTTAGGGACAATAGGAACTAAGACTAATGGATAACATGGATGTTGAGCATAACCTGAATCATATGCATACATATTGAACTCAGTATTTAGGTACTCTGGTCAAGTATCCAAGCATTGAGATGAGCTAGTACAGAACTGCTAACTATACTTCTTTTGGTTGCCCTTACAAAGAATATAGATGAAGATAGTTTGGGAGTATAATAAGATGTAATATTAAAATAGAAAATGCAAACATGAAGAAATAGGGAGTCTTATATAATTAAATATGGAACCTGAAGTTCATATGAGAAAGATGAACAAATCTAATAGATTATGAAGATTATTCCTAATCAATTTAAATATGAGTATGAATTTAAAATTATAAGGAAAATATAAGAACTGAGAATGATTTCTCAAAACCTAAAGTATAAATTCATTATAAACCTCAATTTACCGTGTTGCACCTACATATAACTTGGGGTAAGGACGCAAGTCTTCGTTTACCTTGTTACAACTACATGTACCTTAGGGTAGGGGCATAAGCCTCAACTTACCTTGTTGCACCTGTCTTTGGGTAAGGATGCAAGCGTTGATGCACCTGTCCATGTTGTTAGGGTAAGGATACACTCTTGAAGACTACCTTAATATTCCTCAAGTAATCATGACCCATCAGGATCTATCCTATGGGATGTTGGTCCCTGACATTGGCCTAGTGGTGTTGTCCTCTCAAGTATAATGAATTTTGTAAGTAAAAGCTATTTGATTTTGGACAATCAAAGTTTTGTTGATGTTTTCTTGTTTTCTTGTAATTTATATTACCTTTTATCAAGCATTATATTCTTATCACTGCAAGTTCTTCAATTTTAAAAGTATATCAATGTACTTGCATTGATTGTGTCTGATATTTTTGAATTTATATTTATGATGACTCATTGTTCAAATCTGCTTCCGCTATTATGAATAGACTTGAGAAACTTTGATCAAGCTTCAAAAACAAGAACATGGATACAATAAAGCTTCTAAGATCTAGTAGCAAGTTTTTATCTTCAATTTATGTACCTTTCATATCATGTTGTCTTCAGGCCCCACTTGTAAGTTGTATGGTTCATTGAAACGAGAATAATATTTTATTATGTATGCTATTGTGTTAATGGCCACCCAGAGACGGGCATGTCAATCCCTCTACCACTGTCTAGACAGTGGGATTGATGGACTGAGAACAGTTCCGTGACATGAAGTTATATGTATTAAAGACGTGTCTGGTTTCCATTTTACTCACTTTTAAGATAGGATCTTGATTTGAGTAAGGCAGTTTCAATGCTTGAGTGAACAAACACCAACCCAAAACTATACTTTTTACCATCCATAACCAACATTGTCATCAGCTGGAATGGATATGGGATTACGTAAAAGAAGAAACAGAACAAACAATTATCCTAAAAACCAAACAGTCTACTAGGAGAAACAAATAAACGCACAGATAAAGCAGAGAGGTAACATACAAGATGAGCAGAAACACAACATGGTCAACTCCGATTTGTTATAGGTATTGTACGGACAAGGAATAGATCTCTCTATTTTTATTGTGTGGATTGACTATTTATAATTCCAAACTAAAGATTTCCTCAATGTTTATACAAGGCAGATCATTGTTATAGAGGAGGTTGTGGAACTGCACGAGGTAATCTGATTTACACTTCGACACCGAAATCACTTTGTACATATACAAGTTGTGCAAGGATGGGATCCCCATAACGATACACACAAACAGAGAGGACATAAAAAATGTTAGCTTCGAACTATAATGAACATCTATTGTGCCAGTTAAATACAACTTTCTGCACGGATCAACAGTTAGATAATGAAGACTTCATTGATGCCCCTTTCAATGTGGGATTTCCAAATTACTACAGTTGTGGTGAACTTCCCGATAGTAGACTCTCTTCATGATATTACCAGGGAAGCAGCATTGGTTCAAACTTAAAATACTAAGAAATCATGTCCATCTGTGATCGCAGTAATCAGCATCTGACGCCACGGCCACTGAGTATGCACAATCCCGTCTTATCCCTTGAGTTAACACAAGAGATCATGGTTAAACTCAAGAGATGAAAAGAGAGCATAACCTGACATTCTTGGGACAAAGGAAAAGACTTTGCTACCCGTACTCCATCACATGGAGCTAGCATATGATCGTTACTACTTGCTGCAAAATGATATCGTTTGAAATATTAGTTCAAGCTTATGACACTTCAGTACAGCAAAATTCCAACAGTACAAATTTCCATTGACAGAATTTAGCATCCTTGTATTCATGATAACAAGGGCAAAGGCAATATTCATTGGATCTGCCATGTCATTAACTTACATGTCAGGCATAGAAAATATTAAACTTCAGGACCAGCAGCATATAAGTTAACAAGGCCGCGGAATACTTGTGCAGAAAGCTGGCATGCCTGAAAAAGCTCTCCATCCAAGTTCCAGACACTTTGATTGCTGGTTGTTGTGAAGGTGAAGGCTTGTGTCTGGAAAGCAACAACAATTAGCCATAGTAATCTTATACAAAGTTAAAAAGATATGATATACAGTCAAGTAGGAACGTACACGATGGTGCTCCACGAACTTGAAATCAAGAGGGTTAGAACTTCTAGAAAGTTTTATAAGATGCCTGTGACAATCCAAAGATACCAAAATGTTAATATAAGTGAGTGAAACAATAAGAAAGCTACATGAAATATAATGGATTACATTTAAATTTTGGAATTTGTTCTACTTTAATTGGTAGGATAGTAATTTGGTTTTTTTATCTCTAATTATCTTGATTTGAATTAACTTTATGATTACTGCTTTTAGCGTGAAGTTGTTTGTTCCTCTCCTCCACAATTCTGTCTGTTTCCTCAGACTCCCCTTCGCCCTTCGTGGATTTCTCTCTCCAGCGGCAGATTCCCCCAAAAAAAGGTGGTGAAGGTAGGTAGAGCCACATGAATCTAGTCATTCCTTGATTAAGACCATGTGTCAAGCCATGCCTTCAAAAGCATGACCACATGTTTTTAGTCACTAGGCGTCAGATGAGTGTAATATATATATATATATATATATATATATATATATAGAGAGAGAGAGAGAGAACAAAATTGATTCCATAAAAAAACGATCTTTTTTATGCTAATAATTATCAAAATAAACATCTAATGAGGAGATTAAATGTGCAGTGTTAATCTATATTGATTAATTAGTCACACCACAAAAATAGAGCTCATTCGGACAAGTATTGCCTTGCAACTAATCATCACAAAACTGATGGCCTAAAACAAATTAAATTGTTGCTTTTTTTTACATGTTAGAAAGATCCCTAAAAGTATCCAAATAAGTTGGAAATTAGCTTTAGGATATTTCACAAGGTGAATATGAAGATCCTACGGTTGGATTTACATCTGATGAGTGCAAGATATAAAACTATGAGTTCTATATGTGCTTTGCTAGAGTCAATTCTAGCCTAGTTGGACTCTCTCTCTCTCTCTCTCTCTCTCTCTCTCTCTATATATATATATATATATATATATATATATATATATATATGTGGCCTAAAACTAATTAAATTGTTGCTTTTTTTACATGTTAGAAAGATCCCTAAAAGTATCCAAATAAGTTGGAAATTAGCTTTAGGATATTTCACAAGGTGAATATGAAGATCCTACGGTTGGATTTACATCTGATGAGTGCAAGGTATAAAACTATGAGTTCTATATGTGCTTTGCTAGAGTCAATTCTAGCCTAGTTGGACTCTCTCTCTCTCTCTCTCTCTCTCTCTCTCTCTATATATATATATATATATATATATATATATATATGTATATATATATATATGTATATATATATATATATATGTATATATATATATATATATATATATATATATATATATAATAGAGAGAGAGGGGAGAGTCGGGCTAGAATACAGGTGTGTACCAGAGACAATACACTCGAGTCATTTTTCATCATCCAACAATCTTCTTAAACATCTTGTGAGTATTTGTATATAAAAGAGCTCATTTTGACACCTATAGGTAATGTATCTATAGACAAAAAATGATGCACTTGAAATTAGTTATGTATGTCAATTTTATTGCTCTTAGATGGTTCACCGATAAGCATCTAAATGAGATCAAATTCGGCATGTAGTATACTTGTTATCACGATGAATATAAACGCTCTGGATTTCTGAAAAAATTCGTCCTGATATGTAACACCACTTGAATACGGTGCGATCTATACACCTGAATGTATTCTAGCCTCTCTCTATCTATGTGTGTGTGTATATAGACACCCTACTGCTATGCTTTTCATTTTTCAAGAAGCTTAGTCAATCCTATGTTGGTCAAAATCACACCTAAGAAGACCTCAATTCAACCTTAACTAGGGAACAAGCTCTAAAGAACATGGCGTTAAAGCCATTAGGGCTGGGAGCCTTGTCAACTTTGATGAAAAAACCACATCTTCACAAGATGATGAACATGATCTCTTTAGAAAGCTTATGAAACTTTTATTCTTTTTTGCACTCAAAGCACAAAAAAAAAATTATGATTTTTTGCTAGTGTGGGACACATCTCGTAAGGCTTACACCAAAATGAAACCCGCGGGGTTGCCCCTATCCACATGGGGTCCTCTAACAAGCAAAGTCAGCGTGCGGCCGGTACAATGGTCCTTTAGGGAGGTCCTTTTCTTTTCTTCTACAGGAATATGATACCCCAATGTCTCATCGAGAGCATGCTCCTTTGCACCAGTGGGCTACAACTGTTAGGCTGGAAGAATTATGATTAAACAAATTTTCGTAGAAATAGACAATGTGATTAGCAATTTCAGTTAATTTATACCTACTTCTCCATCAATAGTAAGACAGCTTGATTCTTTTAATCTTTACGGTAGCATGGGAAAAAATCATTTTTATCACCATCTTTGAGCCATATAGTTGTAGACTATTCACCACAGAATGTCAAATACAACTCTTCCTCTTCCATAGCGTTCTCAGTTTTCCTCCTAGCTTTTCTCAATGCCACTTGAATGCCCTCATCTTGTGGGTTTAAACCTAGGAAACATGGACACAGACACGGACACGGATTTAGACACGGACAGGGATACGTCAATTTCCAAAAATATAGGACACGGACACGGTACTGGACACAGCAAGTATATGTATATATAGATATTTGTATAACATATTATGACATATCATGTGTAATATGATATGTGTATTAACACAAAATGATCTGCATAGATTATCCGCATGGGCAATCACCATGAAATCCAACAAGCAATCGACATATAACATTATATTTACAAGTCACAATATGGATTAGTTCACAACAAACATTACGATGCTTGATTATATGATATTGTTGTAATATGAATTGTAAAAGTTAAGAGCAGTAGAATTTTGGGGACAATAGTTCCAATGGAAGTTATGATTAACATGTACTATCAAGAGGAGGTGAATCCAATTGTTTTCCTCCTCATGGTTGATGTGGCAGTCCCCGGATGTTGCAACAGCTGGTGGAGATGATAAGAAGGGTGTCAACGACTTGCATGTAGCACCTGAAGCTTAATTAACTAATGGTAGTAGGGCGAGTAGTGGAGGACAGGAGGCAAAGATTTAGAGAAGGCTTGGGTTTTTTCATACGCCTAGGCTTAAGTGGGTCGGAGTGGTGTGTCCTGGAGGTGTCCATGGAGTGTCCAAGCCGTGTCCAACACTTCAATAAAAAAAATTCAAAGTGTGTGTTCATGTTGGACACGTGTTGGACACGGACACGGCAGCCTCCGAGAAGTGTCTGTGCTTCCTAGGTTTAAACCAACCATCTCTATATTGATGGGACTAAACAAACACATGTACATGCTATATACATGTACAAATTATACACATTCTAATACCCCCCCTCAAGCTGGTGATTGTACATATCATAAGCACCAAGTGTATTACAAAGAAACATGACCCAACAGCCATTCAAAGATTTTGTGAATTGATTTTCCAACTAATCTTCGGATCTAATTAGAGCAAGTTGATCAATCCATCCTGAAGCTTTTCTCTAAGAAAGTGACAGTCCACCTCTATATACTATGTTCCTTCATGAAAAATAGGGTCGGGAGCTTAGTCGCCTAGGTGTTATACGTTCTATCTACTTTTCTCTCTCTCTCTCTCTCTCTCTATATATATATATATATATATATATATATATGGCTAAAAGAATTGTGTACCTGAGTACATGTAGCTTACATGTACCCATCTTCAGTTATGATAATTGTGAAATTCTATTCAACAATCTAACCTTATGGATGAGATTCATACCCCTTAGATATAATGTGTATCAAAAATCACCGCAATCCGACATTCATACATCATCCTATGAAAGAATGTGTATTTTGTAATCAACGGTAAGTTGAAAAAACTAGAGAAACCGTTGGATGATATATTGCTATATCTCATGATCCATATAAGATATGGTGATGATTTTTTAAAGATATCTAATCTATATAGTGTTAAATCAATCCATTTGGATTTTGTGAGCATACTCTGCATATGCCATTTTAATGATAGGTACACATAAGTTACATGTACTGGCCGGTACACACTTCCTATATATATATATATATATATATATATGGGTTTTAGAAAGCGCGAAGCGTGCGGATTGTCTCCATTGAAGCAGGAAGCGGGAAGCGGGTTTTGAAGCGGACTAAAACGGGCGCTTTTTGAAAAAGCGGTTCACATTGTTTTAAAAAAAATGAAGAAAAAAAACAGTGATTGTCTCAATACCAACAAGAACATATATTACTCAACAATCAAGTAGTTTGAATAACATTTCACTACATCAAATGTATTTCAAAAGTATTTTGGATATTACTGTATCATACATATAATTAAGAGTGTAACATCTTACTGATATGATTTATGTGTACAGTCACGCCATGAAATTTTTTTGAAAGTACATTGACGATGTGGGAAATTTGCATACAAGTTGTACTACTCTTAGAGTAGTCATATAATTATCAAAAATACTGATATAGTTATCATATTACTGCTGTACTCCTGCAAATATTTAATTCTGAGCAGGAGTCCCGAAAATTGTTTGGGCAATCAATTGCATGAACTTCATCAAACGAGAGTGGCAATTTGATCTTGTTAATTCTGAGCCATCATATTACTGACGGCTGAAGTCTTGACATTGATACAACTGTATTTTTATCTTAGTTGGCTAACATAAATCTCCAGAAATAATGATGCACCAACGGAATTTTGTGCAAGTACCATGTACGAGGACCTATACACATGTATGTACTAAAACCCAAACTGTTATATCAGATGGTTATGTCTGTGCCACTTGAATATGCGGCTACAGCCATGACTATGGAAGGGGAGTAGAAGGATCATAGATGGGAAATAATGTGCACTTACCAAGTGCACACGTACATATCATTGTTTGCCGATTGAGCAAGCAGAAATATTGGAATATTGTTCAGCAGTAAACGTTGAAGAATAGAGAAGAGAACAGAGAACAGGGGGTAGGGGAGAGAGGATTGAGTAAGCGCAACAGGACTGCGGCTGTAATAAAAAACAAAAAACAGGGAAAACAGAACCGGGAAGAAGGTAGAGAGAAGATTGTACAAAGAACAGGTAGAATACTTACTTGTTGTCTCCGTTGTTGGTTCGCCTAGGCACCGCTGACCTGTGCGATCTCCAGGAAGGCAGGATGACGGGAAGAAGTCGCTCTCCTGCCACCTCCGTTCTCCTTGCCGCCTTAAGGGGATGTCGCTGCGGCCGTCGTCCGACGTTGTGCTCCTTTGGTTTGGAGATAAACTTGCGGAGAGGGCCCTTTTATACGCTGCATTTTGGTGCCAGGATAGGACATCGGGAGTTGAGGGAACTGATATCGCGGCAGGTTTCCGATTAGGAAAGAGTTATCGGCGACGGTTCCGCTTCTTTCTGACTGGGAAAATGATTAGGGAGTGAGGGATTTGGAAGCAGTTAGGAGAGCGTCCGTTGTAGCCGCTAAAGCGGGGACATAAAAATCGGCCCGCGACCCGCTATAGCGGACAAAAAGGCCCGCTACAGAATAAAACGCAAAATTTCCGCCTCAGCTCATTTTGGAGCGGCAGATTAGTCTGGACGCAAAAGCGGCCGCTTTTTAATTCGCTGATATATATATATATATATATATATATATATATCAATGCTTTACTAAGTATATTACCAATATGAAGTATATAAGAAGTAATTTCAAATCGAGATGTTAATCGTACTTTGGCAGTTCTACGTAAGGTAGAGTTCGGTAATTTAGGATAGTGGAAAAGTTGAAAGATAAGTCATTGTGGTTTCCTAAACTTACCTAAATTGACACGTAATGTCACCTAATCTAGATCAAATTTACTCTAATTTGACCTAAATCGTATTTAATTTAACCAAATCAAACCTAAATTGATATGAAGCAAACATAGACTAACCTAATTTAGCCCTAAAATGACAATATGTGACCTAGTTTGACAAAATTTAAACTTAATTTTATCGAACTTGGTGCCAAAGGACCCAATTGGGCCTAAAAGGCCCTGGGTACAGACCCAATCCACTAGGAGCCTAGGCACCCAGACTAATACACCTCCAGTTTCTATCCTGCCTAGGCGTGCCTAAGTGGCGTCTGGGAGGGGATCTTGATAACTATGATTGGAAGCAAAGTGGATAGCAATCTGGTTATCACACCTCAACTCTATAGGATCAGTCCTGAGGAAGCCTAGCTCTTCCAAGAGATGTCTAATCCATAGAAACTCACATGAGACAAGTGACATTGCTCTATATTCAGGTATTGAACTGAATATCTTGTCACAACTATTTGTTTCTTACATTTGTTTCTTACTTTTCTAAGACACCAGCTTTCACCCACATATACAATAGTCAGTGATGGAAAGCTTGTCAATACTAGAACTTGTTCAATCTATATCAGAAAACCCATGAATTTTTAGATGACTACGAGTCTGATACAAGATAGCTTTCCCATGAATTCTTTTTAGTTACCTTAGAATGCTCATGAGTCATGACTACCTCAAGATGCCTTGAACGAAGCTTTTCCATAAACTAGTTAACCACACTGGTATAAAAAGAAATGGCTGGCCCCGTCACGTCATGCAATTCAACTTTCCCACAAGTCTTATGTGTCTTCATGGATCTTCAAGTGGTTCCCTGCTCCATAGGCAATATGACTTTAGGAAGTGTCTACTCGTTTGGTTCCTAGCATTCATGTTTCTTCGAGTAAGTTCAAAATATATTTCTTTCATAATAGACAAACCCTTCGTTAGACGTGGAAACTTCAATGCTCAAATATCTGAGATTCCCTGAGTCCTCTAACTGGAACTAGCTTTGAAGAAAGACTTTCAACTTTGAAATGCCATGTTGATCGTCACTAGTAATAACAATATCATCTACTATACAATTAGGAGAACACATATAGATGAATTGTGTGTATAGAAAACAAAATGATGCATAATACATCTATACAGACCAAATTCAGCAAGAGCGTGACGGAAACGACCAAACCAAGATCTGGGAGATTGTTTCAAACCTAGGAAGCATGGACACTTCTATATAGCCCCTGTGTCCGTGTCGGACACGTTTTGGACACGGACGCTTCCCGGTCACTGTCCAAAATGTTTTGGACACGGACGCTTCCCGGACACTGCCCAAAATGTTTTGGACACATCCAAGACGTGTCCTATCCATTTTTGTCTTTTTTTGCAGCCCAGACATGGCTGGACTCTGCCCGGACACTCCCTGGACCATGGTGCAGGACTTCGACTTCGTGTCGACTTTGCCAGGTGTGGAAGTGGAAGTTTGTGGAAACTTCGAGGAAGTTTAGAGGCAAACTTCGACAAACTTCGATGCCGATTTTTGAAGAAAATGATGTGAATTTGAAGGAAACTTCGATTGAAAACTTCTAATTATGTTATACCTCTCTCTTATAATTGTTAATTTAACAAAAATACATGATTCATGAGTCTTTAGCCCTAAGTAGGTTGATAATATTATGTGCGTCTGCAATGGTCAAACATGCAATACACATACTAATACAGTTCAACTGTTGAACATATGTATCATATACAAATATACAACCAAATAGGAAAGAGTGGCAACAACAAACATAGCAATTGATATTAGAAGTTGTGAAGAGGGTTGGAGGCAACATTTATGTATTATATGGCCATTAGTGCACTAGTTAGAATTAATGTTCTAGGTCGTCTCAATTTCACCTCAACTTCGCCAACTTCGAGGAAACTTCAACAACTTCGGAGAAGTTGAGACGAAAATACATACAAAAAAACCAACTTCGACGAAATCATGGAAACTTCGCCCCGAAGTTTAGATGAAACCGAAGTATTGAGGATTTGACTTCGCCTAGGCTCAAAGTTCGAAGTTTCGGCGAAACTTTGCCCAACTTCGTCGAAGTTTAGTTCATGCCCTGGACATATCAGCCTAACAGTTTTTGCTGCTGCAACCTATTTCAGTGTATAAAATATGAATATGCAGCTACTCCCTGGGCACATCAGCCTAGCAGTTGCTGCAGCTGAAACCTGTTTTTTTTTATGTGAACAGCTGAAACCTATTTCTTTCACTGTATAAATTCTGGACATGCAACTACTTTTTAACTATTTCTTGTCATTAAGAATTTGCATTACTAAGCTGAGATATAATAATATTATCACAAAACTGCAAACAAAATGTCTTTGAAAGAATCCACATGTAAAATTCAAGATGAACTAGGTATCATAAATCACATTGCATCTACTACATTGACTAAATGAGTAACAGATACTCATGTATTCAGACTGAAAATCAACTATGTTTACTATAGAAATTGCAACAGTGTGTTGACGTGTGCTTGATATTGTTTATACTACACAAAAACACACATTCATATTCATATACAACTATTTATACATATGTAAATGTTTTTTGGATATTTTCTAAGTAATTCCAATACACACGTACATGCATTATACACATATATGTATAATACTTTTATAAAAAATATTCCTCCCATACAATGCCGTGTCTGTGTCCTATATTTTAGAAAATTGCGGCGTCCCGTGTCAGTGTCCGTGTCTAAAAACGTGTATGTGCTTCCTTGTTTCAGACCATATAAGGATTATTCAGCTTGCATACCATATTAGACTCTCACTAGGCGAAAAAAATCAGATGAATTTTTCCATATATATCCCTTTAGCAAGATCTCCCGTAGAAAACATTTTTCACTTTGAGCTAGTAGAGAGGCCATGAAAAAAGTATCAACTAGATATAAGAATATCCAAAATGAAGCCATCTTTTCTATAGGAGAGAAAGTATTCAGATAATTTCACCGTAGACATGTATGAATTCCTTAGCGACCAACCATGCTTGGGCCTACAAACTGAGCCATCGGGACCAACCTTTATAGAAAATATCCATCTACTATCAACAATTGAATTCCCTCGTCGACAACGAATAAGAGACAATGTTTTATTGTCACATAAAACAACCATCTCCTCCATCGGCAATCTACCATCGTGGGTGACCCGGGGCCTCTAAGGCTGATGTGGGAATGAGAACAGAGTACAAATAGAACACAAGCATAACAGGGAGGAGATAATTGATTGGATGAAACAAAATTTGAAATGGCGTGAGAGGTACAAGGCTGCTTGCCCTTTCACAAAGCATTAGGAAAGTAATCATGATTGCTTGTTTTTTTCTGATTATTAGACTAAGCAATGGTGTAGGAAGTTTAAAACATACATTGTACTCCACATTACTTGTAGCGTGAGTCTCCTTTTAACATATGTAAACCTACATAATGGGTGGAACAAACTAATGATCTAACCTCTGAAATAATGATAATTGTTTATTGCATGGGTGAACGACTAGGTGATCTGACTTCTAAATCTTTGATGACTAATGGCAGACTTGATTCAATGACAATAAGGAGAGGCAAAGACTTCTTGATCTCTTTAAGAGATTGGAAACAAGGAACAAAATTTTCACGGTACCAGCAAGGCAGCAATGCCCCGCCCAAAATACGGATTTCAAAGGGATCAGATTCTAAATCAGGTGAGGGTACCGTTAGTCTCGTAAATTTTGGTATTTCGGGGGCATTTCTCCAATACATCCACGTTTCCTGGGTTTCAGTGCAAAATGCACCACTTACCCATTGAAACAAGGCGGTATCGGCGGTATACCACCTGGTTTCCGGTCATTAGCGTGAGCTCACTAATGCTGCTATTTGGAGAGGAGAAAGGAGATCTTGGACGGTTTTTTAGTTTGGAGCTTAAACAAACCCAAATCAAGGCATGTTTGCATAATTTCTTTCATCCCAAAATTTCTGACACCCCCATCTCTATTTTCTTCTACTTTCACCTAAAAAAGCGATTTGAAATGCACAAAATACCCCCGAAATCTAAATCTACTCCAAATTCGATATTTGTAGTGCTAATTATACATATATCTACAAGTATATTATGTAGATCTACAATATTATTACTAGATCCACCTAACTACTACACTAATAACTACTAATATCGTGTCATTTATCTGAAATCTACTAGTAATACAATAAATACTATTTTAATAAGTTATTCAATTTAGGTTTAGTAGAAGAAGTTCTACTAAAGAGTAATATAAACATATGTAAATGAAAATAATGTCAAAATATATATATAAATCAGTTTAATGTTTATAGAAAATTGATGTAATCATGTAAATAAAAAATCTGAATTTTTATATTGTTGTGTGTGGTACTATTATATGAGTTAAAACTGTATTTGGTAGCCACAAAAAAATGATTTTAATCTAGAAAAAAAAATCATTATCAACTCAATAAAAAGTTGTTTTCAAATGCCTTTAAAAAAATCAAATCAAAAGAGTATTGTTTGATTCTATACTCATCGTAAGTATTATACATTAACATCGTATTGTTTTCTTTTTGATCCTTCACTAATATCGTATTGTTTCCCTAATTTTATTCCATTGTAATATTGCACATTTGTACTAAATTAGATACTAATACTTCATTTTCTTGTTTGTCTTTCTTTTCTTTTATAGTGTTGAATTTTTAGAAGAATGTCTTCCAATTCAAACAACAATGAGGACGCTAGGGGTCAAGCTGTCACAAATGATGTTGATTTTGCATGGAGCGACTACTATAAGAAAACAATTGGTGGCGGGGAACCACTAGATTCATGCGTCACATTACAGGTGGTGACAAAAATGTGGCAATGTGCCATAAGTGCCCTCAAAGTGTTACGAGTGATTTCAAAAAGTTGATGAGTGCAAACGAAGAGACAAAAAAGAAATTTAAGGGTCCATACTCTAGATTTAGACCAAACAACACCCTCTCGAGGCTACTCGAAATCAAACATCACAAGATGGTAGCTGAGCATACAAGTAACGCATTATAAATGAGAGTAAGGGGACAAACATGCCAAGGATGTGTATATGAAACAGATTAAAAGCATTTACATGGTTGGGAGGGCCTAGTTGGCTACTTCCAACCCAAGTTTATATGATGAGCCACTCATGTTTATGATAAATAGTATGGATTTGTAGCATGGAATGGCCATCTACTGAAAATGAAGAAGGAATAAGGTGATATAGGGCAAAGCAGTAGAAGAAGGAGAAGGTTGAGGTCCTCGAGGAAAGGGTGTATCTTCTCAGACCTACCGACTGTAGGCGTAGATCTTCCTCCGTTGGTGTTGAATCCTCCTTGGTTTGCTCCTAAATGCGGCCTTCAACAAAGGTTGAAGGACGAACGTGGAGGGTCGATGGAGGCTGAAGAGGAATGTGGAGCCTCAAATAAATTCCGACTGATGTTGAGGGTTGATGTGGTCAATGAAGGTGGAGAACACCTTCTTGGGATTTCCTCTCTGAAGGAGATGTGTTGCGATGCAATGGTCGATGGAGTTGACCGATTGACGTCGTTTTCCTCCGTCGATTCTCGTTTGTTGAAGCGACAGCGGAAGTGTGGGAGAAAGAAGCCTGCAAAACAAGGCCATGGGCACGTATCTATAGGTGTTGGTTGGGGGCTCAAGGTGCCTCCAAGTACTCTCTGCAGAGTGCTTTTCTTGTGCCTAAAGCAATGGAGCACATGCCCCGAGGCATGCACGACGTTGGTTATGGCAGTAGGCAACTGGCCAAGCAGAAAACGCATTGACTTTGGCTTCATCAATACATAGGGAGACTTTGGCTCTGTCAATGCATAGGGTGACTTATAATTTTGTCAGTGTACTCTAAATGGGGTGATGGGGACGCGGCAATGGATGGATCAACATCAACATGCATTGGGGTAGTATTGAGCATGGATGACACTATTGCATCAATGGTAATTCTTCCCGATGGAATTCCTTCGGCAATGGGAGCTTGGCTGACAGAAGTTCAACAAATGAAGATTTCGGACGATGGGGCTCTAGTCGAACCTCGTTGGTGATGTGACTAGACGTGAATCATGCATTGATGGAGACCCCTACGTCGACGAAGTTTCCTTTGACGAGGGTCCTACCCGGTGAAAGTTCAGGCAGATGAAATTTCTAGGCTAATAGGAGCTTTTAGTCGATGGGAGCTCTTCCCAATGAAGTATCCAGACCGACCTAGATCCACGCCGACAAAGGCTTAGACAATGGAAGCCTTGACCAATGGAAGGGGGTCGCCAGCCTGCACGACTTGGCTAATGGAGCTCCTAGCAGATGAGCTTGCTTGTTTGTCAGATTTAGAATCGACGAAGGGTCCCAAAAATCGTGATAACCTGAAAATGTGAGGATCTTCATTTTAGGAGAGATAATAACAACTACATTGTAAGAATATACAAGGATAACAATGTTGCAAGCCTAAATTATGCTAGAAGGGTAATATTGATACAACACATCCACAAAATTGGATGTTATCACCATCTAGGGTGCCTTGCTGCCAATGCGGCCGCTTAGGTGTGTATTTTAACAAGTATGGAGTAGAAAACAAAATGATACACATGAAACAATGGAAGCGTGTATCACATACGAAAGAAGATATACAGCTTCTTTTTCAAAATACAGAATTGTTTTCTTATTTCAAATATCAACAGCGAGGAGATAATATCAAAATGCCAACTTACCATAAATAAAAAGGACGGGGACACTCCTTAATCAAGATTAGATGCATATGCCCATCAGCAAGGTGAGCATTGGCCACCAAACCATCCGGTGCTCTTTCGTTACGGCAGGATATGATTGCTGCTCCAACACAATGGAAACGACCTTTTGATTGCAGCCACCTTGCATTATCAGGCAGAACCACAGATCTAGTAGGGTCAGCATTATTCAATGCTCTATCTTGATTAGACGGAGCTCGACACACAGGACAATTCACACGGCAAATAGTATTGCTGTGATTTTCTTGTGAAATATCTGAAGGGTGCTTTCTGGAATCCGTGGAGTCCCTTCCAGATACCCTACTTGTATTATCAGCTTCAAGAAAAGTTACATCTGCCTCATATGACCTGAATGACAACGATCATTATCTTTCTGGTACAAATGGAAAGACAATAACAGGGTTCACGTGTGATGATATACAAACCTGTGTCTTAAAAATACTTTTGTGCCTGCATAATCATAGCGTACTGGACCCATCCAACGGTATTTTTCACTCTCCTTTACAACATCTCCGTAAAACCCATATCTGCAGCAATGCAAATATGGAACATCAAAATTCATGTTTTCCTGTAGTCAAACAGATTCAAAAATCATATACCTAGCTAAGAAAATCCACAGTTCCACACTCTTATATTAATTCTTACATGCATAACTGATATTAATAGTGTTTCCGTTATTTACACAGATGGCCAACTAGTCTTTTATTAGGATGTCCACTGCTAAAAGGCAAGAAGCCAAGTTATTGTATTCTTGAATATAAAACTCCAATGTTTATTAATAAATGGCATGTAACCTTCTAATATTTTAGGTTCTTGTATTAAAAGTTATCCTACTACTTCAATGATGTGAGTACCATGTGTAAGTATTGAATTTTTCCATCCATCCATGATTAATGTACAGATTTTATTTTGATATATAGTCTGCAGCCAAACCAAGTACCGAATTCCCCATAACCAAGCCCTTTCGCTGAGGACTAGGTCACTCACATGGCCACATATTACACCCGCAGCCAATGACACCAGGCTTCTCGACAAACCACCCAACCACCCAGCATGTTCTCCTCGCAGTCATTCCATGTGTCGATCAAGACACACACAGAGTTTGCTATGCTGCTCAAAGTTCAAACACCACCGGCCTGGTTCAGCAATGAACCTCCTGGCCGTTACTAGATTCCCTAATTGCCTTCTTACCACCTTAATCTTCTCCAGTGTTTTAAAAAGTGGTATGTGTTATGCGTGCGGAGAGGTCACCTTATAGAGTATATGTGATATGCGGGAGTATATGTGGAAGTATATGTGGTTTTGGATTTTTCTAATAGTTTAGTTTTTATATATAAATTAATCACACAATTACATATTTAATTTGTACGACTACATATTTGGACCCTAAAACTTGAGATAAGATTCAAATATAAAGTTTCAATGAAAAGTAAAGCACTATTAGAATCCATTCTAGAATCATATGAGCACAAACTCCAATGAAGCATGCACAAAATGGTTTAACAGAAGTACATAACAGTGAAGACTAAATTATACAAAAAGATGCTCGCATGTTCTAGAAGTCCAAAACAACAAACATTAAATAAGCATGCAACTCAAGTACACAACATACGACAAGCATACAACAAAATGGTACATCAAGAAAATGTTATCAATAAAATTGAAATCTAGTTTGGGCCGAGATAACAAACTCCCATCTAAAAATTGCTGACTAATCACCGTTATAAGCAGCTAAGTATATGCGGGCTGCTTATGCGGCCCGTGCTGCTTTTTTTTTTTAAACACTGATCTTCTCTGGGCCAATAATGAATCAGACAGAGAGGGGCCATATTGACCATTTACCCCTAGCAAGCAGTACAACAACGGCCTCCGTCTAGACTATAGCCTAGCTTGTTCTGCTTTATGCGTGCAATGCTTGACACCCTATGGTCATGTAGCCCTTGTAGCCACTGATTCCCTTTACATGTCTACCCTCCATTGTTTTAATAACAAGTTGGTGTCAGGGCTGCTGAATGCCAATTATCTACATTTTATGAGCATATAGGTTCTCCATTAAAGGTATTCTACGGGTCTATTTCTACTCATGCTCTAGTGTCAGATATAACATATTTCAAATGAATACTTTTAGATTTTCAGGTGATCTATGTCAACATCAGCCCTTTTTCTCATCAAAATTCATAATCAAATAGGAGAGACAGTGCTTAAACGCATAAAAATAATAAATAAATAGAATATAGAAATTCCTCCTACATCAATTATTAAAAGCAACAACAGAATCATGTTCGGGACCAAATATTATAGCTTATCATGCTGTGCACTGAATAGCTTTATTAAATGAAATAATGGCAAGCTGTAGTCCTGTCAAATTTACAACTTAGTAGGGAATTGGTAAAATGGTTTTTTAAGCCCCACATTGTACCGGAGGTTTCGAAAATGATTCAGCTTGTTGGCCTGAATTTGGAAGGGGGGATAAGGAGAAAAGAGAAGGAGCATGTTGTCCTACTCCCACCCCAAAAGGATCCTCTTTTGAACACTATATGCACTGGTAGTATGGTGATTAAACTTCATTGCGCACACAAAATCATTTGTTTCCACAGTGATTGCTTTCCTCACACCTGATGTGCTTATATCCACATTAACTGTACTGGTTAAAGTTCAGGTTAATCTTAAGGCAGCAAGTATATATATCTATGTTGGAGTCTACTCATTTTTATTGTGACCTGAATGAGGCACATCTCCAGTAGATTCATTAAATGGATGCTCCATTTGTTAGTTTCTATCTTTTATAGTTAACAGTTCAATACAAAAAAGCTATAACATCATGTAAGTTATGTCCTTCTATGACACCAAGAATCAGCACACCATACAAAATATTACACCTATAGCCAACGCTTGCAGTTATGGACCATTCAGGAAGATATAGCTGAAATCAATATGTAAGATGAAAAGGCCTAAGACACACTGCGTAAATCAAATGTAGTATTTTCATTTGTAAGTAGGAGCTCTGCCCAGTAAACCAGAGCCTTTAGTCTGCATTAAGCTTCATTACTTCATCCAGTACAATGAAAACTTGTGGGCTTCTCAACTTTGATACCAAGAATTCTGAAAGCTGGGTGAAAATACAGCCTTATTTTGCTGGGTTCTCAAAAACGATCTAGTACTTGTATTATATCATTGTGGATAGATGACACACATGATTAGAGAATCATACATTTAAAAGATTACTTTGATCTTCATGGAAATTAGATTAAAATAAGTAAACATACTGAAAATTACAGTAAGATTTAGTGAAGTATGCAACTGTGGCATAATGAAACAGAAGTAACATAATGCAATAAGAATATCAGTACTGTTAGTACCCAGCAAAGGATGCTGCATATCGTACACAAGGTTCATATGATGAAGAATCGAATGTTTTCCATCTCATAACTTGAGCTATATCCAGGGACACCTTTTTGCCTAGTACTATATGCAACGCAGACGTTACTGCATCACGTGCTCCAGTGGTGCTGAAAGGAGAAAGATCTTAATGAGAAGTCCACGTGCAGTAGAGGAGCTTACTGATTTATACAAGACATATTCTCATTCTAACAGAGAAATATGGCGTTACAATTACACATGATTACTAAGCTAGATGAGATTACCTGATCACGATAGAATCCGTCGATCCAGCAGGAATGATTCCAAAGCTAAAATGATTATTTGGAAACAAGATAGAACCCTGATCTGTGTCGGGTCACACAAACTTTCCTTGTCAGGTCCATAGCATAAAACAAACTCCTAAAATTAAACTCCTGATCCTTCTGTATGCTTTTTTCGCTCCTTCAAATCATAACCATTCTATCCCCCTATGATATCACTAATCTAGATCTAAAACCAGTAGATGAGAGAAACAAACCTGTTCTGGCTGCGCCTGCGGCTGCTTGTGTACCCGCTGCCAGGTTGAAAACAAATATAAGCATTGATTTTGTTATCGACTATAGCATGATAGATCTATACTCTATACGAAGATAGTGTTTAGAAGCATACAAATGCTCGAATTACTGCACACAGAAGATACGGAATGGGAGAGAAGGGGCTCCTGTTCACCATTTTCTGAAGGATCAGACTGACCATCCCTCAGCTCACTGTTAACACTACAGTTGGGATCAGTCAAAATATTCACGCTAGAGGATTCATTGGTTAGAATGTCTTTCTCCATTAAAAGTTTGGTGGCATCAGGTGCAGGAGGGTAAGCAGCCTTATGTCTTGATAATAGAATGCCATTTAAAATTTCATTAAAGAAGCCATCACCACCCTACAAAACAGTTTTGAAATAATTTAGAATCCTTGAGAAAGACACCACATGGTGAGAAATAACTTCAATATTATCGCTTTATATTCTTCATTGAAATTTGTATTTAAGAAGTATATGTATACCAAGACTACACAAACATAGCCAGATCGGAAGACCGGACAAGACGAGTCCATTTACTCTAATTCAATCACCATTAAGTTAATCTTGTTTGGAATTTTTCATTGTCAATCTCTGGCCTGGTCTGGTTCATCCAGAACAAAGTAACCAAGTTAGGACGCAAACTGGTTACTAATAACTTCGGGATAGTTTGATCATTAGTTTGAGAGAGAAAAAAAAGGAGGAAATCTTAAGTATTGTAAATTGTAATACATTGGTAGCCCAATACAGAGAGTACATTTTGCACTGGAAATTAATATTAATGGATAATAGTATATACTATATCCGTGTAATACAAACAAGATTATGAGAAGTAAAAATCTTCTAGGTCAACTTATGCTTCTATTAATTTCAATAGATAATGAGACGTAGCCCCTCAGTGAGGGGAACACATGGTTTCTCATATATGAACCCATTCTTTGCTCAAAAGAAAATATTTATCTTCGAGAAAATTTGAAAGGAATGCAAATAAACATAAATTACAAAGAAAGACAAGTCTAATCCTACTAATAACCTTTATAATTTTATGTAGGATAATGTACAAGAAAAGCTATGAACAGATATCATGCGTGGCCTACTTAAACAATTAGCAACAAAAAGTATGTCTGAACATCTGGAGCTAACCTATATATTGCATTAACCATGATGCATTTTTCTGAGACAAGTTAAGCAGGTTGATAGGGATGTCCAGGTGGACAAAGATATCAAGTAGTTGTGTGTTAAAGATCAACCAGGTCATAGAACCAACCTAGAGAATCAAACTTGATTGTCTCCAAAAAGGTCATGTGATTTATGTAATAAGGAAAAAACTATGGAGTGAGGGAATTAAGATTAGCTATGGACTTCACTCAGTACACCGATAATATGCTTAAAGATAAATGAATAGGGCAATAATCTATTATAGTAATAAAATTGCAAGATGGTAATTGTTAGAAACCAATGTTTTAGAAAGCGGGAAACGGGAGGCGTGCGGACGGCACCTTGTGGCCGTTTGAGCGCCAGGTGGGCGCTCAAGCGAGTGCTTTTTGAAAAAGCGGGTGCTGAAGTTATTATATAATTTGATAGAAATTACACATATTTATATACCAATAACATATTCTAGGGAACTTTAAAACATATCTGAACACCCTCCAGTTCCACAACATAATAGATCACCCGAATAGTTTATGTATAATGTATAAAAATATGCTAATATACATTAGGTACAAGAATACAATTGCAATTAACATATAATGTACTAATGTATGTTATGTATTATACAATCATTTATATGTATTATACAATCATTTATCATGCAATATATGTACAACAAAAACATGTTAATTATGCTACAGCATAACAGCAGTAATGTAATGTACTAATATAATATTATTAAACATACGGATGTCAGCAAATAATTATTGAGAAACGAAATGGAGTATAGCAACAATGCCAGGAAATGAGAAAAAGCAAAAAAAACACAAATAATTTATGTATAATGTATTATGTTAATATATGTCTTTACTTACTGTCCTGTTATTTTACTTTTCTATTTGGACCTACATGTAATTGTTCCACTAATATATATATATATATATATATATATCAGTGTACACACATTGTGTAACCCTACGCTTCCTCAATTTGTTTAGTCTCATGGTACCAGAGCAGGTTTAGATCCAGAGAGTCGTCGCTCCTTCTCTCCCTCCCTCCCTCCCTTTCTCTCTCCCACCCCCCCCGCCCCGCCGACCGGCCCCAGCGGCAACAACAACAGCGTCGGGCGCCGCCGTCGGGCAGCCAGCAGCGCGGGCACCAGCCGCCACCGCCGGCCGGCGGGCCAGCCCCTGCCCGGGCGTTGTCGGTGCTGCTCCATGCAGCTTGCTCCCGTGACGTGATCTACTCATAGCCACCCTCCGATATGTCGGATCCCGGACACTGGTCTGAAGGTTCGTCTTCGGATCCGCTTCCTGCCTTCCCGTGTAGGCCTTTGAGCCACCGGGTTTTTTGCTGCGCCTCGGCGTAGCCCGTATGTAACTAGTCCATCCAGTCCTTCCACTGTGCCTACTGTCGCCTAGTTGAGGAACTAGGTGGTCGTGTTTCTGCCTGTGCTTGCTTGTTTTTCTCACCGTCGGTGATTGGTGTTGTGCCTGTTATGGCATCTTCACATGAGGATCTGCGTCGTCAGGTTACTACTGTTATGCTGGATGGGCGAAACTACCAGCACTGGGTATGTTCTATGTAGATTTATGTTAAATCTCAAGAGAAACTATCGCATTTGACGCGTGATCCGCCTCCTGTGCCTGCAGCCAATGCCGACTCCAAGGATGTCAAAACGTATGATGACTGGGTCAAAGATGATTCTACTGTGATGACCTGGATTCTCAATAGCAGTGAGACAAAAAATTAGTGTCACCTTACTATATTTGCCTACAGCAAAGCAGATGTGGGATCAACTTGCTAGTACTTACTCTCACAGCCAGAATCTGAAGAAAGTCTTTGATATCAACAAGCAACTGAGCCGTCTACACTTCTCGGGATCTGATCTTACTGACTATTTTTCTGCCTTCAAGGGACTCTGGGGAGAATTGGAGGCCTACCATCTCTTGTCTACTGACTTGGCTACCATGCAACGTCAACGCCAGGAGTTGTAGGTAGTTCAGTTCCTTTGTGGGTTACCTGAATCATATGTTGGGGTTGTGGATCATATCCTTGCTAGTGATCCACTACCTACTCTACAGAGTGCCTTTCAGCGTCTACAACGACTGCCGTCATCCTCATCTGAGTCACCTTCTAATACTGGCGATAATACTGCTCTTGTTGCTATGTCCGGCCGTGGTCGTGGCCGCGGATGTGGTCGTTCTCACGAAACTCGTCCTCCTCTTAGTGTTGGGAGGGGGAGGAGTTCTTCTGGACGTGGAGCACCCTCTGGTCCTCCCAATGCTACTCGCCCTCAAACTGGTCAACGGTTTTATAGCTTCTGTGGACAGTCTAATCATATTGAAGAAAAATACTGGGAGAAATATGGAAAGCCTGTCTAAGCTAATGCAGCTTGTGATGCCCATGCTACCTCTGAGGTAGTGTCACAGCCTACTGCCACTTATGCATCTAGCTCTACTACTGTTGACTTCATCCATTCTAAGGTGGAGCATCTACTGCTCGAGCGTACTGGATCATCCTCTGGAGCTGCCACTGGAACTCATGTTGCTACATATTCTGGTTGTGATACTGCTTTCATCACTGCCCCCTCGCCTAGTACTGGTAATAAAAAAATGGGTGATTGATTCAGGTGCATCGTCTCATATATCTGGAAATCGGTCTTTGTTTAAAACCTTATCTAGACCGGTCTCTAATTCTTCTGTTATGCTTGCGGATGGCTCCAAGACTGTTGTAGCTGGGATTGGAGACATAATCTCTCAATTTTTGTTAAAATCTTCTCTATATGTGCCTCGATTTCCACCGAACTTATTATCTGTTAGCAAAATTGTACATAGCTTGAACTGCAGTCTCACATTCATTCTTGGTACTTGTACTTTTCAGGACCTTCGCACGAGGATGAAGATTGGTGGGGGGCATCAGCTTGGCGCTAGCTTCAGCTCTACCTTCATCAGTTTCAGCTTTGCAGTGGCACTACAGACTTGGACACCCATCTTCTGAAAAATTAAAGCATGTTATCTCTGGTGTAGTAACGCACGGTTTTCAGTGCGAGTCGTGTCAGTTAGGGAAACAATCTACAACTGTCTTTCCTAAACGGTCCCAGATTAGCAGTAAAAACATTTTTGATCTTGTTTATTCAGATGTATGGGGTCTGTATCATGTTCCAAGTTTGTCTGGCAATAAATACTTTATTTTGTTTATTGATGATTTCTCTCGTGCCACTTGGTTGTTTATGTTGAAAAATTGGTCTCAAGTGCTATCTACAATAAAATTCTTTTTTGCTGAAATAAAAACTCAATATTTTGTGTCTATTAAAATTTTGAGAACCGACAATGCTTTGGAGTTTGTTCAGAAAGAAGTTGGATTGTTTTGTCGATCTGTGGGTAGTATTCATCAGACATCGTGTGCCTATACACCTCAACAAAATGGAGTTGCAGAAAGGAAAAATAGGCATTTACTTGAGGTTGCTAGAACTATAATGTTGCATTCTAATGTACCTAGGCATTTTTGGCCAGAAGCTATCTTAACTGTCTGTTTTCTGATTAATAGAATGTCGTCTTCTGTTATTGGCAACAAGATTCCTGTTCAAGTTCTATAGCCTAATGTAACTCTATTTTCTGTACCTCCACGGATATTTGGCTCTACTTGTTTTGTGCGGTTACTTGGACCAAACTATGATAAATTATCTCCTGGAGCAGAAAAATGTATTTTCTTGGGTTATTCTCGTACTCAAAAAGGGTATCGGTGCTATAGTCCTACTGCGAAAAAATGGTTCACGAGTAGTGATGTAGTTTTTTTTAAGATACACCTTTTTATTCTGCTGAAGGAGATACCCTGGATTCTGATATAATCACAGCACCATTGTCTGTCATAACTGATTGCACTTCTGATACTTCATATGCTGAAACTACTACTCCTCCACTTATTGTGTATAAAGGCAGGAACATGTCCCAACCTGCTCAAGACCCCCCCATACATCACTAATCTTCTCCTCACGAAGGTCCTACTCCTGCTGAGGTACATTCTGACCTAGATCTGCCTATTGCTCTCAGAAAAGGCACTCGTTCTTGTACTTCTCATAATATTGCTAATCATGTTTCTACTGTACACCTGAATATTCATGCTAGTAACTTTGTGGTTGCTCTATCTGCTATTGTTGTTCCCAAGACTGTCCATGATGCCTTACAAAGCACAGCTTGGATGACTGCCATGAAAGAGGAGATGACTGCTCTTACTGATAGAGGAACTTGGGAGCTTATCCACCTCCTGAGTGCAAACCTGTTGGCTGCAGATGGGTCTATGCTGTCAAGTATCAGCCTGATGGAACAGTGGAACGTCTGAAGGCACGGCTGGTTGCAAAAGGGTATACTCAAACTTATGGAATTGACTATTTTGAGACGTTTTTACCTATTGCCAGACTTAACTCTGTCAGAGTTCTTTCTATTGCTATTAACTTAGATTTGCCTCTTATTCAACTGGATGTTAAAAATGCCTTCCTGTATGGGGATCTTCAAGAAGAGGTTTATATGGAACAACCTCCTGGGTTTGTTGCTCAGGGGGAGTGACATAAAGTCTGCAGATTAAAAAAATCTATTTATGGGCTCAAATAGAGTCCTCGGGCATGGTTTGATAAGCTGAGTAAAATCCTGACTGCTTTTGGTTTTCTGAGGTCACAGGTTGATCATTCAGTCTTTACGAAAAAGACTTCTTCTGGAATTGTGATTCTAATTGTTTATGTTGATGATATTGTTTTATCTGGCAGTGATCATTCTAAGATTCAGGCTACTAAAACACACTTGTGCAAACATTTTGCTACTAAAGATCTGGGGAGGCTAAGATATTTTCTGGGCGTTGAGGCATCTAAGACTTCGAATGCTCTTGTCTTATCTCAGAGGAAGTATGTTCTAGACCTGTTACAGGAGACTGGGATGCTTGGTGCACGTCCTGCTGATACTACTCTGGATCCTAATATTAATTGGGATGATGATTCTTCTCCTATGTTTCCAGACAGTAAAAAATATAGGAGACTGATTGGCAAGATGATTTATCTGACTGTTACCAGAGCTGATATATCTACCGTTGTTGGTCTTCTTAGCAAGTACCTGGATAAGCCTAGACAGTGTCACTAAGATGCTCTATGTAATATTCTGAGATATCTTAAGAAATCACCTAGCAAAGGCCTCTACTATAGAAAGCATGGACACTGTTCTCTGGAAGGATATTCTGATTCTGATTATGCTGGGAGTAAGATTGACAGAAAATCTACTTCAGGCTACTGTACTTATGTTGGAGGTAATCTGGTCACTTGGAGAAGTAAAAAGAAAAATGTTGTTGCCAGATCCAGTGCTGAAGTTGAATACAGGGCGATGGCCCACACTGCTTGTGAGCTCCTATGGGTACAATCTCTTTTGAAAGACTTTGGAGTTGAGTCTTCTGCTGCTATCCCTATGCACTGTGACAATAAAGCTGCTATCTTCATTGCTAATAATCCTATATATCATGAGCGCACAAAGCATATTGAAGTTGATTGTCACTTCATTCGAGAGACTATCTTATCTGGCAAGATTTGCACTCCTTTCACTCGCTCAGAAGATCAAGTTGTTGATATGTTTACAAGCTGCTAGCCAAGAAACATTTCAACTCGCTTGTGGACAAGTTGGGCATGATTGATATCTATGTTCCAACTTGAGGGGGAGTGTTAATATATGTCTTTACTTACTGTCATGTTATTTTACTTTTCTATTTGGACCTACATGTAATTGTTCCACTAATATATATATCAGGGTACACACATTGTGTAACCCTACGCTTCCTCAATTTGTTTAGTCTCATATCAAACTATATGAATATTCATTAGGTGGAAAAATACAATATGCAATTGGCATATAACATACTAACTACTAATGTATCTTATGTATTATAGAATCATCTATCATACAGTATATGTACAACAAAAATGTATTGATTATGCTGCAGCAGCAATGTAATGTACTAATATACTAGTACAATGTTATCAAACATACTCATGTCAGCAAATAAAACGTAATAGAGTATAGTAGCATTACCAGAAAATGAGAAGAAAAAATAATTGGGCCTGAATTTGGCTGCCCAGACCAAAAGCTGGTCCAAGCGGCCGCTCAAAACTGACCTTCAGGCGTGCACTCGAGCAGGTGAAGCAGGCTCTAAGCGGCCGCTTAATGGCAATCCGCCTGAACAGCCGCTTCAGTGCTGTTTGGAGCGCCCAGGCCTTGCTGCCGCTTGAGCGGGCGCTCCGGCCGCTTTTATAAACACTGTTAGAAACTTAGAAGTAAAGGAGATATTAAGTCATGCAATACGGCCATGTGTCTATTAGTGCAATCAAGTTGGAGTCTGTAGAAAACAGCCACGGCAGTCATTCTTATTATTGATAAAGGAGCAGAGCCCTCTACCATATATAGGAGATACAAGGAACTATAAAAACCCTATGCGTCTAATGCACTTAAAACCACATTACAAGAAACTAAATATATATGTATGGGTAAAATAATACATAAAGCAATATACAGAAGATAAAAAAGAATATATAGAAGACACATATATATATCTCAATACTCCCCCTCTGGAGCATAGATATCTATCATGCCAAGCTTGAAGCATAACTTTTGAACCCTTTTTCCAGAAAGGGGCTGAGTAAAGATGTCAGCAGTTTGTTCTTCAATCGGTTAGAAGGGAGTTGTTATCTTATTTATCATCATAGCATCACGAAGGAAATGGAAGTCCACCAAAATGTGTTTGGTCCTTTCATAAAAGGGGATTGTTGACAATCAAGATAGTTGTCAGAGTATCACTGTACATCGGAATAGCATATGTAATAGGAACCCAAAATCCGATAGAAGGGATTCAATCCACAAAAGCTCACAATTAGTATGTGCCATCATGGTACTCAGATTCAGCAGCGGATCTAGCAACAACATATTTTTCTTGTTGTGCCAGGCAACTAGATTACAACCCACAAAGGTGCAATACCCAGAGGTCAGCCATCTATCAAATTTGTAGCATGCATAGTATACATCAGAATTACCCGTAACATTCAAATTCCCATTCCTTTTATAGAATAATCCCTGACCATGAGCAGTCTTCAATTATCTCAAGACTCAACAAGTTGCATCCTAGTGACTATAGGGCAATCCATAAATTGACTGAGGACTCCCACAGCAAAGCAGATATATGGCCTGGACAGTGAGATACAGGAGCTTCCCAACAAGGCGTTTGTAGTGGAACTTATTGTCCAGAAGTTGAGTAGTTTCTGTCCAGAAGTTTAAGGTGTGATCCATAGGAGAAACAGCATGTCGGCACCCAAGCAACCCTGTCTCAATTAATGCATCTAGGGTGTACTTCTGAGATAAAGACACTCCTCTTTTACATTGTCAGACCTTATACCCAAAAATGACCACAGACAAACTAGATCTTTGGTAAAAGAAAGTGATGCATGAGATACTTTTTTGTTTCACTATACATATATCATCACTTCCAGAAAAAATGATATCAACAACATATACAATAAGAACGATGATGCCAATATTAGTGGTTTTAGTAAAAAAAAATGATCACACTAAGAACGAGGAAAACCAAAATGTATCTAGTATAAGAGAAAATTTATCAAACCACGCCAGGGGACTTTGTTTTAGGCCATAGATAGCCTTCTTCATAATACAAACTTTCCCATAAATCTCTCCCTAAGCAACATACCCTGGAGGTTGGTCCATATAAACGGTTTCCTACAAGTCCCCACATAACAAGGCATTTTTGACATCCAATTGACATAACTGTCGGCCCTGATTCACAGCAACAATAGAGGTGAGAATGTGCACGGAATTTTTGATTTGAAACAACTTTCCTATCCCTATCTCAGTCATGGGGCTTGTTTCCCAACTGCTTCTTCTTCCTCTAGACTTAGGGAGAAAAAGTTTCAAAATAGTCAATCATGTTGGTTAAATTGGACATTATTAAACCATTTGTTTTGATGATGACAAACATTTCATTTTTGTGGATCTAACTTGTTACTTGAGTGTTTCAGGGATAAAACAAATAAGGAAGTGGATAGTTGAAGATCAATATAAATTGGAAGATCAACATGCTTAGATTACTTTTATTTTCATGATTGTACTCAATGTAAAAACTTGTACAAGTATATAATGTACAAGTACATAGATATCATGTAAATCAAGCGTTAGATCTTCCCTATCCACTCACAACACTTAGATAGATCCTCCCCTAAGAAAGAATCACAATTACACATTGATACACACACTTAGTAGATGATTCAACATATTTAAACAGGGATATTCTCGGTCGACAAACTTCTCGACCGAGACACTCTCAGTCGACAAAATTCTCGACCAAGAATCACCTTAGTCTAACACACGAGCACTGATCAATGACCTGCACATGTAACCCTAAATCAACCCTCAATCGACAAATTTCTCGACCGAGAGTAGACCTTCCAGCAGGTTCTATAGACGTTAGACTGAGTTGAAAAAGTGGTTGGTAGTTGGAAATGAACGTTGCAATACATTCTGTTAGAATTGTCCCACACCGCTGAGCTCTGGGAAAGGTTCTGGGCTTATAAGGTGTGTGGTCCCTTCACCCATTGCCAATTGGTTTTGGGTTGAATACCACACATTCTAATATGGTCTCAGAGCGGACCCCATGAGACAAGTGTGAGGACCACACCCTACCTAAAAAAAAAGAACAAGTGCAAGCACACAAAAGTGGCTGCACTTGAGGGGGGATGTTAGAATTGTCCCACACCGCTGAGCTCTGGGAAAGGTCCTGGGCTTATAAGGTGTGTGGTCCCTTCACCCATTGCCAATTGGTTTTGGGTTGAATACCACACATTCTAATACATTCATTCCAAACCCTCCCTCGGTCGAAGAAATGCTCGACCGAGACACACTCGGTCGACAAATTTCTCGACTGAGAAAGGTTCTGGACTGCACTTTTCAGCACAAACAACTAGTCGTTGCAATGTAATTTATAGACACCTAACGGCTAGTTGAGCACTAAGAACACCCTAGAAAGTGTCTAGAACGTCCCTAGGCCCTTGTAAGCTATTCCTATAAATAGGACATGCCTTAGGACACCCAAATCACTTGTGCATACAATCACACTTGAGATTCATTCTTAATGAGCAACAAGCAAAGCTACACCTGCAATTTGTTTCTTTGAGCTCTACATTAGTGTCCTATAGCCTAGTATCTCCTAGCCACCACAATACCACGTTCATCTATAGTTGATAGGAGATCAATACGCTTGATATAGGATCAAAGCGTTGTACTCGTTGGTAACATTGTTTCTTTCTTCCAATCTTGTTCCTTTTATTGTATTTTGTTCTCCTTGACTACTCCTCGGTTGGAGGCTGTTGAAAGGAGGTTCGTGGAGCTACTTCAAGGTGGTGAAGGTTGCTCCCGGTGACTTGGAGTTACTTCAGAAGGCTGCCTCAAGGATTGAAGCTACTTCAGGTGAAGGCTACTTCAAGGGGGTCTTGGAGTTACTTCAGAAGGTTGCTTCTAGGAGGATTGAGGCTACTTCAGGTGAAGGCTATTTCAAGGGTGTAGGAAAGCAATTGTATTTTATGTAACATCCTCACGAGGTAATAAAATAAATTGCTTTCAAAATCCCGGTTGGAGACAATCGGGTAGTGGATTGACTACCTTAGATTTCTAAGGTAGGAACCACTCTATATCCTTGTGTCTTCCTTGTTTCCTCCTACTTTTTTTCAAGTGTTTAAATTGTTTTAAAAACTCCAAAAAGCACTATTCACCCCCCCCCTCTAGATCTTTCAAATTCTAGATTCGTGTGTGTATCCTTTCGCGACAAGTTTGGTGTTTAAACATTCAACAGTTTCATCAGAAAAATACTTGATAGTAAAGACCCATCGATAGCCAGCAGTATGACTACCTGAAGGAAGATCAACAAGATTCCATTACCCTAGATTTGAGACCATGCATCTCCTCACCCACTAACCCACGGCTTGTTTCCACCCAGAGTCTAACTGCCTCTGGAACAAATTTAGGGATAGAAATAGAACATGATGTTGACGTAAACTGTGCCAACAAAGTTTTAAGATGAGCTGTAGTTACATGACAATCGTCACTTTCCCTGCCTGCGTCGTTTCCTGTACCCGAGCATTGGTCTTTTCGCCGCCACTACTGCCTGCCATCTTGTCGTTGCAACTGCTGCCTCGCTTCCGCCAATCACCTGCCTCTCCTGCTGCCAACCTGTGTTGCCCCTATGCCCGCCTCCACTCCAGTTTCCTTCGGTCCCTGCCTCATGCCCCTGGCTACAGCAGCCATCCCCGGCCAATATTTACCATCGCAGCCCCTTGCCATCGCCTTTTGCCCCCACGCCAAGGGCGGTGGACAGGAAGCAAAATTGGTCGGGGATGGCTGCTGTAGCCAGGGGCATGAGGCAGCAGGGACCGAAGGAAACTGGAACGGATGCGGGTATAGGGGCAGCGCAGGTTGGCAGCAGCAGAGGCGGGTTATTAGCAGAAGCGAGGCAGTAGTTGCAGCGACAAGATGGTGGGCAGTAGTGGCGGCAAAAGGACCAATGCTCGGGTATAGGAGACGACACAGGCAGGGAAAGTGACGATCATGCCCCTAGCTACAGCCCTGCTGCCTCATGCCTCTGGCTACAACAGCCATCCCCGGCCAATTTTGCCGCCGCCGCAGCCCCTTGCTATCGCCACTTGCCCCCGCGCCCGCCGATGCCTGCCCATGTGCCGCAAAATTGGCAGGGGATGGCTGTTGTAGCCAGGGGCATGAGGCAGCAAGGACCAAAGGAAACTGGAGCGGAGGCGGGCATAGGGGCAACACAGGTTGGCAGCAGCAGAGGCAGGTGATTGGCGAAAGCAAGGCAGTAGTTGCAGCGACAAGATGGCGGGCAGTAGTGGCGGCAAAAAGGACCAGTGCTCGGGTATAGAAGACAATCATGCCCCTGGCTACAGCCCTGCTGCCTCATGCCCCGGGCTACAGCAGCCATCCCCGACCAATTTTGCCGTCGTCGTAGCCCCTTGCCATCGCCACTTGCCCCTGCGCCCGCCGCTGCCTGCCCATGTGTCGCCGCCAAGCGGCTTTGTTGCATGTTACGCCGCCAAGCACTGTTGGTGCCCTCCAGCTTCCTGCGACCGCAACCTCTACATGTCCTTGTTAGTGCATCGCCGCCACCCACAGTAGTTGTTGTTGTCTCTATCTTCTTCCGTCGCCACTAGCTACTATCAAGCCAGCCCCCCCCCAACCCTAGTTCCTCACCGCAACCCATCTACTTCCTACTGCCCGACGTTACCCACTGCTTCCTACCCAATTGCGGCCACCTACCACTGCTCTATCTCGCTACCAAACAGCCCTTCATGCATAAAAAAAATTTGCCCCTCAATATATTTTTCTACTACCCCATATAAACTCTACATATTTGTGCTAATCGGATCCATTTTGTAGCCTACGGGCTAAACAAATCCCCTTTTCGGGTCGGAGAGCGATCCGTTCATTTTTCTACCCAGATCTACCTAATCGGGTCATTTTGCACTTTGACTCGCATTATCGGTTACCTCCTCTACATATTTGCCTATACAACCCTTGCCTCTACCATTGCTTTTGACTCTCCACTCCAACCACTCTCTTGATTCTTTTCGTGGTTGGCGTGAGGGGGAGAATAGAGGATGAAGAGTAGAGGGAGAGACAAGATGGAGGAGAGATGAAGGAAGAGAATTTAGTATGTTGCTACATGCATCTTCATGCCACTTGTTACTACTGATATATGGATCCTTCTGCTGCTATATGGTGTTTCTTTTGCGTCTATATGGATTCTTCTTTTGTTATGTGGATTGTTCATGATTGTGTTGCTGCTATTATTGCTTATCCATCATTTACCTCGTCTGCTGCTACATATTGGGACACCATTGTTGCTACTTGTGCTATGATTAGCACATTTTACCATCTGCTTTGTGCTTTTGCACTATCTGTTGTTCGTGCTTTATTTTTGCACGTTGATTTTCTACTGTGGACCCGCACTCTCTGGACTTTGACGTGTGCTACTGTGGTGGATATTGTATGAAGAGGGGAGATGATGAAGATCTTTGTTGCTAACTTTACATGGAGCTTGCATATTGGAATTAGTTATTTGTTAGCTACTCTGTCCACTAGTCTTATATATGCCTACGTCGTCGACTGTTGCTTTTGTGCGCCAGCACTCTCTTGCATGTCCGTGTTTTAACACGTTGACTCTCTTTTTGCCCATGCCTTGTGTGCATGTCGACTCCCTACATTTGTGTGCCAGCACTCTCTGGTTCGTCCGTGCTCTGTTTCGCACGTTGACCCGTCTGTACTTTATTTGTACGTTGACTACTACTATTGTTGTGACCCAACACTCTCTGGGTTGCGACCTTAGTGATGAGATGAAGACCATGTTGCTTTCATACTTTTGCTCCAGATGATCATGTTGCTGCTTATTTCTGCTCCAGATGATCGAGAAGCTTTTGCGACCTACTTGCTTGGAGTATCTACGTAAGGGGGAGTGTTTGAGTGCTTAATTGTAATATTGAGGGGGAGGAATTTCTTGTATGGGCTTGGTTTATCTTTTTTTTTTGCTTCTTTGTTTTCTAGTTTGACTCTTTGTTTGCAAGCTAATCTGGGATTCTCCCAACTTCAGCTTGAGGGGGAGCGTTAGAGAGTCTGTTTATTATTGTTATTATTGTCTTTATAATATGGGCCCAAGTATGTCTTGGCCCATTAGGGTTAACTTGTGTCATGTATGCTTCCCTGTTCTCCTATATATAGGAGTAGGGTTTCTCTTATCCAATACATCGAATAGCTTTCTTTTACTTTCCCAGAATACTTTTGTGGGAGGCAACAAATTTACTTGGAGAAGGCAAGAAAGAAGGCATGGTTGCCAGGTCTAGTGCAGAATGTTAGTATCGTGCGATGAAACATGCCACTCGTGAGCTTATATGGATTACATCTCTCATCTTAGACTTTGGTTATGGTGTTGCATATTCTCTCTATGTATTGTGATAATAGTGTGGCTAGTTTTATTGCTAGGATCATGTCTTTTGTGAGACGATAAAGCATGCTGAAGTAGATTGCCATTTTCTTTGTGATGCAACAATGACTAAGATCTACTCTTCTACCTACTTAAGAACAACCAGTAGACATATTCCAAGCCAGGCCCATGAGGAAGAGGACATGTACTACGCTATAGGTTGAGCAAAATAGGCATTTATGCTCCATCTTGAGGGGGGTATTGATATATATTTTGTATATCTTTTTAATATTAGGTTTATTTGTTCCACTGTAATTTGGGCCTAAGTGTGTTCGGCTGATTACGGTTTTTTTCCATCCCTTTCTCTCCTATATTTAGGAAAGGGGTTTGTCTAATAACAATATAGAATGATAGATTTTTTGCTACAAAAAAGGAGATCTCCTCACCAATTACATATGTATGATGGGATCGAAGCCTTTGTAACAAAAGTCTCTGACTTTTAAAAAAAATGGCATTTTTACAATGTAATTTGCTCCTGAATGTTCAACACGACCTCCTGAATGTTCAACACGATTAATATGTTTGTCATTGATTTTTCACAACTTTTTACGATTTTCCCACTTCACGGTTTTTATGATCTTCACGATCTTTCGTGACTTTTCACGATTTTTCTCTTTGATGTCACTTGCTCTTCTTTTACGAAACTGCATATAGAAAACTCTCAATATACACTAAACCTCTAAAACCCACTCTCCTGATAGTCCATGTTCTTGCATTGTCTTTTCCTGCACTTCCGTCTGTTGATCTTCCGCCCATGCTGCTCCTAGAAATTGTCGCCCTCTTCCCCATTTCCATTGCTTTCAAATAGAAAATTGTCGGCCTAGCACCCAGCACCTGCTACCTTTTCAAGCACTTGTTGTTGCCTATTGCCCACACTCCCACCACTGTTATCATTTTTTGGGCTGAAATTGATGTGTTGCTGTATCTTTTGTTTACATGTGTCGCATCTTACAGTCTATCACAACTCTCGCTACCCTTTGCAATTACTGCAACCCCCTAAACCTCTGCAAGTCTTCTTTCCTCACAATCTCTCCCTTAATACTTGTGTTGCCCCTGTATAGCCTATGCCTATTGCTAACCGGATCCTTAATCGGATCTGGTCGCACAAGTTTATCTTTGTGGGTTGTGTAAAGAACTATCCATTTTTCTATCTAGGCCCGTCTGATTGGGTCATGTAGCACATTGACTCGCATTATCGCTGTGAAACAACCTGCTTCCCGGTCGATACCATCGACAGGAGGTCGATGGTATCGAGATTATCAAAGCTACCGGACAACAGTCCGTCGATACCATCGACGTCCATGTCGATGGTATCGAGATTATCACAGCCACCGGACAACAGTCCCTCGATACCATCGACATCCATATCGATGGTATCGACAGAACATCAGAGGCGGAAACCGACGATATGCCACTTGACTGTATTTTTATTATATCATTTGTTTTATTGTTTTTCTAGGTTTTACTCCTTTGTACCACCTTGTATCTTACCCTAATATATAAAAAGGAGTGAGACGGCTATTGCCCTCACACACAAGAGTTGCACCTTGCAGCCGCCAACGTTGTTCGTCCTCCTTCTCTCTCGCTAACATGGTATCAGAGCAAGGTTTGCTCTAGGCCGTTGTCTCTCTCCACCGGTTGTTCCTCTCTTCCTCCTTATTCCTTCTTGCCCGCCGGATCTTCCCCTTCCTCCGGATCTTCTCACCGCGGCACCGACAGCAGTAGCTGCGGCTGAGCCGCCGCACGGCGTGCAGCCGTAATCCGCCGCCTTGAGGATCTTCGGGTAATCCAACGGCGATCTAAAATCTAAACTAGAGGACTAGTCTCTCCACAGTTATTCTCCTAGTCACACATCCTCCATGTGTGATTAGGAAAATCATCCGGAGGCTATGAATGCGTCAGTAACATATTTCTATTTTTTTTCTTGGGTGATGTGTATCTCTCCATCACCTCAGTTTTCTTTGTGGCGTGTATCAATCCGTCACATAGTCCCGTTTTGTAATGGGGGGTATCAAGACACCTATGATCTACAACGAGGTGTCACCTATCACCTCCATCAAGCTCGACGGGAAGAATTTTCTTCTATGGATGAATGTTGTCCACACTGTCCTGGAGTCTCGTGACAAGGCGGGACATGTTGACTCAGGTCCTCTGGCCTCTACTGACAAAGGATATGCTGAATGGAAGCGTCATGATAGTCTCGTGAAGACTTGGTTGTAGAACAGCATGGAACCTACTATTGCGGCAAGGTTCATGTTCTATTCAACAGGTAAGGAGATATGGGACGCAGTGAAGCAGCATTATTCTCAAGAAAAAAATGCGCTTCGCCAATTCATGATCTATGATCGTTTGTTTGCTGAGAGGCAGGGTGAAAAATCTCTTGAGGAGTACTTTGGAGCTATTCAGGCACTTGCTCAAGAGTTGAGCTCATGGAACGCAACTTCGGCGAAGTTGGCCGAAACTTCGAGCTTCGAAGGTTGGCGAAGTCGAAGCCCCAATACTTCGGGTCCGTCTCAACTTCGAGGCAACATTTCATGAACTTCGACGAAGTTGTTTTTTTTCTGTACAAAATGGTCCAAAATTCGTCGATGTCAGCGAAGTTTCGGCGAAGTAGCCGATGTTGGGCCGAAGTTTAGACGGTCAGGCCCAGTTAGCACAAAAGCCTCAAGTTGGCTATTTTAAGTTGATGACTTGCACGAGGAGCCTCACATTTGCTCTTTGCAAGTCTTGGACGAGCTGATGTGTCTGCTGGAGAGCTTCTTTGCTGTTGTTGAGAAGGTAAGTCCCATATCTCCTCCTTTTTCTTTGTTTTTTCAATTCTAAATAAAAACAACTACCACTAACTCTTAAATACTCCATTCTCTACTACTTTCCCTATACATATATACATAATATGTAGATCTAATGATCCGAAATTAGTATTTTTACATGCACAAACTGTTAATTAGTAATATTTAGGTGAATATAGCCTAGATCTTACCTTAATCTACTAAGATCTAGCCTAAATCTAACTACATCTAGCTTAGATCTAGCTTAGATCTACTTAGATCTAGCTTAGATCTACTTAGATCTAGCATAGATCTAGCTAATATTTACTTAGATCTTGTATTATTACAACAAAATATCATAAAACAAATATGAAAAATAATGTTTTTATGAATTTCGTTTTACATAAATATTATATACTTTAATTTTGCATTAATTAGATTTAGAGTTAGAAAATTCGTAATATTGTATTATAGTTAGTTAATGAGTAATTTGCTGACTTTAACTACAATATTTGCAACATATATAATAATTTTAGTAAATATTAATATTATTTATCAATTTTCAGATATAAATAAATTATATTTTTCAAATTTCAACCTATATTTAATAATTTCAGGAATTATTAGTAATTATTTATTACTTAATTAAAAAAATTCAGTTCTAAAAATGTATGATTTTCTACCAAGTTAGTAGTACTCAGTTAGTTAACTTAGTCCCACACTCCCACTTATTTGCCTAATATCTAATAATGAGTTAATCCCACTATTTATCTAATATTTGTTTCTTTTAATTTATTGTGTGCAGGTTTTTTGTGACTGAAGATATGGGTATTTTGTGGGTGCTACTTGTTTTAATGGTTGGTTCAGGTCGTGATGGTGGAGGAGGTGATGGTGGAGGAGGTGAAGGTGGAGGTGGTGAGTCAGGGGGGAAAGTTGACCCTGCATGGATGTATTGTGAAATGGTTGATGGAACTAGGCAAAAAACCAAGTGCAATTTCTGCAAGAAAACTATAATGAGTGGTGGGATTTCTAGGTTCAAAAAGCACTTGGTGGGAGGGGATAAAAATGTTGCAAAGTGTAGAGATTGCCCAAATCAAATAAGAAAAATTGTTTCCAAGCAACTCAATCAAAAAGATCTAAAACACATGGAAGACAAGATTAGAGATGCAAGGTTCAAAGAGCTGATGTTCGGTGCATCGATACCATGAAATGTAGTTGAATTAGAAGATGATGATGATGATGATGCAATGAGACATGCACTAAAAAGATCGAGAATGGAGGAGGCAATTAGACAAGAAGAAGAAAGACAATTTTATGAAACCCGACGTGGTTTTGGCCCATCTGATTTCAATGTTGGTGGTGGCAGTGGAAGCCGTCCAACAAATGTTGTCAATTTAGAAAGCATAGAAATGCAGGGTTTGAGGACCAACAGCATGAGATATACTTCTTCTGAATCAGGGTTTCGTAAACAAAGTCATAAGCAGAAAAGTTTGACAGGTATGTGGAAGAATGCAAAAGATGTTGTGGGACAGGCGATAGGAAAATTTATATTTGCTAGTGGTATTGCTCCCAATGTGGCACAAGGCCCTTACATGCAACATATGATAGATGTTGTCGCTGAACATGGACGAGGAGTCAAATCACCAACTGCACATGACTTAATGAACAAATATCTTCCGCAGGAGAAACTTCAGCTAGAGCAGTGGATTGAGGAGATGAAACAAAAAAGTGGAAAATTTTTGGGTTGACACTCATGTGTGATGGCTGGACAAGTGGTACAAAGACACAGATTATCAACTTCATGGCATATTGTGACGGTGATACATTTTTCATAAAATCAGTTGATGCATCTCGCCACATCAAAGACCACAGGTACCTTGCAAAATTGATTAAAGGTGCGATAAAATATGTTGGAAAAGAGAATGTTTTACAAATTTGCACTGACAATGGGCCAAATTTCAAAAAAGCTGAAAAAACAGTTGAAGAGTCTTCAAATTACAACTTATTTTGGACGCCATGTGTTGCACACTGCATTGATCTAATTTTGAAAGATTTTGGAAAATTAGATCTTTTTAAATATGTAATGCCTAGGGCAACAAGAATTACAAAATTTATATATAATCGCTCTTACCTACTTGTAATGATGCGAAGCAAAGAGTATTGTGGAGGAGACATAGTAAGACCAGGCATTACAAGATTTGCAAGCAACTATATCGCTTTGCAAAGCTTAAAGCAAAGACGAAAAGGTTTAAAAAGGATTTTTGTTTCTGAAGAGTGGGCCAAACACCCTGATAGTAAATCTGACAGAGCCAAAGAAGTGGTGAAAATTTTGAATGATGACTACTTCTGGACTAGAGTGACCAAAGCTGTAAAGATAATGGATCCCATAGTACATGTCTTGCGCATGGTGGATGGTGATAAGAATGCCACCATGCCCTACATCTATGAGGCAATGCGCCTTATGAGAGATAAAGTTGAAGAAGCTGCAACTAATGCCAAGGCACAATTCCTAAAAGTTGTGGATGAACGATGGGATGGTATGCTTCTACACCCATTGCATAAAGTGGGTAAGGATGTGCCATTGCATTTAGGTCTTAGTGTTTGTTAGTCATCTAATATTTTCTAACTTTTGTGTCCTTATATGTGCAGCTTATTTTTTAAACCCAAGGTTTCAATACAAAAATGACATTGGGAGAAGAGGAGACTTGGTAATGGGTCTCCAAGAAGTGATAGATAAGCTCTTTGATAACAAAGATGACGCTATTCGAGCTGTTGCACAAGTATGGATAGTCATAGTACATAATTCTTTATTATAAATTATTATAAAATGTTAATCTAATTCTTTCATTGTCCAACTACAACCAATTACTAGATAAAACCATTCAGAGAAGCATCTGGTCTGTTTGGGCTACCGGCGGCTATCTATTCAAGGGAAAAACTTTCTCCTAGTAAAGAATTACATGATTGGTTATGTTTGATATCATAATAATGAATGGTTCACTTGTCCACTTATTGATCATTGAACATTCTTTATTTTTTACAGCTGATTGGTGGATGAATTATGGTTGTGAATGTGAAGAATTGAGATCGGTAACAGTTAAAGTTTTGTCCCAAACAGTAGCAGCAGGTGGTTGCGAAAGAAATTGGTCAACCTTCAACTTGATTCACACAAAAAGAAGAAATAGGTTGTCTGCCTCACGTCTTCATGACTTGGTGTTTGTACACTATAATATGAAGTTGAAGCAAAGACACACACAAGAATCATTGAGGAACCCAACAAGCAATGTCGACATTGATCCTCTTGATTGGGCGTATGTCTACGCTGACAGGGGTGACGATGAAGACCCATTACAAGCATGGTTGAACAATACTACTGAGCCTTTACTTGATGAAGGGCGTCCAGGTGGGTGGCCTAATGCCACAATTGCAGGGGCAATGGGGGTTGATGTAGATGAATATCAACAAAGTGAGGGAGCACAAGCAGATCAGACCACTCTTGGAGTGGAAGAAGACAACACACATATTGATAAAGATGATTTTTGGCAAGGTCTACCTGAGGATGAACCAGATGCCTCATCAGGTTCCACCACTCCAGAGCCCTCAGGTGGTGATGATGGGGGCAACACTCCTGATAGCTATATAAGAGGAGATACGCCGCCACATAGAACACCATTTCCTCGCCCTCAACCTCAACAACAACGTCAACAATAATATGAGAGTGGTAGTGGTACTCAAAGACCGACAGATCAAACCTACCAAATAAAGGGAAAGGGTAAAGCTCCACAACAACAACTAGATTCATTGTCAACATGCTACGAGAATTGGTATCCACAGGGTCAAGGACATGTGCCTCAACCTGTTTATCATGCACCTTACAACACTGACAATATCACAGAATCAATTGGAAGTCTCTCATTGGGAGGTCAATCGGGAGCAATGGGAAGCACCTTTGTGGATGATTTATTGGGCTTTACTGGGCCTACTTCTAGAGGATTTTATCAACAAGAACCCGTTCCTGGATATTATGGTGGTGATTCAGAAGGAACTTATGGAAGTCGGGTTTCCCATAGAACTGATAATGAATCATATAGTTACTTAGGCCCTGGATATGCCCCTGATCCTTTTGCAGCTACAACTGACACTACATCAGGTGTTCAGAGTCACTACTATCCACCAATGGCACAACCCGAGCCCCCACCACAACCTAACATACATGTACCCCCTTCTGATTCTGATGCAGAAAGGCCGCCCCATATACCAAAATTTTACAACTTCACACCAGGATCTCTTGCCTCCAGATATCCAACACAGCTTGCATTGTATACAAGATTTGGATATTTGTCAGAAATATCCCATGAAGATTTTGCTGCATATGTGCATGATTATGAGCTCAACCACTCTCAGCACACAACTTAGATGCAATATGCTATGAGAATTGATAATCAAATGTCACTACTGAGGCAGACTCAAGAAGCTCAACATTCAAGCCATGATTTTGGAAGGCATTCAGCTTTTTACTGAAGACATTTATTGGGTATGCACTTCATTTTAATGAATTGTAATCTATATCAGTATATTACTATATTTCATATGTAATATACGGAAGTATGAAGGATATTTGCTTGGAAAATGTATGCTGAAGTAGAGAATTGTATAAGAATTTGTATATTTTTATTTGCAAATGTAAAACATGATTATTGAGACTTGAGAACATTAGCAAGTGTGCACTGCATCATTTACTACTTTGTATTATCAACCTACCTAGCACTAGAGAGCCATGAATTGTGTTTTTTATGTCAAATTAATACATATGAATTAGAGTTAGAGCATAATTTGTAAGTTTCCAATCGAAGTTATGCATCATTTTGCTAAAAAAACACCATCGAAGTTTGTCGAAGTTTGCGTCTAAACTTCCTCGAAACTTCCTCGAAGTTTCCACAAACTTCCACTTCCACACCTGGCGAAGTCGAAACGAAGTCGAAGTCCTGCACCATGGTTGAGCTATTATCATCCAGTGACTGTCACTGAACAGATCAAGGACAGGGACGATCTAGTTACGGCTAAATTTTTATCCGGGCTTAACCCTTAGTGCAGATCCGCCCGGAGTGTCATTTTGGCTTCTGATAAATTACCCGATTTTGTGGAAGCCTATTCAAGAACACAACAATCTATCTTTGAGTCTGCTACTCTTGATCATGTTATATTTTCTGGGGAGTCTCATGCATCCGTATCTGCTGCGGTACGAGGGGGACGAACTGGTATGGGCAGAGGACGTGGGACACGTCCTAAGTGCACTTTCTGTGACAAATTGAGACATATAGTGGAGAAGTGTTGGAAGAAACATGGGAGACCTGCTGCACCACCTGTAGGGACAGCTCATTATGCCACTACTACATATTCCTCTTCTTCTTCTGTTGTGGGAACTACTTCTGGAACTGGTATCACTCTTACTCAAGAGGAGTATGATCGGTTTATTCAGGCTACACAACACATGAGTATGGGATCATCATCATCATTGTCAGTAAGCCTGGCATCTACTGCGAGTAATCAGGCTACATCTCTCATAGCTTCTGGCTCTACTTCATCTTGGGTGGTTGATTCTGGCGCGTCACAGCACATGACTGGTATGAGGAGATTGCTCCACACTATTGACTCGTATATCCCTCACAAATCTGTTACACTGGCAGATGGTTCAGTGAGGAGAGCGTTAGCTAGTGGATCTGTCCCTCTAACACCCAAGATTGATCTCAAATCTGTACACTTTGTGCCTGAATTTCCTTTTAATCTTCTTTCTGTTGCAAAACTGATTGACACTGTAAAATGTACCGTAACTTTTGGTCCTTGTTTTGTATTGCAGGATCTCAAGAGTATGAGGACGATTGGTGGGGGGCCTAGGAAAGGTGATCTCTACCTTTTCCATGGTGACAGTCTGCCTCGCCAAGTATCTGCTCCTGCTCCATCCGTCCTGTTGAGTGGTTCCCCCTTACTATGGCATTGCAGATATGGACATCCTTCCTTAGAGAGCCTGCGCAAGTTGGAACCAGAGTTGTCTCAAGTGTCATCTTTAGAGTGTCAGTCATGTCAGCTGGGAAAGCATCATAGGTTATCTTATCCCAGTCGTGTCAATTAACGGGCTTCTTGTCCTTTTGAGTTAGTCCATAGTGATGTGTGGGGTCCTGTCAAAGACCAGAGTTATAATGGTTTTCGTTACTTTATTTCCTTTGTGGATGATTTTTCTCGAATGACATGGATCTATCTTCTCAAAAGTCGAGAGTCTGTACTATCTATTGTGAAACATTTCCACACTGAAATAAAACTCCAGTTTGACTGCAATATAAAAATTCTTCAATCTGATAATGCTTTAGAGTATGTCCAAAAGGCTATGTCTGATTTTTGCAGCTCTGTAGGTATGATCCATCGCACATCGTGTCCTTACACCCCTCAGCAGAATGGGGTGGCTGAGTGGAAAAATCGCCATCTTCTTGATATTGCTCGATCTATTATGTTCCAATCCAATGTACCTAAGAAATTATGGTCTGAAGCTCTTTTAACTGCTTGTTTCTTAATTAATAGACAATCATCCTCAGTTCTTAAAGGACAGACTCCCTTCTCTGTGTTGCGACCCACGGACCAACCTTTTTCTCTTCCCCTTAGAGTGTTTGGTTGCACTTCCTTTGTCCATCATGTTGACCCTAAAGCAGACAAACTTTCTCCTAGGTCTGTTAAAACTTTGTTCCTTGGTTACTCTAGTACTAGCAAAAGATACAAGTGTTATTGTCCTAGTCTTCGTCGGATGTTTGTGTCTAGGGATGTTATCTTCCATGAGACCACTCTATATTTCTCTGATGCTATAAGGGGGAGCAATTGAGAGAGGGAGTGCCACCAACTTTTCAGAGTGATAGAGTGGCACCATCTGTGCAGAGTGAGGGAAAGCCACCCATCATTCCTGATTATACTTTTATTCCGGATGAGCAAGCAACAGGCAGGCCTGTTATTAAGCATTACCCACATGTTTATAGTAGGCGAGGCAGACCAGAACCAGAAATGGTAGTGACACCAGTCTCTGAGCCTTCATCTTCGTCTTCTACTCATGGGATTCATGCAGAATCATCAGATCTTGACCTTCCTATTGTTGTTAGGAAAGGTACTCGTTCTTGTACTATTAGACATCCTATTACAAATGTGTGTTGTCTGTCCCACTTATCTAAGCAGGCCCGCGCATTTGCTATTGGGATTGATTTTGTTGATATACCAAGGAATCACTATGATGCTATGAAGGACAGTGGTTGGAAACAGGCAATGCAGAATGAAATGTCAGCTCTTTTGCATAATGCCACATGGGATCTTGTTGAATTACCTACAGGGAAGAAAGTTATGGGTTGCATATGGGTTTTCACCATCAAACATAATCCGAATGGATCTGTTGAGAGGTTGAAGGCCAGGTTGGTGGCAAAAGGCTACACACAGACCTATGGAGTTGATTTCTTTGAGACTTTCTCTAGTAGCTCGTTTAAATTCTGTGCGAATTATTATTTCTTTGGCTACTACTTTTGATTGGCCCCTATTTTAGCTTGATGTTAAGAATGTCTTTCTACATGGTAACCTCCAGGAAGAGGTATATATGGAGCAACCTCCTGGGTTTGTTGCTCAGGGGGAGTGTCAGAAGGTTTGTAAATTGAAGAAAGCCATATATGGTTTGAAACAGTCTCCTCGAGCGTGGTTTGACAAGTTCAGTGAGGTTGTACTCCAGATGGGCTTTTCTCGCTCTATGACTGATCACTCTTTATTCTATTCTAGCTCTTCATGTGGCTCTATCATTATGGCAGTATATGTTGATGGCATAGTTATTACTGGAAGTGATTCTGCAGGCATATCTCGTGTGAAGGAAGGGTTGCAGAGACACTTCCAAACGAAGGATCTGGGTAAACTGAGATATTTTCTGGGCATTGAGGTGCTTCGATCTCATGCATGTATCAATCTATCTCATAGGAAATATGTGTTGGACTTACTACATGAGACAGGCATGACTGGATCTAAACCGGTATCTACTCCTATGGATTATCACACCAAGGAGACGGTTGATGATGTTGAGTACTCAGATCCAGGATATTACAGGAGAATAGTTGGCAAGCTAATATATCTGACTGTTACACGACCTGACATTTCTTTTGCTGTGGGAGTTGTGAGTCAACATATGCACTCACCACGACAGTCACACTAGACAGCAGTTTGCCGGATTCTGAGATATCTGAAGAGTGCTCCTGCTAAAGGGATCACATATTCCAAACCCAAGGTGCCTCCATCTACTTTGACTCTCACTGGGTACTCACATGTAGATTGGGCTGGTGATCATATTGATAGAAGATCTACATCAGGCTATTGTACCTTCCTAGGTGACCATTTGATTACTTGGAAAAGCAAAAAGCAGAATGTGGTAGCCAGATCCAGCACTGAGGCTGAATATCGTGCTATGGCCCATGCATGTTGTGAACTACAATGGGTCAAATCTGTTCTCTCTGAGTTAAAAATCACTATTATGCCTTCTATGGAGCTCAAGTGTGACAACCAGTCTGCTATACACATTGCCAGGAATCCTATCTTTCATGGGCGTACAAAGCATATAGAAGTTGATTGCCATTTTATTCATGATCAAATCAAAGATGGTAATATTGTGACACCATATGTCAAGTCTGAAGATCAACTGGCGGATATCTTGACAAAGCCTTTGGGTCCGGCAGCTTTTCAGAAATTATGTGGCAAGTTGGGAATACACGATGTGTACTCTCCAGCTTGAGGGGGAGTGTGAAACAACCTGCTTCCCGGTCGATACCATCGACATGAGGTCGATGGTATCGAGATTATCACAGCTACCGGACAACAGCCCGTCGATACCATCGACATCCATGTCGATAGATGTCGATGGTATCGAGATTATCACAGCCACCGGACAACAGTCTGTCGATACCATCGACATCCATGTCGATGGTATCGACAGAACATCAGAGGCGGAAACCGACGATCTGCCACTTGACTGTATTTTTATTATATCATTTGTTTTTTTGTTTTTCTAGATTTTACTCATTTATACCACCTTGTATCTTACCCTAATATATAAAAAGGAGTGAGACGGCTATTGCCCTCACACACAAGAGTTGCACCTTGCAGCCGCCAACGTTGTTCGTCTTCCTTCTCTCTCGTTAACAATCGCGTACTCTACTTTTTTAGTACATATACATTCCATCTACCATTGTTTTTGACTTTGCATCCCCAACCACTCTTTTTATTCTTTTCGTGATGAGCATGAGGGGGGAGAATTAGGAATATGAGTAAAGGGAATAGATAAGATGGAGAGATGAAGAAAGAGAAGAACAATTCATTTCCATTGCTATCTATATAGATCTTCATGCTATTTTTTGCTAGTGATTTTGCTTCTATATGCTTCTTAGAGCACTCGATATCTGGAGCTTATTTTTGCTATATTGCATATTGGCTTTTTATGGCCTTCTATTCGCCTATGTCTTCTACTTTCTGCTAATGTGATCCAACACTCTCTAGACTTCTATGTTCCAGCACTCCCTGGCTTGTCGTGCTTTGTTTGCACGTTAACTCGTCCCTGCTCTATTTGTATGTTGACTATTGTTGTTGTGACCCATCACTCTATGGGATGCGACGATAGCAACTATGATGAAGACTCTAACGCAAACTTGTGGTTGCTTACTACATCTTCAAATGTCACATCCTTCTGATTGAGAAGTTCCTGCATACCTGCTCTGGATTATCTACTTGAGGGGGAGTATTTGAGTGTTTGGGTGCTTTATCGTAATATTGAGGGGAGAAAATATTCTTGCATGGGTTTGGTTTATCTTTTTATTTTGCTTCTTTATTTTTTTATTTGTCTGTCTGTTTGCAAGCTGACTTGGGATTCTCCCAAGCTCTAGCTTGAAGTGGAATGTTAGAGAGTCTAGTTAATTAGTTAATTAAGTTGTTGGGTTTATTTGTAATATGGGCCCAATTGTGTTTTGGCCCATTAGGGTTACATCGGCTTCCTTGTACTTGCCTCCACTCCTATATATATAGGAGAGAGGTTTACTCTTTTATGAATAACACAAACATGGTTATATCCCTATTAAATCGTTCTCAACAATATTCTACCCTACTCGAGCTTGAGGGGGAGTGTTGAGTTAATTAGTTAATTGACAGATTATCTATTGAGTTATTGGAACTAACAGTGTCAACCCATTAGGGCTTGTGTCTAAGTCTGTAATTGTGCCCCCTGTCCTCTGTATAGGATTAGGGTTTTACTAATGCAAAACATCAAGTTGCCTCCTATTTTATTTCTAAAACTTGTACTTAAAACCTTGTCGATGACTAGAATTCAGTTCAATCACTATAATTAATTAAGCTTACACCCCTTAGCAAAACAAGGATACCTATAGTAAGAAATTCGTCTTAACTTCTATGTGCAAGTTTCTATACCATAATCATGGCTGTTAGGGTCAAATGCCTGAAAAGTTCAACCTGAAGTCCCATTTTTTCCATTTAAGATTATAAAATCGGATGTGGTTTTTGCTGACCCACCTTCAATAAAATGAAACCTATTCCCTCACGTTGGTTGTCAATGCTTCAGTGGAGTGGATTTTACTTCCATGCATACTAGTTTATCTATTGTTGTTAGCTTAATGTGCTTTTTCATTCTGTGACTGCTTCACAAGGCATTGTTACTTCTAACCTGCCTAATATTAACATTATTGCAGCAACTCCAGTTTCTTTGGGCCTTAGTGTTCCTGTTCCTGTATCAGTAAACAACATGCTTTAAGATATTAGCAATAAATCATGCACCTGAACGGACTTCCAATCCAACTTTCATGTCTGGTAAAAGAATAAAACTCTACCAGTGGCTTGTTACTTGTTAGTTAGTTCAAGTACCCAATAATACAAGAAACAGAAAGATCAGATGTCATAGTCAAAGTGAGCCCCTCATATTTGCAGCCAGCATTGCTTTATAATTAGGCTGTCTTGCATTCTCATATCTGTTTGAGAGGTACCATAAACATATGCATTAATAGTGTCTGATAGCATGCTTAAACTTAGAGATATAAGCAACAAATCATACGCCTGAACTAACTTCCCATCCAACTTTCAAGTCTGGTAAAAGAATAAAACTCTAGAGTGGCTTGTTAGTCCAAGTACCCAACAATGCAAGTAACAGAAAAATCTTCTGCGGAAATGTCAAAGTGAGCCCCCATATTTGCAGCCAGCATTGCTTTAGAACTAGGCTGTCTTGCATTCTTATATCTGTTTGTGATGTACTATAAACATATGCATCAATAGTGGCTGATAACATCCCTTTTCTGTAGTTATATGGTGCTCATATTAAACAGTGGTGGTCGAGCTATGAACTATATAAACATTAAAGTATTTCCATGATACTGGTGCTTTAAGCTCACAGCAGTTCAATTACCTAAGGTTAACATGATAACGAACCCCAGAGATGCTTGCACCACACAATAACCGTACATGATATGCAAACTGACTAATATTATTCTGAAGAAATATCCAGTAGCCTTTAAATTTTTGTGGTCGGTAGTTTTTGTAGTATTGGATTCATTCCTGTGCCCAAGGGCATATGAGTTAGACTTGTAACGATCAAGTAAGAACAGTATGATGTAAACAACTCCTCATTAAGCTGTTAAATGACAAGCTGGCTGTTGTTCTTGGTATATTAAACAAAGTTAAGACAAACTAATGCAGATAACATACTGACATACCACTGTGAGAATACCATCAAAAGAACTCAGCTCACTGTTGCTCATTGATGAAACCAATTCAAACGCTTGGCCTGCTTTCTGAGTAACTGTTACCTAAATGGTTACAATCAAAACGGTGACAAAAGCAATAGATATAGGATAAGGCAATAAGCAGTATGTATCAAACAAAAAACCATCAATGCCACAAATAAGAAATTATTATGTACTGTCTGGATATGTTGTTATATTAAAACTGTTTAATAAGAACGCTGATTGCAATTGGATCATTTATGCATTTAGAATATATATTTTCAGTTACGCAAGCAAGACTATATACACATGCAATTTTCATTTCTTCTAGAATTGCCACATTGACTTGCAACCCAATTTCCTAGATTCACTCACGTAATCAAACCAGCCAGATGGAAAAGAAGGATAATGTAGCATAAACCAACAAGGTAACAATTGAGGCAGAGGCGACGGCGGCGACAACAATTAAGGAAACGATGACGATGATGATGACGATGACGATGACGAAGACGACGACGATGACGATGGTGATGACGATGGCGATGGCGATGGCGATGGCGATGGCGATGGTGATGATGAGACGATGAAGTATTCGATATCAATGAGAGAGCTGAATTGAAAAGAAGGATCCATGCAGCATACATCAACATGGTAGCAACTAAGGCGGCGGCAACGATGATGGTGACAATAACGATGACGATGATGATGATGAGCGACGACGACGACGATGATGATGATGAAATTTTCAACTGAATGGAAAAGAAGGATCTATGCAGCATACAACAACATGTAGCAACTGAAGCAGCGGCAGCAGCGGTGACGGCAACGATTATGACTAATGACGATGACGCTATGGCAATGCCGACGGCAACGATGATGATGGTGATGGTGACAACAATTAGATGACTACGAAAGTACCGAAACAAAGACAGAGGACAATAACGCAGTCGAAGAGAAGGGTGACAACAGTGATGATTATCATCGTCGTCATCATCATCATCAAATGCCAGATTTCTTTTTGAATTTTAACTAATCATAATATGTTGTGCATCTCGATATGCGCTCTGAACTACTAGCAAGAAATTCCACCATGCTTTTGACCCAGTTTTCATTATAGGTGACAGGACACATTATCTAAGTCATCAGAATGCAAAGGGTATAAAATTGTGGTCTTTCGTAACATCCATACAGATTTTGATACTTTGTAATGCTTCTACCTTAAACCCCCTTATGATTGCATAATCCTAAACATTCCGATATACCTAGAATTATTAAAATTTTGATAAGTTAACATGACATAATTTGGTTTCAAAACTATACTGATGACAGTAATTGCATAATTAAAGCTGTTTTGAATATAGCAAAGACAAAAAGTGAATAAACCACCGATTACACTCACAAGTCTGACACTGTAAAAAACGAATTGCATATCAGTGCACAAATATTCAGAAGACCTTCTTAGCCCTTCTCCCTCTTCCCCATTCTTCATCATCTTTCACATCTTTCATTGTGGGGTCATTGTTGCCACCAACTCCACCATTGTGTCCACTATCTTTGAATGGACCACCAGTATGGCTATCTCTTTCCATCATCCCCTCTTCTTACCCACCCCACCACCCTTTCCTCTCCTTCCGTAAACTCCACCCACTATTATAAAAGGTATGTCTTAGACTCTAGGGCACCTAAGGTGAGGCAGTCCTGATTACACCTGGAGATGTGTGTCACCTACAGACAAGCAAGCACTTCCTTTTCATGAGACGATGACCTAAGATGTCAAAGCGTTGTCAAGACGTAAGCCTCAATTTTTTAGCTCCACTGGGCAATTTCCTTCAATAAGTAGTTGTTGGATTAGATTCAAGTTAGCATCTTCTCGTCTCCTCAAGTTAGCTAACTGCAAAACATGTGAGCAGAGTTACTTCTTAAGGAAACAGGGGGTGGAGCTCCTTTTTGTGTTCTAGTACTGTTGCACTTACTAAGAGGCAAGGATAAATTATTTTCCAAGTTTTTACTCATTCTTCTATTAGTCAAGAATTTGTTCCTGATTTGAGTTTGATTAATATATTATCCCATGACTACACCAACTATATTATGATCTAATCTTGATTTAACCCTAATTTCCTAGTTAGTTCAGTTTGTTTGGTATCTTAGCCATCTATGACATCCATTTATGATAAACCATGGTTTTTCACTTGTATGTGTTATAATTGTTATAATGTGTGTCTGATATATACATATGCATATATGTGTGTGACGTACAGCTTTGTGGCATGCATCTTGCCTCACTGGGACATGAGAAGAACAAGTAGTCTCAAACATTTGCATGCATATAGCTATTCTAGTGGCTAGTGCATGCAGTCAGTGGTAGAAGGAGGGGGTTGGTGGGGTTGTTTATGGCCAAACAAACTCGTAATGTGTGGCATAGGACACAAAGAAGCAAACACAGGTGGAAAATGAAGGAGAGAAGTGGGACTGTGGAAGAGGGAATTGATAATTAAGGTCAAGTGAAGGATGTCACAAGGTATCTGCTTTATCTGAGATATTATATTCATGTGAAGCCTTGCTTTGGTTATAACAACTTGGAAGCATGGGAAACCAAGTTGACACTATGTGGGTGTCCAAAGTAAGAAATTACAAGAGGACCAAAAGAAGGGAATTTGCATATAACACTCCCCCTAAAGCTAGAGCTTCCATAATGAAGATGACAGAAGTGCCTCCTAGCCAAGAGCTTTGTAAGGAGATCAGCAACCTGATACATAGTTCGCATATACAAAGTGGATATCCATTCCTTAAGTATAGCCTTCTGGAATATTAAAAGACGGCTAACAGTGGTATTAGATAAGAGAAACCCTGCTCCTATATATAGGAGGACAGGGAAGCGTACAAACATAAGACCAAGCCTTATGGGCCAAAACACTTAGGCCCATATTACAAACTAATAATAAAAACAATAACTAAATAACTCTCAACACTCCCCCTCAAGTTGAAGTTGGGAGAATCCCAAATCAGCTTGTAAACAGAGAGTTGGACTAAAAAACAAAGAAACAAAATATAAAACGATAAACCAAGCCCATACAAGAATTTTCTCCCCCTCAATATTACAATTAAGCACTCAAACTCTCAAACACTCCCCCTCAAGTAGATACTCCATAGCAGTAGATATCTTGGTAGGCATGAAGGCTTCTTGATCATCATAGTGGCATCTGGAGCAAAAGAAAGAATAGCAGATAAGCACCAAGTCTTCATCACAGTCGTCGTCGTAGTATCCATAGAGCAATGGATCACAAATCCTAGAGAGTGCTAGGTCACAAGAAGCAACAACAGTCAACATGCAAACAAAGCACGGACGAACAGAGAGTCAACATGCACAAAGCACGGACAAGCCAACGAGTGTTGGCACACAGAAGCAAAGATCGACGACGTAGGCAAATAGCAGACTAATGTACAAAATAGCAGGCAAATACATAGATCCAATATGCAATGTAGACGAAGCTCCATGTAAAGTCACAACAAAAGTCTTCATCATCTTCCCTCTTCATAAAATTTCCATCACAATAGTGGGCATCAAAGTCCAGAGAGTGTTGGTCCACAGAGCCTAGAGAATGTTGGTCCACAGTAGAAAGTCAACGTGCAAAAATAGAGCATGGACAGCAAATAGTGCAAAAGCACAAAGCAGCAGGTAAAATGTACTAATCATAGCACAAGTAGCAACAATGACGTCCCAATATGTATCTTCATAGCAGGAGACGAGGTAGATGATGAATAAGCAATAATAACAGCAGAAAGCACCACATAGTAGCAAAACTATCATGTAATATATGTAGCACGAGATCCATAGAACAACAGTAAAACGTGGCATGAAAATGCACATAGCAGCGTAACTAAATTCTTCATTTCTTCTTCCCTCATCTCTCCTCGCATCTCATCTCTTCATCTTTTCCTCTCTTCTATTTCTCCCCCTCACACCAACCACTGAGAAGATCAAGGGTTGGGGTGGACAAACACAAGTTCCATTAGATTCAGGGAATGAAACAAAAAGAGGTGCAAGTAGTGTAAAAACCTCACACATAATCAATATGTAGACCATAGTGCGCAGATTATCCAAGGAGGCAGTCATCTTAGCGGTATAGCAGCAATAGCACTAGAGCAATAGCAGCGACATAAATAAATGGCACTAGTAGCAGCAGTAAAAAGGCAAATCGCAGCAATGCAATTGCAGCAGCAGTTGAGGGCTTAAAGGCCAAAGTATTTCAAACCAGTAGCAGAAAAGGAGAGCACTCAGCAATGAAAACGTCAGAAAAAAAATATTGTACAGCAGACACGCTGCTACAGTATCAGTGGCATCATAGAGGTTAGAAAATGAAACTCCAGCTCATTCCATAGAGATATGATTGTTTGGCAGCTAGGGTAGGAGATGTTCAAGACATAGACGACCCAAATGGAGCAGGTCCTAAGGAGAGGCAACACCTTAGTAGGCCGTAATGGAGCCGGAGATCAGGAGCACGGACAGACTAGTAAAAACTGCCAAAAAATATGCAATAACTCCTTCTCCAAGGCATGCGGAAGACTCTCACCCTCTCCTAGAAGTCGCTAAGGGGTTGAGGAAGAGAAGGGGGCACTGGAGGCAGGAAAAAACCATGAAGGAGAGGGTTGGATGCTCCCAAAACCCCGTCATGCTACAGTTTTGTATTGTAGCAATATGCCAGAATTGAAGGAATAGGAAACCATGCGCAGCAGCAAGTGAAAGGGAGCATCAACGGCAGCAAAAAGGAGATGAAGGAGCAATAGAAGTTATGGAATGAAAGAGTGGACAAGGCCTGCGGACGGCCAAGAAAGAAGGTGTGGCCGCCCGCCGGCTGTGGCTCTCTCTTTTCTCCCTTTTACTTGACGGCTAAGGTTTTGGATCTCTGCTCTGATACCATCTGGAATATTAAAAGACGGCTAATCGTTGTATTAGATAAGAGAAACCATGCTCCTATATATAGGAGGACAGGGAAGCGTACAAACATAAGACCAACCCTAATGGGCCAAAACACTTAGGCCCATATTACAAACTAATAATAAAAACAATAACTAAATAACTCTCAACAAGCCTCACATAGGAAACACCCAGAAAAACCCAACAGCTTTAGCTAGGTAGGAAGAGAGACCAACTCTCAAGTGTTTCTATCATATAGGGCTTTTATGTCATCCTCCATAGTGTTCCTCCAACATAGATGTGTGAGTGCTTAATCATTAGCTTCGGAAAAGATATAGTAGAGAGAGCCTTAGTGACAATAGAGAAACTGGGGTTAATGTGCTCAAAAATGAAAAAATCAACAATCAGATGAGAAATGCAGCCTTGCTTTCCCTTCCTGCAAGGCAATGGAAAAACAAAATATGTCAATGTGTCAGTAGACTTCTCAGGCACAAGATCTAGCACATTATTAAGGGCATCAAACAGCACAAAAAGAGCACAAACCATCATTCAGAGAAGCGGTATGTAGTGAACGGGCAGAGAAGACAACGCATGTGTCGTACACGGGAGCATATGCACTTTTGAAAAAAAAATTAATAAACTAATTATCTATAGTTATAAAATGATGCATTGAGCTTATAAATCAATATTATAAAATTTAATCATGTAATTAATGGATTATATATACTTAAATGTAAACCTACTAACATGCATGTATGAATGTTTATATACGTGTATATATGTATATATATGGAATGTGTGTAATATATGTACAAATATATGTGTAGAGCATGTGTATAAATGTGAATAAATCAAATGTATTCATAAATATACAATTACTTTGGTATATCTAGGTATATTATCTATATGTATATTATATATGTATGGATACATATGAATATGTTATTGGAAAATAATTTGGAAATAATATAGACAATATATTCATGATGTGTTTGATGCAAGAGAAACCCCCTCTTAAATGTAGGAGAGGTAGACACAATCCTAGACCCAGTGAATTAAAAAACGGCCCAGGCGGCCGCTTAATCGGCCATGACCCTCATCCGCCTAATTTAGCCCCTAAGCGCCCGCTTAATCATTTTGAACATAATCGCCAGCTTTTTGCCCGCCTCACCCGCTTTTGTTTAAAAATCCTAATGTAAGCATCTAACATTAATTAATTACATAGTCCAAGTAGTGTTGACTATAATATATGAAACTTGTATACATTAAATGTTCTATGATATAGCTAGTCCTAATTTAGAATGCATACTTTGTGTGTAAGCTGTAATAATTGGGTATTGTTGTAATGCATCTAAGTAAATATCATATTGCTCTATTATACTTCTAATGCATGATTAGTTTTACTGATTTCCTTGCTGCTTTCAGTGATTAATGATTGGTACTACTGGTTAGTATCACTTTAATGATTACTTTAATTCAATAATTCATAGTTTGTTATTTACAATTACTGATCTGCTTGCTGATTTTAGGGATTAGAGATACTGATTAATAGTAAAGTATTGATGAATACTTAGTTAATTACTGATTTGCTGATTAGATATGTATAGAAGTTCCTTATAAATATATTTTTTATATACACATACATGTAATTTTGTATAAAAATATATAAAATTTAGACATCCGCTTTTTCAAAAATTGCCCGCTTAATCGCCCGCCTACCGCTTAATCGGTTACAGGGTGCTGTCCGCACGCCTCCCGCTTCCCGCTTTCTGATACCTTGCCTAGACCTAAGGAACTCCATTAGACTAGCTGACTTATTAGACTCTGCCTTATATGGGCTTATAGACACAAACCCATCAAAATGACTTAATATCTCCTTTTTACTTCTAACTCTCGTCCTCAAGTTGTATCATGGGAGAATCACATGTCCAAGCTTGCACATAGACGAGATGGGCCTAAACATTGGGCGAAAAATAAAAGCAAATATGAACATGATAGATAGCAATGAAGATGTACTTTGCACGACGTGTGCACTCCCCCTCAATACGCTTTCCTTGGACTTTGATATTCTTGACATTTTTTATGCTCCCCTTGAAGTAGATAATTGTAGAATCAATAGGTTGACTGGAAAGGTTGAGCCCTAACCATGTTAGAACTTGTATCTGGGGTAGAAGACATGGAACAAGCATGCATATTTATTTGAGACTCAGAATCATCAACCAGTCAATATCGTCATTGAAGCAGTTTCCAGATGAAGACTACTACCCGAATGACATGTGGTATTCAAGACAAAACTGTGGTAAGAAGATGATGTTGCAGTAGATGGTCAACATGCTTGACAATGCACGGATAGACATGCTGGAAATTTTGACGATGAAGCCAAACAAATGATGTTTTGCAAAGGACAGGTGTGTGGGATCGGCATACAACCAACGATGCAAATACTCCAAGATGCTTCCAATGCTTAGACGACTGATGAGTCGCTCGATTGGGATGACCAAGACGTAGCCAAGGGTTCCAAATACGCCTCATGTATCAAATCAAAGAAGTCAGAGACAACACACATGAGAAATCATCTTCTCGCCTAACAATTAGCAGAGAAGACTGGTGGTGCCAACTCAAAAGTTAAACGGCTTGACTTGACATTGGCATTGAAATCTAAACTAGGGATGACGCATAAACAACCTGAAGTTCCAAGATAGTAGATAATATGCATGAGATAGCATCACAAATTCCTTTTCTATCTCTTGGCTCTTTCTTCATCTGTTGGTCCTCTCTCTTCTCAACTCTTCATCTCTTATCTTCTCTCGTTCGGACTCTTCATTTCTCCCCTTCTCTCTTCTGAACTCTCCATCTCTTTACTTCTCCTCAAAATCATTCTTCTCTTCTCATCTCCATTCTGTTTTCCCCTCCTTTATGTTCCCCCCCACATCAACCATAAAGAGACAGCATAAGTGGTTGGTGTGAAGAAAGAGAAAGACAAACTCCCATATGACAAGAGTACAAGACTTTGATGGAAGTAGAGAATATGGGTGTGAAATGAGAAAGATTTGCTTGACATGATTGGAGAAGTTACATGTTTGATGCGTACATGGCTTGAGAATATTGTACCCATTACGGGTTTGATGCTTTAAGAGATGAACCTTGCACTTGAAGAAATCGACCTCACGCCTAAGAGAGCTTGACTTCATGCTTCCAGAGAGAATGTTTTGAAATTGATACCATGCCCCTTGATTTGCGGATCCAACTCTATGGTGAGTTGGTTGGGGGTTGCAGGGAGTAGTGCCACTCTGCGTGGGGGTTTCATGTCGACAGCCCCCTAGAAAAAAACTTGAATAGAGATAGCTTGCAGCAGGATGTACATCAATGCAACATGAGTTTTAGACCATTGACACCGTGTGACTTAGAGGACACAACGTGTAACTTCGTGGACACGTCATGGCGAACTGCATTTGGACTTCTTGACCTCAAACAAGATGTATCCATAGGGACACGACATGAAGGGCAGATGATACATTGTGTTTCGATCGGGCAGGAGAAACTCTAGTGGCACCATGGCATGTGAATGGGCTGACATGCCGTGTCCCCCACCGCCCAGACAGGAGAAACTCTAGAGGAACCATGACATGTGAATGGATTGACATGTTGTGTCTGTTGCAGTCAAGGTAAGACAAACCCTAGCGGCAACAGCCAAGAAAAAGAACTGACACAACCTGTTGCTAATTCATGGATAGTGAGGACAACTGCGGTGGAGGCTGACGCATCATATCCTTTGACTAACATAGCATGTCTCTGACTGCTGGAGCATGACGACTGCTTTTAGATTGTGATCCCAGGGCCCAACAGGCCATGTCGATTGATTGAGTCATATCACTGTTATTTGGAGCGTGATGGTTGTTGTTGGATAAATTTTTGGAACGAGAAGGGAGAGTCCTTCATCCTTGACTTGTAGGCGTGTTGGGGATGTCGTGGCTGGACTTGTTGGAGCCAACAACAACTAGATTCGTCAGTGATGTAGAGACCCGGAAGAAGGTGGAGACTTTTATCCCTTTTTGCGTGATGTCATGACGAGATTTGATCGTATGGTTGTGGAGCATCTCAATGTCGAGGAGCGAAACAAGGGGAAGTATTGGACACCTTGGACTAGTAGAATGAGATATGCAACAGAGTTGTTGGAAGTTGTAGAAGTGTTAGAGAAGATTATGTAGACATGACAGCTATGATGAGACGGAGTTGGTCATGTGGATGACGAAGATGAAAACGGAGACGGACCTGTGGACAACCAACCAAAACAAGTGGTTGCTAGCGGGCAAAAGAACTTCTTGCTTTCTCTTTAGGGCTAAGATCTCTGAAGAGATTGTTTTGATACCATGTTATTGGAAAATAAAGGGGAGATAATATAGATTGTTGGAGAATATTAGTATTTAGTCTAATGGGTCTATATGTAATATGGGCCAAGTGTGTCTTGGCTCACTAGGATTTTGTCTAATCTATATATCTCCCTCTTCCATATATAGGAGAGGGGTTTGCCCATCTATTTAAAAAACACACAGACAAGGGAATTTTCCCCACTCTAGTTTGTAGATGGTAGCAGAGCAGAGATCTAAAACCCTAGCCCTCTAGTATGAAGGAGAAAAGAAAGAGTAGTGGTCGGCAGGCAGTTACCCCTTCTCCCTTCTTGGTCACTCGCAGGTCCTATCCACTCTTCCCTTCCATGGCTTCTACTGCCTCTCTTGCTTTTTCTTGATCTTCCCTTCTACTATTGTTGATGCTTTTGCCTTTTTTGGATCTTCTTGGTTGCTCTCTTCATTTGCCACTCTCTCCTAATCATCAACGCATACCTAATAACCAGCTTCTCTAGACACAAACAATGCGTTCACATCTGTATGCATGGCTGACATCACCAATGCCTCGGCCCCTGTGTCCTTCAACAAACGCCTACCTAAGACAGAGATTTTTGGATTTAGCTATCTAGCGCAACAGTTTCACGATCTCAATCCCCTCGTTGTTTCAATCCCATAAGCATCGGCAAAGCACCAGCATTAGCAATCCTCAGTTCTTCGTAACGTCGTTGGTACTAGGGAGTGTGGGATCCATCCAATTCATTGTGAGCAAAGGGGGCATGGTGGCCACAGTTACAATTGTCAACCTCCACTCATATGTATGCTAGGATCAGTGTCCAAATACGCATAAAAGCACTTGACGTGCTCTCTCACTTGGTTGGCATCTATCGATTTGTTGTCACTGGTCATATGTCTCGTTCAAAAAGGACCAAGTCGTTATGGAGCTCCTAATGGACTTTTAGATTGATCTCATTCCTTGCATAGCCGCCACTTTGTTGCATGCATCTACCCACTTCATGCCTCCCGATCACTACCAAATATAACCAGAAATACATATAGCCCTACAACCCTCAATAAATTGCATGCCTAATGCTAATTAGATCTTTAATCGGAAAAAAAACTGTCAGGGCCGGATAAATCTCCCTTTTCGGATTGCATAACAAATCATTTTTTCTACCCTAAATATATGTAATAGTGGTCGATTTTTACATCAACTCGCATTATCGGTTTATCTCATCCACATATAGAGATACTAACCTACCTATCTACTACCCAAACCTTTAGTTATAACTCTCCACCCCTACCACTCTCTTTATTGTATTTGTGGTTGGCTTGAGGGTCAAAGTATAGGAAGAGATGAGATGAAGAATGGAGAGAACAGAGAAAGAATTTATTTTTGTTGTGATCAATTTGTCTTCTTGCTTTTATGTATTTTGTGGATCTTTATGTTGCTATATATTATGTGGATCCACTGCTATATATTATATGGAACTTTATTTTGTTGCTATTATACGAGGATCTTTCTATTATATTTGTTTCTTAGAGAGCATGTGAAGTTCTTTTCACTAGTTCTATCTACTAATATATATTACATGGAGAGTTTGTGGAGCTTTTCTCTGGTGTACTTGTTGCTACTATGCATCTTGAAGTTTGTTTCCTATGTGTTGATTTGCACAAGAGGTTGTTCATTCTGCCTTTGTCATCTCTACTGCCATGCTTCTCCGTGTTTTATACATGTCGACTACTTTACTTGTGTTCCAACACTCTCTGGCTTGTCTGTGAATTATGCATGTCAACTACTTGTGTTCCAATGCTCTCTGGCTTGTCTGTGAATTATGCATGTCAACTACTTTATTTGTGTTCTATTATATGTGCTTCTTAGAGAGCATGTGAAGTTCTTTTCTCTAGTGCTATCTACTAATATTTACTTCATAGAGAGTTTGTAGAGCTTCTTTTCTCTGGTGATACTTGCTGCTACTATGCATCTTGAGTTTGTTTCCTACGTGTTGATTTGCACAAGAGGTTGTTCATTTTGCCTTTATCATCTCTATTGCCATGCTTCTCTGCGTTTTGTACATGTTGACTGCTCGTATTCCAACACTCCTCTGACTTGTCTGTGAATTATGCATGTCGACTACTTTATCTGTGTTCCAGCACTCTCTGTCTAGTCCATGTTGTGTAACACACGTTAACTTACTCTATAGACCAGCACTCTCTGGACTTTACTATTTGTGACCTAGCACTCTTTGGACTACTGAACAATGCTAGAGATTGAGATGATGCCACTTGTTGCTATGTATTGCTACTCCAGATGCATTTGTTATGCTACTTCTCCTTATCGGTCTTGGAGTTATTTACTTATGGGGAGTGTTAAAGAGTCACCTATTATTGGCATTATATCCTACTTGCTCCCTCACTAGTTGCTCAAAGATCAACTGAAGACTGACCGATTGTTGATGCTAATATTACCAGGTTAAGGAGAAGTATAAGAGAATTTTGAGAGCTTGATTGTAAAATTGAGTGATAGTTATTTATGGGCTTCGTTTTATCTTTCTAGTCAAGTTCCTTGTTTTAGTTTTGTGACAGAGTCAGGAATTGCAGAAGGCTCAGGGTTGCACAACGTGTGCACCCTCATATATATATATTACTGAGACAATTACAGAGAGGTCCATATATAAAGGAAAATAACAAAACCAATAACATGCTATGTAAAACAGGAAATATATATAATGTAACACTCCCCCTCAAGTTGGAGCATAGATGTCAATCATGCCCAACTTGTCCAGCAGCGTGCAGAACTGTTTCTTCGCCAAGAGCTTGGTGAAGATATCAGCAACTTGGTCTTCAGATCTTGTGAATGGAGTGCATATCTTGCCAGCAAGAATAGATTCTCTGATAAAGTGGCAGTCAACTTCAATATGTTTGGTGCGCTCATGATAGACAGGATTATTTGCAATGAAGATGGCAGCTCTGTTATCACAATGCATAGGAATGGCCGATGAAGACTCAATCCCAAATTCTTTCAGAAGAGAACGCACCCACAGCAACTCACAAGCAGTATGAGCCATTGCCCTGTACTCAGCCTCAGCACTAGATCTGGCCACTACATTCTGTTTCTTGCTTCTCCAAGTGACAAGATTGCCCCCTACAAAGGTACAGTAGCCAGAAGTAGATTTTCTATCAACTTTGCTGCCTGCATAATCAGAATCAGAATACCCTTCAAGAACACAGTGCTCATTCTTTTTATAATGAAGTCCCTTGCCAGGTGATTTTTTTAAGTATCTTAAGACTTGGCATGCAGCATCCCAGTGGCATTGTCTGGGTTTGTCAAGGTATCTGCTAAGAAGACCCACTGCAGTAGCAATATCAGGACGAGTAACAGTTAAATATATCAATTTACCAATCAGCCTCCTGAATTTTTTATGATCAGTAAACATAGCAGAGGAATCATCATCCCAATTGACATTGGGATCAAGAGGAGTATCTGCAGGTCTCGCACCAAGCATACCAGTCTCCTGCAGGATATCAAAAACATACTTTCTCTGCGAAAGAACCAAGGCATTAGAGTTTCTAGAAACTTCTATGCCAAGAAAGTACCGAAGTCTGCCTAGATCTTTGGTAGCAAAATGCTTGCCCAAATGATCTTTGGTAGCCTGAATACCAAGAGTGTCGCTGCCAGAATTAATAATGTCATCAACATATACAATCAGAACAGTAATACCAACAGAAGTCTTTTTTGTGAATACAGAATGGTCAACTTGTGACCTCAGAAAGCCAAAATCAATCATGATCCTGCTCAACTTATCAAACCAGGCACGAGGACTCTGCTTGAGCCCATAGATAGACTTCTTAAGCCTGCATACTTTGTGAGACTCCCCCTGAGCAACAAACCCAGGAGGTTGCTCCATATACACCTCCTCCTGTAAGTCACCATACAGAAAAGCATTTTTCACATCAAGCTGCATGAGAGGCCAGTTTAGATTCACAGCAACAGATAAAAGAATCCGGACAGAGTTAAGGCGGGCTACCGGAGAAAAAGTCTCAAAATAATCAATGCCATATGTCTGAGTATAGCCCTTCGCAACAAGCCTTGCCTTCAACCTCTCAACCGTACCATCGGGTTGATATTTGACTGCATAAACCCACCTGCAGCCTACAGGCTTACACTGAGGAGGTGGATCCACCAGCTCCCAAGTGTCTCTGTCAGTAAGAGCAAGCATCTCATCATTCATAGCAGATGTCCAAGCTGTACTTTTCAAAGCTTCCTGAACATTCTTAGGAACAGCCACAGCAGATAAGGCAGATACAAAATTGCTGGAATGAGTATTTAGATGAGCAGTAGACACACACTGAGCAATGCTATGAGAAGTGCAAGAACGAGTACCCTTACGGAGTGCAATAGGTATGTCAAGATCAGAGTGTACCTCAAGAGTAGCAGAACCTTCAGGAGGAGAAGATTGGTTGTCTTGGGGGGGGGGGGGGGGGGGGGGGTACTTGTGTGGAAGGTGCTTTATTCCTGCGATGATAAATAATAAGAGGGTCTTGCTTTGCAGTAATCTCAGTATCAGTGCGGTCAGGCATACAGTCAGAAATAACAGGTAAAGGAGGAGCCAGAATATCTGTCTGCAAACTATCTCCTGCTGAAGAATAATACGGTTTATCCTCAAAAAAGACAACATCATTACTGGTAAACCACTTCCGAGTGTTGGGATTATAACATCTGTAACCCTTTTGAGTGCGAGAATAGCCCAAAAAATGCATTTAGCAGCTCGAGGAGATAGCTTATCAGAAGTAGGTCCAAGCAACCGAACAAAGCAGGTACACCCAAAAATTCTAGGAGGCACAGGAAACAGGGAGATGTCAGGGTGCAAAACCTGGATGGGAATTTTATTTCCAATAACAGACGATGGCATCCTATTAATCAGAAAACATGCAGTCAAGATAGCTTCAGGCCAATAAGAGCGGGGCACATGAGAATGCATCATTATCGTCCTTGTAACTTCTAATAAGTGTCTATTCTTTCGCTCAGCAACACCATTTTGCTGTGGGGTATAAGCACACGAAGTTTGGTGAAGAGTACCCACAGATTTACAAAAAACAGCCACATCTTGCTTAACAAACTCTAAAGCATTATCAGTGTGAAAAAATTTAATAGGCAAGCCAAACTGCGTCTTTATTTCAGCAAAAAAATATTTAATAGTAGACAGTACTTCGGACCTACTTTTTAACAGAAATAGCCAAGTAGTCCTCGAAAAATCATCAATAAAAAGAATGAAGTACTTATAACCAGACAAGCTTGGTACATGGCATGGACCCCATACATCAGAGTGAACTAAATCAAAAATGTTGTTACTGCTCACAGTACTACGTCTAGGATACACAGTACGAGTTTGTTTCCCTAGTTGACACGAATCACACTGAAAATGACAACTGCCAATATCAGGAACTAAACCACGCAGCTTCTCTGAAGAGGGATGGCCCAGCCTGTAGTGCCACTGGAGAGCAGAAACAGAAGCAGATAGTGCAGATACGACAGCAGCTTTCTCTGATCTAGGTAACTGGTCCAAGTAAAACAGTCCATCAGCACCTTCATAACCCCCACCAATCTTCGTCCTCGTGTGAAGGTCCTGAAAAACGCATGAACCAGGAACAAATGTCAGGCTACAATTTAAACTCCGTAAAATTTTGCTGACAGATAATAAGTTAAGCGGAAATCTGGGCACATATAAGGCAGATTTTAGGCCAAAGTGAGAAACAATATCCCCGACTCCAAGGACTGACGACTTAGAGCCATCAGCAAGCATAACAGAAGAATGTCGGGCAAGTGCAGATATATGTTTAAACAAAGATCTATTTCCAGAAATATGTGCAGATGCACCAGAATCTATCACCCATTTGGTATTACCAGAAGTAGAAGGTGAGGAGGAGCTCAGGTATGCAGTATCATAACCAGAAAAGGCAGCATGTGCTCCACTCGTAGATGCAACAGTAGAAGATCCAGCACGCTCAAGGAGAAGACGCTCCACTTCAGTACGGATGTAGTCTGCGGTAGCCCCCGCAGGCTCTGGTGCAGGTGTCTGAGTACCACCCTCAGACGCAGTAGAATCTGCCGCAGCATTGGCCCACGCCGGCTTACCATACTTTTCCCAACATTTTTCCTCAATATGGTTAGACCGGCCACAGAAAGTACACAGGCGCTGTCCTTGCTGAGGACGCGCAGCAGTAGAAGGTGGGGCAGTAGGAGGAGCTCCTCGTCCAGTACCAGGTCCACACCCCCGGCCTGCACCCAGGGGAGGACGGCCATCATTGGAGCGGCCACGGCCACGGCCACGACCACGCCCGCCCCAAGCAGCCAAAGCAGTAGAGTCTCCAGTCTTAGGAGGCAGAGACGGTGTCGATGACGGAAGGCGCTGGAGACGCTTATAGGCAGTCTGCAAGGTAGGGAGTGGATCACTCGCCAAGATCTGATCGACCACTCCATTATAGGACTCAGGTAAACCACTGAGAAACTGAATCAGCTGAAGCTCCGCCCGCTGTTTTTGCATAGTAGCTAAATCGGTGGACAGCGGGTGATACATCTCCAACTCACCCCACAGACCAGTGAAGGTGGAGAAGTAGTCTGAGATGTCAGATCCAGAAAACTGTAGGCGCCCCAGTTACTTTGTGATATCAAAGACTTTCTTTGGATTCTCACTATGCGAGTAGGTACTGGCGAGCTGATCCCACATCTGCTTCGCCGTAGGCAGTTGAAGAAGAGTGACGCTAATCTTCTCAACGGAACTATTGAGAATCCACGTCATGACTGTCGAGTCATCACGAACCCAGTCATCAAAGGCTTTGAGGTCCTTTGCATCCGCCTCCTCTGCAGGCTGAGGCGGACCTGTCTGAATCAAGTGAGAGTACTTCCCTTGTGATTTGGCAAAGATCACAAAGGAGCATACCCAAAGCTGGTAGTTGCGCCCGTCAAGTTTAACAGTAGTGACTTGACGGCGCGAGTCTCTCCACATGTCATCCCCAGAAGACGCCATAAGGATATGTAGGAAGGCAGGCACAGGTACAGGTAGGCACAGACAGAAGACGGACTACGCCGTCAGGCAGGCAGAAGCAGGCAGAAGCAAGTCACCGTGGACCTCTCACATACACACTACGCCAAAGCGTAGCAGAGAACCCGGAGGCCGAAGCCTACACGGGCAAGCAGGCACAAACAAACACGAACCGAAGGTAACCCCTTAGACGAACAATGCGCCGATCTCCCCCTGAAGACTGATCTAGTCCAGATCTACCAGTGTGATACCATGTGACAGAGTCAGGAATTGCAGAAGGCTCAGGGTTGCACAACGTATGCACCCTCATATATATATTACTGAGACAATTACAGAGAGGTCCATATATAAAGGAAAATAACAAAACCAATAACATGCTATGTAAAACAGGAAACATATATAATGTAACAAGTTTGTATGTTTGCAAATTGACTTGGGATTCTCTGAGGTTCCACCTTGATGAGTGTTGGAGTATACTAGTATTTAGTCTATTGGGTTTATCTGTAATATGGGCCTAAGTGTCTCTTAGCCCATTACGGTTTGTCTAAGTTTGTATGCTTCCCCCTTCTCTTATATATAGGAGAGGGGTCTGCCCATTTATTAATAAACACGGACACAAGGGAATTTTTCCTATTCTCGTTTCGTACATAGACAATATATTCACTATGTGTTTGATACAAAAGAAATACTCTCCTATAAATTAGGAGAGGTGAACACTTCCCTAGAGACCTAGACCTAATGGAACTCTATTAGACCTACAAACTTATATGGAACCCTATTGGACCTACAAACTTACTGGACTCTTAACTTAAATGGGAAGCAAGGCAAGGGAATCACAATAATACACAAATTGAGGTAAGGGGAAAGCCGTTCTTACAAATGAAGGGAGTATTTTCAGCGATACGGTATATGCACTAATAAAGACACAATTGTGCACAGAATCATAGCCTTTATAGCCCTTCTAGTGTCAATGTAGTTGAGAAAAATAGACTCCATGCCTCTGGAGATAGATTGTCATTTATCAGTACCAGTCTAGCAGGTTTTAAGAGTTTAAACAAAAGCAATACACCAAGTATGCTTGGTGGAAAACAAAAAAGGGAGTTTTAGAGTGTATCGTTTCTTAAACAGAACCATAATTTTATGGTTGAGGCATGCTTTTAAATTATAATATAGCAAGCGATGAGCAATCCATTTGACCAAAAATGCTTTGGCATGTGGAAACCAAAAGATGCTATGCAAGCAGTTTCAAGAAGATGGTGATTCTTAGACCCAGCATCCTCATTTTGTTGGGGTGTAGAAGTGCAAGAGGCTGGATGAATGATACCCATAGACACAAAGAAAACACTCAAGTCCTTTTGTAGAAATTCAATTGTTTTATCAGTGCCAAGAATCTAATAGTTTTTATTACTACTTCTTAATCTTACAAAAAATGACAAGCTTCAGAACATTTTTAAGCGAAAAAATCCAAGTCATTGTAGATAGCTATTCATAAAATAAACAAAATTACAACTTTAGACCTTGCAAGGGCCCCAAATGTCAGAATCTACTAAATCAAGAATAGAAGAGCTACTAATTTTAGCTCAAAAAGAAAAATAAGTGTGAGTTTATCTGCCAAGCTAGCAGACTCGCACAAAAAAATAGATGTAGAAAACTCCAAACTAAAATATGCAATTTGGCCACAAGTGAGTGGCCAAGTCTATAATGCTAGTGTAGAAGAGAAATAGACACCACCGCCAAGGCAGGTGTATAATCCAAATTATAGCATTTAACTAACGTTAACAACTGCACCGATCCATCTTTTTTTGTGAATCCTAGAGGGTACAAAAATAAGGATAGAATGTGACTGGCAATTTGGTGGTTTAACAGATAAAAGGATTCAAAGGAAAAGCAAGTGTACATATATATGATAGAAGAAAAGGGTAGAAAGTCCTTGATAGTACCAAACCTAGAAACATAAGCATGGGACTTGTCAACAAGTTGCATCAATAGAAGATGTGATGTTCATCATAACTTATCAGCATGGAACAGGACATTGAGTTCGAGTCAACTTCAATAGGTGTGGAAGTGGAAGTTTGTGGAAACTTCGAGGATTTTTACAATTAACTCCAATGCATCTTTAACAAAAAATTAAGCTAAAATAGTGATTTCATGATGAAAATTAATATATATGATCATCAAATCTTAGCTTAAAAACAATATATTTGTTTATATATAGCCATCCATATAGGTTTACGTATGTAGAAAAACACGGTCACATGCAAATGTACAAGACGCATACTTTGTGACATCTTCGATATGCATGGAAGTTTACCAGGTTTCGACATTGACATTAAACATCGACAGGCGTAGACAAATGTAAAATTGAGGACTAATCGCTAAATGTCGAGGATGTTTGGTACCATGCTTACCAGTAAGGTGGAAGTACTTGTGATGTGGGATGAAATACCATCATCAATAACCCATCGGGACGTACATTTCTTACCATGAGCGACAAGGCAAACTCCAAGGTATAGGAGCTAGGGTAGACAATTCTATAATAAAGTGGTGAAGTTTATCTATTCTTAAATTCTGGAGAAGAGGTAATTGTGGATGGTTTTATTTTCATAGAGACTAGATTTGCCCAAACTAATTTTCCATATTCTCCCAACCATTGTATTAAAAATCATCAAAATTGGGCAAAATTTTGCCAATGTTGTCGATGTCGACAGTTGGTGATGTGGATCCACGTAAACATCCTTATTCCACAATATCCTTGACATTTCGGCGAAGTTGTCGACATTTCCCTATTTGTCGACGAAGTTGGCTCAGGTCCATTCAAAAATTCCCCAACTTACTCGACATTAGTCAAAGTTGGCGACATTCTTTGGGTGTTCTGTAGAGTTTGTTGTGTGACGGGGAAGTTATGGAGCTCGAATAAGGTAATTTTGATGTTATTTTTTATTATTCTAAGCTAATATTAATAGATTTTCCCCCTCTCTGCAAGATCTACCATAGGTTTACACCATTTTTACTTAGTTTGTTTATTGTCATAAACTTTATATGTGGAAGAACTATGTAGTCTGAAGACGATTGTATGTAATCGTGTATTTTTGTACATATGTAAACCTATATTGATGGCTATATGTAAACATGTATTGTATTTCTTAGCTAGATTTGATGAAATCTATCGATTTTCATCACAAAATGACTATTATTAGCTCAACTTTTATCGAAGTTGCGTCGAAATTTAGCGAAGTTTCATCGATTATTCCACAAACTTCCACTTCCACACCGTCGCAGTCAAAGTCATGTTCCGTGCTCCCAAGACTTATCTGTAGTATAATAGTTCTTGTTATGGTCATATAGTGACAATTTCCTGATGGCACACCACGATCACGATCAACTCCTCTTGTTCATGCGACCATGCCCACCTCGGCATCACCTTGAGGCAGAATCTATTAATTCTACTTATAGAGAAGGTTTTGTCGGCATAAGAGAATTGTAGACACCAATAGATGTCAAAGACCTTAGGAAGTGTATCATTTGCCAAGATTTAATGTCTAACACCATTGCACAAATCAGCAAATGTAGCAACACGGATAATATGTAGCTCTTCATATTGTCACCAAACTGTCTTAAGATGACTAGTTACAAGATGATAATCCTCCCACTCTTGCTAGATGTTGAGCATAAAGAAGTATTCCCTAATAGATAAACTAAGAAAGTTGTGCCACACCATGAATCAGGTATAGATATCATGCACCATAATGGATTTCTCTTACTTACAAGGATATCATTAAGAGTGTCCCACATAGTATAATGGCATGAACAATAGGACTTTAATATTGGATTGCTAAAACTTATTTATGTTCTAACTCGTGGTTGGCTTATCAGTAGCACGTTACACAGTATATGAGTCTTTGCCTTAAGAATCTTTGAGATCTTAAGGTGTCATAGAGGGATCCGTTGTAAGATGACAATATATTTCCTACGACTTGACGTAGATCACAAATGCTAGATTCCATGTAGAGCAGTTCTTATCATTGAGCTTGGCCAAAGTAAAAAGAAGGGCTTAATAGGCAATGGTGAAGTCAAGATTGGCATAAACAATGTAGAATAGTCAGAGTCAACCAACATGATCCAATGCAAAGATCCGTAGGCAAGTAGGCAATATCATGGGTACGAAGCAGATAGATGCAATGGATGCCACATCGAGTGGCATCTCATACCTAGGATGTGTTGACCGCATCATCTCACAAAAGAGGGAGAGAGGGAAAAAGGGAGAAATTAACTAATAGACGGACATCTGAAATAACAAATAAGGAAGAGATATTGAAGGAAGATTCGGAAGTGGAAAAAAGAAGAGATAAATAGAATAAAAAAGGAAAAATAAAGATTCAAGAGGGGAAAGAGGAGAACAATGAAGCAAGGGCGGAGTTGCAAGGTACGAGACATGGATCGTCGACGGGTAGGGGGTAGCAGTGAAACACGGGTTGTGGGATGAGGAAGGAATAGGGTATGGGTAGTGGGTGGTTACATGTTTGAGATGTGATTAGTAGAAGCAAGGACGGAATTGTAGGGTACGAAACGGGGACCAACGACGGGCAAGGATTGCAAACAAGGTGGCTGGCAATTAGGAAGGGTAAGCAGGGATGGTAACAGCAGGACCAAAGTCAATGGGGGTAGCAAGGGTAGGGAAAGAACATGGGGTAGCAGGATAAAACGAGAGTGGAATCTAAGAACAGAAGGACAGAGAGGGCCACTAGAGGGGTTGCAATGCAAAAGGCTTGTGTGGAGGAGGTAGAGAAGGTTATTATGGCATGTTAGGGCCTGTAACTAGATTAGGGCAATTATTATCTTACTTTGATACCATGTCACAAGGTATTCTCTTCCTTAAAATGGTTTATCGATGTAAAACCACCCTTACTTATAACGACTTGCATGGAAAAAGCTAAGTTTACACTATATGGGATTAAACATCCAAAAGATGCAATTACATAAGGTCCAAGTGAGAAGGGATAGCACATAAAAATTTATTGCTTAACGAAGGATATTGGCATGTGTTTGTTTGGGAAGGAAGCCGCCACCATTCACTCTTTGTAACTTTGATCACCTCCGTGCCTCGTCTCCCAAACGTAAGAACCACTTGCAAGGTTGTCAACACCACTAACTCCATCAACTCCCTCCAGTTACCCCCTCACCTTCTACATACCATCTCCTTCACTAGCTAGTGTCAAACAGTTAGTGGAGCGGTCAGGAAAGAAAGGAGGTGGAGTGGCAAAGAGGGAGATGAGGAGTTAGTGGCCAGCAGCCATGCCAGTCATGTCAAGGTTGCAGTTGAGGGCATAATGGCCATACTAAGTGGCAAAAGGTATGAGAAAGAGGAAGATCCACAATAATGGAAGGGTCACATCTCTCGCTAAATCACAAGGTTGCATTTGAGTTACTAGTAAAAGAATGTATGCTAGGTACATTTTTGGTTCAGTTTCATACTAGAAATGAAACTCAAGTAAAGGTGGGGTTTTGTATAGTTACCCATAAAGAAACACAGTTTTATGCACACGACAGTTCAGTGTTTTGGATTCCATTAGTTATTGTTTTTGGACACACCTATGAGATAGAAGTAGAACTAAGGTTAAGGCTATTCTGAAGTGCAATTCAATTACATGTAAAACCTAGATGGATAAAAAAAAATATAGTGAAAGAGATGGGCAAAGTGAGGCAACATACCTCAGTTTTCACATTTGCACGATGAAAAATAGGCTGCACCAATTCCCACGTTTTGCAGCCAATTCCTTTACCACTCAAAGGATGGACGAAAACCTAACAAAATGTTACAGAAAAATCAGATGAATGTCTTAACAGGTTTCTTTGTATTCAGAAGTAAATACAAACTCTGATTACCAAAAGATTTTTCGGTCTCCCAACTTCCTTTTTTATGATATAGCTAATCCTCTCGACCCAATTTTGGCACATTTGCAAGTCCTTGTGACCAAACGTGTATTCTGCAAGAACCCGCAAAGAAGGTTGCCTTCTAGACTTGCGGAAACCATGGACCACGAAGCGATGCATCTGCTTCAATAAGGAAAGTGCAAATATTCTCACAGACAAAACACAAATTCAACCAGGAGAAAAGTTGGAGGCAAAATCATGGATGTATAATAGAAAGCTGACCTGAATATTTCTTGGAGAACAGAAAGATATTCCAGACGCATATTTCTGCTCGCTAATCAGACCCCATTTGGTAAGTTCAACAGCATACACATCAGAGAACCTGATGGCACTTTCGGTCTCTAAACTTGATTCTAGTCCGAAACAAGAGCACGCCGTTGAGTCCTAATTCGCAGGAAAAATTAGCGGCGATGAAGGATGATGAATCACACCGGTAAATAAAGCATGTCCTTTGAAACGAAGCTGATTGAAAAATTAGTCTCGCCATCTTGAAAAAAAAAACTACTGATAATTTAATGTTAGAAGAGAACATACAAGAGATCCTGTAGGCTTCCAAGATAGCACGTGCGGGTCCAATGTTAAGAAAACTTCTCCAAAGTGATCCAACATCATATTCGAACTGAGCAATAACCCATCTGTTTCCATGCCTCTTACTCAGCGGTGAATTCGAAACGAAGATGATGACTTCCAGAGGCGATAAAAACACGCCCCTGCCAGGAAAGGGCGACACACCATAGTCATATAATTCCGTCTTTGCTAATTGAACTAGCCGTTTTTTTTTAGAAAGAATGTTATTGTTTTTGCTTCTAATAGCTGGGCAGTTGACTTCATCCATGTGGCTTTCAGATAAGTTCATTAATTGAAACCTAGAAAGTCATACGTCTGCAAAGAACATCAGATTCAATAATCTATTAATGCATTAACTTTCTTTTGTATATAGCACTTTATACATAAACTCTAACGAAACATTAAATAAATCTAGTGAATATACTAACCAAGCAATACTTCAAATTATATCATGAACACGTTTAAATAAATGTTTCCGTAGAGGCACGAGTTACAAATTGAACTGCCAAGTCTTTTTAACGACAAACCATAAGATCTAAAGATAAAATATGAAGAAACATCACACTTCTATTTACGATGTGTTGAATGCATTGTAAAAGGATAACGTAATTATCAGTTAAAATGTCTAACCTATCAAAGATAAACACAAGGAAATGATGATGGTTAATTTCATATGCAGCATCATGGTTACACACTTTTAGTATGGCCGCATCACAAGTTGTTTGGCCCGTTTGAAGTGTTGAAAATTGTTGGTCATAGGAGAAACTCCAAAGTATGTGCTTTCCTTCAGTCCAACAATATAATAAGATGTTAACATGTCTATGTGAGTAGAAGTCATCACGACGTGTCACAAGGAAGGTCTTCGGGAATTCTTTTAGGGCTTTAATCTAATCATGAGAGATAATGTCAAAAAGAGCATCTCGAACAACATCATGACAGGATTTGAATCATGAGCGGGTGCGGCGGTATAAAGCATGATTACCAAAAAAATCAAACACAACAGAATGAAAAAGGAGACAAAGCTCATTTCCAGGATATTATAGGGACCATGAGACGGTAATGTAGAGTGGAACAGTACTTGATAGGTCTCATAGATAAGCCAAGGCCTTCAATAGGAATATTGAATAGAAAAATGTATGCATGGTTACCTTGTAGAGAAGCAAGAACAGCTTGTTGACATTGAGATAATAAACCAGGGGCTTTGAAGCGTTGGAAGACCATATTGTAGTAGGCGTATGCCAAAAGAGATTGTATCTTCGGGGTGACAAAAGGTGTACATGACAACTTGGACTAGTAAAAGTATGTTAGAATTTTAGATGGAAGCATAAGCATTGTCAAACATAGAACCAACAGAAATAGGGCTAACCTAATGGAGAATATGATCTTGAATCTTTATAGTGTGAAATCAAGAGGCAACATAAGCATAGCTACCAACGTCTTGTATTGTAGAAATACCAAAACCTCTGAGATGCATCGGTAGGCTGGCAAGACGCCACTGTAGATCACCAAATTCTTGGCCTTCACCAACAAAAATGTGTGAGAAGCAAAGACAAAGCTCACAATCAAAGTCTATCGGGATAGAAGTAATAGAATCAGGTGATGTTGTTTGAATAGAAAAGAACAACTTTGGTAATCCAACACACGACTTGAGGAGAAGAAGTTCACTCTGTGGAGCATTAAGTGCAGAAAGGAGATCCATCGACGCTATGGATTTGACTACATGCTTCTGTAATAATTCATGTCACAAACTACTTATTATAATGCATTAAGTTGTATCTTAACGACAAAAGTGATCATATAGCACATACATTTTCTTTCATGTGTAACTTTTATTCTATTATTCAACTTAATCTTGTCTCCTTTCTTTGATTTACATTAAGCTATGTTTGTTATGTGGTGAACAAAAGGAGGAGGGAGGGAAGAGGAGGGGAGGTGAAGGAAGGGGAGGGAGGGAAACAGACATTTATTTTAGTGTGTATGGCTAACAAGAGAAGCAAAGGGAAGAAGATCATTATTTTACAACATATAATCTTTGTGTGGTAAATTTTGATTGCATATTTTGATATTATGTGTATGATGTGCAAGTATTTTTCACTATATTTATATATTTTCAAACATCCGAGATCCCTTTATACATTAATATTCACTCTAAATTATCTCTAAGTTTCTATTGAATTATCAATGTTTCTAATTAAATTTTCATCTAGAATTTTAAGTTTTCTCAATATTAATTTTTTATAATATATACATATATGTATCACAAATACAAGTAAAAATATTTCCTAACCACAGTGGGGCAAAGTTCTGGTGGCATACAGGTCATGCCACTAACCAAGGAGATTAAATTCACCAATTAGGTGAACCGACATAGTTACCATCCTTCATAGCAAGGATCTTACTACAGGTCCTAGTTCCTTTTAATTCTGTTTGATGAACTACCTAACCAATTTTTGTAGGTTTTTTAGTATATCTGGATATCTTTTTCAATCTTGGAAAAGATTGTAAGCTCATAGTTAGTCGTCCCTCCATGCTTCTTATAATTGTGTTCAACCCATATGTGATAAACACAACATGTTATGCACCACTGGGTCATGGTTTTTTATCTTTAGACTGTGCATCCTGATTCAGAAGAGAACCCAAAAGATCTTACAAAGGATTGACACCCATTTTCAATGCACACCTACCCCAAAGATATTTCCACCACTTGTTGGAATCAAAAAGTTGCTTGTCATCTTTGTTTTCAACCTTAAACAAAAGGCAAGCCATTACTATGTTGGGAACCCATCTACTAATCTTGTCGAGGATATGGAGAAACCCTTTATAAGCTCTGGAGGTGGTGATGTTTCATCTCAAATTGTGCAGGCTTAGCCAAATTTTCTCAGATTCTTTGCCAACCATCGAGGATTGTCTGCATATGGACCAGAGCTCATCTTCAATAGTATCAATGAAAGTTGGTTCAACATCTGTGATTCTCCTCCACATGGTTGAGTAGCCCCATCTATGAGTAGGTTTCTAAAAATCTAAGTCGTATCTCTTCGGCATCCAGGACGCCCATGTACCTTCGCCTCTAAGTAAGATTTTGATTTTTTCATCATGTGATAGTTTGCCAAATCGCTTAGGGTTTGCAGACCCATAACACCTTTTTTAGCAGGGTAAGAAAGGCATTCCCAACTATTTGGATGAATAGGGATGCCCCATATGAAATCCTCCATCATAATCACCACTTTGCTCAGAGTAGTTCTGGTAACTTTACCTTGTGTAAGCCAATACTTGACTGCCCCCATTACACAACTTTTAATCAGAACTAGTTGTCCTACCATAGATAACTTAGAACTAGGCCATCTATTAATCAAATACTTGATCTTATCCAGACATTCATTGAAGTGCATCCTCCTTAGATTGCCTCCCGCCAATGGAAAACCCAAGTATTTATTAGACAATGAGCTTGGACGAATACCAAGGATATTAGCCAGTGTCTTTTTTATAACTGCAAGACTTTGACAAAAATATGTGAGAATTCCGTTCACTTATCTTCATGCATGAGGCTCTACCTAATTCATTGAGGACATTACTAAGGTTTGTAAGGTTTCTAGCTCTTCCTTCACAAAAAAATAGGACATCACCAGCAAATAACATATGTGGCATAATTGGGGTACCTATGATTTTACTTTTCATCCAGTCTTGTGTTAAGTCCCTCCATAGATATTATTAAGAGAAAGGGATATAAGGATCTCCTTGCTTAGTTTGTTTGTGATTCTGAAGAAACCTTTAGATGAACCGTTGAGAAGAATGGAAAAATAAGGAGTAGTATCACATTGTTGGACCATTTGTATCCACTCTTTTTTGAAGCCCAAGCTTTGTAAGCATTTCTAGTGTTAACACCATTGGACAGAGTTGTATGCCTTTATAATGTCCAGTTTCACACAAGCAGTGGGTGTGCTTATTTTCAAGTTGAAATTTAATGTGAATTCAGTTGCAAGCATTGAGCAGTCTTCAATCCTCGTCCCTTTGATGAAGGCACCTTGGTGAGGTGAGACAATCTTGGGCTTAAGGGTTTCTAGCCTTATAGTTGTAATTTTTGTAATGATCTTGTAGAACATGGAACAACATGTGATGGGTCTGAAGTCTGTAGGGGAGGCTATGACATCTTTCTTAGTAATCACTACAAGAAAGACATGGTTAATTTGTCTTACCATATTACCACCATTAAAGAACCAGTGATAGCTCGAGTAAGGTCAGTTTTGATAGTATTCCAATTTTCTCTATAAATGAAGCCATTACACTCGTCTGGCGTTGGACTTTTTTGAGATCCAATACTCCAAACTTCCTTTCTAATCTCATCCTATGTAGGTAGCCTACATAGAAAACCATTGTCCATGTCATCAATTCGTCTTTTTAACTGTTGGTCTTCAAACTCCGAGCAAGTATGTTCCTGGTTGTATAGATTCTCAAAAAACTCGACAGTTTCATTGGTTACTGCTTCAGTATCATTAATGAGATTACCATCACTATCATAAATTTCAGTGATAGATTTCAAGGTATCATTTTGTTTGACCATGGATTGATAGAGTTTAATGTTCCTATCACCATTCCCAATCCACTCCATTTCTATTGTGTTGTCAGTAGTGTTTTTTCTAGATTTCTCTAATACTAGTATTCTTTCATATGTGGTCTTGCTAGCTTCTATCAGATCACCATCTAGGGGATTTCTTTGTAAGGCTTTAGCAATGTCATACATCTTTCGATATTCACTACCCATAAGGTTATTCAAGTTCACATATTTCTTGTTCCCCATTTTGAGTTTTTGTTTCACTTTTATCAGCTTTTGATTGAAAAAGAAAAGAGTATTCCCATCACTTGTTCTGACCATGCCTCTTTACTTAGTCAGCACAGCCTAGCCAATCCTATTAGAGATTCAGAAATCCAAACAGTCTCTTGTTTCTGGTAGTATTAGTAAGATCAACATTATATTTGAATGGTCAAAGAAACTCGAAGTAAAAATTTTAGTTTTGGATCTTGGGAATTTGTTGAGCCACTCATCATCGACTAGAGCTCTATCAAGTTTGCAAGCAATTCTTTTAGATTTCTCCAACATGTTACTCCATGTGAAGTTTTCATCTCCAATAGTTGAAAGTTCTATTAGGCCAGAATTATTTATAGCTGAGTTAAAAGAATTGAGAATTGAAGTAGGTACCTCTCTTCCATCTGCCTTTTCTTCTCTTTTCCTAATATTGTACCAAACCTATTTCATGGATAATAGCAGACAGTATATCTAGTTTTCTCCATTAGTTGGTTTTGTCTTGCATCATATTTCTAGCATAAACACTAGTGAGTTTGATTATATACATATATGGGATAAAGAGAGGCATTATGTCCCCCTCTTCCATGCCCATGGTGAAGCCCAAACACCCAGGAGGGTGGTAAACCAAGGCAACAACTGGGATTCAAACATGTGTTCCTTTGTTAGGGGATAGCGTACTTGACCACTTGAGCCATTCCTTGTCAGCATATATGCATGCATGCATGCATGCATGTATGTATGTATGTATCGGAAGTTTTGGTAATTAATGTATGTATGTATGTATGTATGTATCGGAATCAGGTAAATATATTCCGACCCCTCCTAAAATTATAGGAGGTCAAAAGTTACATGTAGGCCCAACGCCATACACAACAAAATAAATAACTCACACCACTGTCTAATGTGCAACTTACGTTTGACACATTTACAGATTTTTATAGCAATACTCTTAGCATTTGCAGCAGCGCCTTGATGTTTTCTGGCATTTAGTTCTTCCCAAACATGGAAGCAAAGAGCAGCAAAAAAGATTTTTTTTCTATCATCGCTCCCGCACTTTAATAGCATACTTCTTAGATCCCCGACTAGTTGGATTTGTATCTTGAATTCCTTGCATAGCGTGTCCCAAACATCTCTTATAAATTTACATTCACTCACAAGATGTTTATGAGACTCATCATCATATTTGCTAAGCAAGCACAACACGGATACATCATAGTTTCATCCTTTAATCTTGTCAAGCGTAGCAAGCACACTGTGCAGAAATTTGTATACACATATACTCCATTTTGGCACGTGCACATCTGTCCAGATCAGCTCCCCATGTATGTCCTTGACATCCCTGGATCTCGTCACCTCCCACAAGCATATTTTTGGATCTTTGATTCTCCAAACTCCCCTGTCCTGGGCCTCAAACAAGTGTCTAACCTACTGCCAAGTTTCTATCATGACATTAATAGTGTGTGGGTATCCTTCTCTTCTCTTCGGCTTGAAGTCTAGTCCTCTAAGATATCTTTCTCTCGTCCATTTTCTCCAAGTTGAGGTGCCTTCTTGGTAAATGATTATTCTCCTCAATGTCCCCCATTTTGCAATGTCTCTAGGTGTTTTAAGGTTCAATCCGCCTTCTTCTTTTGGGAGTGCTACTCTTGTGTATTTCATAGGGTGGTGCCCACTTGCCCATAAAAAGTTTCACATCTTCATTTCCATTCTATCTAGTATTGGCCCTGGAATCTCTCCTTGATGAACCCAAAAAATAAGAAGTCATTCAATAGAAGCATTTATGAGAGTTGCATGCCCCTCCATGGAAGTATTTTGTGTCGGCCATCTATTCACCATTTCCTCCATCCAGTCAATGCAGTCTACAAAGTCCTTGACCTGTAGATTACCACCAGCTAAGGGAAATCCAAGATATTTTGTTAGGAAATTCCCCTTCTCCACACCCATTGCATATATTAGCCTGTCTTCTATTTGGTGGCAATTCTTTGATAAGAAAATATGTGTTTTGCTTGTATTCACACACAGTCATGTTTGCTGTCCAAACTTTCCTAGCAGATTTTTAAGATTTTCCAGAAGATACTTCTTGGCTTCAATAAAAACTAATACATCATCTGCAAAAATCAAATGGGTCATTAACTTTGTACCATGGACTTGTAGGGTTTGATCTTCTTTTTTATCTCTACTTGCTGCATCTTCTGTGTGAAGTACTCTATAACAATCACAAATAGAAGAGGTGAAAGAGGATCTCCTTGACTCGTGCCATTGTATGTATGTATGTATGTATGTATGTATGTATGTATGTATGTATGTATGTATGGGATTAAGAGAGAAAGGTTTCTCCTCCCCTCTCCCACGCCTGTGGCAGAGGCTGAATGCTCGGGAGGGTGGTAAAACAAGGCGGCATCTGGGTTTTGAACTCGGGTCCCTTTGTTAGGGGACACCGTGCTTGACCACTTGAGCCACTCCTTGTATGTATGTATGTATCGGAATTAGGTAAATTTATTCCAAAACCTTCTAGCCAATTAGCTTTTGGGGCAAAGATACATTGTAGTCCCAACACTACAAAACTCACACAAAAGTACATAAAGTATCTATGCACTCATTCTAATACAAATAATTTTGTAGATTTTGCACGCCATGTCTTCTTCATTCCTCTTCTTCGCATTGTGTTTCATGTTGTTCCTCTCTTCCCACACATGAAAATGTACTACGGACAACATAACCATCTCCTTCTTAGGCATAGCATTGATCATGGTTGTTGTCTCTTTCAGATCTTGTCTTCTCATACCCATTTTGGAGTACAAAAGTTCCCAAACTGTCTTAGACCTACATGCCCCAAAGATATGTCCCTGGGACTCTGGTTCTTCTTCACAGAGATAGTATCTTGTGTCTGTACTGGGATACCATTTCTCCACCTTGTCTAGGGTAGTCAAGGAGTTGTGTACGGCCCTATAGAGACTCATTTCCCATTTTGGAATACCAGCATCAGTCCATATATTTTTTGATATGTGCTCATCAGTTCTAGGTTGCAGTAGTTCCCATATCCTCTCCTGGTTTTCCTTTAAGCTCTAGGAGCTTCTTACGTCATTGATGCCTTTGATTTCCTGCCATACTTCTGTCATTCGATTGATTACCCTCGAGTATCCTTCTCTGGTTCTAGGCTTGAAGTCCAGGCCTTTGGGATATCTCGTTCTCATCCACTTCGCCCACAGTGAATCATCATGTAGATACCTGAATATTCTTTTAGTTGTGCCCCAAGTAGCTATCAATCTGAGAGATTTCAACCCTACTCCACCTTCCTCCTTGGGACGAGCCAGTCTACTATACTTCATGGGGTTAATGTTTCTAGCCCACACAAAATTGGAAATCGCCATATCCATTATATCAAGTACATCAAAGGGTATTTCCCCTTGATGCACCCAAAAAATCATTAGACCTTCAATCGCTGACCTGGTGAGTGTAATTTGGTCTGCCATGGAAGTTTTCGTCAATGGGCATCTATTGATCATATCTTCCAATTTGTCAGAGCATTCCGTGAAGTCATTGACTTTCAAATTTCCACCTACTATAGGGAATCTGAGATATCTAGTGGGAAGTTTACTGGCATTAATACCCATTGCTTCTTCTACACTTTCTTGGACCCCCTGACCATTCATGGAGAGGAACAGTTGAGTCTTCTAGATGTTTGTATGCAGCCTCGTATCTTCCCCAAATTAAACAAGAAGTTGTCTCAGTTGAGCAAGGTACCCAGGTTTCGCTTCAAGGAACACTAATACATCATCAGCAAAGATGAGATGACTCATCACTTTTGTACCATGTACGGTGTAAGTAGTTATTTCCTTCTTCTTCTCCTTCCTCTCCATTAACCTGGAGAAATACTCCATCACTATCATGAAGAGCAGTGGAGAGAGGGGGTCACCCTGCCTCAATCCATTCCCTCCTTTGAAAATGCCACACGGAGATCCATTGATCAGTACATAGTAGCTCGTCATAGTAATGCATTGCTTCATAAGGTCTATCCACTTCTGATTGAACCCCATTCTAGACATGATCCACCACAGAGTCTTCCAGTTGACACTATCGTAGGCCTTCAAGACATCAAGCTTCAGACAAGCTTTCTTATGGCCTCTCATCATGTTGAAATCTAGTAGGAATTCACCCGCTAATAAGGCGCAATCATTAATGCTTTGACCTGCAATGAAAGCTCCCTGGTTGTCCGAGACAATGAGTGGTAAAACCATGTTCAAACGCTCCACCAAGATTTTCGCTATAACCTTATATTGCACATTGCAACACGCTATCGGTCTGAAGTCCGCCAGAGAAGACGTTGTCTTCTTTTTAGGGATAAGAACCAGAAAAATGTGATTTACCTATCTTAGGATGCACCCTCCTTCCATAAACCACTTCACAGATTCACATAGCTCCTCCTTTATCACCTCCCAAGCATCTATTTAGAAATGCGAGTTAAACCCATCAGGTCCAGGTGATTTTCCAGTGCCTATGCTCCATAGGGCCTCCTTCACTTCCTCCTCATTAACCTGCCTGTAGAGAATGTTGTTATGAGAAGACGTGAGCTTATACTTCCATTGGATATCATCCTCCTGCAGTACAAGCTGGTCATTATATTCTTTATTATATAGTTTGGTATACAACTTCATTGCTTGTTCCCCCAATTCCTCTTAGATATTGAGTATCCTTCCTTTTGAATCTACCAATTCCGATATGGTGTTAAGTGCCTTCCTTTGCCTAACAACATTGTGATATACTTTAGTATTTCTATCCCCATCTTGGATCCACTTCTGTCTGCTTCTTTGCCACAAGAAGCTTTCCTCTGCCTTCTTTAGCTCATCAAGTATGTGTTTTAGTTTCAGTTCCTCCTCAATGTCTGACTGGTTCAATGGATCCTTTAGTAATCGTCTTCTAACCTCCACCAACTCCTTGTTCGCTTCAATGAGCAAGGAGATGTTGACATGCTCTTTTGACCATGTCATGAGGTGCCCCTTGAGTCTCTTAAGTTTCCTCATGAAAATGTAAATTGGGTTGCCTTGAATTGGTTCCTTCCAGCTACTACCCAATACCTCTTTATACCCCTCCCATTTCGTCTAGAAATTAATGAATCGAAAGGGCCTCTTCCTTATAGACTTTTCTCATAGTTGCATTATCAATGGAGCATGGTCACTGATGTCTACACTCACTGCTTTGATACTAGTGTTACCATGCATATCAAGCCATCTGCTATTAACCAGAGCCCTATCAAGCTTGCACACTATCCTTTTACTGGACTTTCCTTCATTATTCCATGTGAATGTATCGTCGCCTTGCATGGGAAGCTCGCATAACTCCCCCTCATTAATCATTTGATTGAAGGACCTCATCATTGTCTTAGGAACGAGTCTGCCGCCCCTCTTCTCCTCCTACAATCTTACATTATTAAAGTCTCCCATGATCAGCCACGGGAGGTCTGTCCACTTAGCTTGCGCCAATAACTCCTTCCACAAAGTTTGTCTCTGAGATTGTAGGTTGAAAGCATACACCGCAGAGAAAAAGATACTCATACCTCCTCTATTATTGCATGTTACAGAGATGACCTGATCATCATTAACCTCCACCTCAACCTCCCATGCATTTGGATTCCACCCCATGCATATTCTGCCTAGATCAACCGACTCATGATTAGAAACACTCTTCCATCCATTAGGAAAAATGGATACCACACACTGGTATTGATTCTTCTTATTTTAGTTTCTAGTATAGCCGCCATTGAAACACCACTGGATTTAATCCAGTTCCTCACCTCACATCTCTTGTCAGGGTCACAAACACCTTTAACGTTCCACATGAGTATATACATGGATAACTACTTATTCCTGGTACGCCTACCAGACTCCTTCTCTTTCTCCTTCTTACCCCTAGTTTCCTTCCCCTTCTCCTTAGTTTTATTATCCTTGTCTTTGTGAGTTGAGTTGGGGTTCTTATCTGCCTCAAGGATCTTTTCAATCTCCTCCTCTGATTCACTCAGGGAGCAGAAAGAATTGGTATCCACCTCTCCTTCCTCCTTATCTCCTGATGTGCTTGCCTTTTCCTTTGAGCTATTAGTCCTTCTCACCTTCCACGTTTTCTTTGGATTCTAGAAACCATCATCCTCCTTCGTTACTTCTTTCTCCTTTTCCTTGTTCCGTGAACACTCCTCCATATCATGTCTAAAGACACAACACTTCGAGCATTTCTTGGGAACACATTCATATTTGATGCTAAACGGAATCGCTTCCCTCTATGGAACATTAACCCATAACTTGTCTGGATTTGTGTCCTCTGCCTCTATCTCCACTAGGACCCTGGCCTCGTCGGTTCCAGCAGTCTCAGTAGCCCTGGTCTCTACGTACAGAACTTTTCCAACGCCTGAGGCAACGGTTCCACCCGCCTTTTGGGTCCACATCTTACCATTAGAAGGTATGCGTATCCAGACAGGTAGTGAGGACAAGTCCGTCTTCTCCAGTGTATCTCCAAAAGAGTAGTGCTTAGCAATCACCAGATGACTATCGAACCATCTGGGACCACTATTAAGGCAAGCTTTTTTTCCATCTCATTAGAAAATAGGATCAGGAAGAAATTGTTCTCCTTGGAGATAACATCAAAGTCACCTTTGGGGTTCCACACTTGTCTAATCCAAGCCAAAAGGTGGGGGTAGAACGGCCATTTATCCATGACGTATATCACCACCACAAATTCCCAGATGTCTTTCATCCGTCCATACTCCTCTGCGTCTAGATCTACCATCACCTTGCCATCCTTTTTAGTTGGTTTGGGGAAGATCAACCTTGCACACTCTTTCTCTTGAGCGGGAGCTCTCTTCATGATTGTTGTCCATGGATTCCTCTGCATTCCGGCATCGCTCTCCTTCTCCAAATCTCGGTTCATGTTATCTGGTGGTGGGGTGGATGGGTTGGATGGTGGGTTGGTGGTGGGTGTGGTTTGGCAAGTGGTGTTGACCATGGCCACCGGTCCTTCTCAGGATTGCCCTGGCTATCACCAGGAAACCCTAGAGGAAGGAGGGGGCGGGGGTTGTATGTATGTGTATGTATGTATTTTTATGTATGTATCAGAATCAGGTAAATATATTCCGACGTCCCCCCTAACAAATATTAGGGTGGTCAAGATTACATGTAGGCCCAACGCCATACACCCATATCAGCATGACAACTCACGCATTTAATCTATACGTAGTCTACGTCTAATGCATTTACAAATTTTTATAGCTATGTATTTGGATGTATTTGTATGTATGTATCATAATTTGGTAAATATATTCCGACGTTCCCCCTAGAAAAAAATTTAGGGGGTCAAGAGTACATGTAAGCCCAACGCCATACACCCAACTCATCAATACAACTCACACGTCTAATCAATACGTAATCTACGCCTGATGCATTTAAAAAATTTTACAGCAATAACACTAGCATCAGTAGACTTTCTGTGGTACTTCCTCGCATTCCTTTCTTCCCAATCATGGTAGTAAAGGCTCGCCAACAGTAGATTTTTCCTAGTATCCATTCCGCAACTAGCCAACATCCTCCTTGGTTCAGCATTAAGTTGGATTTGTACTTTGAAATAGCTGCAGATATGATTCCAAATCTCCTTTGTGAACTTACATTCACCAGCAAGATGTCTGCAATTTTCCTCCCCGTCCTCACAGAGCAAGCATACCGTGTCTACATCGTAGTTCCAGCTTTTAATTCTATCCAGCGTAGCAAGGATGTTATGCAGAAATTTATAGACACATATGCTCCATTTTGGCACGTGTCTCTCACACCAAATGTGAACACTCACCGGGTCCTTTGCGCCTCTCATTCGGGACAACTCCCTTATGCTAATCTTTTTATCCCTAAGCATCGATCTTCCATCCTCATCAGCCACAAACCAGTGTTTGATTTGAGGCCAAACTTCACACATAGCATTGAAAGATCTGGAGTACCCCTCTCTTATTTTTGGAATAAACTCCAGCCCCCGTGGATATCTATCTCTCATCCACTTCCCCCATATAGAGGTGCCTTCCTGATAAGCAACAATCCTCCTCATGGATCCCCATCTAGCAATGTCTCTGGGGGTCTTCAGATCAAGTCCACCTTCGTCTTTAGGAAACACCAGCCTTGAATATTTCATTAGATGATGCTCATTTCCCCATAAGAAGTTAGCAATCTTCATTTCTATTCTGTCAAGGACTGAAACGGGGATCTCTCCTTGTTGTACCCAGAAGATAAGAAGACCCTCAATGGCTGATTTGATCAATGTTCTGCGTCCCGCCATGGAAGTTTTTTGTGTGGGCCATCTATTAATCATCTCATCCACCTTGTCTATGCACTCAGTAAAGTCCTTGACCTGTAAGTTACCCCCTGCAAGGGGAAACCCCAAGTATTTTGTCGGGAATTTACCTCTCTCCACTCTCATAGCCTGTATGAGTCTGTCCTCCATCTGGTAGCAGTTTTTTTACAAGAAAACATGTGTCTTACTTGCATTAACATTCAGCCCCATTTACTGCCCGAACCTTCCCAGAAGAGTATGTATGTATGTATGTATGTATGTATGTATGTATATATATATATATATATATGTATGTGTATATGTATGTATGTATGTATGTGTGTATATATATATACACACACACATATATATATAATGTGTATGTGTGTGTATATATACATATATATATATATATACATATATATATATATATATATATATATATATAATTTCATTCATATTGTTTTTAACTGTTGCTCTATATTCTTTTACTTCTCCCATCGAGTTTCATTTCTCCCAAGTTTTCTCTCTAGCTCTTATGTTTTCCTCGACCTCAAGTACATTTTTGCCTCGAAGACGATACATTTTTTTAGGTATGGTTATGAGAAAAATGTATAAGCTTCTAATCCTACAAAAGAATCAACTAGAATACAAAGCCTTAGATATTCCTAATACATATGAAATCACACCTAGTATAATTATAAACAAACAAAATGCACGTAAGTAATATAAGATTAATTTCCAACACATTTTGGCTTCTTCCCCTTGTCTTCGTTGTGTTTTGATTGGGTGAGAAGTAGTAAAAAATACACAGTTATCTTTCTCATTTGTTCCCCTTCATTCCCTCTACCTTCATTTCCAGTCACCTTATTTAACCAAATAGGTTAAGCCTTTTTCCTTTCTCTCTCTTCCTTATCATTCCCAACCTACCAAATAGGACATTGTACAAGATCACACCTAGTGAGAAGCAGTAATAATGTTACAGAGACTCAAATGTACGAGCAATACTACAACAAAAAATGGAAGTAGTGTTGACACTCCCAACACCATTCCTAGTAAAGAACTTAAGCATATTTCTTAGAAGAATTCTTGAGGGTGTAAACAAACCCACACTATCAACCATGATAAAGAATTCAAATCAATTAGCAATTGAAAACATTATTTATAAACAGTTATTAAAAACCAAAATATCACCTACATTCCCATAAATATTAAATTATTGATTGTGGCATATATGTACAACCATTCATAAAAAACATTTGATATTATACATGGTTACATTTAGTTGTAAATGCATTCCCTTCAACATAATACCCATAGTTGTCCTAAAGACCCGTGTATGTGACCTTTTTATACACATACAACAAAAACTCATGCTTCACCTAGAAACAAAGTCACTGGAGACTTCTATCAAGTTGATGAGTAGATAGATTAAATTATGAACCTATAAAGTTGTTCATTGGTTGATTAGTCAACTTCCAAGTGAGAATATTAAACATAACATCAAGAAAACATAAATTTCATCTTCATTTCTATTAATTAGCGCATGTATCATTCATGATAAGTCAATATATAAGTATATTGTTTATTTCTATAAATGCTTTGCATTAATGAAGGAAAACACAACATAAAAAGCAAACTATCAACTAATCTGTTTTATTTATTGTCCTAAAACTAATTGGATTATACCTAATCAAGTATAAGTCATCTTTGAGTTTATGGACGGCGACAAGCGCAATGGACTAGTGAAATTTTTTCTAGAACCTAGAAGCATATCTTATCTGTAATGATGCATTTAGAAGAAGGATGCGATATATATATATATATATATATATATATATATAGTCATGAATCTAGTCCAAGAATGATTCTTGAATAGTAGCTTGTGTCACCTACTGTGATGGTCAATGTTCTGCTCACACAGTTGCACATTGCATGTGTCTCTATTGGTTATATGCCCTGAGAGCCGTGATATGATGATTGTAAAAGAGATACTTTGTACTTAATCTGATTATTAGTAAAAGGCAATTCCTCCTATGATGTTTATTTATGTATTGAGATAATAAAAAAGCTCAATAATGTTGTAAGAATTTTTAACTCAACATCATATGGTTTGGGTTGAGGATGTGAACATGAGATCATGTGTATAATAAGAGTTATCATTCTTGTTATGTCACTAGTCATTTATTATTGTGGATAATATAGGGCAATAATAATAGATAAGACTACCATGTACGGTGACTGATAACTATGTCTCTTTAGTCATGATATATCAACTCAGATGCACGTGTACTTGTTAGAGAACAATTTGTACTAGACAAACCCACCTTGGAGATTGGCACGTGGAAGTCATGTTATGTCATGTCAAAGTCATATCTCAATGTGATATTGGTGACTATGATCCTTAGACATGAATTCACGATAGTATTACATGTTTTTATATATACTTTGACCCTATCCCAACATGCTCTGAAATACGAAAATGTAGTGATTGGGTACAGTATGACACATGGGGCATGTTGTGTGTGATTTAGATGGAATTTATCCCTCCTTTGGAGTGATAACCCTGACCACTTAATAAGAAACACTATGAAATGCGTGTCCATGCTCATGTCAGTAAATAAATGATATTGAGCTCACATTATCTTGAGTAGTCTGATTTAGTTCAAGGACCAAGATTGAATATTAACATGATGACATTCCATGCCCGAGTTTCAATCTGGATATATGCGATAAAGGGATTATGTTGTAAGCCCCGTGACCTAGCTTAGTGCTTGATCTTGCTTGTTTGTCTTTATAATATGGTTAGACCTTAATCTACTCATGTGATACATCTTAATAACTTATGACATGCTTATGTTTTTAGTTTGGTCCAATCTGGTAGATGTTTGAGCTAGCTACGCTATTGTTTGCTTATTTTGGACCAAGTTGCAATTTACCCATTGTGAGGGTTTATCTTGCAATTTGTTACATGTAGGTTGTGTCTTTTGTGTCTTGGCATCATGAGAGAGAGAATGATGCATAGGGGCACCTTGTTGTACCTTGGGTGATGAGGTGGCATCATGTGTACTGATCTAGGGTTTGCATGGTTCACATGGGTGCTTGAGTTGTTGGTGTCAACCTTTATGGTGTGACCTTTGTAGCGACCATGTGTTTTGTGCCTTGATAGTTCTTCAATCGACACACCTTTCTCTAGTGGTGTTTTTAGTGACTTAGGTGTCTTGGCCTTGGTTGAGGTCGCTAGGGTTCCCTTATGTTGAGATGTGTGTCGACCTGTTGTTGGGTGACATAGTGTAGCAGTCGCTACTATGTTCAACCTAGGTTTTGCTTCGATCGAAGGGTGTAGTGGACCTAAGTGGTTGCTACACTACCTTGTTTTTATTACCTTTTCTTGTATGCTTGTTGTGAGTGCTTGCATGGCCATGGCTTTGAGCGACAAGTGTCCCTTTGGTACTCTCATATCTTTGACACATCATGATCCTCATCTCCTTCCTACCTCTTGAGTATATATGCTCTCTCTTTCACATGCAAGTATCCCCTTTATCTCTCTTCTTCCTCTCTTCTTGCTTGTGTTCGCCCTTGATCTTGGTGGAGCAAAAGAAGGTGCTGATCTTGGTGGACCAAAAGAAGGTGCTGATCTTTGTGCCCTATTTGATGATCAATACCTTGAGTTTCTCACTCCTTGGCCGCTACGTTTATGATGGTTCATCTTGAGGTCGCTACATGCAAAGAGTTGTTGCGGTCACAAGCTTAACCCTAACCCCAATCAGGTGGTCGCTACATCTAAAGGTGGTGGTGGTTGCTACCTATAGGGATGTATTGCGGTTGCAACAAGGTGCCAACCTAGTGTTGGTCTATACATGGTGGTCACAATATATATATATATATATATATATAGAGAGAGAGAGTCAGGCAAGTGTACACTCGAGTGTACCTGAGGCACCGTACACCTCAGTCATTTTTGAAGATGCAATCAATTTTTGAAAAATCTAAACCATTGATCTTCTCAATTATCATAAGAACATATTATATAATAAATTTTAGCTCATTTGGACACTTATAGTTCGTGCATCTAAAGGAGGCAAAAATCATGTATTTCAAATTAGTTTTGTGCATCGATTTTGTTGTCCTTGTATGAGTGACTTACACTCATCCAAATGAGTTCAAATTTTGTATGTGACCTATTATTATTGTAACCATGAAGATCAATGGATTAGATTTTGGAAAAACATGGTCTAGATAGGCAAACACCATTTAGGTGTACGGCATGATCTGTATACTTGAGTGTATTCTAGCTTGACTTTCTCTCTCTCTCTCTCTCTCTCTATATATATATATATATATATATATATATATATATATATATTCATGGTTACAATAATAAAGGTCACATACAAAATTGAAATCATTTGGATGAGTGTAAGTCACTCATACAAGGACAACAAAATCGACACACAAAACTCATTTGAAATACATGATTTTTGCATCCTTTAGATGCACGACCTATAAGTGTCCAAATGAGCTAAAATTTATTATATAGTATGTTCTTATGATAATTGAGAAGATCAATGGTTTAGATTTTTCAAAAAATTATTGCATCTTCAAAAATTATTGAGGTGTACAGTGCCTCAGGTACACTTGAGTGTACACTAGCTTGACTCTCTCTCTCTCTCTCTCTCTCTCTATATATATATATATATATGTGTGTGTGTGTGTGTGTGTGTGTTTGTGGTGGAATCTTACATGAGAAAATAAAGTGACCTTTCATGATAAACTCATCAAGGAGGGGACTTAGAACTTAGAGTCTGATGTCAACACTATGTGGCATAACATGAGCTCCTGCATAACAAAAATTGCCGAAGAGGTTTTGGGGGAGTCCAAGGGTTGTAGGCCTCCAAAAAAGAGACTTGGTGGTGGAATGATGAAGTATAGATTGTTATTAAACTAAAAAGAGAGATATATAGGAGCTTGCCCAAAACTCAAGATGATGCAACGTTCCAGAGATACAAGCAAGCAAAGAAAGAAGCGAAAAAGGTTGTTCAGGAGGCAAGGTCTAGATACTTTGATGATATTTATAAGAAGTTGGACACTAGAGAAGGGGAAAAAGATATATATGAAATGGGTCGTATAAGAAAAAGGAAAGGAAGGGACTTGAGTCAAGTAAAAAGCATCAAGAATGAAGATGGTAGAGTGCTGGTAAAGGACAATGATATCAAGAATCGATGGAGAAGTTACTTCCATAAGCTTTTCAATGGAGATACTGTAAATAATGTTAAAGACTCGTGTGATAGGGATATAAGAGATATCATTTACACACTGAGAGTTTCACATTTTGAGGTCAAGAATGCCTTGAAAAAGGTGAAAATGAGAAAGGCATGCGGACCATACAATATTCCCATTAATGTAGGGAAGAGTATGGGAGATGAAGGAGTTATTTGGTTAACAAATTTATTTAACAAGATCATGAAGACAAAGAAAATGTCGGATGAGTGGATAAATAGTACTATTGTTACAACCCCAATTTTTTTGGGTTCATTTGGTGAGAAATGTAATTTCTCATATTAAAGATATTTGAACAAATAATGATATAATTTGCTTCAAATAAATGGATTTCGTTTACAATAGCCTTGATGTTTGTGTTGTGGGCTTTATTGGCTATTGGGCCCAATAACAAGGAAATAACAAGGAAATTCAATTAGTAAATGGATGATTGAATTTTTAAGAAAAGAAATATGTAGAAACCTCTAGAAGGCACATCCAAAGAGGGTTTTGTGCCTCTTGGGTTCCTTGGGTTCCAAGGAGTCCAAAGTTGCAAAAAGAAAGCAATAAAAAAAAAGAATAATTAAGTATTTCTTTATTAAGAAAGAAATTGAAAACGATGATACAATGAGGAAATATGTATGATGGATCTATCTTGGATAGTATTTCGTGTCTACATGGTTTCTAATAATAAAAGGGATCAAAATAAAGAAAATAAAAGTTTTGGAGAAAGAAAATATAAGTTTAAGGCATAAATAAATGCCTTATAAGTCATTGACTTGCAAATAAAGAAATTGAGTTATTCCTGTTGTATTTTGGCTCTAAACTTGGAATATATGTAGATTAAGTCTTTATAGACTTTCCCTTAAAATTTGAGATTAATTGGACTTGTGGTTTGGGAGATATGAATTTTGGAAGATTTCCTTAGGTGAAGATGATTGATTTAAATGTCACAATTTGTTTTCCTTTTGGGAGTATATCTAACGTGCTTTGAGACCATTAGATCCGGATCGGGTGGCTCTACATTATCTTCTACATCTATCTGAATAGGAAGGTAGAAGCAACAGTTAGGGAAATCTTCTCACATCCTTTTCTCTCTCTACAACCTCAAATATGGAAAGGCAGTACTCCTATCAATTGCGGGAGATGATTCCTAACACAATCAACCCCAACTTTCCCTAAGTTCTCTATGGGTTGGGACTTTTCCAGTGACTGTCGAGGCCTGGACTCCATGGGGGACCGACGGGCACCCTCCAGGCCTATATAAAGGGCTAGGAATCCCTCTCTGTATGGGGAAGTTTTGTGCAAAATCCTTTGCACCAAAAGAGAGCCTTTCCCCATCGCCCAAACCAATCTTCCTCTCTGTCCTTGCTCTGGATCTACCTTGAACGGCCGCAACCCATATTTGTTCTCCTCATCCCGTTCTTGCCCTCTGGCCCACCTGAGGTTGTAGGCGAGTTCGTCCATCCCTTCCGGGGCCGACGACGTGCTTACGGGCCTTACCGGTGCCTTATAGCTCCAAGTCAAACCTTCCGGTTGACTTAGCTGCCTGGAGTGTGCGGCGGAGTGGATCGTGAAGGGGGAAGACGATGGGAAGGAGGAAACTCCCTCCTTGCCCCCGTTGCTTGAGAAGGATAGAAAGGGCAAAGTTGCCTTTTGGTTATGGCTGCTAGCTCAGCCACGCTGGAGCAAGTTCCTGAGAGGGCCGCACCCTACTGGCTACTTAATAACCATGTGGAAAAGGGAAGCAAGAGCCGAGATGCTGACATGGCAGTACATCATTGGACAAAAGGTAATTTATTTTGCAAAATTCACAACTAATTACTGGTAACTCAGATTAAGATGAATTATATATGAATCTTGCTCAGAAAAACATGAGGAACCTAGTAAAAATATAATCAGACTCTGTTTATCCTTCTAATTTGAAAAGTACATAAAGTTGATAACTTTAATGCTTTAAATAGATCAAAGCCCTAGATTTCAATTATGGGTATATTCAATAGATTTAGTTGATACTAGTAACCAAAGTCTGGCTTGATTACATAGATATGATGAAAGAGATCTAATTAGAAATATTTGTTCATAACTTGTGTAATTAGGGTGTCATGATATTAAAGTGCATTAAAAGAATAAAAAAAACCCAATTCTGGTTGTTATGAGATTTAATGACTCTAAATATGAGAATCCATATAGAAGGCATGAAAATAGTGTTATTGGCCTAATTGTGGATAAATACCCTTAATTTGGATAATTAGGTTTTCCAAGTGTATAAAAGTAGAAGTAATAGTAAATTAGGGTTTGCTAACCTAGATGATGTGATATATGGTAATTAGGGTTCATTTGTGAAACGAACTATAATCATTAATGAAATATGAGTGGTCAATTCAAAAGAACCTGAACATAGTGTTTGTGCCTATGATGTTGAAACTAGGGTTTGTATATTAAAAGAGCATGAAAAGTGATAAATGTCTAATGGAGGCTAAAACCCTAAAGATTGGCCTAGAAATCATAAGATGAAATCCAAGATGATCTTGAGAATGTTTTGAATAAAACAATAATACTTCGATGTTATGTGTTATTTTCAGGGTATTGTTGATTGCTATTTGATTGTATTGAATGTTAATGCATGGGCATCAAGTTACTCTGGGTCAGGTATGTGGTTAATTATGAATAACCACTCTAGTTTCCCGATGGATTCCCGGATGTTTAATCGCAATGAATGCAACTAAAATGTTTGGATGTTCATATTGCAATTATAAAGTGACTATGACTATCACATAATGTATATGCCTACAAACTCAGATCCTGGTTCTCTCTGTGGCATTATAGCTGACCTAGTACATGGCTGCCTATGGGTAGGTCCATCAGGTTAGAGAAAGACCTAGTACATGGCTACCTATTGGGTAGGTCCATCAGGTCTATGGAAGACCTAGTACATGGCTACCTATTGGGTAGGTCCATCGGGTCTATGGATGACCTAGTACATGGATACCTATTGGGTAGGTCCACCAGGTCTATGAATGACTTAGTACATGGCTACCAATGAGGTAGGACCATCAAGTCACATTGAGTTAGATATTGGGCTATCTTCGGGTAGTGCCATGCGACTCTATTACCTAAAAGAGAGGTGATATCCATGTCCACTGCAGGGACAGCCCAGAGTTCGAGAATATGTATGGATTGAGTTGTATGGATTAAAATGTAATCTTGATTGTTAAATGATTAATTGAATGATTATATTGTTAACATAGTTGAACATTATCTATTTCCTCCACATACCAACTTCGGCTGATCGTCGTTTTGTTTGTCGGCGATTTAGGTACAAATCTCAAAGAACAAACAGTAAAGCGACACATTGTGAATTCAAGAATTAAAGAACAAGGGGGAATTAGATAGAGTAGTTCAGATGTGGTTAGAAGTTTAGTTTATTCCAAACTTTTCAAAGGTATGCAAAATTTTTATTACCATATTTCAGTATAGTCTGTTAGAATTTAATAATTGTTTTGGTTATATGTCGAACCTTTGATCCGAAATTTATGGGTGTGGCTTCGACCTCTCTGTCTCCCTTAATTGGGGGTTATCATGAGGTGGGGTCATAACATTTGGTATCAGAGCATAGGTTACTCATTTAACCATTAATAATTATTAAAATTTACAAACTCCATAGAACCCAAGGGAGTTATTAGAGGATTATCCGAAAGATGGAGGTGTCTAGAAAAGGATCACGAATGGGGGCTGGAAATATTTTCCTCCGCACCGCTAGTCGGAATACGAGGACTCCCGGATCCGTGTGACTGCCTGGCCAAAGTCTTAGGGTATGAATCAAAATAAGATACCTTTAGGGCTTCTCATCTTATTCATCCCTTCTCACCACAAAATTCTAAAAGGGACCTGAAGGATTAGGGTTTTCTTTCTTCTCCTCACCCTCTTGAGGTATGGGTAAGGTTAATAAGGTTTAAGGAATCCTCCACCAAATTAATGAAAGGCATGTAAATAAGATGTCACGGACATAATCTTAATAGATTAAGTGCAAACAAAAGAATAGATACATGCTTAGGTCGTATGACATAAGTTGTCATGTCCTCAGAATAGACCTGAGGCTAGACCTTCTTGTCAGGAGGATAATTTAGTCTTGGAGACAGAGATCTTCATTTCAAGTAGAGACCTGGCACATCCTCTGAGGATGATGCTAACCCTAACCCTAAGTGAAGGTTGGAGAGAAATGAGTTGGACCAGGTGTTTGAAAGGACATGCCTATGGGATGCCATATGATCCATGGGTGGCCTAGCACCTCTGGAAACCCAACCCTGGGAAGGGTCGTGCATGTTAGGGTAAAGGATAGCTCCTTAGATGATGATGTTAGTGAAGGACCTTAGAAACCCTATGGGCTTGTGCAAGTAGGGTATAGCTGGCACCTAGGGCACGTCATAGTGCTAACAGTAGGATGAAACCCTAGATAAGGAATCATGATGGAGCATAAAGGGTTATGGATGATCTTGAGCAAACATAAGTTCAAACCTAGGCTTCTTCCATGTAGGGCATGCTTTTGAGGTTGATCCTTCATGAAGAGAGGACCTCTAATGGTGAGGTTGGATGTAGGGTTAGCTCTAGAGAGAGCAGGAAACCCAACAAGGAGGTTGGAAGCCTAAAACCCTGAGATATGAGGAACAATGAATGATAATGGTTGCCTCATGATCGATCCCTGGAAGTTGATGATATCTTGGTTGCCTTTAGAGGGACCAAACCCTAGGGAGAGAAGATGAAGATTCTGGTACCTATGTGCCTACGGTATGGGTGTTTACCTTCTGAGGCAGGAGGAAGAGTTCCTTAGACCTAGAAAGGTTTAGAGGCCTTGTACCTTGTTAGTTGTCCTTAAGGGGGACCCAACCTTAAGTATTGCTCGAGGTGAAGGATGACAAGAAGTGCATGTCATGACTTTTCATGCTTGGTTCATAGTTAAGAGATAGAGCATGCAGTTGGAGACCTACAAGTGAACCTAGGGTTCCTATGCCTAAGAGGGGAAGTGGTATACCTGATGCTCAGGATGAGAGTTGAGTTCCTATAGAAGAGAGCACGGTACTCCTCATGTATAGAGGAAAAGGGAAGCCCCTTAAGTTTAAGGTGTGTTTGATGAAACCCTCACAGCTAGGTTGATGATAAAGGAAGGTATGGACTTGATTCAACATTAAGGAAAGAGAACAAGTATGACCTAGCATGGTTTGGTAGGTGATCTGATGTGCCTTAATAGCTTGCTAGGGTTGAATAGGCTCATGTGGATGTAAACCTTAGACCTAAGAACTTTTGTGACCTTGTTGACAAGAGATAGTTTTCCTCCCATCGTGGGAGAGGGACCCCTTTGGTAGGGTGTATATCAATTTTGTTGGTTTAAGGTAACCTAAAGAAGTCTCATAGGATCTTGAGAAGCTAAGTGAAAAGTACATGGTATGAGAATGAACCTGTAGACCCATAAACTTCCATCTCTAATTGCATATGAAAGTGTTACCATGGAGGTAACCGGTATGGGGCTTGACCAAGGTAGGCAGGTTGCCATGATCCCTATGAAAGGATGGAAGCCAGCCCATGAATGCAGAAAGAGAGATGATGGAGACTTGGGTAGGGTTCTAAGTGAACATGTACTCTAATGGAGAATCCTAAGTCTATCATAGGGTCAGGTAGGGATAAGACCGATGAAAGTAGGAGTTGCCTAATTCCCCAGTTGCACATGACCATAGGTTCGGGAGGTAACAACTATCATTTTCTGAGAGCCATGGGTTAGGAGATTGATCACCTTCATGAACTCATGGGACCCAAAGGGCAGATGAGTAGGGCACTCTCTTGATGCATGAGGGAAGAGGGATGACCCTAAAAGAGACTGTACCCTATAGACCCAGAGGAGATGACCAAGGATATAAACCTCAGTAGGTTCAAGACTAGTTTTCCATGGAGGTAACCTTGATATCATGATGTCTGTGATGTAGAGACATGTGTGGCACGTTGCAACTTAGATGTAAAGGTGTATTGGCAAGGTGGGATGTACCATCTCTACTCTTAGAACGGGAAGAACTCTGTATTTAGACTGCACCCAAATGCTTATTTCCTCTTGTTATGGGGGTGAGAGATAGGATATTACACATGCCATACACCAAGGATAAGAGATGATGTAGGTTGGAACGTTGCCATGAGAAATGGGGATATAGAAGATAACCTACCCTGGTAAAGTGAATGATACATGGATGGTTCGCAAACACTAAGAGGAATGAGGTAGTCACCTTGCGAGAATGTTTTTATCATGAGCTATGTAGAACTTATAAGTTATACCAGGTTGAGTTTGATTACCATGATGATGAAATCAGAGAGTGTTCTTAATGAAGATAGACATATAGTTTGAGGTGACATGATAAGTGAAATACATGGAAGTGTATGTCTTCAATGTTACCTAATACCTAAGGATGTGAAGTGGTAATGGATGCTCTGGTTAAGATACATTTGACTTGTTTGACTAGAAGCTAGAAGAGGTTGTTTGGCTAACCCTAAGTTTGGAAAGGAGAGGTGTTTGTATAACACTCATATGTAACAAGATACATTGAAAAGTTAAGGGTTGTTTGGTTAGCCAGTCTAGTCCTTGATACAATGAAAGGAATGTGGTAGAACCTCAAGTGCACTTCTTTGGAAAAGAAGGTGATGAAACCCCGATAGAATGGTTTAGGGTTTTTGAGGTATTGATCTTGAAGAATAATGACATACATGAAATCATGATTTTAAGATCACCATACACTGGACTATGAAGATAATTAGTGACAGTGGTACTTTAGATAAAGTTGCATATGGCCATGCAAGCCGAGGGTGAAGGACGAACACCAATAACCCAGTGCATTGATATAGAGGATAAAGAGTCCCCGAAAGAGAAAGGGAGTTCATCACTATGGATGTTGTAAGTCTTCCCTGGACCAAGGAAGGTCGAGATGCAATACGGGTTATGATGGATCGCCTTACCTAAATGATATAAGAAAGAAAGAGTTCTGTCAAGGGACCGATCTGGTTGAACTACCTATGAGAGAGATGGTTCAACTACACTAGGATACAAGTTCAAAGGTTCTTGAGTTTGACCTACAGGTTCACTTCCATAAAGTGGAATTAAGTACACAAAAAACTCGATGATAGTATAGTTCATCACCCTAATTAATGGTTAGTATGATCCAGACTAAAAGGTCTGATGAGAGCATATGTGCTCGTTCAGGGTGATAGCTAGAGACAGTTATTATCCTATGAAAGATGTGATGATAACCACCATCTCCAGTGTCGGGAGTTAAAGAAGCTCTTTAAGGGAGGTTGTGTCGGTCACCACTTCAGTAAGGTGATGTTGGTGAAAGGACCACGTGATGGTTAGAAAAGGGCCACAATGCGTGTAGACGAAGTCACTTTGATCATGCAATGGCTGAAAGGAGCCTAGAGACGATGAGAGTCGTGAGCAGATACAAAGTAGACTGACATGCAGTTCACTGTGGAAGAATAGGTGACATGAAAATCCGACCCCTCTAAGTTACAGCTAAGAGAGCTGAGTCCCCGATGCATGAGTTCTTTTGATATGGTTTGGTGGAGAAGGTTAAGATTGACCTTACCCCTCAGGATAAAGTAATGTGTGATGAGTTCCATGTGTCCAATTTAGAGCACTATGTGAGGTTCCCCGGCCATGTGCTGAGCAATGAACCTAGTGAGCCCCAAGGGAGGCTGAAATGACATGAGTCACCTGTGTAGTTTATAGACGCCAGGGTGAAAGAACTCAGAGAAAAGAATAAGTGATGATAAAGGTTCTTTGGAAGTGCCATGGGTAGGGTAAAGCCACATAGGGGCCAATGATGGACATGGAAAAGTCTTATCCTGTATTGTTTGTTTGCTTGATAGAATTTTGAGGACAAAATTCCTATAAGAGGGGAAGAATGTTACAACCCCAAAATTTTTGGGTTCATTTGGTGAGAAATGTAATTTCTCATATTAAAGATATTTGAACAAATAATGATATAATTTGCTTCAAATAAATGGATTTCGTTTACAATAGTCTTGATGTTTGTGTTGTGAGCTTTATTGGCTATTGGGCCCAATAACAAGGAAATAACAAGGAAATTCAATTAGTAAATGGATGATTGAATTTTTAAGAAAAGAAATATGTAGAAACCTCTAGAAGGCACATACAAAGAGGATTTTGTGCCTCTTGGGTTCCTTAGGTTCCAAGGAGTCCAAAGTTGCAAAAAGAAAGCAATAATAAAAAAAAGAATAAGTAAGTGTTTCTTTATTAAGAAAGAAATTGAAAACAATGATACAATGAGGAAATATGTATGATGGATCTATCTTGGATAGTATTTCGTGTCTACATGGTTTCTAATAATAAAAGGGATCAAAATAAAGAAAATAAAAGTTTTGGAGAAAGAAAATATAAGTGTAACGCATAAATAAATGCCTTATAAGTCATTGACTTGCAAACAAAGAAATTGAGTTATTACTGTTGTATTTTAGCTCCAAACTTGGACTATATGTAGATTAAGTCTTTATAGACTTTCCCTTAAAATTTGAGATTAATTGGACATGTGGTTTGGGAGATATGAATTTTGGAAGATTTCCTTAGGTGAAGATGATTGATTTAAATGTCACAATTTGTTTTCCTTTTGGGAGTATATATGACGTGCTTTGAGACCGTTAGATCCGGATCGGGTGGCTCTACATTATCTTCTACCTCTATCTGAATAGGAAGGTAGAAGCAACATTTAGGGAAATCTTCTCGCATCCTTTTCTCTCTCTACAACCTCAAATCTGGAAAGGCAGTACTCCTATCAATTGCGGGAGATGATTCCGAACACAATCAACCCCAACTTTCCCTAAGTTCTCTACGGGTTGGGACTTTTCCAGTGACTGTCGAGGCCTGGACTCCATGGGGGACCGACGGGCACCCTCCAGGCCTATATAAAGGGCTAGGAATCCCTCTCTGTATGGGGAAGTTTTGTGCAAAATCCTTTGCACCAAAAGAGAGCCTTTCCCCATCACCCAAACCAATCTTCCTCTCTATCCTTGCTCTGGATCTACCTTGAACGGTCGCAACCCATATCTGTTCTCCTCATCCCGTTCTCGCCCTCTGGCCTACCTGAGGTTGCAGGCGAGTTCGTCCATCCCTGCCGGGGCCGACGACGTGCTTACAGGCCTTACCGGTGCCTTATAGCTCCAAGTCAAACCTTCCGGTTGACTCAGCTGCCTGGAGTGTGCGGTAGAGTGGATCGTGAAGGGGGAAGATGATGGGAAGGAGGAAACTCCCTCCTTGCCCCCGTCGCTTGAGAAGGATAGAAAGGGCAAAGTTGCCTTTTGGTTATGTCTGCTAGCTCAGCCACACTGGAGCAAGTTCCTAAGAGGGCCGCACCCTACTGGCTACTTAATAACCACGTGAAAAAGGGAAGCAAGAGCCGAGATGCTGACATGGCAGTACATCATTGGACAAAAGGTAATTTATTTTGCAAAACTCACAACTAATTACTGGTAACTCAGATTAAGATGAATTATCTATGAATCTTGCTCAGAAAAATATGAGGAACTTAGTAAAAATATAATCCGACTCTGTTTATCCTTCTAATTTGAAAAGTACATAAAGTTGATAACTTTAATGCTTTAAATAGATCAAAGCCGTAGAATTTTGATTATGGGTATATTCAATAGATTTAGTTGATACTAGTAACCAAAGTCTGGCTTGATTACATAGATATGATGAAAGAGATCTAATTAGAAATATTTGTTCATAACTTGTGTAATTAGGGTGTCATGATATTAAAGTGCATTAAAAGAATTAAAAAAAACTAATTCTAGTTGTTATGAGATTTAATGACTCTAAATATGAGAATCCATATAGAAGGCATGAAAATAGTGTTATTAGCCTAATTGTGGATAAATACCCTTAATTTGGATAATTAGGTTTTCCTAGTGTATAAAAGTAGAAGTAATAGTAAATTAGGGTTTGCTAACCTAGATGATGTGATATATGGTAATTAGGGTTCATTTGTGAAACGAACTATAATCATTAATGAAATATGAGTGGTCAATTCAAAAGAACCCGAACATAGTGTTTGTGCCTATGATGTTGAAACTAGGGTTTGTAGACTAAAAGAGCATGAAAAGTGATAAATGTCTAATGGAGGCTAAAACCCTAATAAAACCCTAAAGATTGGCCTAGAAATCATAAGGTGAAATCTAAGATGATCTTGAGAATGTTTTGAATAAAACAATAATACTTGGATGTTATGCGTTATTTTCAGGGTATTGTTGATTGCTATTTGATTGTATTAAATGTTAATGCATGGACATTAAGTTACTCTGGGTTAGGTATGTGGTTAATTATGAATAACCGCTCTAGTTTCCCGATGGATTCCTGGATGTTTAATCGCAATGAATGCAACTAAACTGTTTGGATGTTCATATTGCAATTATAAAGTGACTATGACTATCACATAATGTATATGCCTACAAACTCAGATCCTGGTTCTCTCTGTGGCATTATAGCTGACCTAGTACATGGCTGCCTATGGGTAGGTCCATTAGGTTAGAGAAAGACCTAGTACATGGCTACCTATTGGGTAGGTCCATCATGTCTATGGAAGACCTAGTACATGGCTACCTATTGGGTAGGTCCATCGGGTCTATGGATGACCTAGTACATGGCTACCTATTGGGTAGGTCCATGAGGTCTATGAATGACTTAGTACATGGCTACCAATGAGGTAGGACCATCAAGTCACATTGAGTTAGATATTGGGCTATCTTCGGGTAGTGCCATGTGACTCTATTACCTAAAAGAGAGGTGATATCCATGTCCACTGCAGGGACAACCCAGAGTTCAAGAATATGTATGGATTGAGTTGTATGGCTTAAAATGTAATCTTGATTGTTAAATGATTAATTGAATGATTATATTGTTAACATAGTTGAACATTATCTATTTCCTCCACATACCAGCTTCGGATGATCGTCGTTTTGTTTTTCGGCGATTTAGGTACAAATCTCAAAGAACAAACAGTAAAGCAACACATTGTGAATTCAAGAATTAAAGAACAAGGAGGAATTAGTTAGAGTAGTTCAGCTGTGGTTAGAAGCTTAGTTTATTCCAAACTTTTCAAAGGTATGCAAAAATTTTATTACCATATTTCAGTATAGTATGTTAGAATTTAATAATTGTTTTTGGTTATATGTCGAACCTTTGATCCGGAATTTATGGGTGCGGCTTCGACCTCTCGGTCTCCCTTAATTGGGGGTTATCGGGAGGTGGGGTCGTAACAACTATAGTCCCCATCGACAAGAACAAAGGCGATGTTCAGAGCTGCACAAACTACAGAGGTATCAAGTTTATGAGTCACACAATGAAGCTTTGGGAGAGGATTATTGAGCAGAGGCTAAGATCAATAATGCAGATATCAAACAACCAATTTGGTTTCATGTCTAGTAGATCAACAACAGATGATATTTTTCTGATAAGGAGGCTTATGGATAAGTATAGGGAAAGAAAAAGAGATCTTCACATGGTTTTTATCGATTTGGAAAAGGCTTATGATCGAGTACCCATAGAAGTGTTGTGGATGGTTTTGAGGAAAAAGGGTGTGCCAATCCAATACATTGACTTGATTAAAGACATGCATGGTATCTCTACTACAAGTGTGAAGACTCTTGGAGGATAGACACCAACATTTCCCATCACAGTTGGGGTACACCAAGGATCCACACTCAGTCCATATCTGTTCGTTCTTGTTATGGGTGAGTTGACAAAGAATGTTCAAGATGATGTTCCTTGGTGTATGTTATTTGCTGATGATACTGTATTGATTTATGAAACTAAAGATGGTTTGAATGATAAAGTTGAACTTTGGAGAAAGGCACTTGAATCAAATGGATTGATGATTAGTAGGAGCAAAAATGAGTATATGCATTGTAATTTCAGCAATCTTGCAGTGTAAATGGTGGAGCCAAGTTGGACGAAGTAGATATACCAAAATGTAATAAATTTGTTACTTGGGCTCTATCATTCAAACAAATGGGGATGTCTAAAATGACGTTTGCCATAGGATCACTACATGATAGTTGAAATGGAGGAGTGCAACTGGAGTATTATGCGATCGGAATATCCCTCTCAGACTAAAAAGCAAGTTTTATAAAACTGCTATATGACCAACCATGCTCTATGGGAGTGAATGTTGGACGGTGAAGAAATAAGGACTCAACAAGATGAATGTGGCTTAAATGTGTATGTTGAGATGGATGTGTGGGAAAACAAGAAAAGATCACTTGAGAAATGAATATATCAGGAATAAAGTGGGGGAGGCGAGCATTGGGGACAAGTTGCACGAGGGCCGACTCAGATGGTATAGACATGTGCATCACAAACCGACTAATGTGCCTATATAAAGCAATATTATTGAGGCAAGCACAATTAATAGAAGAAGAGGAAGACCTAAATTAACATGGGAAGAATTTATAAAGAGAGATTTTAAATCTCTACATCTCAACCAGAATATGACCCATGATAGAGCTGCATGTAAAAGAAGGATCCATGTAGCCGACCCCAACATAGTTTGGATTGAGGCTTAGTTGTTGTTGTTGTTGTTGATGATGATGATGATGATATATAGCGGGTTATGGTCGCTACACCTGGAGCAGTTTGGCTTGGTCGCTACATATGTGAGCCATGTGGTCGCTACACATGTGGGCCATATGGTCGCTGCACATGTTGAGTCAAGTGGTTTGGTCGATACATAGTGTTGTTTGGAATGATTGGCTAACCATGAGAAACCTTAACCCAAATTTTAGTGTATGATGTACTTGTTGAGCTTGCTTGAATGACTAGCATGTAATGATGTTTTATCTCTCCTACTTGTGTAACCCTTATGTTGTAGGTTGAATGTACATCATAGATAGTGATTTCTATGGTAATTGTTACCTGACACATGGTGATGATTATGAGCCTCAATGAGGCATGGTGAGATAATGATGTTATGCAGGAACTATGTGATTGGGTCTTATGACTTGGCAGAGGCTTTGTTCCTAATTTGAGGTGATATCCTCTAGTGATGTGATGAGGGATGGTTATCCTAGGATGATGTGATAATGATGATGACCTTGTATGGCAGTGGTATAATGTGATGATGTGACAAATATATACCTCATTCATTTTATAACTTCTAACATTGCAACCTACCCTTGTCTTTGTAGAGTTTGTTTTGGGTTTGTGCATTATAACTTGATTGATGCACTAAAAGACACCCAATGGAAATAAATAATCAAGTGAAACCCTAATCATGTAGGTGTCCCCAAGCCAATGATCCATATCCAACATTATTACTTGTTGGATGGTGAAACAAGTAATTCTGCGGGAAACTTGGAGCGATAGTTTTGAATATGTGGGGAAGTCGAGGATATATCGTTGCATCTACAAATACATATTTGGAGGATGACTACGGTCATACTCGGTAGGAGAACGGTTGAAGTCGTATCTCAGATGATATGTTTTTAGGGATGGTTGTGATCATACTCTGGAAGGAGAATGGTTGTGGTCATATCTCACTAGTGTCGTGCCTATATACCAAGGCAGACTGGGCTGATTTGTAGTTTGACTTTATATGTCATTGAGGTGGACTCGAACTGAATGAGGGTGTGGGAGATCATAGAAGTCTGACTCTCCTAGATCTTGTATGGCACTGATTTTGACTTAGCAGTGGTCAGTTGGAGCATGAGTGGTATATCTCATCTCCACAGGGCATAATAAAAGATGTAATATAGTCGTGTAGTATATTTGCTTAAGGTAAAAAATGTATCACATTGGATGACCCCTTGCCTTTTTTCTTATATTGTTTATTTGATAACAGTTATACATGTTCTTCATATTCCTTTTAAAAGTATAAGATGTTCTACTACTCAATTGTAGATTCTTAAATTGTTTAGTCCGTGTTATCAGTTTTAAAGCAATCTTTTAGCTAAATCTACTCATCTTGCTAATAGTATTATATTTCTGCTCTATAATCTACCTATATTAATAATGATTGTTGGTGAAGAGTTATATCTCTCGCTGGAATGTTGGTCTCACCCCATGGGTTTTCACATATTTTAAGTGGTCGTGCACAAAAAGATAGAGGTCGTGCAGTTGAGGCTGAGCATCAAGAGGAATAGTAGATGTCGAAGGTTGGATATGTTGCTAGTGTTTTGTAGTAGAGTCCAATGTTTTGTCCATGTACTCTCAGGTTCTTAGGGGTGTTTTGTAGACGTTGTATATCAATACAATTTTTTGGTAGTATGCCATGGCTGTACATATATGGCTTGTGTATGTGAACGACTTATCATATGTAATAGGTTTGTGGCAAGCTAGACACTGAACAGTGACATGTAAGATCTTTCGACATGATATATTATGCATGTGGTATAGTTTGATGGACTCTAATATGATATGGTTAAGCCTTTTGTGGTTATATGAAATCAATTTTATTTTACCTTGTTTTATAGTAATCTGGATGTTAGTGTTAATTTCACACTTTATTTTGAGTAATCTCACTCATGTGGCGGTGGGTTGTCACATATGTGGTCATGGAGATATTGATCATTTTTATAGGTTGTAGTTGTTCTCCAACTCATTCCTATTACTTGGGTGGCAATGATGTGCGGCTAGACACCAATCTTAATTTGTGTTGTTTGAACATCACTGCCAACGTAAGTAGGAACCTACCAAGTCACACACATAAGGATGCATAACAAAATTAAGCTTGACATATAATTAGAATAGTTCCGAATCATAAACATGTTGATTCATCCTCTAATCGGGGACCAGGATGTCTATCGACCAATCCGATGATTGGGATAATAAATCAATTGATTGATTGAGTTTTTCACTGGAGTTTTGTGATCAGGCAATTAGTGTATGTGATTGAGAAATCACATATCAATAGTGAAAGTCTCATATTTCATGTATTATATATTTGAACTGTCGTGATTGGTTGATCAGCTATTGAGATATGGTGATCAGGGACTGAGATCGAGCAACCAAAAAATGCGATTGGGTGATCCCAAATTCAGTATGTGTTTTCAACATTAAAATGTTTTTGGAATTGCAATTTGGAAAGGGATTGGAATTAGGTTTTTATAAGCCCATGACTCTCCTATATAAAGGGGACACATTCCAAAAGGTGAAATGAAACTCTTATGACAACTTGTGAGACAAGTTGGCTGTCAAACTTCCATCTAGAAAAGAGGAAGTAATTCTAATGACTTCTGCCCAAGATAGGAGAAGAAAGGAAGTTTTGGGATTCCTAGCACACCGAAAACTCAAGTTCCTCTTTGACTTAGTGGCCAAGGTAGTGCACCATTTTCTCCCTTGTCCACGTGAACAAAGTAGAGGTTGATTCATATGCATGGAGACTTGGAAAACACATTCTACAAGATGACAACAAGTTATTGCTTGGCGGACAATCTAGATCTATTAGTGATCTATCTGGATTTGTTGGTGGTCGTTCCAGAACTAGTTTTGGAAGGATCAAGTTATTCACCAACATAAGATGCATGTACTTATTAGACAAGTAATGTGCACAAATGTATCACCTTTATCCCCTCTTATGTCTTTTATTCATTGGCATTTTATAGCTACAACAGATCAAAAAACTTGAATAGAAACAAAAGGATTTTTTTAATTCCAATGTGCCCCTTCCCAAAAACCTAATAGTGGTTTAGAGACGACATCATATGCTTCTAACTAGAATTTGGTGTTTGAACCAGAAACAATTCATTGAATAAATAAATGTAAAATCTTGTATCTATAAGCACCTGATATCATATATGATATAATATGAACATATAAACCACTACAGTGCCTTGAAAATTGGTTTTGTTTGGTGGATATGGATATGACATTTAGATCTTAGTGGTGTGATATGAAACATTAACTATCACTATTTTGATTTGATCAAAGGTTATGTAACATTTATATGGCTTGCATACCATGCCTCTCTCTATTCATTCTCCATGTAAATTTTAATAATGTAATTAGAAATGGTTGATGTGAAAACATCACCAGTGGGCCATGGTGGAGAGGAGGAGACATATTAAGTCAACACCAAAGAGGATGATCCTTAGAGTATTGATCAAGATGAGATGATGGATTAATGAAAACACAACATCTACTAGATCAAGAACTTCTAATCTGGAAATTAGAAACCTTGAAATGGTAAATTAGGATTGCATTTAGATGTAAATCTCTTAGTTGTTTATACAACATTTGTTGAATTAAGTTGTTGTACTAGTTACCGTATCTTATTTTATTTTGTGTGATGATTGTTAAAGTATTTGATATGTATAAAATGTATACATAATGGTGTTTGGATACATATAATTATATATATAAATCTCTCAATATAATATCAATATTGAAGATGCCTTCCAAGTGTGATACACATGAAAACCGTGTTTGACTAGGTGTGGGAACGCCAAGCGTGGCGCACCGTCTACCTTGGGGAAGTGTGATAATAAGTATGCGTGCCTACCAAGTAGGGTGCATACTTGTTGCATTGGCCTAGGGTTGAACTTGAATAGGTGATCTTAATGAAATTAAGAACCTAGAGGAATAAAGATGACACATAATACACATGATGAATTATTGACATGGAATTGTGCAACCATCTATCTAAGAATTTCATATGATACACCTGGTAATTGTTACCTACCTTAATATTAAGTTATCGATGTTAGTGTTGCCTGAATGATGACTTCATTATTTTGGATCTTGGTTCACTAGAAGATTTCTCATTTTAATCTTTTGAATTAGTATTGAGGGCTATTGATTTTAAAAAATAATGGGAGAGAAATTAATTAAAGTCCTAATCAATTCCATCAATCAAATGAATTTTCAAGTCAACTTATTTACTCATGCAAAATTTCTTCTGCGTAGATCAATGGAGAACACAACCCATAATCTATTTTCACTACAATCTATACTTGAGAAAGAGAAACTTATTGGGAATAACTTTAATAATAGGCTCAAGATGTTGATAATTGTTCTCACATGAGCGTAACCTCTATGTCTTAGACACACCAACACATAACGAACCAACTCCTAATGTAAATGTATGCTTACAAGAAACATTATGTTGACTCTATGGACATGAAATGCTTAATACTTTTCTCCATGAATCAATAATTTTCAGATGTAGTAGGAGAACATGGATGTTATTTAGATGATAACACATATCAGGAACACGTATCAAGAACAAGTAAGGCAAGAGAGGTTTGGTGTCTCTAATGTTCTATTTAAGTGTAAAATGGCAAAAGATGATCAGTTGGGCCCCATGTACTCAATTTAGTTGGATGTGTAAAAAGTCTTAGAAGATTATGATTTCCTTTAGGTTAAGAGTTGGCCGCAGATGTAATCCTAGAATCTTTGTCGGGTTCCTACAATCAATTTTTCATGAATTACAACATGAACACTTTTGACAAACCATTGACTAAGCTACTTGGCATGCTGATTACTTCTAAGGGGAAAATGATAGATAAGCCCAAATCTGTGTTGATGATCAACAAGGAAAAAGGAAAATACAAGGGAAAAGGTAACACTAAGAAAGGTTATAAATCTAGAAAAAAAATCTTATGCACTTAAAGAAAAAAAGGAGTGGCTAAGGGAGGCAATTGTCACCATTGTCACCAGGCTAGACATTAGAAGACAAACTACCCTTTCTACCTTGAGGAACTGAAGAATAAGAAATAGGGGATAGAGATCTCCACTTTAGGTATATATGTTATTGAAATAAACTTATTTACTTCTTTAGTATGGGTATTGGATATCATGTGTAGATCTTGTTGGTATATATGTCCAAAGAGTCAGTCATATGATGATTGTAATTGCATCACTTGTAAAAGATTTGATAAATAATAAAGGCAACCTTCCAATTTATTTTGTTTTATTTAGTTATGAGATAATGAAATAAAATAATAAATGTCTAAAGAATGATATTACTCAATGACGTTTGTCTTCAGGTTGATGACATGAACAATGAGAAAGTATGAATGTCAAAAGTATATATAGACTTGTTATGTACCTAGTCGGATGTTATTGTGGAACACTGATAGACAACAATAACACATAACACTAGTGTGTGTGTTGGTTGATGAGAAAATCTCATTAGTCATGATATGTGATATTAAACCAAACACATAAATACTTGTTAAGAGAACAACGTGTCAGACAGAACTACCATAAGAGTGATACATGGAAACCATAATTGGTAATAAGGATCATCTCTTATAGTGTTGGTGGTGATTGTGGTTCTTAAACATAAAGTCACTACACTCATCACATGTTGTTCAGTGTACTTGACATCATCCACGATGATTTTGAATAAGGGTTGCCATAAAGGTGATGATCAGATACACTATGACACATGGGGATGACTGTGAGTGATGTAGATGGGATTTATCCCTCCTACGAGAGTATAATATCTGACCACTTGATAATTGAGACTGAGAAATGCATGGCCATGCTCATGTGAGTCAATAAATGATATTGAGCTTATATATATTTCATAAAGTCTTCTCTAGTTCAAGGAACATGCATTGAATGATTGAAGAGTATGATGATTCCATGCTTCAAGTTTAATCCAAATATCAGTGACAAAGGAACTATACAAACACTGTAACACCAATCACATATTGTAGGTTGAAGTTGTTCTCCAACTTTCCATTTACTTCAGTAGAAACAATGTGTTTTAGATGCCCCTCTTTTCTTGTGATGTCATAAAATGGTTATGGACACTCAGTGCCAACGTAATATGGAACCTATAGGGTCACACATAAAGGATTCACTTGGAATAGGAGTTTATTCATGAATTATAACTAAATTGATTACTAAATTTGTAAGTCCTCTGGCCTATCTTAGTGCTTGATTGTATCACTTTTCTTAATAAGATGCTTGAACATTAGTCTAATCTCTTGAGATGCCTTAATAACACATGACAAGTTTATGTTTTCAGTTTGGTCATGTTTGGTTGATGTTTGAGCTAGTTATGCTTGTTGTAGACCAAGTTGCAATTTACCCATGATGAGGGTTAATCTTGTAATTTGTTAGATGTAGGCTGTGCTTCTTGTGCATTGGCATCATGAGAGGAAGGTAATGCTATGGGGTGCCTTGTTTGGGCCTTGGTTGATGAAGTGACACCTTGAGGTGATATTAGGGTTTGCTTGAGTTGCGTGGTTGGTGATGTTGACCATGTGTGTATTCTTGAGTATAGTGACCAATGATTGTGACCTTCATGATGTGTTTTGGAAGTTCTTCTATTGGTACACCATGTATTGGATGGTTTGCTTTGACCTAGTGCCTAGGGCATATGTTTTCATCGCTAGGGTTTTTGCCTTGTTGAAGTTTTGCTACCGCAACACTCTTGATTTGTTTTTGTTGCGGTCGATACTAGGGTTTTGAGATGTGTTGCGACCAGTACATATATGTCCTTCGACCATGTTGAGTTTGGGAACCAACTTTGGTTTTAACATTTCTCTTGCATGTGTGCATGCATGGTCGATCCTTTGTGGGATATGTGTCCTAGTGGTGCTCTAACTTCTTGACACATCATATCTTTACCTCCCTCATAACCTTGAGTATATAAGCTCTCTCTTCTGCATGCAAGCAATCCTTTTATCTCTCTTTTCTTGCTCTCTTCTCCTTGTGTTTGGCTTTGGATCTTGGTGGATCTAGAGAAGGTTGATCTTGTAACTTTGGTGGCCAATCATCCTTTCATGTGGTGATCTTGAGCTAGATCATCTTCATGGTGTTTATTCTTGGTGATCTTTCTTCTTAGTAAGTGGTGCTTCACCTTTGATCATGTTTTCCTCTAAAACCCTACCTCTCCCTCTTCCTTTCGTGACTGTGAGACTATGGTGCAACCATGGTGGCTATTCTTTGAGGATCTTCTCTTCACTAGGGTCAAACTATGGTTTGACCATGGTGGTACCCAAGTGAGATGAAGCTTTCCTCTCTTTATCCCTTCTTCCTCTTGTTTGGCCAAGGGTTTTCACCATCTTTCTTGAGTTTTCTTTGACCATGGTGTTCTTCTCTTCTTGAGATGATTTTGTGGCCGAGGAGTTGACTCAAGTTGAGGCTTCTTTTCTCTCTTGGAGCTTTGGTTTTGGAGTTTGATCTTCTTCATAAGGTTGGTTGTATAACTTTCCCCTCTTCTATTATTTGCACCATAATCATGTTTGCATGTTGCTGTTCTAATCTCTAAAAATGTGAATTAAAGATTCTAGAGGATGTTATCATGATCTAGGGTTTATGATTTTTTAGTACTCTCTCATGGATCACCCTCTTTCCTAAACCCTAATTTTCATGTACCCAGTTTGTAAGTGATGCAGGTATTGATGATTCTTACATGCAATATGATCTTTGGTTATATCACCATGCTATGTTTTGGTCCACACATGAAATTGGAGGTTTTGATCTTGGATTTCATGAGCTTGATGCATAGTCTTCCTCTTATTACCATGGTTTTCCATATGTGTTTTGTGACGTTGGTTTTAGGGATATATTATCCATCTTTACATGGAGTTTCCTCCTTGATGACACTTGGTTTCTCGAGGTTCATCATCTGTTTTGATCATGTATTATATCTATTTTTAGGATGGTTATGTTTCGTTGAGGTAGTTTGACCTTGATGGTAGCCACACCCCTTTGATGCCTTTGGTCGCTACAAGTTGTCGGTGGGTTGTGGTAGGTGCAACAAACCCTAACCCTAGTGGTGGGTTGGTCGTTACGTCTGATCCTTGTTGCGGTTGATGATTCCTTGTTTGAGTTGGCATTTCCATGCTTTCTAAGTGAGGTGTTGCGGGTGCTATATTGCTACCTCTAATAGTCAATGGTTGCTACACTTGTGCTATGTTGGTCGCAACACCTGATGTTTTGGTTGGTCACTACAAGTTGGACCTTGACTCTACACGTGTTTGATGATTGATTTTGGTTGCTACCCTTAGTGGATTCATCCTAGCGGTTGCTACACACATGTTAACCATGATGGTCGCTACCTATGTATAAATGAATGTTGGCTGCCACATCATGAATTATGACAGATCGACACTTACTGTTGTCTGTAGTGATGGATTGAACAATCATAACTATGATGCCAACCCTAATATGCTCCAAGAAAGTAGTAGATGGTGTATCCAAGGTTATATGATGATTATTGAATTGGAAACCCTATTCGGATACATGGGAAAACCCTAAACTAATTCTCAAATGTATATTATAATTGTTGAGCTTGCTTGAGCAATTAGCATGGGATTATATTTTCTCTCTCCTACTTATGTAACTCTAACCTTTTAGGTGGAACTAAATGACATGGCTAGTGAATTCTATGGTGTGACGGATGTGACATAGGGTGAATGATTATGAGCCTTGATAAGGAATGATGAGATGATAATGATGTGTTTTGGGTCTCATTACCTGGAAGAGGCGTAATGCCTAAATGAGAGGTGATATCCTCTAGTAATGAGATGAGGGATTGTTGTCTCCTAATGACGTGATAATGTTGATGGTCTTGTATGGCAGTGGATCAAGTGATGATGTGACAAGTCTATGCTTCATATGTTTTATATCTTGCGGAATTGTAATATACCCTTATCTTTGTAGAAATTGTTTAGGGTTTGTATGTTGTAACTTGATTGATGCCAAAAGAAACTCAATTGGCTTAACTAATTAAGTGAAACCCTAATCATGTAGTTTCTCTGTGCCATACATCCATCTTCAGTATCAGTACTTGCTGGATGGTGAAACGGGTTCTCCCTTTGTGGAAGATTGAAGTCGTATATTGTTGAGTATATGCATTTAATAGGATTGGTTGCAGTCATACCATGGCAGGAGAATGGTCGAGGCTGTATCTTAGTGATGTGATTCAATATATGTATATGATAGAATTTGAGGATGGATGCAGTCATACCATCGGAAGGAGTGCAATTGCAGTCATAACTTAGTTTTCACTAGTGTTGTGCCTATATACCATGGCAGACTAGGCTGTTTTGCAGTTGGACTTTATACGTCACTGCGGAGGACTCAGACTGACCAAGGGTGTGGGAGATCATAGCAGTCTAGATCCTCCTATATCTTGTATGGCATTGATTTTGACTTAGTAGTGACCAGTAGGAGTATGAATGGTATACTTCATATCCTTAGGGCATAATAAAAGACGTTACTCAGTCATGTAATATACTTGGTTAGGGTTAAACATGACTCATATTGAAGGACTCTTTACCTTGTATCTTGAACTTATTTCTTGAATTATAATGTGGTAAGAGAAATCAACTATTATACATGTTCTTCATATTCCTTCTTAAAGTATAAGATGTTCTATTGCTTAGTTGTAGATGCCTGAATTGCTTAAATAATGGTAAGTGCTTTACTCATATCATTTAGTTGAATATGCTCATCTTGATAATATGTGCTATCTTGCTACTTTTATATATCTATGCTTATAATAGACATCGGTAGAAAGTTATATCTCTCACTGGGATGTTGGTCTCACTCTGTGGGATTCCACATATTTTAGGTGGTCGTACACGATGAGGTAGAGATCGTGCGGTTGAGGCTGAACAACAAGAGGAGCAGTAGTTGTTAAAGGTTGGACATGTTGCTGGTGTTTTGTAGTAGAGTCCTATGTGGCATCCCTGTACTCTCAGGTCCTTGGGGTTTTTTTGTAGATCTTGTAGATTGATATGAGGTTTTGGAAGTAGGCCATGGTTTTACATATATAGCTTGTATATGTGAACATGTTGTTATATGTAACAGGTTTGTGGCATGATGGCCACTGAATAGTGATGTTTACATCTTTATGTAATAGAGGTGGCAATGTTCATGGTCCCATATGTGATATGTTTCAGCTTGAGATGTTGTGATTTGATTGGTTTTAATTTACTGTGTTGTCTGGTAATCTAGTTTGTTGGTTTAAATTCCGTGCTTTGTTTTGACTAATCTCATTTTACTGTGATCAAGGCATCAGAAAAGTGTTTAGGTATTCAATTTTAACAACAATTGACTGACTCAACTCTGAACTGAGTGGTTCAAGTGTTGAACCGACTAGTTGGAGTGTAATGTTGATTGCATATTGCATTGGTTGAATTCTGGATGATCTGGGGCATGAACCGATTGGCTCAAGGTCGTTAGATGACCGGTTCATGAGATGAGCCACCCAATTCATGGATCAATTTGATTGCATCATGGATTAGCATTGACCTCATGTTATACATTAATTGGATTAGAATTTCCAATACAATTGCGACTAGGCAATATGATGAAATGAGCGGTTCACTGGGTGAACCGATCGGCTCACATGTCAACCGATCAGTTCACCTATGAACCAATCGTTTTGCCACTTGCAGGCTGCAAAAATTTGTGAAATTTTGGTCCCTTCCACTCCCACACAAACTGGGAACCCTGACCCTAACCCTCCTATAACATGTCAACCGATCAGTTCACCTATGAACCAATCATTTTGCAACTCGTAGGCTGCAAAAATTCGTGAAATTCTGGTCCCTTCCACTCCCACACAAACTGGGAACCTGACCCTAACCCTCCTATAAATAGAGGGGTATTAGGGGCTACCGAGAGACACAACTCAATTTCTTTTAACAATGTGTTTGTCTTCTCTAGTTGTGGTAACTAAGAGAACCTGAGCAAGTCCTTCCTGATAAAGGAAGACATAGCAAGGGAGAATAATTGTGGGAGAGCAAGTTGGTGACTAGTACACCAATGTGAAGTGACAACTACTTTTCCGTTCTTCTAGAACGACAAGAGTTCTTGGTGGTCCTTGTGGACTAATCTAGAGGCATGGAGTTTTTCTTGCTAGGAGGACAACTTCAAACTATTGTCCGTGGTGATCAACCATGAGCCGTTATATATGCGATTTGAGTATGACTAGAAGAAAGGTGTGCAAGATGACAAAGAGATTGTCATTGGAATTTGACATCATCCACCGCGATTCTGAATAAGGGTTGCCATTTAGGTGATTATTGGATACACTGTGACACATGGGGATGAATATAAGTGATGTAGATGGGATTTGTCCCTCCTACGAGAGATGCTATCCTAGCTACTTGATAAACGAGATTGAGAAATGCATGGCCATGCTCATGTGAGTCAATATGTGATATTGAGCTTACATATATCTCAAGCAGTCTACTCTAGTTCAAGGAACATGGATTGAATGATTGAAGAGGATGACAATTCCATGCCTTGAGTTCAATGCAGATATCAGTAACAAAAGAACTATACAAATATTGTAAAACCAATCACATATTGTAGGTTGAAGTTGTTCACTAGCTTTCCATTTACTTGGGTAGAAATGATGTGTTACTAGATGCCACTCTTTTCTTATGATGTCATAAAATGGTTATGGACGCTCACTGCCAACGTTACATAGAACGTATACGGTCACACACAATAGATTCACTTGGAATAGGAGTATATTCATGAATAATAACTAAATTGATTACTAAATGTTTAGGTATCAATTTAAACAACAATTGACTGACTGGACTCTAAACCAATCAGTTCAAGTGTTGAACTGGCCGGTTGGAGAGTCGGGTTGATTGGAGATTGCATTGGCTGAATTTTGGATGAACCGGAGCATGAACCAACTAATTCACTTAGTGAACTGATTGGCTCAAGGTTGCCAGACGATCGATTCGTGAGATGAACCGCCCGACTATTGGATCAATTTGATTTCATCAAGGTTTAGTTCTAATGTCATGTTATGCATTTATTGAATTAAAATTTCCAATACAATTGTGATTGGGAAGCATGATGAAACAACCGGTTCATTGAGTGAACTGATCGGCTCACATGCCAAGCGATCGGTTCACCTGTGAACTGATTTTTTTCCCGTTCATAGGTTGTGAAAATTTGTGAAATTCTAGTCCCTCCACTCCCACACAGATTGGGAACCCTGACCCTAACCCTCCTATAAATAGAGGGGTATTGGGGGCTTTTGAGAGACACAAGTTAATTGCTTCTGAAAATTGTTTGTCTTCTTTGGTTGTGGTAACTGAGAGAATCCAAACAAGTCCTACCCGATAAAGGGATGGATAATAAGGGAGACCAATTATGGGAGAACAAGTTGGTGACTAGTACATTGACATGAAGGGATAATTCCTTTGTGTCTGTTCTTCTAGAATGATAAGAGTTCCTTGTGGTCTGTGTGGACTACTCTAGAGGTGTGGAGCTTTTCCCACTAGGAGAACAACAACAAACTACTGTATGTAGTGATCAATCAGGAGCTGATGCAGGAAATGTTCGAGTGTGACTAGAAGAATGGTGTACAAGACAATGAAGAGATTGTCGTTGGACTTGCTCCAGGACCAGGTATATCCTCTAAACCATCCTTTACATTACATAGTTATTGACACGATCCATTGGTTTAAGGGGAATATGGCAGTTAAATTTTTTATTTATGTTACTTGTTCTGTTGCCATATTTCCCAACAGTGGTATTAGAGCCAAGTCAATCTACTATGTGTTGGGATAATTGATATGATCAAATTTTTATTTTCATCATTTATTTATTGCATACAATGTGAATAATTAAACAGATTAATGTTCAATTCTAAGCACACACCCGATAAGATCCCAATCAATATATATGATATGTTATATACGCAATTTACACGCGTCACCCTAAAAGTGAGTTTTGATGGTGGATGTGAAGCATGGTTATGGCCAATAACCCTATATATGTGTGCATGGTTGTGTGGTTGGTTATTTTTTTTTGGTTTGCATATTGAGCCTATAACTTATCTTCCAAGTGTAGAAGGATTATTCTCTACTACCTATGCTCCCCTGAAATGTAACTCGAGGTTTCTCCTTTTATCATGTAATATGTAATATCATTAGGATAGTTTAATTTCTTATGATGACAAAGAATAGGATGCTCAACACTAGAACAACCGACCATCTTGAAGATGAGCTAACCGACTAGAGGACCAAAGAGGACCAAGGAGGACGAGTTGAACTAATTCATTGGTGGCCCCAATTGATCGACTAGATGATCCAAAAGATGGTGGATCAGAGATCAGACGGCCAGTGTGACGACCAACCAACTGGCCAAGAGGCGAGCCGGATGATTCAAAGGTTGAACCGGTCAACCCAGATTGGAAAGCACAAACCTTCATCAACAACATGTTTCTACATGAGATGTAGACCCTAGGTGGTAATGATTCCTTGTAGCTCCAAGGAATTACAATAGAATGGCCATAACCATCTCTTATGTTTATTACATGTTTTCATTATGGGACATAACATGTATATGATATGTACTATATACATGTGGTGATTCAATAATGTATATGTGTTTATAAATACAAACTCCCTCAATAACATATTAAGTTTAAGATGCTTTCCATTAACAACACACATGAAAAAGCTCGATCGACTATGCGTGGGCATGCCAAGCATGGTGCACAGTCTATCACGTGGAAACGTGATGGTAATAATGTGGGCCTACCAAGTGGGGTGCATTATTATCGTGTTGCCTTTTGGGTCAGGCTTAACTGGGTGTCCTTAATGAGATTAAGCACCTAGAAGCACATAGATGATTATGGTAAAGAGTTGTGCATGCCATATATCTAAAAATTACATAAGATGCAATTGGCAAATGTTGTATGTCTTGATGATTGATTATGAACGTTGGCGTTGGCCGAGTAATAATTGAATTATTTTAGATCTTGGCTCACTAGAAGGTTGTACGCTGCAATCTTTTGAATTGATATGTGAGGGCTATCAATTTGAATAAAATAGTGAGAGTGATAATTAACTAAAGGCCTAATTGAATATCGTCAAAATTTTCAAATCAAATCAAGGTTTTGAAAAAATGCAAAAAAAATTGTAGAATCAAATGGTAATCAAATTGTCACTACGATTGCTCCTTAGGAAGGTCAGATTTAACATGACAAATTCCACCTCATGTTTTGGACTTTGAGAAGGGTTCTCAATGAAGAGCACAAGCTCTATGTCCTGGAAATACTAGTGTCAGAAATACATGCTCATGATGCTCCTAGGGCTAAGGTGGATGCTTACTGGAATCATGCCAAAGATGCCTTGGATATAAAGCACCTTATGCTAAGCTGCATGATGTATGAGTTGCATGAGCCGCACCAATACATGGGGATACTTTAGATGGTAACACATCTTAAGAACTTGAACCATAATCACATAAAGCAAGAAAGGTATAATATCTCAAAGGCACTCTTTGAGTATAAGATGAGAGGGAGACTCAGTGGGGACCCATGTTCTCAATATGATTGGACATGTGGAATGTCTAGAATAACTGAGATTCTCTTTGAACCAAGAGTTGTCCATGGATATGATTTTGCAATCATTTCCTGAATCATATAACATTTTATTGAGTGTTATCACTTAAATAACATGGCCACACTGCTGTTAGATTTGCTTGGCATGTTGATTAATTACAAAGCAAGAATGAAGAAGGCAAATCCATGATGGGGATCATACAGAGTCGAGTCCAAGGATGAAAGTAAGGCCATGAAGAGTTGTAAGGCTGAGCATAAATCCAGATCTTCTGCACTCAAGATAAGGAGAAAGAAAAGTACAAGAGGAATCTATCCTTTGTAGTTGAAGGCATTCAGGAAGAAGATGGGAATGGTGATATCCACTTCAAATATACACGTTATTGAGATAAATTTATATAATTCTTCAGATTGGGTACTTGATACCATATGTGGATCTCACATATGCTTGAATATGCATGATCTGAAAAGAAGTAGGCCTTCAAGAAAGGGTGAGGTTGAACTGTTAGTCACAAATGGAGCAAGAGTTGCTACTGCTGTAGTTGGAACCTATAATTTATCTCTACACATAAGGCTTGTAATAGATTTAGTGAACTGCTATTGTGTACATATCATAAATTGAAATATTATTTATGTATCTTGTACGAACAAGGATGCATATGAATTTCATATCAAGAATAGTTGATGTCCTATTTCAAAAGTTGGGATCTTTTATGGCAATGCCCCAATGTCTTATGGTCTTTATTTGCTATATCTAAATACATATATTTATAACGTAAATACCAAAATACTAAAACTGAACAACTTGAGAATAACATATCTTTGGCATTGTCTATAGGGCACATAAATGAAAATCACATATCTAGGCTCCATAAAGATGGTTATCTGAACTCTTTTGATTTTGAATCAATAAAGACATGTGAATCTTGTTTGTTGGGCAAGATGACCAAGAATCCTCTCATTAGTAACAATGAGAGGGCTAGTGATCTATTAGGACTCATACATACTAATGTATGTGGCCCTTTTAGAACAACTAATAGAGGTGGATATCAATACTTAATCACCTTCACTGATGACTTCGTTAGGCACAGTTATGTTTACATGATGAAACATAAGTTAGAAACTCTTGAAAAGTTCAAGTAGTTCATGAATGAAGTTAAAACCAACTTGGAAAAAGTATTAAGGCACTTTGTTCTGATCGAGTAAAGGAATATTTAAGCCAAGAGTTTGAGGACCTTCTACGAGCCTGTGGTCTCGTATCACAGTGAAATCCACATGGAACACCACAACATAATGGTGCATCTGACAGAAGGAATCACACATTATTGCATATGGTGTGATCAATGATGAGTTTGGCTGAACTTACAACTACCTTCTAGGGTTTTTCTCTAGAAACCACTGCATGCACACTAAACCAAGCACCTTCTAAATCAGTTCAAAAGACGCCATATGAGATATTATATGGGAAGTGTTCTAATGTGTCTTTTATGAAGATTTGGGGTGGAAGCTTATGTGAGAAAGTAGTGTCCAAAAAAGTATGTCTTGAAAAGCTTAGACCCAAATCAGATAAATGTTATTTTGTAGGGTACCCTAAGGAGACCAAAGGATATTAGTTTTATTACCTATCTGACAACAAAGTATTTGTTGTAAGAGATGTTGCATTCATAGAAAAGGATTTTATTTCTAAATGAATCAGTGGGAGGAAGGTAGAAATCGAAGAGGTTTGAGATCAACAAGAAAGCATTAAACCTATTGATGAACATGAGGGACAAATAGAATCACAAACCATTGTGGAATCTCAAATTCCTCAAGTAACATAGGTTACTCGTAGATCTAGTAGGACACGACTTGAACTTGAAAGATTTGGATATCTTGTAACTCAAGAAGGCAATGAGTTGGTCATAGATGATGAGCCAACAATATATCTAGAAGCTACTAAGGGACCATAGTCTAAGAAATGGCTTGAGGCCATGAGATCTGAGATGGAATCCATATATGCCACCAAGGTATGGACCTTGGTGGATCCACCTAAAGGGGTAAAACCCATAGGATGCAAATGGGTTTTCAAGAAGAAGACCGACATGGATGGTAAAGTACAAACCTATAAGGACATATTGGTTGCAAAGGGTTTTATACAATTTCAAGGTGTTGACTGTGACAAAATCTTTTCTCTAGTTGTCATGGTCAAGACCATTAGGATCATGCTTGCTATTGCAGCTTATCATGACTATGAGATTTAGCAAATGGATGTTGAAACCACATTCTTTAATGAGAACCTTCTTGATGATGTGTAAATGACATAACCTGAGGGTTTTATAATTCCAAAGGATGCAAATAAAGTTTGTAAGTTGTAAAGTTCAATCTATGGATTGAAGTAAGCATCTCGAAGCTAGAATCTTTGCTTTGATGAGATAGTCAAAGAGTTTGGCTTTACTCAAAATGAGGATGAACCTTGTGTGTACAAGAAGGTTAGTGGGATCATGAATGTATTTCTAATAGTATATGTGGATGACATACTATTGATGGGGAATGGCATCCCTACTTTAAAAAAGGTAAAGACATGGTTAGGAAATATGTTTTCTATGAAAAACTTGGGTAAATCATCCTATAATTTGGGAATTAAGATCTATAGAGATAGATACAGAAGGCTTCTTGGACGAAGTCAGAGCACATACATTGATAAAGTGTTGAAGAGGTTCAACATGGAGAGCTCAAAGAGAGGAAACCTGCCCATGGTGCACAATGTTACCATCTATAAAGCTCAATGTCCCAGTTCTTGTGAAGAAAGGGAACACATGAGTAGGACTCCATATGCATCTGCAATTGGATCCATCATGTACGCAATGTTGTGTACTCGTCCTGATGTCTCATATGCCTTGAGCATGACGAGCATATATCAGTCAGATCTAGGTGATGCTCACTGGAGAGTCATGAAGAACATCCTTATGTGCTTGAGAAGAACCAAGGATCAATTCCTTGTCTACAGATAGAAAGTGTTAAAGGGTTACACTAATGCAAGCTTCCAAACTGACAAAGATGATTACAGATCGCAATCTGGATCTATATTTTGCCTCAACAATGAAGTTGTGAGTTGGAAGAGTTCCAAGCAAGAGATAGTTGCTGATTCTACAACATAGGCTGAGTATATTGTTGCATTGAATGCATCAAAGGAAGTTGTCTTGCTCATGTAGTTTGTCTCAGAACTTGGGGTTGTTTCAAGCATTAGTGATGCAATTGAGATATATTGTGACAAAAAATGGAGCTATTGCACAAGCTAATGAACCCATATCACATCAACGTTCCAAGCATATACAAAGGCATTTCCATCTCGTACGAAATATTGTACAACAAGGAAATGTGAGGATTTGTAGAGTACCAATTGAGAACAATATTGTTGAGCCCTTGCCTAAAGCACTTTGCAACAAAAGCATGATGGTCATGTTAGACCACTTGGAATAAGATTCATGGCTGATTGGCTCTAAGTGCAAGTGGGATTCTATTAGTATGTATGTTAAGAGAGCCAATCATATGATGATTGCAATGACATCACTTGTAAATGATTTGATTAATAAAGGAAATCTTCCAATTTATTCTATTTTATTTAGTTATGAGATAATGAGATAACATAATAATGTCTAGAGAATGATATTACTCAATTAGGTATGTCTTTGTGTTGATGACCTAAACAATGAGATCATACAATTGTCAAGAGTATATATATTCTTGTTATATCCCTAGTCAGATGTTATTGTGAAAGGATGATAGACAACAATAACACATAAGACTAGAGTGTGTGTTGGTTGATGACAGAATCTCATTAGTCATAATATGTGATATCAAACCAAGCACATAGGTAATTGTTAAGAGAATAGTGTATCAGATAGACCTACCATAAGAGTGATACATGGAAACCATAATTAGTAGTCAGAATCATCTCTTATAGTGTTGGTGGTGATTGTGGTTCTTAGAACTAAAGTCACTACACTCATCACATGTTGTTCAGTGTACTTTGACACCATCCACCATGATTCTGAATAAGGGTTGCCATAAAGGTGATGATCGGATGCACTGTGACACATGGGCATGTCTATGAGTGATGTAGATGGAATTTGTCCCTCCTACGAGAGTATGCTATCCTGACCACTTGATAAGTGAGACTGAGAAATGCATGGCCATGCTAATGTGAGTCAATATTTGATATTAAGCTTACATATATCTCAGACGGTCTGGTGTAGTTCAAGGAACATGGATTGAATGATTGAAGGGGATGATGATTCCATGCCTCAAGTTCAATCCGTATATCATTGACAAAGGAACTATACAAACACTATAACACCAATCTCATATTGTAGGTTGAATTTTTTCTTCAGCTTTCCACTTACTTGGGTAGCAATGATGTGTTACTAGATGCCAATGTAATGTTGAACCTATAGGGTCACACACAAAGGATTCACTTGGAATAGGATTTATTCATGAATGATAACTAAATCTATTACTATAGTGTTTAGGTATTCAATTTAAACAACAATTGATTGATTGGACTCTGGTCCGATCGGTTCAACTATTGAACTGACCAGTTCAACTATTGAACCGTCAGTTTGGAGTGTCAGGTTGATCGGAGATTGCACTGGCTGGATTCTACATGAACTAGGGCATGAACCGATCAACTCAAGGTCGCTAGACTACCGGTTTATGATTTGAACTGACCGGTTCATAGATCAATCCGATTGCATCAAGCATTAGTGTTGATGTCATGTTATGCATTAATTGGATTAGAATTGCCAATACAATTGTGATTGGGAAACATGATGAAATGACCAGTTCACTGGGTGAACTGATCATTTTTCCACTTGAAGGTTGCAAAAATTCATGAAATTTTGATCCCTTCCATTCCCACACAGACTGGGAACCCTGACTCTAACCCTCTTATAAATAGAGGGGTATTGGGGGCTTACAAGAGACACAACTGAATTGCTTCTAACAATTGTTTGTCTTTTTTGGTTGTGGTAACTGAGAGAACCAGAGCAAGTCCTATCCGATACAGGGAGGGATAACAAGGGAGAATAATTATGGAAGAGCAAGTTGGTGACTAGTACACCAACACAAAGGGACAACTCATTCTTGTCCATTCTTCTAGAATGACAAGAGTTCCTAGTGGTCCATGTAGACTACTCTAGAGGTGTGGAGCTTTCCCCTCTAGGAGGGCAACGTCAAACTACTATCTATGGTGATCAACCAGGATCTGCTGTAGACGTTGTTCGATTGTGACCAGAAGAAAGACGCGCAAGATGACAAGGAGATTGTCGCTAGACTTTCTCCAGGACCAGGTATATCCTATAAACTATTCTTGCCATTACATAGTTATTGACATGATCCATTTGCTTAAGAGAAATATGGTAGCTAAACTTTTATTTCCGCTGGTTGTTTTGTCACCATATTTCCCAATAGTGGTATCAGATCTATGTCAATCTACTATGTTTTGGGATAATCATTATGATCAGATTTTTGTTTTTAATCATTTATTTATTACACACGATGTGAATATTGAAACTGGTTAATGTGCATATCTGATTAAACACCCCATAAGATCCCAATTAATATATATATGATATGATATATATGCAATTTACATGTGTCACCCTAAAAGTGATTTTTGATAGTGGATGTGAAGCATGGTTATGGCCAATAACCCTATATATCTATGCATGTTTGTGTGGTTGGTTATTCTTTTTTATCTCGGTTTGCATACTGAGCTTCTACCTATGCTCCCCTTAAATGAACTCGTGGTTTCTCCTTTTTATCATGTAATATATAATAACATCAGGATAGATTAATTTCTTGTTATGATGAAGAAGAAGACGCTTAGCACCAAACCAACCAACCTTCTTGAAGACAAGACGACTAGTTGGAGAACCAAAGAGGACCAAGGAGAACAAGCCAAACCAATCAAGCTGGTGGCCCCAACCGATCAATTGGAGGATCTAGAATATGGTGGAACATAGACTAGACGATCGGTGTGACGACCCACCGACCGACCAGGAGGCGAGTCAATCGATTCAAAGGTTGAACTGGTCAACTAGATTGGCAAGCACATATATTCATCAACAATAGGTTTCTGCATGAGATGTAGACCCTAGGTGGTGGTAATTCATTGTGGCTCCAAGGAATTACAATAGAAAGTCCATAACTATCACTTATGTTTATTGCATGTTTTTGTTGTGGGATATAACATATATATGATACGTACTATATATGTGGTGATTGGGTAATGTATATGTATTTTAACTACAAACTCCTTCAATAACATATTAAGTCTAAGATGATTTCCATTAGAAACACACATGAAAAGCTTGATCGGTCATGTGTGGGTATGCCAAGCGTGGTGTGTTGTCTATCTCATAGAAGTGTGATGGTATTAATGTGGGTTTTCAAAGCGGGATGCAGTATTATTGTGTTGGATTTTAGGCCAGGCTTAACTGGGTGTCCTTAATGATATTAAGCACCTAGAAGCATGCAAATGATTATGGAAAATAGTTGTACATGTCATCTATCTAAGAATTGCATAATATGCATTTGAAAAATGTTGCCTACCTTAGTGATTGATTATGCACTCTGCGTTGGTCAGGTAATAATTGAATTGTTTTGGTTCTTGTCTCACTATAAGGTTGTACTATCCAATCTTTTGAATTGATATTTGAGGGCTATCAATTTGACTCACTATAAGGTTGTACTCTGCAATATTTTGAATTGATATTTGAGGGCTATCAATTTGAATAAAATAATTGAAGTGATAATTAATTAAAGGCCTAATTGAACATCGTTAAAATTTCAAATCAAATCAAATCAAAAGGGTTTTGACAAATGCAAAAAAAAATTCTCTTGTAGAATCAAATGGAAATCAAATCATCATTGTGATTGGTCGTTAGGAAGGACAAATTTAACAAGACAAATTTCCATGACTAATTTTGGACTTTGAGAAGAGTTCTCAGTGAAGAGCACAAACTCTATCGTGGAAACACTAGTGCTAGAAATACTTGCTCTAGATGCACCTAGGGCTGAGATGGATGCTTACTGGAAGCATGCCAATGATGCCTTGGATATGAAACACCTTATGTTAAGCTGCATGAACTATTAGTTTCATGAGTAGTGTGAAGACATGGATATACGCGAGAAGGTAAGACATCTTAAGAACTTTAACCATAATCACACAAACCAAGAAAGTTACAATATTTCAAAGGCGCTCTTTGAGTATAAGATGATAGAGGGAGACTCAGTAGAGACCCATGTGCTCAATATGATTGGACATATGGAACATCTAGAAGAATTGGGATTCTCTTTGAGCTAAGAGTTGACCAAGGATATGATTATGAAATAATTTCCTGAATCATATAGCCATTTTATTGAGTGTTATCACTTGAATAACATGGACACGCCATTGTCATATTTGCTTGGCATGTTGATTAATGTCAAAGCAAGAATGAAGAAGAACAAATCCATGTTGGAGATTAGCAGAGTCGAGTGGAAGGATGAAAGCAAGTCCATGAAGAGTTCTGAGGCTGAGTGTAAATCTAGATCTTCAGCACTCAAGATAAGGAGAAAGAAAAGTACAAAATGAGTCTATCCTTTATACTTGAAGGCATTTAGGAAGAGGAAGATGGGGTTGGTGATCTCCACTTTAGGTATATATGTTATTGAGATAAATTTATCTACTTCTTCATCTTAGGTACTTGATACTGGATGTGGATCTCACATATGCTCGAATACACAAGATATGAAAGAAGCATGCCTTTGAGAAAGGGTGAGGTTGAAATGAAAATTGAAAATGGAGTAAGAGTTTCTTCCACTATAGTTAAAACCTATAATATATTTCTGCCCACGTGGCTTGTAATAGAGTTAGTGAATTGCTATTATGTACCTGCCATAAATAGAAACATTATGTATGTATCTTTTATGGACAAGGATGCATATGAATTTCATATTAAGAATAGTAAATGTCCTATTTCAATGATGAGATCTTTTATGGAAATGTCCCAATGTCTTATTGTCTTTATTTTTGAGATCTAAAGACAAATATTTATAAAGTAAATACCAAAAGACTAAAACTCAACAAATCAAGAAAAACATATCTTTGGCATTGTCGTCTAGGGCACATAAATGAGAATCACATATCTAGATTCCATAAAGATGCTTATCTGGACTCTTTTGATTTCAAATCAATAGAGACATGTGAATCTTGTTTGTTGGGCAAGATGACCAAGACTACTATCACTGGTAACAATGATAGGGCTAGTGATCTATTAGGACTCATACAAACTGATGAATGTGGTCCTTCTAAAACAACTACTAGTGGTGGGTATCGGTACTTCATTACCTTCACTGATGACTTCAGTAGGTACGGTTATGTTTACCTGATGAAACATAAGTTAGAAACTCTTGAAAAGTTTAAGGAGTTCATGAATGAATTATCAAACCAACTTGGAAAAAGTATGCACTTCATTCTGATCGAGGTGGGGAAATACTTAAGTCTAGAGTTTGAGGATCTTCTGTGAGCCCATCGTATCATATCATAGTGGAATCCACCTGAACACCACAACATAATGATATATCAGAAAGAAGGAATTGCACATTACTAGATATGGTGCGATCATTGATGAGTTTGGTTGAAATTTTGACTACCTTTTGGGGTTTTGATCTAGAAACCACCACGTTTACACTAAATTGAGTACCATCTATATCAGTTCAAAGGACACCATATGAGATATGGTATAGGAAGCGTCCCAATGTGTCTTTTATGAAGATTTGGGGTTGTGTAGCTTATATGATAAATTAGTTTCACAAAAGTCTTGAATCCAAATCTGATAAATGTTATTTTGTTGGATATCCTAAGGGGACCAATGGATATTACTTTTATTACTAGTATGATAACAAAGTGTTTTTTTGCCAAAGATGTTGCATTACTTGAAAAGGATTTTATTTCCAAAGGAATCAGTGGGAGGAAGGTAGAAATCAAATAGGTTCAAGGCCAACAAGAAAGCATTGAACCAATAGATGAACAAGAGGAACAAAGAGAATCACAAAATGTTGTAGAATTTCAAATTCCTCAAGTCACACATGTGCCTCATAGATCTAGTAGGACACTCTTGAACCTGAAAGATTTGGATATCTTATGACTCAGGTCAGCAGTGAGTTGGTCATAGATTATGATCCAACAACCAATCTAGAAGCTATTAAGGGACTAGAGTCTGAGAAATGTCTTGAGGCCATGAGATCTGAGATGGAATCCATATATATGCCAACAAGGTATGGAACTTGGTGGATCCACCTAAAGGGGTAAAACCCATAGGGAGCAAATGGGTCTTAAAGAAGAATAATGACATGGATGGTAAAGTACAAATATATAAGGGCAGATTGGTTGCAAAGGGTTTCAAACAAGTTCATGGTGTTGACTGTGACGAAACCCTTTCTCTAGTTGCCATGGTTAAGTCCATCAAGATCATGCTTGCTATTGCAACTAATCATGACTATGAGATTTGGCAGATGGATGTTAAAGCCACATTACTTAATGGGAAACTTTTTGAGGATGTGTACATGACACACCTTTAGGGTTTTATAAATCCAAAGGATGCAAATATAGTATGTAAGCTACAAAGGTCAATATGGATTGAAGCAAGCATCTCAGAGCTGGAATCTTCATTTTGATGAGACAATCAAAGAGTTTGGATTTACTCAAAATGAAGACGACCTTGTGTGTATAAGAAGGTTAGTGAGAGCATGACTATATTCCTAATATTATATGTGGATGAAATACTATTAATGGGTATTGACATCCCTACTTTACAAAAGGCAAATACATTTCTAAGAAATACATTTTCTATATATGAAAGACTTGGGCGAAGCATCCTATATTTTGGAATCATGATCTATGGAGATAGATATAGAAGGCTTCTTGGACTAAGTTAGAGCACATACATTGAGAAAGTGTTGAATATGTTTAATATTGAGAGCTTAAAGAGAGGAAACATGCCCATCGCGCATGCAATTACTATCTCTAAATCTCAATGTCCCAGTTATTGTGAAGAAAGGGAATGCATGAGTAGGACTCCATATGCATCTGCCATTGGATCCATCATGTATACAATGTTGTGTACCCGTCCTAAAATCTCATATGCCTTGATCATGATGAGCAGATATCAATTAGATCCAGGTGATGCTCACCATACAGTTGTGAAGAACATCCTTAAGTTCTTTAGAAGAACTAAGGATCAGTTCCTTGTCTACACCAAAGAGGAAGAGTTGGTGGTAAAGGTTTACACCAATTCAAGCTTCCAAAATGACAAAGATGATTACATATCAAAATTTAGATTCGGGTTATGCCTCAAGAATGGAACTGTGAGTTGGAAGAGTTTTAAGAAAGAGACCGTTCTACAATAGGGGTTGAGTATATTGATGCATTGAATGCCACAAAGTAAGTTGTCTAGATTAGGAAGTTTGTCTCAAAACTTGGGGTTGTTCCAAGCATTAACGACACAATTGAGCTATACTGTGACAACAATGGAGCAACTACACAAGCTAAGGAACCCAGATCACATCAACGTTCTGACCATATACAAAGGTGTTTCCATCTCATATGAGAGATCATACAACAAGGAGATGTGAAGATTTGTAGAGTACCAAACGAGAACTTCTTGATATTACTGATCCCTTGACACAAGCATGTTTGTAGAAGAAGCATGATTGTCATGTTAAATCACTTGGAATAAGATTCATGGGTGATAGGCTCTAAGTGCAAGTGGGAGTCTATTGGTATGTATGTCCAGAGAGCTAATCATATGATGATTGTAATGACATCACTTGTAAATGATTTGATTAATAATAAAGGCAATCTTCCATATTAACTTTTTTATTTTGTTCTGAGATTATGAAATAACATAATAAGTGTCTAGAGAATGATATTACTCAATGACATATATCTTCGAGTTGATGACCTGAACAATGAGATCATATGAATGTTAAGAGTATATATATTCTTATTATGTCCCTAGACAGATGTTATTGTGGAAGGCTGATAGACAACAATAACACATAAGACTAGAGTGTGTGTCAGTTGATGACATAATCACATTAGTCTTGACATGTGATACCAAAAAAAACACATAGATACTTGTTAAGAGAACAGTGTATCAGATAGACCCACCATAAGAATGATACACTGAAATCATAATTGGTAGTCAGAATAATCTCTTACAGTGTTAGTATTGATTGTAGTTCTTAGACCTCAAGTCACCACACTCATCATATGTTGTTCGGTGTACTTTTGACATCATCCACTATAATTCTGAATAAGGGTTGCCATAAAGGTGATGATCGGATACACTATGACACTTGGGGATGACTAGAAGTGATGTAGATAGGATTTGTCCCTCCTACAAGAGATGCTATCTTGACCACTTGATAAGCGAGACTGAGAAATGCATGGTCATGATCATGTGAGTCAATATGTGATATTGAGCCTACATATATCTCAAAAAGTCTGCTCTAGTTCAAGGAACATGGATTTAATGATTGAAGAGGATGACAATTCCATTCCTCGAGTTCAATCTGGATATCATTGACAGAGTAACTATACAAACGCTATAACACCAATCACAAATTTTAGGTTGAAGTTGTTCTCCAACTTTGCATTTATTTGGGTCGCAATGATGTGTTACTAGACACCAATCTTTGCTTGTGATGTCATAAAATGGTTATGGACACTCACTACTAATGTTACATTAAACCTATAGGGTCACACACAAAGGATTCACTTTGAACATGAGTTTATTCACAAATGATAACTAAATTTATTACTAAATGTTTAAGTATCAATTTAAACAACAGTTGAATGTCTGGACTCTGAACTGATCAGATCAAGTGTTGAATTGGCTGGTTGGAATGTCGTGTTGATTGGAGATTGCATTGGCTGAATTCTGGATGAATTGTGGCATGAACCGACCATTTCACTTAGTGAACTGATTGGCTCAAGGTCGCTAGATGATTGCTTCATGAGATGAACTACCCGATTCATGGATCAATTCAACTGCATCAAGGACTAGTGTTGATTCATGTTATGCATTAATTGGATTCGAATTTCCAATACAATTGTGATTGGAAAATATGATGAAATGACCGGTTCACTGGGTGAACTGATCGGATCACATGCCAACCGATCAGTTCACATTCCAATTGTTTTGTTGCTTACATGTTGAAAAAATTTGTGAAATTCCGGTCCCTTCCACTCCCACACAAGCTGGGAACCTTGACCCTAACCCTCCTATAAATGGAGGGGTACTGGGGGCTTCCGAGAGACACAACTCAATTGCTTCTAACAATTGTTTGTCTTCTCTAGTTGTGGTAATCGCAAGAACCTGAGCAAGTCCTACCCGATAAAGGGAGGGATAGCAGGGGAGAACAATTGTGGGAGAGAAAGGTGGCAACTAGTACACTGACATGAAGGGATAATTCCTTCTTGTCTGTTATTCTAGAATGACAAGAGTTCCCAGTGGTCCGTGTGGACTACTCTAGAGGCGTGGAGCTTTTCCATATAGGAGGACAACAATAAACTGTTGTCTGTGGTGATCAATCAAGAGCTGATGCAGACAATGTTCGAGTACAAATAGAGGAATGGTGCGTAAGAGGACTAGGAGATTATCATTGGACTTGCTCTGGGGCCAAGTATATCCTTGAAACCATCCTTCCCGTTACATAATTATTGACATGATCCCATGGTTTAATGGGAATATGATAGTTAAATTTTATTTATTCTATTTGTTCTGTCGCCATATTTCCCAACAGATCTCACATATACTCAAACATTCAAGATTCAAAAAGAAAAAGACATCTGAACAAAGGGGAGCTTTGAACTACACATTGAAAATGGAGTAAGAGTTGTTGACAATGTAATAAGAACCTTTTGTTTATCTCTATCCAGTGGGATTGTAATACAGTTAGAGAACTGCTATTCTGTACCTACCATAAATTAAAACATTATTTCTGTATCTTGTTAGGACACAAATTGTTTTGAGTTTCTAATGAAGGATGGTTGTATATCCATGTCTAAAGATGAGATCTTTTATGGAAGTGCTTCTATGTCTTATGGTATTTATTTATTAAATCTTGAGACCGTTGTATATAACATATACATCAAGAAGTTAAAACTCAATCACTCAAACAAAACATATCTCTGGCATTTTTGTCTAGAGCACATAAATGAGAAGCACATTTCTAGACTCCATACAAATGGTTATCTAGACTCTTTTGATTTTACAATAGAGTCATGTGAATGTTGTCTATTGGAAAAGATGACAAAAACTCCCTTCAATAGAAATGGTGAGAGAGTGAGTGATTTTTTAGGACTCATACATACTAATGTTTGGACCTTTTAGCATAAGTTCTAGAGGTGGATATCAATACTTCATCACTTTTACTAGTGACTTAAATAGACTTGGATATGTGTACCGCATGAAACACAAATCACAATCCTTTTAAAAGTTTAAGGAAATAAAGAATGAAGTACATTACCAACTTGGTAAAAGAATTAAAGCACTTTGATCTGATCGAGATGGTGAATATCTTAGCTAAGAGTTTGAGGTCCTTTTGATGGATTGTGGTATCATATTACAGTGGACTCTACCTGGAACACCAAAACATAATGGTATATCAGAAAGAAAGAATCCCACATTGTTGGACATAATAGGATCAATATGTGTATCTCTCGATTTCCTTTTGGGATTATGCTCTTAAAATCGCCACGTTTACCCTTAATTGAGTACCTTCTGAATCCATTGAAAAGACACCATATGAGATATGGAATGGGAAACATCCCAAAATGTCTTTCATGAAAGTTTGGGGACGTGAAGATTATGTCATGAAATTATTATGATAAAATCATGGAACCAAATCAAATAGATGTATATTTTTTGGGTATGTGATCACTCTTTTTCATGGGTCAAAAGTGCAAACACGATTGTCCAGTCAAAGATATTGGACTTTAAATTTATACCCGACTATAAGAGACGTCCGTAACTCAAGACAGATTCTTTTAATAGTGTAGATTGAACGCAAGGACAAGGAGAATAACATAATAAAAATGAATGATCTTAGCTTAGTTTATTTGAACCAAATAAGTGAAATTGGTGTCTCAATTAAGGAATGAATTAATCTAATCAAGTAGTAAATCCAAGTTATGGAAAATCAAATAAAATAAGTAAAGATAAAAAAATTAAACAATAAAAGAAAAAACTTGGATTGGGTTTCACCAATCAGACCAACCACAACCATGTAAAACCTTTACTTCTAATTTATATATATTCTTAACTTGTTTTGCAAACAACCATAAAATATATTGACTCCTTCCTTTTCTCAAGATCCAGATAGGTTTTTATTCAAAAGTATTCTCTCTCTTGAGGTAATAAACAATGAATCGATAATTAAAGTATGACTTTTGTTATAGTAACTCCTCATTCTCGTATCTTGTTACTAATATATACTCCAGATCTTATTGAAATCACTCTCTCAAATAATATTCATATCAAACTTCAAAAGAGGATATCTAATCATCAAGCGACACAGTAAAGCAAGAGTATAGAAGCAAAACTTGTAAGAACATATGTCATAAAATAGAAGTATGATCAATTACATGGTTATCAGGGCGTGATGGATACTCCCAACCTAAGTTATAGATTTAGCCACTCATGTCACAAGAAATAGATGGATTACAACTTTAATAAGTCATGATAAAGAAAAGAAAGGAAAGAGGCCGATACAAAGGTAAAACAAGTGATCGATATACCAAACTTTCGGCTTGATCAAACACGAGGTCGATAGCTAGCTATTGATAGCCAGCGGTTGATGGCTCTACTCCTTCTTCTGATCTAGAATTTGTAGAAGAAAGTCAATCGATTTGTCAATGGAAGTGGATTGAGTCACCGAGTTAGAGATTGATAGCCAACTTGGTCGATAGATCTAGACTGGTCGATGGCTCTAGCCTTGGGCTTTGAACTTGGTGACAACCTTTTGGCTTGTTGACTCCAAAATCCAAGATGACTTGAAGTGACAACTTGGAGGTCTATTTATAGGATTTGACTTATGCCTTGTCAATCTCTATTTGGTCCAAATGGCACCGACTCTTTGGCCTCTTTTTGTCGATCTTTAGGGTTGATGAAATGATTCCCCGACGGGTTTCCAACTGTGATGACCCCAATTTCTATATACTTTCCTTAGTGACATACACATATATGCGTGTACTCATATCTATAAATATCAAAAGGGAAAATATAAGAAATCAAGATAGTCAACTAAAATAAGAGATAATCCAAGATCATGTTCACATCATCATTAATTAACCACACAAAACTTCATTCATTGATCATAGATAAAGTCATACATACTAATAATTGAAAAGGAGGAAGAATAAGTCTAGGAGAAAGAAAGTATGATTATTACATAGTATTTATAACATCCTATTACATCATCTAGAAGAATAAAACTCTCTAACTAAAAGAAATAAGGTGAGAAGTGGAGATCTATCTAATATCCTCCATGCTCATTATTTAGTGGCTTCTGGTACTTTGAAGTGCTTCTTATGTTGTTTGTACTTAGAAAATATGAGAAACAAAAACATCAACAAAGTTGGTACGTGGAATTGAAAGCTATACTACGTTGGCACATAATATACTTGAAATTAAAGAAAGAGAAAGAAAATGTTACTTAAAGACAGAAAATCAGGTAATCCCAAATTATTAGCCACATTTAGAATGAATATGCATTACTATGGTGGACTTAGCACAAACATAAATGGTGGGCCCTTCCCCATGTACCTTGTACTCTAGGGATCTACCCATATACCGTGTACTCTAGGGAGGTGCTAGTCAACATTAAAGCTTTCCCTCTCTAATAGGGAGTTTAATGAGAACCACTAGTAACTACATTTCATTTATCCTCAATTATGTTATTTTATGTTCAAGGCAGATTTTTTTGACAATTATTCATATATCCACATCCATAAATGTATTTCAATTACATGCAAGCAAGTACATATATTTAGCATCCAGAAAAATCTAGTCATATAATTATATCCACATACCTTTAATTTTCAGATCTGGATTCCACAAGTCCTAGATTATGAAAAGAGAGTAGATCACCCTGAAATATAAACAAGAACCTAAAGTCACCATGGGTTCCCATCATTCCACATTAGGGTTTAAGTTATTTGGGATATCACTTTAGGATACATATGATTCAGAGTTGGATTCTAAGGTCAGGGTCATCGAGGTCATTCAAGGACATTTAATTTGTTAGGATTTTTCATAAGGTTATATAAAGTATACATTATGAAGAGAGGAAACTAGAAATTAGGGTTTTTCATGATTAATGAATTAACTATCCCTCTTGGATAGGATTTCAAGTAACATGGTGATCAGGACCCCAATCAGGGTTTTTGGCTTTCCTCAAGGCAGATCTAAAATCAATCATGACCATTATTACACAATATATAAATATTATGAGGTCATTAGGACTTATAGGCCATATTTTATGAAAAGGAATCAGATCTAGGTCCTAGAAATATTTTATTTAAATGGATCACATTTTTATGATGAAAATGATGTATAGGTTCGATATATTTCGACATTCCTATCATTTTCTAGGGTTTTATAAGATCTGACCAATTAGGTAATTTCTAAAGAAATATACAAAAAAATAAAAAATGGTGGCTGGCCTCACAGATCAGAAGAGGGATCCGACTATGTGGATCCTCTCCTTAACCCGCGAGCCAGCCTCAGTCAACTGGGTCAAGGCTGGGGGGGGGGTAAAGGATGTAAATGCCCTTGAGGGTCACATGAGCATCATGACGGATCATGGACAAACTAGGAATCCTGCCCCTTCAATTGTTCTCCTCGTGCGCCATGGCAGCAGCGAGGGTCGGGCAAGGGGGAAGAAGGCAAAGTGGAGGTAGCTCAGACTAGATAGGGGGTTCCTGGGAGTGTGAGGATGGGCTAATCCTCTTTGCAAGGTTCCCCCGAGTTTGGTGAGCTCAACAACTCGATCAGAGGTGGACTACAGGTCGAGAACGATTTCTCACAGGTATAATGAATGGAAAAGTGGATCTGGAGCCTTACCTTCCCTCAGGCTAGATTGAGGGGTCAAGAAGCTCTGCGCAGTGTTCATGAGGCTCAACGACTGTTCCTTGCAGCTCAACGTGTCCTTGAGCTAGCTGGCAATGGAAATTTTGAGCTTGGTTGTGACGGCTTGTCGACCCAAGGATCAAGGCCTCCGCGGTTCCAACTGAGGGCAGTGATCGTCCCGCCGAGGTCCCCTGATGGTGTAGAGGCGCTCAATTGGATGGAGGGTGTCACCGGAGTGAGAAGAAGGTCGGGTCAGGTGAGCAGGGGGTGCTCGAAGTGAGGGAGGTAGGGGCGTACTCTGTTGGAATTAAGAGTGGGGGATGACAAAAGGAAGGTTGGCGGAGCTCGTGGGAGCATTATATAGGCGTGAGGTGGTGTAGAGAATGGAGCCCTAAAATGGGCACCATAGCCAGTGAGAGAAGTGAGGGAGTCAGGGTTCGTTCTCCCTGTTCCAAGGACGAGGGGAGTTGAGTGTAGGCTCGTTAGGTTCGGTTTGGGGAGTAGAATGCGTCCTCCAAAAATCTCATGGAGAGGGAATGAGATTTGAGCGCTAGATCTTTTGGATGGGTGATGTATTGTTGGAGGGGGAGACCGAGTTTTGTGAGAGGTTAGGGATGACTCGGGGACCGTTGGATCTTGCGTGATCCCTGATCAACTGATCGGACGGTCGTGGTTGATCCCTGATTCATAAATCTGCCCCCAACAAAAAAGGGGATGTGTGATATATATTTATCAAATGGGAATGGAAACTTAGGTCCTAGGGATTAATAGATGACATAATACACATAAATTTCAATTGTGAATAGCTCCTAATTGGTACATCAAATTGTAATGAAATTTTACGAGTAGTTTAATGGTGTCATTATGTAGCTAAAGTATAAAACTGGAGTCAAAATTCGATTGTTGGCCATATCAATCAACCACATATTATATTGCTTGTATGTTTGATTTTATGTGATACTATGGATGGTATTAAATGAAATTTGATTATCCATTTGATCCGTTTAGTGAGGGAGATAATTGAGGGAATAATTGGAATAATCAAAATTGTAGGAGAGAGAAAATAAAATAGTATATATATATAGAAAGAGGGAGAGTGAAAAACTCACTCTGTCACATTACGATCTTTAGAGGTGTCGATCTTTAAGATCAACATGATGATCCCTCGACAGGATGGTCAATGACTGATTCATCGATAAAGGTAACAATGACTATTCAGTCGACAAAGATATTGATGATTGCTCCATCGATGAAAATGAGAAAGATGAGAATCTATCTACACAAACGTTGATGAGCGGAACTGTTGAGGAAAGCCCGTTAGGATATTGTCGATGCTTGCTCGATGAGTTTTTTGATGAAAGTTTGACATGGCATTGTCAATTCTTTGAGGAACACTTGAACCGTCGACCCATTTAGTCGATGGTCAACTGGAATCCATCAATCTTTGAGGGATCAATTTAGAGCGTCGATGGTTACTCACCAGTGTTGCTATTTTTGCAGTGAATTCCTTCAAATATCAACAAAATTTAATTGAAACTTTGTATTTGATAAACTGGGAGTAAAATGAACAAAGCTAAACATCTAAACATTAATTTTAATGATTTTAACTATGAAAAAGACTATGAAAAGTGCATCAAAACTAATGTTATAAACTCCCCCAAACTTAGAATTTAGCTTGTTCTCAAGCTAATGGAGTCATTATTTATTCAAACCAAGTAAGTAGAATCTATATTTTACTGAAAGATGATTTTATATCAAAATTTTATCAAAACCATTCACTTTTTCATAAAATGACCCAACTCAACAAGAACATCATGAACCAAAAGATCCCTTATTTTTTTTTTTTGATTATGTTTTTGTCATAATCTTATCTCCAACATATATCTCACATTTCAAAGTAGCTTTCACTCTCATCAGGGTATTCTATGTGGAAGAAATAGGTAGGCAAAAAGGGTTATGGATATCCCTTCCTTCTTTTTGGGTCATTCAAGTACAAATTTGTTAAATTGGAAAGTGATCTCTATGTTCTAAACCAATTGGTTTTAGAGCAGTGATTGCACATCCTAAGTATCACCGCCTCAGATTACAATACCTTCAATGAACACCATTGGAATTTGGGTTGTATTTTTGGTCTTAGAGTTCAACAAAAGTGACATATTCATTTCATTAGCACAACAATACACTGTTTTGATAGTTCTTCAACAATATGGCACAACTCTCTATTTCTTTTCACTCCTCACTCTTTTTGGGATTTTGTAAAAAAAAGGGGGGATGAGGAATGAGGCATCTCTTTCTTATTTTTGTGAGAATATATGCCTTTGAAAAAATATGATTTTTTGCTTTAACTGAATATTTTTGGCAAGAATCTTTTGATGACATATTGAAGTTAAAATCAAAATAGAGGAAGAAGTGATGCTTTGCTAAGAGAAAACAACATAAAAGCAACATCAGTAAAGAAAATATTCTTCCTGTGTTATCATGTGATTGATTTTTAAAAGGTATAGTTTGAAAGAAAATTGGATTGTCCATGGAGAAAGTTTTCCATCGTCTGCATCTTCACAACTTTATACAAGAAAATTGTCAAAAATTTGATGTAAATAAGAAAAATTACAAAGATTTGCTAAAGAGAAGAAAATGAAGTTTGTTTTGATACTATGAATACCTATCTCACGGGATTACACGCCCTAAACTTACAACATAAACTATCCTTAGAGTGTAAAAAAGAAAGAAGAAAAGATGTAAACATGTGAGATCTTTAGATGAGGTTGACTGTGGCCCATTGAGACTCAAGGAGCATCACAACATAGTTGTTGCGGAGACAATGATAGTTATCATTGTGGGTTTCTTCAATTGGGGTGTAGAGCACTCTAATGGTATACATCCAGTGCAAGATGTAAAAACCACAATAATTGGAGAGACTTCTTTGTTGAGGGTAGCGATGAAAAAATTGTGGATGCTTTCATTTCTTAGGTTCATGAGAAGTATATCCAATGCCATGCAAGTAGATCATAGGAACAATGATAATCGTCGTTTTGCAATATCAATCACTAAGATGGTTAATCCTAGAGTTCAAACCTTTTTTTACTTCTGGTTTTAAGGGTAGTATAGAAGGGTCGATCCCACATGACAACTTTTTTTAGAGATTGTTCTTAGAACCCAAAGTTTGAAGAACTTTATTATTTGTTTTTGGTATTTTTTCTTTAGATTGAAGCAGAAAGTAAAGTCCAGTTAGGGGTTGGATTGATTACACTAATGCAGGAAGAAATGCACTTAACAACAATAAACGTGCACAAGGAAAATTTAAGATGATTGTTAACACAAGCAAAACTACATGAATGAATGACTAAGAATTAAAGAAAACAAAGGATGCAGTGGTTAAATCAAGTGATGGAAATCGAGGCTCGTAGGGGTTTTCACCACCTTAGCCTAGGCGATAACAACTAATTCTTAAACGACGATTCGATGAAGGTTTGTGAATTTAAAAACTCACAAGAGGTAAACTCCACATGAGCCCATTGGTCCTGGTGCTCATGCTTCCTAGTTTATCATCCTAAAAGACGAAAATCCACGGTCATATCAAAACGTCTATGTAATCGATTTTATTATTCTAAATCCAGATTTCCATGGTCATTTCCATCCAGATTAACATGCGATCTGAAGATCAACCGTTAATTAAAACCGATTACCATCTAGTCGTTTAAGAAGAATTCATTAAAACCATGGCTAAGGGGTTATTCCCCTTACCTCGATAGAAGTCTACTCACTCATGGAGAAAGGGGAGATGAAGGAAGAAAGTACTGAAGCCATAGTCTAGCCCAAAAATCAAGAGATTAATCCTTATGCTAGAGACAATGAAATGACTTAGCTCTTTATTCCTTACTCCATAATTAAAGAATGGAGAAGAGAAGATTAAAACTAAAGCGGAATGAAGAGACAAGCGCCTAGTAAGAAAGAACAGTGCTTGAATTAAAACTACTTTATTGCATAATAAAAAGATGATTACAAGGCTAGTTGCTTCAGAGTCCCAATACCAAGAAATCCAAGATTCCCAAAGAGGAGGAAGTGCCCCTCCTTTTATAGGAGAAGGAGGGGGTATACATTAGGTTTAGGGCAAAATAAATGGCTGCCGGCGGCTGCTAACTTTCTAGATCTAATCAATAGAGGAAATAATTGATTGCTTTGCATTTCTTTTGCATTAATTTCCCGCAACAAAAATTTCGAGCATATTTTTGGGCTAGTCAAAAATTTGGAAGCGGACCGAAAATATATTTTTCCTGTAGATAATTGAATTATCTTTCCAAGGCATACTTTCACAATAAATTCCGCCTTGGGATGTGAGAGGTATACCAATTTTGGTGAAAGGTATATACTGAAATCAGACTCTGCGGGAAAACGTAAGGCTAATTTCACTGGTTAATTGTGCAGCCAAATAAACACCAAAATTACCATAAAATATGTCCTTTTTGTAGCCAATAAAATTATCTTTTCATTCCATACTTTATCTTGAAATTCTACCTTTAGACGCAAAAGATATGTCTATTTTAGTGACGAGTATCTCAGGTACTACGGGAATATTTGAAAAACCTCATATCTTCATCTTTTATTTTCTCGATTTAATTACTTAGATAATTCCTGAAAATTAAGAAAAATATCATAAGAATTCAGGAAAAGTATATCAAGAAGATGAAAGTGCTATTTATTTTTGAATTATCTAAAATTAATAAAAAAGTCCTAATTAATTATTCTAAATGAAGCAAAAATAAGAGATGAATATGCATTCGTCAAAATACCCCAAACTTAAACTTTGCTCGTCCCGAGGAACATTAAAATTAAGAAATACTTTCAAGACATACTCTCAACCTATCATCCTCACTCTCCTAAAGATCACTTGATTCCTTCCACCAAAATATGGCCAAGTGACCCTGACTTCCTGAATTCACAAAAAGTGACTTTTATATTTCCTACTTCACAAACTTGCATTTATTCAAGACCTGCAATAAAATATATTTTCATTTCATCTTTACATTTGGTACTCTATTTTTTTTTAATTTTTACACAAGAACATGGCTGATTTGGATGGTTGGGGTTTTTGTAGTTTTCCCCTGGGTAGAAAATTGGAGTGAAGGAGGTATGGAAGAAGGACAGTCTCTCCTCTATTTGACTCGAGACCTTTTTATTTAGTGGACATGCAGTTACATTGACCACATTTTTTCTCTTTGATTTTTGGTGATACACCCAATTACGTGGGTATGGAAGAAGCGGAAGAGGGGGAAGGGGTGCCACCCCAAACTTAGCCTTTTGGGCATTATTGACTTTTTTTCTTTTTGACGAATGGAAAGATTTGGAAGTGGTAGAAGAAGAGTAGAAGAGGCTGTTCTTGTGCAACTTTTTTTCCCATTTTTTTTACAGTACCATGCATTGGTTCAACTATTACTGAATCATGCAAAAAATCAAAAAAAATTATACAAGTTGTAGATGATAAGAAAACATCACTCTTGAATCCTATCATTCCTCTATGGCTTGCCATCTTTTCCAAGGAGTGATTATTATTTGAGGTCCTAAGTGACCGAAGGATTTCTAGTCATGAAAGTTTCAAAATTTTAGTTGCAAGGCAATTACATCATTAAGGGGAGTATTTTGATAAATGATCATATCAAGGCCAACTAGATAAAGGCCATTTTACAACAAAAGTAATAAAAATATGGCCGACTAGATAATGGCCATGAACAAAGCCACTATATGCAAAATAAAAAAAAGTGAAAATAATGCAAGAATAAAAAGATAAGGGGGTGAAATAGAATCATACCACCCACCTCCACCACAGACTTAGATTTTTGCTCGTCCCGAGCAAAACCCAAACCTGAGATGGAGGGAAGAAATTTGTTGGGTTCACCAGGAGGTCCTGGTAGCTCAAAATATGTCCATCTGAAGGGAATGTCGATGATGGCTGGAGTTTTGAATAGAGGAGCTTCATGGTACACCCAATGGATGGGTAGTCACGGAAGCCTAAAAAGGTTTTCTGAATGATGTTGTATATCACCTCATAGTACTTCGAGTAGGATCCACATATCTTCCTTCAACAGTGAAAGTAGTGTTGGAGATGAATGTGGATTGGGGGGGTTTGGCAGGTGCCAGTTGGGTAACAAATGTAGTGTCGGATGTGGAAGATCGGACGGAGAATCTGGCTCGAGTATCTTTTTGTCGCCTGAATCTACATGTGGTGAAGAGGGTGCCTGTATAAGAAGAACTGGTTTGTTAGTCGAGTAAACAATCATATGGGGATGTATGTCTTCTTGGTGGATTATGCAACAAGGTGCGTCTGGATCCTTTACCCCATAAATGGAAGCCAGTGGATTTGGTGTGGAAGACTCACAAATGGCATAATTGTCGTCATAATTATAAAAAATGATCAATCTAGGTTGTTCCATCTCTATTGGGGAGTTCTCCATCTCTTCTTCATAAAAGATCTCATCAACATGGATGTCTATGGAATCAATTGGATCCTTTACTATGCTGAAGGGGAGATCTGATTCCTTTATAGGACAAGTGCCCAACTCAATGGGCTCAGAAGGGATCACCTCACAATATAATGGTGTAATGTAAGGTTCTTGCAGTGGTAGAATCACCTCACCAGGTTCAACTAGATGTGGAAAAAGAGGTGGTTGAGTGAGGTCATAGTGCTCTTGATGATGAAGCCTTTCAAAAGAATCCATCAGTGCATGTTGGGGAGGTGATGGTACATTGGTCACAATAGGCTCAACCAAGATGGGATGATCATTGGTCAAACAAGTGCCTTGGTGCAAGTATTAGCAATGTGTTCATGCTCACTTTGATGAAGAATAGAAAAATTGGGGTTGTTGATATTAAAAGTAGCATCAGAGTTGTTATAAAACATGAATTCCCTTTCGTGTGTAAAGATACCAAGAAAAACCTAGTGATTGTCGTAGAGCAAGGGCAAGAAAATATATCAAAGAATTGTTTTCTGTAGATGTAGAATGAGTAATCTTTTTTCTCTAGACTCAGCTCCTGAACATAGATCAACTTGAAGATTAGGACCATCCATATAAACATCATCAACATTTTAGCTAAGAAGAAATTGATAGGCCACCATGAGGCTGTGAGATAAATATCCCCTAGACTGAAGGGTTTCCATAAGATCATCTCACATAACTAGTAGATCATTCCTACTGAAAACAACAAAACTGCTACCTTCCTAATAACGCTTCATTAGCATCAAAAGTAGAGTAGCATGAACTTCTATCAAAAATATTGAAATTGGGCTCAATGAATGCTACATGGCCATATATTGGAAATGGTTTAGGTTCATCTTGAAAGTTTAGTATGTCAGCAACCTCTCAAGCCTTAGTAGTAGCTGTTATAGTGGAAGGAGGATTAGTGGCCACTAGATATGGTGATATATGACCTTCTTCCATTACTTATCGATATAAAACTGAGCGGAAGGGTTCTTATAGGTTGAGGAATCAACGGGTAAAGATCCTATAAATTTTCAAGAAGCTCTGGATTTTGAAAAAAATGTTGGTCATGAAATTCTTCCATGTAGTAGCATCCTCGAAGAGCAGAAAAACCATTAGGATCTAGGTTTGCCACTAAAATATGGAAATTGGGAGCCTCCCATCACCTTGAGAACGATGAAAGAATTGTCATCTTTATCTCAAATTTACTGATGAACAAGAGGTTTGATCACATAATTGGTCCAATTAGGATGGTAATAAGGGACATTGTGTATGACTTGTTGTATCTTGATAGGAATATGAGGCAATTTTTTTGCTACAAGATCTTTGAAACACATGTCAGAATTTTGTGGATCAGGTACCCAAGGGTTAAAAAGAGTAATCTGGCATTTAGTCAAATCAGACATGCATAACAGTTGTAGGACAAGCAAGTGAAAGGGAAAGTGCATAACTCGTGTTCTCTACAATTTGAGTTTGTCTAGATTTTCATAATAGATGGAGCTTCCAAGAGGTTCTTGAATAGACAATCTGCTAAGAAAGGTGTTGCATTGAAACATGACCATTCTTTATCGATGGGCTTGACAACTTCTAAGATTGTGGACATAAAGACTATGAACATCCATTTATTAACTTTAGTAGGACTATGAAAAATATATCAAAAATCTTCATGGGAAAAAGAGATAGATCCATTATTATAAATAATATGACTCCCATCACATTGATAATCTAGGATGTCGTGTAAGACAAAAATGTCATGAACTGGCATTCTTTTGAAGCAATTAGAATCAAATTCACTCATTTTGGAAGGAAACTGTAGTTGAAGAGGCAGTGGTGGCTCAAGATATACTAGGTCAGGTAGATGCATAAGTGTTTCTAATAGAACGGTTGAAAGATTGCTATTATTTTCATTGGAAGAGGCACGCTCATAACCAGAAGGACTGTCAGCATCTGCTTCTAAGTCTAAATGAGTGGCATACACTCTTACAGAGATATCTTCCTCCGTGGTATGGAAAATTCAAAGAGATCGGATAGGTATATTACTAAGCAATGCCTCATTCAATTTCTTCATCATGTCATCTACAAAAAAATCTGGAGATGATCTTTGAGTGAGAGGCAGTATGTTCTCATACGGGTGTGGATGTCTTCAGATGGACTCACATAAGGTTCTATGAGGTAAAAAGGAATTCCACCTGGTTGAAATTGTGGGACAGATGTATGAATGTCAGATGGCGTGGGTCTATTCATGCCATTCTTAGAGAAAAGAGTTTTAGAATTATGTGATATAGATTCCCTAAAAGACCAGACAGAATGCTCTAGAGAGTAGCATTGGCCATCTTCACTCGTAGTATTCAGAACATATGAGTTGTTGTGGGAGGAGCTAGATGAAGGGGAAGAGCTCACAATAGTAGAATGAACTTGAAAATTACAACATTTTTAGCAAAGTGCATGTTTCTCTATTTTGCATTGTCTCTCATCTTCCTTTGTCTTCAAATGATTTAGAATTTGATGTTGAACAACCTAGGTTTCTTATAGTACTTGAGGGAGGTCTGGATAAGGCATCCACCTTACGCTCAAGGGTAGCTATGTCTTGAGGAAGGTGTTTTAGATCATCCATTTATAGGTGGAGGGCATTAACTTGGACATGTCTTGCACATCTTTCGTAAGCTTAGAAATAGTATACATGTTTGTAGAAGTTATCTTACAAATTGTGTCAAAATCATGACTGAAAATGCCATCCAAAATTTTAGGGTACTCCACTTCAGAAGAGGAAGAAGAATGGTCCTCAGAATGGGGTGGTACATGAGAAGTAGAGGGTGATGCAGCACACCGACAACATTGAGGCGGACTATCCAAAACATCGTGTAACTTTGGATGAGGAGGAGAAGGTGGTTTTGTTGATGCAACAACAAGGATGGTGGCGGGGATCCTTGAGGTGGTAGGAGGATTTCTGCATACAAATGGTGATGTTACAATAGACTTTGGAACATTTGTAATTATGGGAATATCAGAAGATTCAATCTATCTTGGCGATGACTATAGAACTTCAAAATAATCATCAAATGTTGACTTGTGCTCCCTTTCATCTGGAATTTTTGGTAGAGATTTCTTGAGAGCTTTGACCATAATGGTTGTTGGCAGGACTAGGGAGGATGATGTAAGTAGGTTGTATAGATACAACAGTAGTGGATTCATGAAATTTTCTAACAAACTGTGTGATTTCCTCCTCCATGTATGTCAAATTCTCTTTATTGTAATATGCAAGCTCATGTAGAGGAATATAGATATTAGTCCTCATGAAGCAATAGTGGCTTTTGTCATCACGATGAATAGTGATGCCTGAAGATACCAAATATTGGATGGAGATGAGATTTTTTCCATGCATCTTTTTGAAGCCCTTGGGAGAAGAGGGGTGTCCATAAGCTCGATAGATAAGGTTGATCAGGCCCCCCATGAAATACTCCTTTTATGGAAAAGAAGAAATAGACAACCACCTATCAATCAATAGATGAACAATGTTGATTGGTTGGCCTTCCATTGGGAGAGATAATATACAAATTTTTTCATGGTAAATACTTCCCATCTCAAACTTCATCATATAATACATTGGCAATGATTTTGTGCATAATTCACCATAACCCAGAGTGAACCGTAATGGCTTTGGAAGACCCATATTTGTACCAACGTCTACCTGTCAGGTTAGCCCAATAGGTAGAAGTGTTGAAACATGAATCTTCTTTATCCAACAACCCAATAGATGCTATGGATGCTTCTTCATCCGATAAACAAAAGATTTTGTTCAAGATTAATTCAGTGATGACATGATAAACATTGTTGATGTGAACGTTTAGTTGTCTATGACACTTGTAGGGTCATCAACCTATTTGATGGAGACCTCTTGTATGGATGACATGAACTTCAAAGTTTCTTTAAGGTATGGTTGTGGATCTGCTAGGCAGATGCGAACCAAGTTTGATCTAATCATCATCAAAGACACTCGTTCCCAAATCCCTATTTCTTTGAGATTAGGTTTATAAGCAAAGCAAGTGGGTTTGAAAGTCAACTTCTTCATAGCCTGGAATGCCTCTAGGTGAGCATTGTTGCGAGGATGGAATTCTGGATAGTAGGGGACTTCAAACCGGGTGCTTTGAGGTGCATCGATGTTAGATTCAACAACTCTCACCCTCTTGTTGTCTTCTACTGAGGAGGTGGCTGAATGTAGGTGCTTTTCACCCTTCTTGGTCGCACTGTCATCTGTGAACATTGTGCTTCCTTTGTGAGCCATTCCTGCATTATATACATATGCTATAAGTTATAATAATGAAAGAGGCCATCAACCAATGCTCTTGATGGGTCTCAATTTCAAACGAATGATCGAGATACAGTAAACATCGATAGATGAATACGTCGATGGTGGCAAGATGTGAAACTCATTGAGATATGAGGTCGATAGAGAACATAAAAAGGATGAAATGTTGTAAACATGGGTGTCGACCAAACTTGTCGATAGGGTCATCGACTTCAAGTGAATGATCAAAGAAAACATCCACCCAAAGGTCAAAGAGAGACATGTCAATAGTGGAGAAAAATAAAAATAGCCCCATCAAGGCATCATGTGGATAGAGAATGATGTTGATGAATAACCAGTGAAAATGGTCGATGGGATTGTCGACCAATGTAGTTGACAATGGCATATACCTATCGACGGGGTTAAGGTTTAGAAAGATATCAATGAGAAAATGAAGATGTCTTGTGAGGCTATCAACTGGGGGTCGAAAAGTGGCGACAAGCAATCTACGTCGACGGGCAAGAGTAAAAAGTGGCACAACTTCACTTTGATTAGGATGTGGTAAAAAGAGTTTAGTGTGGGTCTTATATTTATAAGCAAGATTTAAAGGGTGGTAATTCGTAATCAAAATTGGTTAAATGGATTGAGGATCCGGAACTATCGACCATATCATCGACGATCTGGTCGATAGCCTTATGAGTCAAGGTCAATAGATCTGTGTTAATAATCCAAATGACAAGGTCGATAGGTGAAGAAACGTCAAAGGGTCGACAACCCAAGATCGATGGTATTCGATCGACAGCTCAACTGGGGGCCATTTGATCGACAATTCAAAGTTTTCAATGTCTTTGTCGATGATACGGTCGATGGAAAAAACATGAAAACTATACGAGAGGTCAAAGTTTAGGTCGATAGATCACTATGGAATGATCATCGACCAATCATCATTTGAAGTTTAGCTATCCATCTGATTCGATGGAACACATTTATAAAGATAAGTTTTTCTAGGGAAATAAAAATGACAAAGAATGAAACAAACATACAAGAAAATAGCGGAAGAAATATTAATGCTTGGGTTGCTTCCTAAGTAGTGCTTGTTTATAGTCATGCAGTTTGACTCTTGGACGTCTAATTCCTCATTCAGAGCATCAGGTAGGTCGATATCCACTTTCCTAGTGATTACGTCGTCTTTGTAACTTTAGGTGGTGGGCGTTGATTGAAAATGTGCCCATATTCTCGTTGTGAATGTCCATCATTCTGGAAGGATATATGGTTATGACTGTAAATGGCCCACACCAACGAGAACATAGCTTTCCCATAAAAAGAAGGATTGTAGAGTTGAATAGAAGGACTTTGTCTGCTTCAGAAATATATTTTCGCTTGATGTGAAAATCATGCAATGTTTTGGTGCATTATTTATAAATCTTGATATTCTCATAAGCAACTAGACAAAGTTCTTCTAACTCATGTAGTTGCAGAAAGTGTTTCTCTTTTGCAAGGTCAGTATCTATGTTGAGAGCTTTGATCACCCAATAAGCCTTGTGTACTAACTCCAGAGGAAGGTGGAAAGATTTACCGTATATGAGATGGTAATGAGTTGGTTTGGTTGTAGTTTTGTAAGCAGTTCGATACTCCAAAGAGCATCATCAAGTTTTGAGGACCAATCCTTCATGGATTTTCAAATAGTTTTATCAAGGATTTGCTTAATCTATCTGTTAGAGAAATCGACTTGGCCTACAGTCTGAGGATGATATGGGGTGGCAATTTTATGTTTTACCTTATACCACTTCAAAAGCACTTCAAACTAATTTTCAATGAAACTTGAACCTCTGTCACTGATGATAGTCATGGGAACTCCAACTTGGAAAAATAATTTTTGTAAATAGGCACATTACTATCTTGGAGTCACAGTTGGGTGATGATATAACTTCCACCCACTTGGAAACATAATCAAATACCACTAGTATATATTTATTCCAAAAAGATGATGGTAAAGGTCCAACAAAATTGATCCACCTAACATTGAAGATTTTAACTTCAATCCATTCAGCTACAACATTTCTTTCCTCTTGCTGACATTCCTGGTTCATTGACACACGTCACATTGCCTAACATAGGCATGCGAATCTTTGAAAATAGTCAAAAAATAGAACCCATAGTTTAGAATCTTCAATGCAGTCTTATCAGCACTCAAATGTTCTCCATAGGGAGCGGTATGGCATTTTTCTAGAATAGAATGGGCTTCTTCATGGGTGACGCATCGTCGATAAATATTATCTGCACATTATCTGAATAGAAGTGGGTCATCCCAATAGTAATTCTTTAGGTATGAAAAAAACTTCTTCTTCTGGTTATTTTTCTTATCAGGAAGTAGTTATTAACATGCAAGGTATTATAGAAGTCTGCATACCATGGCGTTCTTTGATCCAAAGTGTAGTTAACTAGTAAAGATTCATCCTAGTAAGATTCATTGATAGGGAGAGACTTTTCTTATTCAACCCGTGTATGGGAAAGATGATCTGCAACCACAATTTTAGATCCCTTTTTCCCAACAATTTCATGATCAAATTCTTGTAACATGAGTGCCCATCTGAGAAGGTGAGGCTTAACATCCTTTTTTCTGCATTAAATACTTGATTTCCCCATGGTCAATGTAAATTGTCACTTTTCCACCTAACAAATATGAACTGAACTTATCGAAGGCATAGATGATCACCAACATTTCTTAATATGTAGTGGTGTAGTTCATTTGTGCCTCATCCAAAGTTTTACTAGCATAATAGATCACATGATGTTTCTTATCCTTCTTTTGTCCTAGGACTTCTCTAAAAACATAGTCACTAACATCACACATGAGCTAGAAGCGGAGGTCCTAGTTCGAAGCTTGCATAATAAGTGCGTAAGTTAAGGCATATTTAAGAGTATGAAAGGCCATTATACATTCATTATAAAAAATAAATGGTGTATCATTTACAAGAAGTCGAGACATGGGTTTTGCTATTTTTGAAAAATCTTTAATGGAACAACAATAATATCTTGCATGTCCCAAGAAGTTCTGATGGAAGAAACCGATGAAGGAGAAGGAATCTTGGAAATATCTTATATTTTTCTTTTGTCTACTTTAATGCCTACTTCCGACACTTTGTGTCCTAGGATGATTCCTTACCAAACCATAAAATGACACTTCTTCCAATTGAGAACAAACTGCTTTTCTTCACACCATTGGAGGATGAGAGATTGGTTCTTCAAACAATCTTCAAAAGAAGATCCATAGACTAAAAGGTCTTCCATAAAGACCTCCATGATCTCTTCAATAAAATAAAAAAATATATCTGACATACACCTTTGAAGGTGAGTGGGGCATTACAGAGACCAAAGGGCATACAGAGGAATGTATATGTCCCATAAAGGCAAGTGAATGTGGTCTTTTCTTGATCATCTGGATGAGCGGGCACCTGATAGAACCCATAGTACCCATATGAGTAGCAGAAGTGTGAATGATGTGCCAGTCTTTCAAGGACTTGGTCAATAAATGGGAGTGGAAAATGATCTTTGTGTGTCACTTTCAGTAGTCTATAGTCAATGCACATGCACCAACCGGTCACTACGTGAGTGGTCAGTTCTTTTCCATCTTCATCTTTGACCACTCTCTCCCCTCCTTTCTTAGGAACAACATGAACTGGGCTCACCCAATTACTATCACTAATAGCATAAAGTCCAACATCGTATAGCTTAATTACTTCCTTATGTACGACCTAACACATTTTGTTGTTAAGATTGCTTTGACCTTGTACATGTGGTTTAGCATTTTCCTCAAGATTGATATGATGCATACAAATAGTTGGGCTAAGACCCTTGATATCATCAATACAGGACCCAAGGGCTTTTCTCTAAACCTTAAGCTTAGTCAGGAGTTGTTGTTGCTTAGAAGATAGTTGAGTATTGATTATCATGGGATTCCTCTATTCCTCATTGAGAAATTTGTACTTCAAATCCTCCAGAAGGGGTTTTAGCTCAGGCACTGGCTCCAGTGTGGAAGTGTCTTTTGGTTCCCGTTGGAGTGAGACATACTTGTCCATATCAATGGATCCTCATTGGTGAGATTCTTCTTATTCAATGGCTACCAAATATGCCAAAATTTCATCAACCTCGGTATCAATAATGCATGAATTTGGTTTGATCAACACCCTCATCAAAGGTCTACAACGACATTGTGTTCCTAAATTTCAGCACATAATTGACTGTAGAAGTCTATAAAATAACTTATCTACATTGGTGAGGGGCCTTTCATGTGGTAAAGCACATTGAAATTGATAGAGCCAGTACCAACTCTTATACTAATCAACCCATTAGCAACATCAACCAACTCACTAGATATGGAAAGAAAAGGTTTTCCAAAGATCATTGGACACATAGGATCTTCAATCGTATTAATTATTGCAATATCACAAGGGATAAAGAAATTTATGATCCTAATTGGGACATCTTCTACTACGCTAGCTGGCTTGGTGAAGGAATTGTCAGCCAACTAAATTCTCATGTTTGAGTGAACAATGTCTGTTATGCCCAACCTGACGACCAAGCTGTGCTGCATGAGACTTATTCTAGCACCCAGATATGCTAATCGATATCATTCTGAGGTACCTCCAATGAAGAAAGGGATGGTAAATATCCAGGGTCCTTCTATTTTGTCAACATGTTTGATTGACAAAAAAGTGGATGCCATTCTTGCAAGGCACACTATTTGTATCTCACCTCTATTTCTCTTCTTTATATTCAGATTCTTCATAAATATGGCTTATGTATGCATCTCATCGATAACATCTAGTAGAGGGGTATCAAAATGTATTTTCTTGATTGTGTCTAAGAATTTGGTGTATCTTTTCTTGAGTTGGGCCTTTATGAAACGACGAGGAAAAGGTGCCTCAGAGGAAATTTTAGACGTGCTAAGAGACAAAATATGATTTAATGCCCCTTGGAATTTCTTTATTACCAAAGATTCTCCTTTGTTGGTGTTAATTTCTTCAATAAGTAGCACTTCTGGATGTGGTTAGAAGAAGTGGTTCCAAAGTGGAGTGTAGCCATCCTGGCAGTTTCATTCTTTGGATTTTTCTTGGTACTTGAAGGAAATTGCCCTTTTGGTCGGCTGGTAGATGATATAATGGAGGCTAGTTGTTGATCCATCCTCCAATTGTGCTATTTCAAATCACTTATCTGGGTGTTCACATTTTCCAATTGTGTTTGCATGTTTTCCATTAGGTAATGTTGCTTACCAATTATTCTACTAATCTTTAGTTAGAGAATGTAGCTCAGTTATGGATTTTTGACTCTACTGAAACAAGATTCCCCTTTAATGTCCATTGAAGTTGCCTTGTTGTTTTTTTGGATCTTAACTATTGAAATATGGGTGGTGTTCCTCTTCCTACAACTTGCCCTCGACCGATTCTTGTGATGTTTGCTTTAGCTGAAAAGAGTTTTCCACAGTAAGGGAGTTCCCATAGGAAAATCCTAGATGGTTGGGTGTTTTATACTTTACATAAGATGCATTTTCAATTGGGATAAACTAAGTGTCTTGTATTTCATGAGTGTAAGTGCAATGATCTATTCCATGACCTCCCTCGCCACAAGTTACACACTTCACTGTTGCCTCAACATGATATCTTGATTTAGCATCCTTCAAATTTTGTACATCAGTTGCCATTCTGTCAAGTTTTTATTCAAACTTTAAAGTAACTTTGAATATGAAGAAGTGCCTATTGTAGAAACCACAATGACAATATTCATGTCATAATCCCTTCTTACTTGTAGTGCATCCATATTGTTTATGATTTCTTTGGTGGTTTCAACATTGTGTTACATGAAATTGCTTCCTGCAGTTAGATTGAGCGATGTTCTCGTAGAGGAAGTTATTCCTTCATAGAAGGTGGTAATGAGAAAACCTTCATCATATTTGTGATGTGGACAATTTCTCCAGTATTCTTGATATCTTTCCCATGACTCATATAAGTTCTCAGTGGGATTTTGTTTAAACCTAGTGATTTTATGGTTACATCAGAGAGTCTTTTTGATAGGGAAAACTTGCTCACAAATGCTTCAGATAGTTGTTTCCATGAGGTGATCCCTATTTGAGACATATACCATGCAAGGGGTTTATCCCTTAGAGAAAAGCAGAAGCCTTTCATATAGATGACCTCCTGAGGAACCCTATTCATCTTAAGGGCATCGTAAAGGTTTATTAAGGCATCTATATGATGGTATGGGTTATCCTCAATAGAATTTCCCCCAAAAGTTTGATGATGAATGATGCTAAGGAGGGCTGGTTTTAGTTCAAAGTTTGTCACATGAATCTGAGGTATGATGATAGGCTCTCGATTTTTTTTGGCACAAGCAGCGGCCAATGACCAGAGTGAGGGCCTATTTTCAGGAGCATTGCCAGTAGGTGGTGGTTGTATGACCATTAGATCGTAGAAGAGATGATCTACCTTTAGAAATTCAACAAGGAACTCTAGTGTTAAAAGGAAAAGACAATGAACTACCTACAAACAAAATATCAAATGAATCATAGTCCAAGATTCAAAATGTAAATGACACTTGTGAAGATAGATAGTTTAATGAAAAAGGTTTTTAATAAACTTTTTGTCAAATTTAAAAGCAATGACTAATGCTAAGTAGACAACAAGTTCTTGGAGGTTATTTGTTGCCTTGTCCCCGACAACAATGCCAAAAGTTGTCTGCTCTTTTTCACAGGTCAAAAGTGTAAAAACTAATGTCCAATCAAAGATTTTAGACTTTAAATTTTATACTCAACTATAAGAGACGTCCGCAACTCAATATGGAGTCTTTGTAGTAGTGTGGGATCAAACACATGGATAAGGAGAATAACATAATAAAAATGAATGATCTTAACTTAGTTTAGTCAAACCAAATAAGTGAAATTATTATCCCAATAAAGGAACGAATTAATCTAATCAACCAATAAATCTATGTTATGGAAAATCAAAGAAAAGAAGTAAAAATAAAATTTTGAAACGATAAAAGAAGAAACTTAGATCGGGTTTCACCAATCAGAACAACCACAACCATGTAAAACCTTCAATTCTAATTTATATATATTCTTAACTTGTTTTGCAAATAGACATAAAAGATATGCACTCCCTCCTTCTCTCGAGATCTGGGTAGATTTTTATTCAAAAGTTTTCTCTCTCTCTCTCTTGAGGTAGTAACCAATGAATCAATAATTATAGTATGCCTTTTGTTATAGTAACTCTTCACTCTCATGTATCATTACTAATTTGTACTCCATATTTTATTAAAATCATTCTCTCAAATAACATTCATATCAAACATCAAAAGAGGGCATCTAATCATCAAGAAATGCAATAAAACAAGAGTATAGAAACAAAAGTTGTAAGAACATATGTCATAAAATAGAAGAATGAACAATTACATGGTTGGGAGTGCCTGACGGCTACTCCCGAACGAAGTTATGGAGTTTAGCCACTCATGGAACAAGAAAGAGACAAATTACAACTTGAATAAGTCATGATAAAGTAAAGAAAGGAAAGAGGTTGCTACAAAGGTAGATCGAGTGATCGATCTACCAACCTTTTGGCTTGATAAAAAATAAGGTTGATAGCTAGATGTTGGCTCGATGTCTATGCTCCTTTTTATGATCCAAACTTTGAACAAGCAAGCCTATTGATCTGCCAATGGAAATGGATTGAGCCACCTAGTTAGAGGTCGATAGTCAGCTAGTTCAATAGATCTAGACTGGTCGATGGCTCTAGCCTTGGGATCTGAACTTGGCAACAACCTTTTGGTTTGTGACTCTAAAATCCAAGATGCCTTGAAGTGATAACTTGGAGGCCTATTTATAGGATTTGACTTGTGCCTTGTCAATTTCTGATTGGTTCACGCGGCAATGACTCTTTGGCTTCTTATTGTCGATCTTTAGGGTCGATGAAATGATTACCCGATGGGTATTGATCTGTCTTTAGAGGTGTCGGTCTTTAGGTTGGATTGGATGATACCTCAACAGGATGGTCGACAGTTGATTCATTGATGAAGGCATCGATGAGTGTTCTGTCAATGAAGATATATTTGGTTGCTACATTGATGAAATTGAGAATGATTAGAATCAATCGACACAACTATCGATGAGATGAACTATCTTCGAGAGCTTATTAGGGTACTGTCGATGCTACTTGATGAGTTTGGCAATGAGAGTTTGACATGGTATTGTCGATTCTTTTGAGAAAAAGTTGAACTGGCAACCCATTTGTTCAATGGTTGGCGGGATTCTGTCAAGCTTTAAGTGATCGTTTTAGAGTGTCAATGGTTACCCATTGGTCTTGATATTTTTGCACTTAATTCCTTCAAATATCAACAAAACTTAATTAAAACTTGGTATTTGATAAGCTGGGAGTAAAATGAACAAAGATAAACATCTAAACATTAATTATAATGATTTTAACTATGAAAAAGGATATGAAAAGTGCATCAAAATTAATGTTATAGTACCCTAAGAAAACTAAGGGTTACTACAATAATATTACATATCACGACAAAGTGTTTGTTGACAGAACTATTGTAAATTCCTAAATAGAATTTAACTTTCCGAGGAACTAGTAGGAGGGATATAAAACTTGAGAAAATTCAAGATCAATAAGCTTACACTGAATCCATGAAGGTACAGAAGGAACAAGAGGAACCACAAACCATTGTAGAAGATCAAGTCCCTATCATAGAACATGAACCTCAAAGTTGTAGTGGGGAACGTCCACTAGTACATGAATGGTCTGTAGCGTCAGGTTTTTTAATACTGCAGCGTCACTTTATAACCGATGCCTAAGTGGTCGTCGCTATAGAATTTGCTCTATAGCGTCGGTTTATTTGACCAAATAAAACTGACCTTACAGAGTAAACACCGACACAAAAGGTTGTAAAAAATCCGACCCAGACGAGAAAAAAGGAGCCTGTAAGGTCGGTTATTCCAAAAAATCGACCCTGTAAATGATCTCGGTCGAAAAATTTATCGACTGAAAATATTTTCGGTCGACAATTTTCTCGACTGAGATCATTTACAGGGTCGATTTTTTTGGAATAACCGACCCTAAAGATTGAATAACCACTTCAGTATAATCCTCGGTCGAGAAAAATTTCGACTGAAAATATTTTCGGTCGACAAGTTTCTCGACTAAGGGAGTTTTACAGGGTCATTTTTTTTGGAATAACTGACCCTAAAGATTGAATAACCACTTCAGTGTGATCCTCGGTCGAGAAAATTTTCGACTGAAATATTTTCAGTCGACAATTTCTCGACCGAGAGTGTTTTACAGGGTCGTTTTTTTTGAAATCACCGACGCTAAAGATTGAATAAACACTTCAGTGTAATCCTCGGTCGAGAAAATTGTCGACCGAAAATATTTCGGTCGAAAATTTTCTCGACCGAGGATTACACTGAAGTGTTTATTCAATCTTTAGTGTCAGTTATTTAAAAAAAAACCGACCCTATAAAACTCTCTCGGTCGAGAAAATTGTCGACCGAAAATATTTCGATCGAAAATTTTCTCGACCGAGGATCACACTGAAGTGGTTATTCAATCTTTAGGGTCAGTTATTTGAAAAACCGACGCTAGAAGTTACGATTATTTTTTAAAATTTCTACAGAAAATGAAATAGAATAGAAGAACAAGAAGATTCATATATTTTGGGAGAGGGGAGCATTGATGCTCAACCATCACCATTCAAAACCACACTTTCATGACAAAAATGATTCATAATCACATAAAAATTTACAAAATGATAGATTGCAAGTCTGAGATGATATTAATCAGATATAAAAGTAAATATGAAAGAGTACTCAAACCACATACATAAATGGAGCTGACATTTTTAATCTAATGCAATATTGACTTCATTTAGAAAAGAATCTGACCACTCTTCTCGGAATTCATTAAAGTCCACAAGTGTGTAAGGCTGAGTTGTAAAGATCTATAACAGAAAATGCACATGCTAATATTTTATAAAATGACTACAATCACTTGTAAATTTATGATGTTATTCTTTATTACCTGACTTATAGTATGAATGTCATGTGATGATTGTTTGACAATAGCTTGCATATATTTCATTACATAGTAGCCACAAGCCCAATCATTATTTTGCATAGGATACTACAAATAACAAATTATACTTAATGTTAGTAAACTACTATAAACAACAGTTGAGATAATACTATAAGAGTTGACATATTAGAATTGAAAATTAATACATATAAGACTAAGCAGTTGTCAAAGTAGCTACCTTGACATTTTTCAAAGTCAATGTCTTTAATTTTGTGGATATTTGTCCTCCAACATTACGAAAAGCCTTTATACCCCTATCAATTAAATAATAGTTGGTAAAATAGAAATTCTAAATAGAAATATCATGTTGAAGCATTAACACAATTTATACTTACTCCATAGCTGGCAATTTCAGTTTGTGACTCCTTGTTGTTTTACCCATTGGGTCAAGATAATAAAGACTCATCAATTTAGGGGCAATCACCACTAATTCCCAATGTCTAGCTCTAAGTAAGAATAAAACAAACATTAAAAAAAATAATTTTATTCATTATTAAAATTATATTGAATAATAATACTTACTGCACGTTAAAAGGAATTAGGATAATTTCCTTCCCTTCACTAGCAAAATATTTGAATGCAGTAGAGAAGTACTCATTCACATCCTCAAAATTTGTCTCCACTTGACTAGTGATTGAAGGAACTAAGAATCCAACATTCCTTATATCAAGGTTTGTGATCTCAGTATATAAATGGCTGTAAAACATTTGTAATTTTTCCATATATAGAACTAAGCTAAAAAAGTGTATTGGAATTTGATATATATATATATATTGATAGATCCTTACCTTATCCATACTTCTATTATCAAAGTATTTAGCCAATCATACCAGAACAACTCTATAATATCATCAAGAAAAATAAAATTCTCAAAGTCCCTCCCAACTACATCTTCTGTTAAATTGACCAACATATGTGATCCTGAGCTTTGGTTGGCTAAGTATCGACACAAACATTTACATTTGCTTCCCAATTCGTCGAATGTAGCTTCAGGAATGAAAGATGGCTTGGGTATAGGAGGACGACTAGTATAATTTTTACTTTTTGGTTTACAAACCTGTTAATTAAATTACATACTTATATTACAGGAGTTCATATATGCAGTCAAATATGAAAAATATGGTAGAAATAAGGTATACCTTGTCATTGATAACCAAGTGTCTAGGCCAACCCACCATAGCACCCTCAGCTTCTTCAACTGTACTCTATTTAGGATTAGGTATGGGTAGTGGTTTGTCCCCCATTCCGTCATACACAAGATGGATGGACATACGACAAATGTCATCAGTAATTTGTTGGCAATGCAATGTACCACCAAGGTTGTACACCTTGCCCGCTGCCACAACATTATATTCTGGAACCTCCACTGCAAGTTTACAGTTCATACCAACCTAGATTGAAATAATATAAGTTATATAAGAAGTAGTAGAACAGATACCTGTTACAACTATATATATTATCATATATATCATACTAATAACACAACATATAGAACAAAAACTTACTTCAGATTGTTGTGGTGGGTCATTGGGAGTGCTCCCATGACCTTCTACAACTGGAGCATGGGCTTGTATCTCATCACTTGAGAGACGCGCAATATGAATAGGTTGAGAAGGTTGAGTAGGCTGAAATGAAGACATTATTTCTTTTACTTTCTGCGCTACTAATGCTTCAACCTCCTCTTGTGTAAGACCTCCTGCATGACCTCTTTTAGATTGTGAAGGGCCAAAATAAGACTTGAATCCTATGCCAGCTCCTAATCCCCTAACACAGATAGGATGCTCCTTCGTACCAAGAGCAACTGATAGTTCATCCATGTGGCCAGTTGGGATGAACTTTCCTTCCTTCCTTTACTCCTGGAGATCAATCTATTCATAGTTAATACAAATATTAAATCACAATATCAATTAGATATAAATATATCTAAGTTTGTGGGAGTTACTCTTTACTTAGTTGGGATAAACCTACCATCTTTTGTGCCACCTCCTTAGTTGAAGGATTGAAAATTTCACCTGCTCGATTCTTTCTAGCATCAATCCATGTCAAGTGTCGGGGTGGACGCTCAACTTGAGTTGTACTAGATTCTTCTCCAGAAGAGGATTGCTTCTCTTGTAGTTGGTGGTAGAAGGCATAACCACCGGGTCCCAAGCGATGGTCATACATATTTTTGGCCCGTCTTTCCTTTTGAGTCTGGTGGATAGCCTGATCATTTAAAATGAGGTATTAAAATTTAGACTTGGCAAACATGTATAAAAAGATTCACCTCCTTAATTGTATAAAATTAAAGATTCATACAATACATCACAATCTTTATTACCTGAAACTCTTTCGATCTCCTAGCTGCAACAAATCTTTCCCACTCCTCAGGATCTATAAAAATATATACATCTGTTGCTTTCTTCTTTTATTTAGGATTATCTATAAATTCCCTTGCGAGATATGTCTTAAAACCCCTCCATCTTACACCACAACGTTGTAGCACTCTTTTCTTGTGATCTTTTTCATTTAGATGAAAAACACCCTATACATACAAAAGAAGCAATTAATAATGTTGTTTTGAAAAGGAATTAATTCCAAGCAAACTAAATTAGAATCAATAGATAAAAAACATATTAAAATAATATCACTTCCACTCACAGATATATCTTTCCATATGAGGTCTTTTTTGGCATTAGGAACATCATGCCAATTTTCTATATCTATTGGCACCTTACTGCGTGCAGTCGCCCCTACGTAATGCTTGAAAGCACTAGCATGTTCCCCAACAGGTGCTCCTATGATATCAATTTGGATTGGCAATTTGTCCCCTTTAGCTCTGAGCTCCTGCAGCCTACGCATCAGTATGGGACCTCTACGTTTTGTAGCATCACCACTACCATCCTCATGGTGCTCATGCTCATGCTCCGAATGTTCATCTTCACTCGCCATTTTAGAACCTGCAAGTATACATGATAAAAAAAGTGATAATAAAAGCACAAGTGATAAGGTATACATGATATATGATGTATATTAAAAAGATTATTTGCTTGAATGATAATAAAATAAATAATTCAAAGAATACATACCTTTAGTATTGGTTGAGTTGTTAGTCAAGTAAAATTCCTTCAGCATGGTCATGACGTTTATAATATTCATCGTTGTTATCTTCAACATTTACACTTGGCAAACCAACTGAGAATGGTCTGGAATCATCATACTTTTCATAGTATTCTTCTTCATTTATAGGATCTACAGTAAACTGTCTTTTTCCATGAAGAACGACAGACCAATTTTTATTTGCAGGGTCATCAATATAGAATACTTGTTTTGCTTGGTCTGCCATGATGAATGGCTCATCTTTCTCACCATTTTTTTTTCAAAATTCACCAATTTGAAACTGAACTCATCCACTAAAACTCCTTTGTTGTTGTCAACCCAATTACACCTAAAGATAGGAACTATGAAATTTGTATAGTCCAATTTCCATATGTCCTCAATGATGCCATAATATGACATCTCAGCTTTGCATGGTCTTTTATCTTTGGCACTAGCAAAATACAACGAACAAGCTTGAACAATAACCCCACTATTTTGGACCACACTACTTTCGTATTGACGCTTTGTGTAGTATGAAAATCCATTTATGTCATAACCTTCATATGACATGACATCCATTTTTGGCTTAAAGGCGAGCCATTTTATGTTCTCAGCAACATTATTTGGTGATTCAGATAGTTTATTAAATACTTTCTCTTCAAACCACCTAATAAATGTTCGATTATTCTCTCTTGCAAGCCACATTGAATTGGATCGCGGATGATTTCTCTTGATAAGATCATTGTGTTCTTTGATGTAGCTACTAACTTCATCGATGTTGTGTAAAATATACAAATGCGCTTGTTCCCACAACTCACGGCGGATTCCTTTCACTCGTCCTGCTAGAGTTCCTTTGCCACAATAAGATCCAGTGTGATGGGAATTTTTTATATCGCTATTGCAATTCAAAAAATCATTACAAAAGTCCATGACCTCCCTAGCCACGTAACCCTCAACAATACTCCCTTCAGGACGATAACGATTCCGAACATCACCTTTAAAAACACTCATGTAGCGTTCAAATGGATACATCCAATGTAAGAAAATTGGACCCAACATCTTCACCTCCCTTGTAATATGTACTACAAGATGAACCATGATATCAAAAAATGAAGGAGGAAAGTACATTTCAAGCTGACACATGGTAACAATTACATCTTTCTGTAATTTATTGAGAGTATCAGGATGTATAACTTTGTTGCATATTTCATTGAAGAAGAAACAAAGTCTTGTGATTGCAAACCTTACATGCTTCGGTAATATAGATCGAATATCCATAGGTAAAATTTGTTGCATTAAGGTTTGACAATCGTGAGATTCGAGACCTATCAACTTCAGATCCTTCATTGATACCAATTTACGAATATTAGAAGAGTATCTTTGTGGAACCTTAATATTATACAAGCACTCACAGAAAGTCTTTTTATCCTTCTTTGACAAAGTGTAACAAGCTGGTGGTAAATATGTGCGGCGACCCCTGATCTCCACTGATAATTCTTTTCTTATACCCATTAATTCTAAATCTTTTCTAGATTTGATGCCATCTTTAGTCTTTCCTGGTATGTTCAATAGCGTACCAATGATGCTATCACAAATATTTTTTTCAACTTGCATGACGTCAATGCAATGTCTAATTGTCAAAGATATCCAATAAGGAAGATCCCAGAATATTGACCTCTTCTTGTATAGAGATTTGTCACATGCGAGTGGACGACTACTTGAACTCTTTCCAAATTCACTAACAATATGTTTCACCCATCATATACAACATTTCCTGGTATAGGTTTAGGAGCACTTCATTCCTCAGTTGACCCATTAAAGGTTTTGCGTTGCCTTTGATAAGGATGCACTGGTGGGGGAAATCTCTGATGACCAAGATATGCGACTTTACCACCATGTTTCAGTATGATTGAATCAGTATTTTCCCCACAAACAGAACATGCTTTGTATCCTTTTATGCTATATCAAAACAAATTTCCATAAGCTGGAAAGTCATTAATCGTGCAAAATAACATAGCACGCAAACTGAAGATCTCTTTACGTGAAGCATCATATGTCATAATACCTTCTTCCCATAGTTTCATTAGGTCATCAATTAGAGGTTGAAGGTAAACATCAATATCATTTCCAGGTTGCTTGGGCCCTGATATCAATATTGACAACATCACATACTTATTTTTCATACACAACCAAGGAGGAAGATTGTATATAACAATCATAACAGGCCACGTGCTATGTTGGCTGCTTAATGTACCATAGGGATTCATTCCATCTGTACAAAGTCCAAGTCTTAAGTTTTTTGGTTCTTTACCAAATTGAGGGTATAATAAATCAATTTTCTTCCATTGTGGTGAATCAGATGCATGTCGTAGGAGGCCATCATCATTGGCCTTTAACTCCCCATGCCAAGACAAATTTTGCGCATCTTCTGTATTAGCAAATAAGCGTTGAAATCGTGGTATTATTGGTAGATACCACATCACCTTGGCAGGAGAGCCATTTTTAGCCTTAGCTGAATTTGTAGTCTTATACCTTGACGCACCACATTTTGGACAATTTATCAAATTACTATATTCCTTCTGAAATAACACACAATCATTTGGACATGCATGAATCTTCTTAGCCTCCATTCCCATTGGGCACATTATTTTCTTTGCTTGATATGTTGAAATTGGAAGCTCGTTGCCTTCAGGAAGAATTTCCTTTAACAAAGACAATAGTGAAGTGAAACTCTTATCGCTCCACCGGTTTTGAGCTTTAAGAGTATATAATCACATCACAACACTCAACCTCGTGAACTTAGTACAACCCTTATATAATGGTTTTTCAGCATCATGGACAATGTTTGCAAATAAAGAAGGTGGATCAATGACATTGTCCCGACAACTATGTAGCATCTCATCAACCATATCATCCTGAATCTGGTCATCTTGAATCGGTTCATCATTAACATTGTCATCATTATCTATATCTTCTATGCCACAACTAATAGTATCGACATTTTCTGATCCATAATTCAATTTCTCTTCATGCCAATACCATTCATTATAACCTTGTATGACCCCATTGCATATGACATGATTCTTAATTTCCTCACCAGTATCAACTTTCAAATTGTTACAACAATTTATACATGGACAATATAGCCTATCTGTAGGTAGTTTCCTATGTTCCTCAGCAAATATGATAAATTCATCAAGACCTTTGGCAAACTCTGGACTGCAACAGTTCTTGATAGACATCCAACTTCGATCCATTTTCTATATCACATTAAAATTAATTATAAAACTAACCGTTTAATATTGATACTATAATAATCTGTAAGTTTTTATTGATTGGAAGTTAATTACTTATATAATAAAGTATACCACCTATCCCATTTTTGAATATTTAATCTCACTAGTAACTGTATAATGTATGTTTAGTTTTGAAGATAATTTTAGCAGCATTTCCCCTAAGTTGTCCAAGTACACCGATGTAAATGGCAAATAACCACTCACATATGTACCCAGAGAACAAATGAATAAATCCTACTGAAATTTTCTACAAAACTAAACATACATTATATAGGTACATCCTAAGTGAGATTAAATATCCAAAAACAGTCCCAAGCCGGGGACTATCCAAAGTTTACTCCTAATGAGTAAATTTTGAACGGGTTTCTAAGTTAATATATAAATGCATTATTTTCATATTTATATATTAAGTTAAACATCATGCATCAACACTAAAGTGTCAATCTAGGAGTACACATGTCTAATCTCATATTAATTTCTAGAATTTATATAATGATTACATATGAAAAAAGACATGTTTTTATTATTGGGTTATCAAATCATATAAAATGGAAAATACTTGTACAAATTAGCAAAGTAAGGCCGTTTCCAACAGTCCAAAGATTGAAATCATTATAATATTTAGAACTATTTGTGAACATTATAGCAAATATGATTAAAACATTTATAGCTCCCACATAAATAAGGAGCAGGTCCACTCTCGGTCGACAATTAGTCGACCGAGAGCCCACCTGCGCGTAGCGTCCAGGTCCACTCTCGGTCGAAGAATTCGTCGACCGAGAGTGGATCTGGATGCTACGCGCAAGTGGGTTTTCAATCGACAATATTGTCGACCGAGAGTGGACCTAGACGCTACCATGGCGGCGGGCGGGAACGAAGGAAGGCGGGAACGAAGGAACGAAGGAAGCGGCGAACTTACTTGGAAATGGCGGTGACCTTCGTGGAGGATGAGACGACCTTCACAGAGAGGCGGCGACCTTCGTGGAAGAGTGGAGAGGCGGCGACGACGAGTTCTTTTTGCAGAGAGGAGGCAAGGGCTTTGGCGGCGCGAAGAGGTGGCAACGGCTTCACGGACACCACGATCCTCTTGGCGGTGCGGAGAGGTGGCACGGCTTCACGACAACAGCTTCACGAAGAGGAGGCAAGGGCTTCGCGGTGTAATGACACAAGAAGGCAAGGGCTTCGCGGCGCCGCGGGAGAGAAAAATAGAACCAAAAGGGTTTTTGCGGGAGGAGGGAAAGACTAGGTTTCGGCTTTTTCATGGAGAGAAAGACCTGTAGCGTCGGTTAACACAAAAAAACCGACACTAAAGATAAGCGGTGCCCATGTCGGGTTATTTAAAAACACTCAAACTCATTCTCGATCGACGAATTTGTCGACCAAAAGGTTATCGGTCGACAATATTGTCAACCGAAGATCCCTCTAGGGTCGGTTTTAAGGAAAAAATCGACGCCACAGGTGCTTATACGAAGGAAATCTAGCTCCTTCTCGGTCGGCGATTTTATCGACCGAGTGGTTATCGGTCGACAAATTCGTCGACCGAGAAGGAGCCAAATTTCCTTCGTATAAGCACCTCTAGGGTTGATTTTTTCCTTATAACCGACCCTAGAGGTGCTTATACATGTGTGAAAAACTAATCTGGATCCTAAGTTTATCTCGGTCGACAATATTGTCGACCGAGGAGGACTTTAGGGTCGGTTATAAGGAAAAAACCGACCCTAGAGGTGCTTATACACGTGAAATCTGGCTCCTTTTCGGTCGACAAATTTGTTGACCGAAAGGTTATCGGTCGACAAATTCATCGACTGAGGATGCGTGAACTAAACTGGATCCAAAATTCATGTCGGTCGACAATATTGTCGACCAAGGAGCACTTTGGGGTCGGTTATAAGGAAAAAACTGACCCTAGAGGTGCTTATACATGTGAAATCTGGCTACTTCTTGGTCGACGAATTCGTCGACCGAGGGAGCTCTAAGGTGCTTACACAACCCTAATATGGGATGATGTTATGTGAAACCCTAATATATGGTGATGTCGTGTGAAACCCTAATATGGGATAATGTTATGTGAAACCCTAATATGGGATGATGTTATGTGAAACCCTAATATAGGGTGATGTTGTGCAAAACCCTAATATGGGATAATGTTATGTGAAACCTCAATATGGGATGATGTTATGTGAAACCCTAATTGATACAGATGGGAAACTCTAACCCTAATGATGGAATAGTGATGTTATTTTTGTATTGCATGATGTTGATATGAAATTGATATGGTTGTTATCAAGTATACTAACCATGCAAGTATCATGAGATAATAAGCATAATTAACCAGGTATGAGCTATGATGGTAATGGGCCTTGTGAGCCATTATTTTATTTGTTACGTAATGAGAGGTGACAACAAGAAGTTGAATATGCCTAGTGAGTTATGTGAGATGCTTGTCAGATGACCTGAAGGTAATAGTTACTTGATAAGTGATAACCATGTTTAGTGATGAACTCAGGGTTTGAATACCCAGATCCAACAAATGTGATGATGGTGGTATTGAGGGATGTGAATTCCCAACAATGAGACAAAGGATTGAGATCCCAATGCTTTATAACGTTTTGAAAAGTATTAAACTCGATCCAAAATTCATGTCGGTCGACAATATTGTCAACCGAGGAGCCCTTTAGGGTCGGTTATAAGGAAAAACCGACCCTAGAGGTGCTTCTCGGTCGACTAATTTGTCGACCAAATTGTTATCGGTCAAAATATTCGTTGACCGGGAACCGACGCTAGTGGTGTGTGAACTAAACTGGAACCAAAATTCATCTCGGTCGACAATATTGTCGACTGAATAGACTTCTTGGTCCATATCTTCTATAGTGGCCATTAAAGGTAATATATTTTGAAAAGATATTTTATTATTGAATTCATGAGTCATAAATCTGAGATTACTATTAACTAGTCACATTTGTCACCTTATAACTTTTCTCTATGCTTTATTGCCATTTTTTTAAGGGAGAGAAAATGAAAGGGATTAATGTGAGTTGATGGATATATTTAAATCATATTTGAAAATGAAATATGACTTTGGCTATTATCTGAAGTTTTTCTCATCCTATTTTGTATAAATAAAATAATATAATCATTTTGCTTTAAACCCTCAATTGTTTTTTTAGAAAACAAAAACTTCATATTAAGTTAAAATTAACTATGAAAATTGGGATGTGACAATTCTACCCACCTTAAACAAATTTCGTCCTCGAAATTTACTAGGGTACTACCCACCTTAGGATTTAACATATTCTATGTACACTAAATTCTGATTTCATTTTAAGGTCTCATTCTTATGGTAAAACACTATCTAAAGCTCATTATTAAAACCAACATGTGGGTAATACATTTTCACATCATCATTGATATGGTAAATGACCTTTTCTCTAGGGGTTCTGATTCTTGCTTATCTATGTCAAATATCTACTCTTAGAATGCATGTTTGGTTCCACAATGAATCTGATTGGGTTTAGGTGACTATAAGTCTCAAACTTTTCCTGTCAACTCTTATTATATTTTTCACCTTTGAATACATGCCGGCCGCTCATATATTCAAAGATGACATGATTTATCACACTTGTCTTAGCACATCTCTCATGCACATGTCCCATACCACATGCACTAGAAAGGACTACACAAACATCATTATGCACATAGCATTCTCTCTACAAAATCCCATAAGCATGTGTCCCATACCACAAACACATGAGAAAAATAGAGAGTATGTTATATACAATTCTAGAGTTAGACACAAAAATCTAAAATGTCTAGGCACATAACTAGTCCTTATTTGAGCTAGACCTCTACTTTGATTTCTAATATCACACACTTACTTTTTATATACATACGGTTAGAAAATACTAATCATATTGCTTCTTGGTGGCCATCCATTTATCTACTCTGATACCATTAATGTAACACCCCTCCCTAGAGTTTCATACATAACCAGTGGAAGCACAACCTAATCCCCAACATTATCCATAATGTGGGGTACTTGGCATTTTAGGGAAGGTTGTCACAAAAAGGTAATCATTGCAAGTAAATAAATAAATCACCATTGAGATTCATACATTGTTCTTTACATAGGAAACTATGGTTGAGCTCTATAACATGTCTAAACATTTCTAAGTATGGAAAACTAAACACAAAAGTAAACATCTTTATAACATTGGATCGCCTAGTATGGATGGCACCCCACCAGTTAGCTCTTCAATATCTTCTAGCTCCTGAGCTTATTCCTACCTGTGGGCATCACGCCCCCAGCCATGCAATAAAACCAATGGTAAGTGGATTGAACATACTATAAAGAAAACTTGAAATTGAAATAAACATATAACATTATACATTTGAACATTTAAAAAACATGCATTTTCTTTTAGATCAATTTCTTTTATCTTAACCCATATAAGTGTCCTCGGGTTTGCACAAATGTGCCTCTTCTCTTATGCACCGAAGTGCCTCTTAGGTTGCACTGAGGTGCCTCTTCTCTTATGCACCTAAGTGCCTCTTCTCTTATGAGGAACTTATATAAGTTTTATTTTATCATTCTCTTTCTCTTAAGGCTCTTATCTTTACATTAGACTTTATTGGTAACATTATCATTAGGATTCATGAAGGTGATACCATACACATAAACAACTCAATACATCTTAATCTTACTGAATTTAACAATTAGGAATAGTAAATAACATAAACGTGACATTCATCGCAAACTTCATATATGCATAATTAAATCAAGCAATTTAACTATGTTCAATTGCATGGACCACTTACCTTGGAGCAAAGTTGGCCCTAAGATAGTATCTCCGATCCTTGAGGTAGTGCCTGGATGTGATTTGCAAGAACATAGGCTAGTCTACTTGGAGTGAAGTTGATCCTAAGATGATATCTCTAATCTTTGAGGCAGCGTGTGGATGCGATTTACAAGAACATAGGCTATTGTGCTCTTCCTTGGTATGCTAGGATCATGGGGGTCCCTTTTATAGGTGGTAGGGGTCTAGAACTTTCTAATCCACATAGACTTAAATTTTTTTTAATATATTTTGTCCTTTAATTAAACATTGACACTATCTTAAATCCAATATATTAAAAAGTAAGACTTTGTGAAAATGTGTTTCTCTTGGTTAATTACTAAAGTCCAACTTTGTGGTTAAACTAATTATCTTTTGTTTGTGAATTTCCTTTATCATCTTTCATATCTTTTGTATGAGATATTTAAGAGAGAAGGTATTATTGTTTTCTTTTATTTGTTTATCAAAAATATTACATTAAATAAATTACAATTACATTTTATTTACAATCACAAAGAAAGAGAGAAAACGTGAGAGAGTTCTACCATTCTTTACATAATTACCATAGTGTCTTATTTCCATGTATCTATGACTGAGACACATTATTTCATTTTATAATAAAACAAATCACTAAGTGAAGGAAAGAGAAAAAGAACTTTACGTTACATCTACATGCACTAGTTGTAAAGAAAGAGTATACAATGTGATTTCAATGTGTTAATTAAAAATTGTTGATCGCAATTACACATTCCCATTTAATTCATTGTTGTTTAAAATAATGTTATAACTATGTAACAATAAACCATTTTTAAGTGTCCATACCATTCATTTTATATCTTCTCATCCATAATGACATTTTCGTTTTCATATAAAGCATGTGTTGGAAAGGTGACGGGAGAAAAGCCACATTTTTGTAGTCTCAAATTAATATATGTATCACATTGTATTCAATTGTTCAAACTTTGGAATGTTAAAAAAAAGAAAATAATCAAACTCTCCTTATATATTCCTTTCTACTATATTAAACTTATGGTCTCATCTTGACTAATTTTGATCAAAAATTAATTAATGTTTACATTGAATGTGTTAAATGGATTGACATTGTGATTTATATTTATTTGAGAGGTCAAACGAATTTGAAACAAAAAAAATGTAGACTAAACATTAATTACATACTCCAGATTCTTCCTAATCATTAAAATTCGAATTTTGAGAATCTTTTATTCACAATGTCCATATTTGTATATAATTCATTTTCATGCATTAAAAGGTGAGATAATGTTAAAAGACTCTCCTTACTTATTTATTTGACTCTAAAAATGAGATGATCAATATTTAATCACATTTAAATCTATTATGTCTTTATGAAAAATTTTATTGAAGAAAGAAACTCAAGATAATATAATGTTACATGCATTAAAAATTAAGCCATTAATTACATTGCATTAAATGAAATGATATTCAAATTTTGGTCCATCTATATTCAAATATCTCTCAAATTAATTTGGAGGTCAAACATGGTTCAAACGACTTCAAATTTGAACCATAGGAAAAATAGATGGTATAGATTATTCTTGATTTCGTTTTTGGGCATATCTTGGTCCATATCTTCTATAGTGGCCATTAAAGGTAATATATTTTGAAAAGATATTTTATTATTGAATTCATGAGTCATAAATCTGAGATTACTATTAACTAGTCACATTTGTCACCTTATAACTTTTCTCTATGCTTTATTGCCATTTTTTTAAGGGAGAGAAAATGAAAGGGATTAATGTGAGTTGATGGATATATTTAAATCATATTTGAAAATGAAATATGACTTTGGCTATTATCTGAAGTTTTTCTCATCCTATTTTGTATAAATAAAATAATATAATCATTTTGCTTTAAACCCTCAATTGTTTTTTTAGAAAACAAAAACTTCATATTAAGTTAAAATTAACTATGAAAATTGGGATGTGACAATTCTACCCACCTTAAACAAATTTCGTCCTCGAAATTTACTAGGGTACTACCCACCTTAGGATTTAACATATTCTATGTACACTAAATTCTGATTTCATTTTAAGGTCTCATTCTTATGGTAAAACACTATCTAAAGCTCATTATTAAAACCAACATGTGGGTAATACATTTTCACATCATCATTGATATGGTAAATGACCTTTTCTCTAGGGGTTCTGATTCTTGCTTATCTATGTCAAATATCTACTCTTAGAATGCATGTTTGGTTCCACAATGAATCTGATTGGGTTTAGGTGACTATAAGTCTCAAACTTTTCCTGTCAACTCTTATTATATTTTTCACCTTTGAATACATGCCGGCCGCTCATATATTCAAAGATGACATGATTTATCACACTTGTCTTAGCACATCTCTCATGCACATGTCCCATACCACATGCACTAGAAAGGACTACACAAACATCATTATGCACATAGCATTCTCTCTACAAAATCCCATAAGCATGTGTCCCATACCACAAACACATGAGAAAAATAGAGAGTATGTTATATACAATTCTAGAGTTAGACACAAAAATCTAAAATGTCTAGGCACATAACTAGTCCTTATTTGAGCTAGACCTCTACTTTGATTTCTAATATCACACACTTACTTTTTATATACATACGGTTAGAAAATACTAATCATATTGCTTCTTGGTGGCCATCCATTTATCTACTCTGATACCATTAATGTAACACCCCTCCCTAGAGTTTCATACATAACCAGTGGAAGCACAACCTAATCCCCAACATTATCCATAATGTGGGGTACTTGGCATTTTAGGGAAGGTTGTCACAAAAAGGTAATCATTGCAAGTAAATAAATAAATCACCATTGAGATTCATACATTGTTCTTTACATAGGAAACTATGGTTGAGCTCTATAACATGTCTAAACATTTCTAAGTATGGAAAACTAAACACAAAAGTAAACATCTTTATAACATTGGATCGCCTAGTATGGATGGCACCCCACCAGTTAGCTCTTCAATATCTTCTAGCTCCTGAGCTTATTCCTACCTGTGGGCATCACGCCCCCAGCCATGCAATAAAACCAATGGTAAGTGGATTGAACATACTATAAAGAAAACTTGAAATTGAAATAAACATATAACATTATACATTTGAACATTTAAAAAACATGCATTTTCTTTTAGATCAATTTCTTTTATCTTAACCCATATAAGTGTCCTCGGGTTTGCACAAATGTGCCTCTTCTCTTATGCACCGAAGTGCCTCTTAGGTTGCACTGAGGTGCCTCTTCTCTTATGCACCTAAGTGCCTCTTCTCTTATGAGGAACTTATATAAGTTTTATTTTATCATTCTCTTTCTCTTAAGGCTCTTATCTTTACATTAGACTTTATTGGTAACATTATCATTAGGATTCATGAAGGTGATACCATACACATAAACAACTCAATACATCTTAATCTTACTGAATTTAACAATTAGGAATAGTAAATAACATAAACGTGACATTCATCGCAAACTTCATATATGCATAATTAAATCAAGCAATTTAACTATGTTCAATTGCATGGACCACTTACCTTGGAGCAAAGTTGGCCCTAAGATAGTATCTCCGATCCTTGAGGTAGTGCCTGGATGTGATTTGCAAGAACATAGGCTAGTCTACTTGGAGTGAAGTTGATCCTAAGATGATATCTCTAATCTTTGAGGCAGCGTGTGGATGCGATTTACAAGAACATAGGCTATTGTGCTCTTCCTTGGTATGCTAGGATCATGGGGGTCCCTTTTATAGGTGGTAGGGGTCTAGAACTTTCTAATCCACATAGACTTAAATTTTTTTTAATATATTTTGTCCTTTAATTAAACATTGACACTATCTTAAATCCAATATATTAAAAAGTAAGACTTTGTGAAAATGTGTTTCTCTTGGTTAATTACTAAAGTCCAACTTTGTGGTTAAACTAATTATCTTTTGTTTGTGAATTTCCTTTATCATCTTTCATATCTTTTGTATGAGATATTTAAGAGAGAAGGTATTATTGTTTTCTTTTATTTGTTTATCAAAAATATTACATTAAATAAATTACAATTACATTTTATTTACAATCACAAAGAAAGAGAGAAAACGTGAGAGAGTTCTACCATTCTTTACATAATTACCATAGTGTCTTATTTCCATGTATCTATGACTGAGACACATTATTTCATTTTATAATAAAACAAATCACTAAGTGAAGGAAAGAGAAAAAGAACTTTACGTTACATCTACATGCACTAGTTGTAAAGAAAGAGTATACAATGTGATTTCAATGTGTTAATTAAAAATTGTTGATCGCAATTACACATTCCCATTTAATTCATTGTTGTTTAAAATAATGTTATAACTATGTAACAATAAACCATTTTTAAGTGTCCATACCATTCATTTTATATCTTCTCATCCATAATGACATTTTCGTTTTCATATAAAGCATGTGTTGGAAAGGTGACGGGAGAAAAGCCACATTTTTGTAGTCTCAAATTAATATATGTATCACATTGTATTCAATTGTTCAAACTTTGGAATGTTAAAAAAAAGAAAATAATCAAACTCTCCTTATATATTCCTTTCTACTATATTAAACTTATGGTCTCATCTTGACTAATTTTGATCAAAAATTAATTAATGTTTACATTGAATGTGTTAAATGGATTGACATTGTGATTTATATTTATTTGAGAGGTCAAACGAATTTGAAACAAAAAAAATGTAGACTAAACATTAATTACATACTCCAGATTCTTCCTAATCATTAAAATTCGAATTTTGAGAATCTTTTATTCACAATGTCCATATTTGTATATAATTCATTTTCATGCATTAAAAGGTGAGATAATGTTAAAAGACTCTCCTTACTTATTTATTTGACTCTAAAAATGAGATGATCAATATTTAATCACATTTAAATCTATTATGTCTTTATGAAAAATTTTATTGAAGAAAGAAACTCAAGATAATATAATGTTACATGCATTAAAAATTAAGCCATTAATTACATTGCATTAAATGAAATGATATTCAAATTTTGGTCCATCTATATTCAAATATCTCTCAAATTAATTTGGAGGTCAAACATGGTTCAAACGACTTCAAATTTGAACCATAGGAAAAATAGATGGTATAGATTATTCTTGATTTCGTTTTTGGGCATATCTTGGTCCATATCTTCTATAGTGGCCATTAAAGGTAATATATTTTGAAAAGATATTTTATTATTGAATTCATGAGTCATAAATCTGAGATTACTATTAACTAGTCACATTTGTCACCTTATAACTTTTCTCTATGCTTTATTGCCATTTTTTTAAGGGAGAGAAAATGAAAGGGATTAATGTGAGTTGATGGATATATTTAAATCATATTTGAAAATGAAATATGACTTTGGCTATTATCTGAAGTTTTTCTCATCCTATTTTGTATAAATAAAATAATATAATCATTTTGCTTTAAACCCTCAATTGTTTTTTTAGAAAACAAAAACTTCATATTAAGTTAAAATTAACTATGAAAATTGGGATGTGACAATTCTACCCACCTTAAACAAATTTCGTCCTCGAAATTTACTAGGGTACTACCCACCTTAGGATTTAACATATTCTATGTACACTAAATTCTGATTTCATTTTAAGGTCTCATTCTTATGGTAAAACACTATCTAAAGCTCATTATTAAAACCAACATGTGGGTAATACATTTTCACATCATCATTGATATGGTAAATGACCTTTTCTCTAGGGGTTCTGATTCTTGCTTATCTATGTCAAATATCTACTCTTAGAATGCATGTTTGGTTCCACAATGAATCTGATTGGGTTTAGGTGACTATAAGTCTCAAACTTTTCCTGTCAACTCTTATTATATTTTTCACCTTTGAATACATGCCGGTCGCTCATATATTCAAAGATGACATGATTTATCACACTTGTCTTAGCACATCTCTCATGCACATGTCCCATACCACATGCACTAGAAAGGACTACACAAACATCATTATGCACATAGCATTCTCTCTACAAAATCCCATAAGCATGTGTCCCATACCACAAACACATGAGAAAAATAGAGAGTATGTTATATACAATTCTAGAGTTAGACACAAAAATCTAAAATGTCTAGGCACATAACTAGTCCTTATTTGAGCTAGACCTCTACTTTGATTTCTAATATCACACACTTACTTTTTATATACATACGGTTAGAAAATACTAATCATATTGCTTCTTGGTGGCCATCCATTTATCTACTCTGATACCATTAATGTAACACCCCTCCCTAGAGTTTCATACATAACCAGTGGAAGCACAACCTAATCCCCAACATTATCCATAATGTGGGGTACTTGGCATTTTAGGGAAGGTTGTCACAAAAAGGTAATCATTGCAAGTAAATAAATAAATCACCATTGAGATTCATACATTGTTCTTTACATAGGAAACTATGGTTGAGCTCTATAACATGTCTAAACATTTCTAAGTATGGAAAACTAAACACAAAAGTAAACATCTTTATAACATTGGATCGCCTAGTATGGATGGCACCCCACCAGTTAGCTCTTCAATATCTTCTAGCTCCTGAGCTTATTCCTACCTGTGGGCATCACGCCCCCAGCCATGCAATAAAACCAATGGTAAGTGGATTGAACATACTATAAAGAAAACTTGAAATTGAAATAAACATATAACATTATACATTTGAACATTTAAAAAACATGCATTTTCTTTTAGATCAATTTCTTTTATCTTAACCCATATAAGTGTCCTCGGGTTTGCACAAATGTGCCTCTTCTCTTATGCACCGAAGTGCCTCTTAGGTTGCACTGAGGTGCCTCTTCTCTTATGCACCTAAGTGCCTCTTCTCTTATGAGGAACTTATATAAGTTTTATTTTATCATTCTCTTTCTCTTAAGGCTCTTATCTTTACATTAGACTTTATTGGTAACATTATCATTAGGATTCATGAAGGTGATACCATACACATAAACAACTCAATACATCTTAATCTTACTGAATTTAACAATTAGGAATAGTAAATAACATAAACGTGACATTCATCGCAAACTTCATATATGCATAATTAAATCAAGCAATTTAACTATGTTCAATTGCATGGACCACTTACCTTGGAGCAAAATTGGCCCTAAGATAGTATCTCCGATCCTTGAGGTAGTGCCTGGATGTGATTTGCAAGAACATAGGCTAGTATACTTGGAGTGAAGTTGATCCTAAGATGATATCTCTAATCTTTGAGGCAGCGTGTGGATGCGATTTACAAGAACATAGGCTATTGTGCTCTTCCTTGGTATGCTAGGATCATGGGGGTCCCTTTTATAGGTGGTAGGGGTCTAGAACTTTCTAATCCACATAGACTTAAATTTTTTTTAATATATTTTGTCCTTTAATTAAACATTGACACTATCTTAAATCCAATATATTAAAAAGTAAGACTTTGTGAAAATGTGTTTCTCTTGGTTAATTACTAAAGTCCAACTTTGTGGTTAAACTAATTATCTTTTGTTTGTGAATTTCCTTTATCATCTTTCATATCTTTTGTATGAGATATTTAAGAGAGAAGGTATTATTGTTTTCTTTTATTTGTTTATCAAAAATATTACATTAAATAAATTACAATTACATTTTATTTACAATCACAAAGAAAGAGAGAAAACGTGAGAGAGTTCTACCATTCTTTACATAATTACCATAGTGTCTTATTTCCATGTATCTATGACTGAGACACATTATTTCATTTTATAATAAAACAAATCACTAAGTGAAGGAAAGAGAAAAAGAACTTTACGTTACATCTACATGCACTAGTTGTAAAGAAAGAGTATACAATGTGATTTCAATGTGTTAATTAAAAATTGTTGATCGCAATTACACATTCCCATTTAATTCATTGTTGTTTAAAATAATGTTATAACTATGTAACAATAAACCATTTTTAAGTGTCCATACCATTCATTTTATATCTTCTCATCCATAATGACATTTTCGTTTTCATATAAAGCATGTGTTGGAAAGGTGACGGGAGAAAAGCCACATTTTTGTAGTCTCAAATTAATATATGTATCACATTGTATTCAATTGTTCAAACTTTGGAATGTTAAAAAAAAGAAAATAATCAAACTCTCCTTATATATTCCTTTCTACTATATTAAACTTATGGTCTCATCTTGACTAATTTTGATCAAAAATTAATTAATGTTTACATTGAATGTGTTAAATGGATTGACATTGTGATTTATATTTATTTGAGAGGTCAAACGAATTTGAAACAAAAAAAATGTAGACTAAACATTAATTACATACTCTAGATTCTTCCTAATCATTAAAATTCGAATTTTGAGAATCTTTTATTCACAATGTCCATATTTGTATATAATTCATTTTCATGCATTAAAAGGTGAGATAATGTTAAAAGACTCTCCTTACTTATTTATTTGACTCTAAAAATGAGATGATCAATATTTAATCACATTTAAATCTATTATGTCTTTATGAAAAATTTTATTGAAGAAAGAAACTCAAGATAATATAATGTTACATGCATTAAAAATTAAGCCATTAATTACATTGCATTAAATGAAATGATATTCAAATTTTGGTCCATCTATATTCAAATATCTCTCAAATTAATTTGGAGGTCAAACATGGTTCAAACGACTTCAAATTTGAACCATAGGAAAAATAGATGGTATAGATTATTCTTGATTTCGTTTTTGGGCATATCTTGGTCCATATCTTCTATAGTGGCCATTAAAGGTAATATATTTTGAAAAGATCTTTTATTATTGAATTCATGAGTCATAAATCTGAGATTACTATTAACTAGTCACATTTGTCACCTTATAACTTTTCTCTATGCTTTATTGCCATTTTTTTAAGGGAGAGAAAATGAAAGGGATTAATGTGAGTTGATGGATATATTTAAATCATATTTGAAAATGAAATATGACTTTGGCTATTATCTGAAGTTTTTCTCATCCTATTTTGTATAAATAAAATAATATAATCATTTTGCTTTAAACCCTCAATTGTTTTTTTAGAAAACAAAAACTTCATATTAAGTTAAAATTAACTATGAAAATTGGGATGTGACAATTCTACCCACCTTAAACAAATTTCGTCCTCGAAATTTACTAGGGTACTACCCACCTTAGGATTTAACATATTCTATGTACACTAAATTCTGATTTCATTTTAAGGTCTCATTCTTATGGTAAAACACTATCTAAAGCTCATTATTAAAACCAACATGTGGGTAATACATTTTCACATCATCATTGATATGGTAAATGACCTTTTCTCTAGGGGTTCTGATTCTTGCTTATCTATGTCAAATATCTACTCTTAGAATGCATGTTTGGTTCCACAATGAATCTGATTGGGTTTAGGTGACTATAAGTCTCAAACTTTTCCTGTCAACTCTTATTATATTTTTCACCTTTGAATACATGCCGGCCGCTCATATATTCAAAGATGACATGATTTATCACACTTGTCTTAGCACATCTCTCATGCACATGTCCCATACCACATGCACTAGAAAGGACTACACAAACATCATTATGCACATAGCATTCTCTCTACAAAATCCCATAAGCATGTGTCCCATACCACAAACACATGAGAAAAATAGAGAGTATGTTATATACAATTCTAGAGTTAGACACAAAAATCTAAAATGTCTAGGCACATAACTAGTCCTTATTTGAGCTAGACCTCTACTTTGATTTCTAATATCACACACTTACTTTTTATATACATACGGTTAGAAAATACTAATCATATTGCTTCTTGGTGGCCATCCATTTATCTACTCTGATACCATTAATGTAACACCCCTCCCTAGAGTTTCATACATAACCAGTGGAAGCACAACCTAATCCCCAACATTATCCATAATGTGGGGTACTTGGCATTTTAGGGAAGGTTGTCACAAAAAGGTAATCATTGCAAGTAAATAAATAAATCACCATTGAGATTCATACATTGTTCTTTACATAGGAAACTATGGTTGAGCTCTATAACATGTCTAAACATTTCTAAGTATGGAAAACTAAACACAAAAGTAAACATCTTTATAACATTGGATCGCCTAGTATGGATGGCACCCCACCAGTTAGCTCTTCAATATCTTCTAGCTCCTGAGCTTATTCCTACCTGTGGGCATCACGCCCCCAGCCATGCAATAAAACCAATGGTAAGTGGATTGAACATACTATAAAGAAAAATTGAAATTGAAATAAACATATAACATTATACATTTGAACATTTAAAAAACATGCATTTTCTTTTAGATCAATTTCTTTTATCTTAACCCATATAAGTGTCCTCGGGTTTGCACAAATGTGCCTCTTCTCTTATGCACCGAAGTGCCTCTTAGGTTGCACTGAGGTGCCTCTTCTCTTATGCACCTAAGTGCCTCTTCTCTTATGAGGAACTTATATAAGTTTTATTTTATCATTCTCTTTCTCTTAAGACTCTTATCTTTACATTAGACTTTATTGGTAACATTATCATTAGGATTCATGAAGGTGATACCATACACATAAACAACTCAATACATCTTAATCTTACTGAATTTAACAATTAGGAATAGTAAATAACATAAACGTGACATTCATCGCAAACTTCATATATGCATAATTAAATCAAGCAATTTAACTATGTTCAATTGCATGGACCACTTACCTTGGAGCAAAGTTGGCCCTAAGATAGTATCTCCGATCCTTGAGGTAGTGCCTGGATGTGATTTGCAAGAACATAGGCTAGTCTACTTGGAGTGAAGTTGATCCTAAGATGATATCTCTAATCTTTGAGGCAGCGTGTGGATGCGATTTACAAGAACATAGGCTATTGTGCTCTTCCTTGGTATGCTAGGATCATGGGGGTCCCTTTTATAGGTGGTAGGGGTCTAGAACTTTCTAATCCACATAGACTTAAATTTTTTTTAATATATTTTGTCCTTTAATTAAACATTGACACTATCTTAAATCCAATATATTAAAAAGTAAGACTTTGTGAAAATGTGTTTCTCTTGGTTAATTACTAAAGTCCAACTTTGTGGTTAAACTAATTATCTTTTGTTTGTGAATTTCCTTTATCATCTTTCATATCTTTTGTATGAGATATTTAAGAGAGAAGGTATTATTGTTTTCTTTTATTTGTTTATCAAAAATATTACATTAAATAAATTACAATTACATTTTATTTACAATCACAAAGAAAGAGAGAAAACGTGAGAGAGTTCTACCATTCTTTACATAATTACCATAGTGTCTTATTTCCATGTATCTATGACTGAGACACATTATTTCATTTTATAATAAAACAAATCACTAAGTGAAGGAAAGAGAAAAAGAACTTTACGTTACATCTACATGCACTAGTTGTAAAGAAAGAGTATACAATGTGATTTCAATGTGTTAATTAAAAATTGTTGATCGCAATTACACATTCCCATTTAATTCATTGTTGTTTAAAATAATGTTATAACTATGTAACAATAAACCATTTTTAAGTGTCCATACCATTCATTTTATATCTTCTCATCCATAATGACATTTTCGTTTTCATATAAAGCATGTGTTGGAAAGGTGACGGGAGAAAAGCCACATTTTTGTAGTCTCAAATTAATATATGTATCACATTGTATTCAATTGTTCAAACTTTGGAATGTTAAAAAAAAGAAAATAATCAAACTCTCCTTATATATTCCTTTCTACTATATTAAACTTATGGTCTCATCTTGACTAATTTTGATCAAAAATTAATTAATGTTTACATTGAATGTGTTAAATGGATTGACATTGTGATTTATATTTATTTGAGAGGTCAAACGAATTTGAAACAAAAAAAATGTAGACTAAACATTAATTACATACTCCAGATTCTTCCTAATCATTAAAATTCGAATTTTTAGAATCTTTTATTCACAATGTCCATATTTGTATATAATTCATTTTCATGCATTAAAAGGTGAGATAATGTTAAAAGACTCTCCTTACTTATTTATTTGACTCTAAAAATGAGATGATCAATATTTAATCACATTTAAATCTATTATGTCTTTATGAAAAATTTTATTGAAGAAAGAAACTCAAGATAATATAATGTTACATGCATTAAAAATTAAGCCATTAATTACATTGCATTAAATGAAATGATATTCAAATTTTGGTCCATCTATATTCAAATATCTCTCAAATTAATTTGGAGGTCAAACATGGTTCAAACGACTTCAAATTTGAACCATAGGAAAAATAGATGGTATAGATTATTCTTGATTTCGTTTTTGGGCATATCTTGGTCCATATCTTCTATAGTGGCCATTAAAGGTAATATATTTTGAAAAGATATTTTATTATTGAATTCATGAGTCATAAATCTGAGATTACTATTAACTAGTCACATTTGTCACCTTATAACTTTTCTCTATGCTTTATTGCCATTTTTTTAAGGGAGAGAAAATGAAAGGGATTAATGTGAGTTGATGGATATATTTAAATCATATTTGAAAATGAAATATGACTTTGGCTATTATCTGAAGTTTTTCTCATCCTATTTTGTATAAATAAAATAATATAATCATTTTGCTTTAAACCCTCAATTGTTTTTTTAGAAAACAAAAACTTCATATTAAGTTAAAATTAACTATGAAAATTGGGATGTGACAATTCTACCCACCTTAAACAAATTTCGTCCTCGAAATTTACTAGGGTACTACCCACCTTAGGATTTAACATATTCTATGTACACTAAATTCTGATTTCATTTTAAGGTCTCATTCTTATGGTAAAACACTATCTAAAGCTCATTATTAAAACCAACATGTGGGTAATACATTTTCACATCATCATTGATATGGTAAATGACCTTTTCTCTAGGGGTTCTGATTCTTGCTTATCTATGTCAAATATCTACTCTTAGAATGCATGTTTGGTTCCACAATGAATCTGATTGGGTTTAGGTGACTATAAGTCTCAAACTTTTCCTGTCAACTCTTATTATATTTTTCACCTTTGAATACATGCCGGCCGCTCATATATTCAAAGATGACATGATTTATCACACTTGTCTTAGCACATCTCTCATGCACATGTCCCATACCACATGCACTAGAAAGGACTACACAAACATCATTATGCACATAGCATTCTCTCTACAAAATCCCATAAGCATGTGTCCCATACCACAAACACATGAGAAAAATAGAGAGTATGTTATATACAATTCTAGAGTTAGACACAAAAATCTAAAATGTCTAGGCACATAACTAGTCCTTATTTGAGCTAGACCTCTACTTTGATTTCTAATATCACACACTTACTTTTTATATACATACGGTTAGAAAATACTAATCATATTGCTTCTTGGTGGCCATCCATTTATCTACTCTGATACCATTAATGTAACACCCCTCCCTAGAGTTTCATACATAACCAGTGGAAGCACAACCTAATCCCCACCATTATCCATAATGTGGGGTACTTGGCATTTTAGGGAAGGTTGTCACAAAAAGGTAATCATTGCAAGTAAATAAATAAATCACCATTGAGATTCATACATTGTTCTTTACATAGGAAACTATGGTTGAGCTCTATAACATGTCTAAACATTTCTAAGTATGGAAAACTAAACACAAAAGTAAACATCTTTATAACATTGGATCGCCTAGTATGGATGGCACCCCACCAGTTAGCTCTTCAATATCTTCTAGCTCCTGAGCTTATTCCTACCTGTGGGCATCACGCCCCCAGCCATGCAATAAAACCAATGGTAAGTGGATTGAACATACTATAAAGAAAACTTGAAATTGAAATAAACATATACCATTATACATTTGAACATTTAAAAAACATGCATTTTCTTTTAGATCAATTTCTTTTATCTTAACCCATATAAGTGTCCTCGGGTTTGCACAAATGTGCCTCTTCTCTTATGCACCGAAGTGCCTCTTAGGTTGCACTGAGGTGCCTCTTCTCTTATGCACCTAAGTGCCTCTTCTCTTATGAGGAACTTATATAAGTTTTATTTTATCATTCTCTTTCTCTTAAGGCTCTTATCTTTACATTAGACTTTATTGGTAACATTATCATTAGGATTCATGAAGGTGATACCATACACATAAACAACTCAATACATCTTAATCTTACTGAATTTAACAATTAGGAATAGTAAATAACATAAACGTGACATTCATCGCAAACTTCATATATGCATAATTAAATCAAGCAATTTAACTATGTTCAATTGCATGGACCACTTACCTTGGAGCAAAATTGGCCCTAAGATAGTATCTCCGATCCTTGAGGTAGTGCCTGGATGTGATTTGCAAGAACATAGGCTAGTATACTTGGAGTGAAGTTGATCCTAAGATGATATCTCTAATCTTTGAGGCAGCGTGTGGATGCGATTTACAAGAACATAGGCTATTGTGCTCTTCCTTGGTATGCTAGGATCATGGGGGTCCCTTTTATAGGTGGTAGGGGTCTAGAACTTTCTAATCCACATAGACTTAAATTTTTTTTAATATATTTTGTCCTTTAATTAAACATTGACACTATCTTAAATCCAATATATTAAAAAGTAAGACTTTGTGAAAATGTGTTTCTCTTGGTTAATTACTAAAGTCCAACTTTGTGGTTAAACTAATTATCTTTTGTTTGTGAATTTCCTTTATCATCTTTCATATCTTTTGTATGAGATATTTAAGAGAGAAGGTATTATTGTTTTCTTTTATTTGTTTATCAAAAATATTACATTAAATAAATTACAATTACATTTTATTTACAATCACAAAGAAAGAGAGAAAACGTGAGAGAGTTCTACCATTCTTTACATAATTACCATAGTGTCTTATTTCCATGTATCTATGACTGAGACACATTATTTCATTTTATAATAAAACAAATCACTAAGTGAAGGAAAGAGAAAAAGAACTTTACGTTACATCTACATGCACTAGTTGTAAAGAAAGAGTATACAATGTGATTTCAATGTGTTAATTAAAAATTGTTGATCGCAATTACACATTCCCATTTAATTCATTGTTGTTTAAAATAATGTTATAACTATGTAACAATAAACCATTTTTAAGTGTCCATACCATTCATTTTATATCTTCTCATCCATAATGACATTTTCGTTTTCATATAAAGCATGTGTTGGAAAGGTGACGGGAGAAAAGCCACATTTTTGTAGTCTCAAATTAATATATGTATCACATTGTATTCAATTGTTCAAACTTTGGAATGTTAAAAAAAAGAAAATAATCAAACTCTCCTTATATATTCCTTTCTACTATATTAAACTTATGGTCTCATCTTGACTAATTTTGATCAAAAATTAATTAATGTTTACATTGAATGTGTTAAATGGATTGACATTGTGATTTATATTTATTTGAGAGGTCAAACGAATTTGAAACAAAAAAAATGTAGACTAAACATTAATTACATACTCTAGATTCTTCCTAATCATTAAAATTCGAATTTTGAGAATCTTTTATTCACAATGTCCATATTTGTATATAATTCATTTTCATGCATTAAAAGGTGAGATAATGTTAAAAGACTCTCCTTACTTATTTATTTGACTCTAAAAATGAGATGATCAATATTTAATCACATTTAAATCTATTATGTCTTTATGAAAAATTTTATTGAAGAAAGAAACTCAAGATAATATAATGTTACATGCATTAAAAATTAAGCCATTAATTACATTGCATTAAATGAAATGATATTCAAATTTTGGTCCATCTATATTCAAATATCTCTCAAATTAATTTGGAGGTCAAACATGGTTCAAACGACTTCAAATTTGAACCATAGGAAAAATAGATGGTATAGATTATTCTTGATTTCGTTTTTGGGCATATCTTGGTCCATATCTTCTATAGTGGCCATTAAAGGTAATATATTTTGAAAAGATCTTTTATTATTGAATTCATGAGTCATAAATCTGAGATTACTATTAACTAGTCACATTTGTCACCTTATAACTTTTCTCTATGCTTTATTGCCATTTTTTTAAGGGAGAGAAAATGAAAGGGATTAATGTGAGTTGATGGATATATTTAAATCATATTTGAAAATGAAATATGACTTTGGCTATTATCTGAAGTTTTTCTCATCCTATTTTGTATAAATAAAATAATATAATCATTTTGCTTTAAACCCTCAATTGTTTTTTTAGAAAACAAAAACTTCATATTAAGTTAAAATTAACTATGAAAATTGGGATGTGACAATTCTACCCACCTTAAACAAATTTCGTCCTCGAAATTTACTAGGGTACTACCCACCTTAGGATTTAACATATTCTATGTACACTAAATTCTGATTTCATTTTAAGGTCTCATTCTTATGGTAAAACACTATCTAAAGCTCATTATTAAAACCAACATGTGGGTAATACATTTTCACATCATCATTGATATGGTAAATGACCTTTTCTCTAGGGGTTCTGATTCTTGCTTATCTATGTCAAATATCTACTCTTAGAATGCATGTTTGGTTCCACAATGAATCTGATTGGGTTTAGGTGACTATAAGTCTCAAACTTTTCCTGTCAACTCTTATTATATTTTTCACCTTTGAATACATGCCGGCCGCTCATATATTCAAAGATGACATGATTTATCACACTTGTCTTAGCACATCTCTCATGCACATGTCCCATACCACATGCACTAGAAAGGACTACACAAACATCATTATGCACATAGCATTCTCTCTACAAAATCCCATAAGCATGTGTCCCATACCACAAACACATGAGAAAAATAGAGAGTATGTTATATACAATTCTAGAGTTAGACACAAAAATCTAAAATGTCTAGGCACATAACTAGTCCTTATTTGAGCTAGACCTCTACTTTGATTTCTAATATCACACACTTACTTTTTATATACATACGGTTAGAAAATACTAATCATATTGCTTCTTGGTGGCCATCCATTTATCTACTCTGATACCATTAATGTAACACCCCTCCCTAGAGTTTCATACATAACCAGTGGAAGCACAACCTAATCCCCAACATTATCCATAATGTGGGGTACTTGGCATTTTAGGGAAGGTTGTCACAAAAAGGTAATCATTGCAAGTAAATAAATAAATCACCATTGAGATTCATACATTGTTCTTTACATAGGAAACTATGGTTGAGCTCTATAACATGTCTAAAAATTTCTAAGTATGGAAAACTAAACACAAAAGTAAACATCTTTATAACATTGGATCGCCTAGTATGGATGGCACCCCACCAGTTAGCTCTTCAATATCTTCTAGCTCCTGAGCTTATTCCTACCTGTGGGCATCACGCCCCCAGCCATGCAATAAAACCAATGGTAAGTGGATTGAACATACTATAAAGAAAACTTGAAATTGAAATAAACATATAACATTATACATTTGAACATTTAAAAAACATGCATTTTCTTTTAGATCAATTTCTTTTATCTTAACCCATATAAGTGTCCTCGGGTTTGCACAAATGTGCCTCTTCTCTTATGCACCGAAGTGCCTCTTAGGTTGCACTGAGGTGCCTCTTCTCTTATGCACCTAAGTGCCTCTTCTCTTATGAGGAACTTATATAAGTTTTATTTTATCATTCTCTTTCTCTTAAGGCTCTTATCTTTACATTAGACTTTATTGGTAACATTATCATTAGGATTCATGAAGGTGATACCATACACATAAACAACTCAATACATCTTAATCTTACTGAATTTAACAATTAGGAATAGTAAATAACATAAACGTGACATTCATCGCAAACTTCATATATGCATAATTAAATCAAGCAATTTAACTATGTTCAATTGCATGGACCACTTACCTTGGAGCAAAGTTGGCCCTAAGATAGTATCTCCGATCCTTGAGGTAGTGCCTGGATGTGATTTGCAAGAACATAGGCTAGTCTACTTGGAGTGAAGTTGATCCTAAGATGATATCTCTAATCTTTGAGGCAGCGTGTGGATGCGATTTACAAGAACATAGGCTATTGTGCTCTTCCTTGGTATGCTAGGATCATGGGGGTCCCTTTTATAGGTGGTAGGGGTCTAGAACTTTCTAATCCACATAGACTTAAATTTTTTTTAATATATTTTGTCCTTTAATTAAACATTGACACTATCTTAAATCCAATATATTAAAAAGTAAGACTTTGTGAAAATGTGTTTCTCTTGGTTAATTACTAAAGTCCAACTTTGTGGTTAAACTAATTATCTTTTGTTTGTGAATTTCCTTTATCATCTTTCATATCTTTTGTATGAGATATTTAAGAGAGAAGGTATTATTGTTTTCTTTTATTTGTTTATCAAAAATATTACATTAAATAAATTACAATTACATTTTATTTACAATCACAAAGAAAGAGAGAAAACGTGAGAGAGTTCTACCATTCTTTACATAATTACCATAGTGTCTTATTTCCATGTATCTATGACTGAGACACATTATTTCATTTTATAATAAAACAAATCACTAAGTGAAGGAAAGAGAAAAAGAACTTTACGTTACATCTACATGCACTAGTTGTAAAGAAAGAGTATACAATGTGATTTCAATGTGTTAATTAAAAATTGTTGATCGCAATTACACATTCCCATTTAATTCATTGTTGTTTAAAATAATGTTATAACTATGTAACAATAAACCATTTTTAAGTGTCCATACCATTCATTTTATATCTTCTCATCCATAATGACATTTTCATTTTCATATAAAGCATGTGTTGGAAAGGTGACGGGAGAAAAGCCACATTTTTGTAGTCTCAAATTAATATATGTATCACATTGTATTCAATTGTTCAAACTTTGGAATGTTAAAAAAAAGAAAATAATCAAACTCTCCTTATATATTCCTTTCTACTATATTAAACTTATGGTCTCATCTTGACTAATTTTGATCAAAAATTAATTAATGTTTACATTGAATGTGTTAAATGGATTGACATTGTGATTTATATTTATTTGAGAGGTCAAACGAATTTGAAACAAAAAAAATGTAGACTAAACATTAATTACATACTCCAGATTCTTCCTAATCATTAAAATTCGAATTTTGAGAATCTTTTATTCACAATGTCCATATTTGTATATAATTCATTTTCATGCATTAAAAGGTGAGATAATGTTAAAAGACTCTCCTTACTTATTTATTTGACTCTAAAAATGAGATGATCAATATTTAATCACATTTAAATCTATTATGTCTTTATGAAAAATTTTATTGAAGAAAGAAACTCAAGATAATATAATGTTACATGCATTAAAAATTAAGCCATTAATTACATTGCATTAAATGAAATGATATTCAAATTTTGGTCCATCTATATTCAAATATCTCTCAAATTAATTTGGAGGTCAAACATGGTTCAAACGACTTCAAATTTGAACCATAGGAAAAATAGATGGTATAGATTATTCTTGATTTCGTTTTTGGGCATATCTTGGTCCATATCTTCTATAGTGGCCATTAAAGGTAATATATTTTGAAAAGATCTTTTATTATTGAATTCATGAGTCATAAATCTGAGATTACTATTAACTAGTCACATTTGTCACCTTATAACTTTTCTCTATGCTTTATTGCCATTTTTTTAAGGGAGAGAAAATGAAAGGGATTAATGTGAGTTGATGGATATATTTAAATCATATTTGAAAATGAAATATGACTTTGGCTATTATCTGAAGTTTTTCTCATCCTATTTTGTATAAATAAAATAATATAATCATTTTGCTTTAAACCCTCAATTGTTTTTTTAGAAAACAAAAACTTCATATTAAGTTAAAATTAACTATGAAAATTGGGATGTGACAATTCTACCCACCTTAAACAAATTTCGTCCTCGAAATTTACTAGGGTACTACCCACCTTAGGATTTAACATATTCTATGTACACTAAATTCTGATTTCATTTTAAGGTCTCATTCTTATGGTAAAACACTATCTAAAGCTCATTATTAAAACCAACATGTGGGTAATACATTTTCACATCATCATTGATATGGTAAATGACCTTTTCTCTAGGGGTTCTGATTCTTGCTTATCTATGTCAAATATCTACTCTTAGAATGCATGTTTGGTTCCACAATGAATCTGATTGGGTTTAGGTGACTATAAGTCTCAAACTTTTCCTGTCAACTCTTATTATATTTTTCACCTTTGAATACATGCCGGCCGCTCATATATTCAAAGATGACATGATTTATCACACTTGTCTTAGCACATCTCTCATGCACATGTCCCATACCACATGCACTAGAAAGGACTACACAAACATCATTATGCACATAGCATTCTCTCTACAAAATCCCATAAGCATGTGTCCCATACCACAAACACATGAGAAAAATAGAGAGTATGTTATATACAATTCTAGAGTTAGACACAAAAATCTAAAATGTCTAGGCACATAACTAGTCCTTATTTGAGCTAGACCTCTACTTTGATTTCTAATATCACACACTTACTTTTTATATACATACGGTTAGAAAATACTAATCATATTGCTTCTTGGTGGCCATCCATTTATCTACTCTGATACCATTAATGTAACACCCCTCCCTAGAGTTTCATACATAACCAGTGGAAGCACAACCTAATCCCCAACATTATCCATAATGTGGGGTACTTGGCATTTTAGGGAAGGTTGTCACAAAAAGGTAATCATTGCAAGTAAATAAATAAATCACCATTGAGATTCATACATTGTTCTTTACATAGGAAACTATGGTTGAGCTCTATAACATGTCTAAACATTTCTAAGTATGGAAAACTAAACACAAAAGTAAACATCTTTATAACATTGGATCGCCTAGTATGGATGGCACCCCACCAGTTAGCTCTTCAATATCTTCTAGCTCCTGAGCTTATTCCTACCTGTGGGCATCACGCCCCCAGCCATGCAATAAAACCAATGGTAAGTGGATTGAACATACTATAAAGAAAACTTGAAATTGAAATAAACATATAACATTATACATTTGAACATTTAAAAAACATGCATTTTCTTTTAGATCAATTTCTTTTATCTTAACCCATATAAGTGTCCTCGGGTTTGCACAAATGTGCCTCTTCTCTTATGCACCGAAGTGCCTCTTAGGTTGCACTGAGGTGCCTCTTCTCTTATGCACCTAAGTGCCTCTTCTCTTATGAGGAACTTATATAAGTTTTATTTTATCATTCTCTTTCTCTTAAGGCTCTTATCTTTACATTAGACTTTATTGGTAACATTATCATTAGGATTCATGAAGGTGATACCATACACATAAACAACTCAATACATCTTAATCTTACTGAATTTAACAATTAGGAATAGTAAATAACATAAACGTGACATTCATCGCAAACTTCATATATGCATAATTAAATCAAGCAATTTAACTATGTTCAATTGCATGGACCACTTACCTTGGAGCAAAGTTGGCCCTAAGATAGTATCTCCGATCCTTGAGGTAGTGCCTGGATGTGATTTGCAAGAACATAGGCTAGTATACTTGGAGTGAAGTTGATCCTAAGATGATATCTCTAATCTTTGAGGCAGCGTGTGGATGCGATTTACAAGAACATAGGCTATTGTGCTCTTCCTTGGTATGCTAGGATCATGGGGGTCCCTTTTATAGGTGGTAGGGGTCTAGAACTTTCTAATCCACATAGACTTAAATTTTTTTTAATATATTTTGTCCTTTAATTAAACATTGACACTATCTTAAATCCAATATATTAAAAAGTAAGACTTTGTGAAAATGTGTTTCTCTTGGTTAATTACTAAAGTCCAACTTTGTGGTTAAACTAATTATCTTTTGTTTGTGAATTTCCTTTATCATCTTTCATATCTTTTGTATGAGATATTTAAGAGAGAAGGTATTATTGTTTTCTTTTATTTGTTTATCAAAAATATTACATTAAATAAATTACAATTACATTTTATTTACAATCACAAAGAAAGAGAGAAAACGTGAGAGAGTTCTACCATTCTTTACATAATTACCATAGTGTCTTATTTCCATGTATCTATGACTGAGACACATTATTTCATTTTATAATAAAACAAATCACTAAGTGAAGGAAAGAGAAAAAGAACTTTACGTTACATCTACATGCACTAGTTGTAAAGAAAGAGTATACAATGTGATTTCAATGTGTTAATTAAAAATTGTTGATCGCAATTACACATTCCCATTTAATTCATTGTTGTTTAAAATAATGTTATAACTATGTAACAATAAACCATTTTTAAGTGTCCATACCATTCATTTTATATCTTCTCATCCATAATGACATTTTCGTTTTCATATAAAGCATGTGTTGGAAAGGTGACGGGAGAAAAGCCACATTTTTGTAGTCTCAAATTAATATATGTATCACATTGTATTCAATTGTTCAAACTTTGGAATGTTAAAAAAAAGAAAATAATCAAACTCTCCTTATATATTCCTTTCTACTATATTAAACTTATGGTCTCATCTTGACTAATTTTGATCAAAAATTAATTAATGTTTACATTGAATGTGTTAAATGGATTGACATTGTGATTTATATTTATTTGAGAGGTCAAACGAATTTGAAACAAAAAAAATGTAGACTAAACATTAATTACATACTCCAGATTCTTCCTAATCATTAAAATTCGAATTTTGAGAATCTTTTATTCACAATGTCCATATTTGTATATAATTCATTTTCATGCATTAAAAGGTGAGATAATGTTAAAAGACTCTCCTTACTTATTTATTTGACTCTAAAAATGAGATGATCAATATTTAATCACATTTAAATCTATTATGTCTTTATGAAAAATTTTATTGAAGAAAGAAACTCAAGATAATATAATGTTACATGCATTAAAAATTAAGCCATTAATTACATTGCATTAAATGAAATGATATTCAAATTTTGGTCCATCTATATTCAAATATCTCTCAAATTAATTTGGAGGTCAAACATGGTTCAAACGACTTCAAATTTGAACCATAGGAAAAATAGATGGTATAGATTATTCTTGATTTCGTTTTTGGGCATATCTTGGTCCATATCTTCTATAGTGGCCATTAAAGGTAATATATTTTGAAAAGATCTTTTATTATTGAATTCATGAGTCATAAATCTGAGATTACTATTAACTAGTCACATTTGTCACCTTATAACTTTTCTCTATGCTTTATTGCCATTTTTTTAAGGGAGAGAAAATGAAAGGGATTAATGTGAGTTGATGGATATATTTAAATCATATTTGAAAATGAAATATGACTTTGGCTATTATCTGAAGTTTTTCTCATCCTATTTTGTATAAATAAAATAATATAATCATTTTGCTTTAAACCCTCAATTGTTTTTTTAGAAAACAAAAACTTCATATTAAGTTAAAATTAACTATGAAAATTGGGATGTGACAATTCTACCCACCTTAAACAAATTTCGTCCTCGAAATTTACTAGGGTACTACCCACCTTAGGATTTAACATATTCTATGTACACTAAATTCTGATTTCATTTTAAGGTCTCATTCTTATGGTAAAACACTATCTAAAGCTCATTATTAAAACCAACATGTGGGTAATACATTTTCACATCATCATTGATATGGTAAATGACCTTTTCTCTAGGGGTTCTGATTCTTGCTTATCTATGTCAAATATCTACTCTTAGAATGCATGTTTGGTTCCACAATGAATCTGATTGGGTTTAGGTGACTATAAGTCTCAAACTTTTCCTGTCAACTCTTATTATATTTTTCACCTTTGAATACATGCCGGCCGCTCATATATTCAAAGATGACATGATTTATCACACTTGTCTTAGCACATCTCTCATGCACATGTCCCATACCACATGCACTAGAAAGGACTACACAAACATCATTATGTACATAGCATTCTCTCTACAAAATCCCATAAGCATGTGTCCCATACCACAAACACATGAGAAAAATAGAGAGTATGTTATATACAATTCTAGAGTTAGACACAAAAATCTAAAATGTCTAGGCACATAACTAGTCCTTATTTGAGCTAGACCTCTACTTTGATTTCTAATATCACACACTTACTTTTTATATACATACGGTTAGAAAATACTAATCATATTGCTTCTTGGTGGCCATCCATTTATCTACTCTGATACCATTAATGTAACACCCCTCCCTAGAGTTTCATACATAACCAGTGGAAGCACAACCTAATCCCCAACATTATCCATAATGTGGGGTACTTGGCATTTTAGGGAAGGTTGTCACAAAAAGGTAATCATTGCAAGTAAATAAATAAATCACCATTGAGATTCATACATTGTTCTTTACATAGGAAACTATGGTTGAGCTCTATAACATGTCTAAACATTTCTAAGTATGGAAAACTAAACACAAAAGTAAACATCTTTATAACATTGGATCGCCTAGTATGGATGGCACCCCACCAGTTAGCTCTTCAATATCTTCTAGCTCCTGAGCTTATTCCTACCTGTGGGCATCACGCCCCCAGCCATGCAATAAAACCAATGGTAAGTGGATTGAACATACTATAAAGAAAACTTGAAATTGAAATAAACATATAACATTATACATTTGAACATTTAAAAAACATGCATTTTCTTTTAGATCAATTTCTTTTATCTTAACCCATATAAGTGTCCTCGGGTTTGCACAAATGTGCCTCTTCTCTTATGCACCGAAGTGCCTCTTAGGTTGCACTGAGGTGCCTCTTCTCTTATGCACCTAAGTGCCTCTTCTCTTATGAGGAACTTATATAAGTTTTATTTTATCATTCTCTTTCTCTTAAGGCTCTTATCTTTACATTAGACTTTATTGGTAACATTATCATTAGGATTCATGAAGGTGATACCATACACATAAACAACTCAATACATCTTAATCTTACTGAATTTAACAATTAGGAATAGTAAATAACATAAACGTGACATTCATCGCAAACTTCATATATGCATAATTAAATCAAGCAATTTAACTATGTTCAATTGCATGGACCACTTACCTTGGAGCAAAGTTGGCCCTAAGATAGTATCTCCGATCCTTGAGGTAGTGCCTGGATGTGATTTGCAAGAACATAGGCTAGTATACTTGGAGTGAAGTTGATCCTAAGATGATATCTCTAATCTTTGAGGCAGCGTGTGGATGCGATTTACAAGAACATAGGCTATTGTGCTCTTCCTTGGTATGCTAGGATCATGGGGGTCCCTTTTATAGGTGGTAGGGGTCTAGAACTTTCTAATCCACATAGACTTAAATTTTTTTTAATATATTTTGTCCTTTAATTAAACATTGACACTATCTTAAATCCAATATATTAAAAAGTAAGACTTTGTGAAAATGTGTTTCTCTTGGTTAATTACTAAAGTCCAACTTTGTGGTTAAACTAATTATCTTTTGTTTGTGAATTTCCTTTATCATCTTTCATATCTTTTGTATGAGATATTTAAGAGAGAAGGTATTATTGTTTTCTTTTATTTGTTTATCAAAAATATTACATTAAATAAATTACAATTACATTTTATTTACAATCACAAAGAAAGAGAGAAAACGTGAGAGAGTTCTACCATTCTTTACATAATTACCATAGTGTCTTATTTCCATGTATCTATGACTGAGACACATTATTTCATTTTATAATAAAACAAATCACTAAGTGAAGGAAAGAGAAAAAGAACTTTACGTTACATCTACATGCACTAGTTGTAAAGAAAGAGTATACAATGTGATTTCAATGTGTTAATTAAAAATTGTTGATCGCAATTACACATTCCCATTTAATTCATTGTTGTTTAAAATAATGTTATAACTATGTAACAATAAACCATTTTTAAGTGTCCATACCATTCATTTTATATCTTCTCATCCATAATGACATTTTCGTTTTCATATAAAGCATGTGTTGGAAAGGTGACGGGAGAAAAGCCACATTTTTGTAGTCTCAAATTAATATATGTATCACATTGTATTCAATTGTTCAAACTTTGGAATGTTAAAAAAAAGAAAATAATCAAACTCTCCTTATATATTCCTTTCTACTATATTAAACTTATGGTCTCATCTTGACTAATTTTGATCAAAAATTAATTAATGTTTACATTGAATGTGTTAAATGGATTGACATTGTGATTTATATTTATTTGAGAGGTCAAACGAATTTGAAACAAAAAAAATGTAGACTAAACATTAATTACATACTCCAGATTCTTCCTAATCATTAAAATTCGAATTTTGAGAATCTTTTATTCACAATGTCCATATTTGTATATAATTCATTTTCATGCATTAAAAGGTGAGATAATGTTAAAAGACTCTCCTTACTTATTTATTTGACTCTAAAAATGAGATGATCAATATTTAATCACATTTAAATCTATTATGTCTTTATGAAAAATTTTATTGAAGAAAGAAACTCAAGATAATATAATGTTACATGCATTAAAAATTAAGCCATTAATTACATTACATTAAATGAAATGATATTCAAATTTTGGTCCATCTATATTCAAATATCTCTCAAATTAATTTGGAGGTCAAACATGGTTCAAACGACTTCAAATTTGAACCATAGGAAAAATAGATGGTATAGATTATTCTTGATTTCGTTTTTGGGCATATCTTGGTCCATATCTTCTATAGTGGCCATTAAAGGTAATATATTTTGAAAAGATCTTTTATTATTGAATTCATGAGTCATAAATCTGAGATTACTATTAACTAGTCACATTTGTCACCTTATAACTTTTCTCTATGCTTTATTGCCATTTTTTTAAGGGAGAGAAAATGAAAGGGATTAATGTGAGTTGATGGATATATTTAAATCATATTTGAAAATGAAATATGACTTTGGCTATTATCTGAAGTTTTTCTCATCCTATTTTGTATAAATAAAATAATATAATCATTTTGCTTTAAACCCTCAATTGTTTTTTTTAGAAAACAAAAACTTCATATTAAGTTAAAATTAACTATGAAAATTGGGATGTGACAACATCAATGTTCCAAGCACATTCTCGGGCATTACCACCTCATACATGAGATTTTACAGCTAGGAGATATAAAGATTTATAGAGTAACAATTGAAAGCAACATTTTTGTTCTTCTAATTAAAGTGCTTTCACAGTAGAAACATGATGGTCATGTTAGATCTATTGGAATTAGGTTCATGAGTGATTATATCTAGTGAAGTGGGAGATTTTTTGTTATATGCCCTAATATCCATCATGTGATGAATTTAAAAGGAATATTTTGTACTTGATTTGATTATTAATGTAAGAAAATTCCACTTATTATGTTTGTTATAGTATTAATATAATGAATAAATTTAATAATGTTCAAAGAACATTTAGCTTGATGACATGGTTTGGGTTGAGGACATGAACATGGGACCATAAGTATAATAAGAGTTCTCATTCTCATTATGTCCCTAGTCAGTTATTATTGTGGATATTATAGGACATCAATAATACCTAAAATAGCATGTATCGTCTGTGATGACTATGCCTTGTTAGTCATGATAGTGGATATCACGTCAGATGCATGAGCTTGTTAGAGAACAAGTTGTAAATGACATACTAACCTTGGAGATTGACACATGGAAGTCATGTTATGACATGTCAGAGTCATATCTCAATTTGACGGTGATGACTATGATCCTTAGACCTAAAGTCACTCTATTAGCACATGGTATTCTATGTACTTTGACACTAGCCAACAAGCTTTAAAACATGAGTTGCCAAAAAGGTAGTGATTGGGTACACTATGATACATGGGGAATGTTGTGGGTGATGTAGATGGAATTTGTCCTTCCTTTAGAGTGATAACCATGTCCACTTGATAAGTGAGACTATGAAATGCATAGCCATGCTCATGTGAGTCAATATATGATTTGGTATTCACATTATCTTGAATAGTTTGGTCTAGTTCAAGGAATAAGATTGAATGTTAAGAAAATGAGATTCCATCCCTCAATTTCAATCTGGATATATGTAACATAGGGATTATATGGTCATGACAACATTGTTCACTTTTATATGTTTTAGTTTTTATGTAATTCATTCCTATTACTTGGGTGATAATAATGTGTTTCTAGACACCAATCTTTACTTTTGTTGTTTTGAACATCATTACCATTGTAATTAGGAACCTATTGGGTCACACAAATAAGTATGCATTTAAGAATTGAAGTTCGAAATGAAACATATAATTAGAATAGTTTTGAATCATAATTAGACTGATTATCCGTCTGATCGAGTGACTAGAATGTTTGCTGAGTCGTTGAGATGATCGGGTTAATAGATCAATTGATTGTCAATTGTTTGAATGCATTTTCACTTGGGTGATCAACTTTTGTGATTGGGCGATCACTATTCAAAAGGGAAAATCTGAGATTTCAGATCTAGATCTAAAATATCATGATTGGCCAATTAGATTCTGAGAGCGGGTGATCAAGACTCTTGATTGGGAAATCACAAATCCACTCTGAGTTTTCAATATTAAGCTATTTTTGGGATGCAATTAGAAAAGGGATTATAATTAGGTTTTTCCAAGTCCATGACACTCCTATATAAAGGGGCACATTCCAAAGGGAGAGTGGAACTAACTCTAAGGATTGCTTCCCAAGGTAGGAGAAGAAAAGAAGTTCCAGGAAGACCATCACGTAGACAACTCCTGCTCATTTTAGACTTCATGTCCAAGGTAGTGTGTGACATTCTTACTCATCCACATGGACAAAATAGAGGCTGAGTGATACATGCATAGGCTTGGAGAACATTTTCTACAAGACGATAACAAGTTGTTGCTTGGTGGACAATCTGGATCTATATGTGATTTATTTGGATTTCTTGGTGGCTATTCTGGATCTACATCTGAAGGATTGAGTTGTTCACTAATATAATATGCTTCTACTTGTTAGAAAAGTAGTGTGCACAAAGGTATCACCTTTATTCCCTCTTATGTCTTTTATTCCCTAATGTTTTATAGCTATGACCAGTCCTACATCTTGGCTAGAAAGGGAAGAAATTTTTATTATTGTGATGTGCCCCTTCCCGACGTCATAGGATTCCAATTCTGGTTTGGGTTTTGAACCACAAACAATTCCTTGCATGTATGACTACACAATCTTGTATCTATAATCACCAAATATAATATATGATTTGATATGCATATATAAACCACTATGATGCCTTGAAAATCAGTTTTTTTTTCAAGGTGTGATCTAAAACATGTAATATTGTCTTATTTATTTTGATCAAAAGCATGTAACATGTATATGGTTTGCATGCCATGCCTCTCTCAATTCATTCTCCATGTAAATTTTAATAATGTAATCAGAATAATATGATGTGAAAATATCAAAGGTGGACGATAGTGGAGAAGAGGAGAACGATCAAAATTCTGCACCAAAGATGATAGTCCTTGGAGGGTTCGTGATCAAGATGAGACGACAGATTAACAACAACACAATTTTTTTCAAATTGAGAACTTTTGATCAGACAATCAGAAACCGTATATGGCTCAATTAGGATTACATTTACATGTAAATCTCTTAGTTATTTTCTACAACACTTGTTGACTTAAGTTGTTGTATTAGTTGCCATATCCTATTTTATCACATGTGGTGATTGTTGTAGTACATGATAAACATAATAATGTATATGACTTTAGTTGTAGTATAGGATATATATATATATATATATATATATATATATATATATAAATCCTTAAATATAATATCAATGTTGAGGATGCCTCTCAAGTGTGATGCACATGGAAACCTTGTTAAGTAAGTGGGCATGCCAAGTGTGGTGCACTGTCTACCTCAGGGAAGTGTGATGATTAGTATGTGGGTCTATTAAGAAAGGTGCATACTTATTGTATTGGCCTTGGATTGTCCTTGATCTTAATTGGGTTAAGCACCTAGACGCATAAAGATGGCATATAATCCATATGATGAATTATTTGCATAAAGTTTTGCAACCATATATCCAAGAATTGCATGTGATATAATCGATAATTATTACCTACCTTAATAATTAAGTTATGGGTGTCAGCATTGGATGGGAAATGACTTAATATTTTTGATCTTGACTCACTATAGGATTGCTCATTTTAATATTATAAACAAATAGTGAGGGCTGTAAATTTGAATAAAATAGTGGGGCTGTAATTAATTAGAGTTTTAATTAATTTTGTCAATCAAATCAATTTTCAAATCAATTTATTGACTCATGGAAAATATATTCTATGTAGATCAATGGAGCACACAACTCATAATCCATTTTTTGTATGATCTATCCTTGAGAAAGAGAAACTCAATGGGAATAACTTTAACGATTTATTCAGGATGCTGAGAATTATTTTCATACATGAGCGTAAGCTCTATCTCCTGGACACACCAATACCTAATGAACCAACTTATAATGCGCCTAGAGAAGAAAGAGATGCTTACAAGAAACATTCTAATGACTCTATGGACATCAAATGCCTAATGCTTTGGTCTTGAATCATGAGCTTCATAAGCAACATGAGAACATGGATGCAAGATGAGTTGGTCATTAAAGTTTCATCTTGGAGAGAGGAAGTAACCCTAAGGACTACTACCCAAGATAGGAGAAGAAAGGGAGTTTTGGGATGTCTATCATGTTGACAAGTCACGTTCCTCTTCGATTCAGTGGCCAAGGTACTGCAACACATTCTCCCTCATCCATGTGGATGAAGTAGATGTTGGGACATACATTTGGAGGCTTAGGGAACACATACTACAAGATAGAAAAAAGTGATTGCTTGATGGACTATCCAAATCTATTAGTGATCTATCCAGATTTCTTAGTAGCTGCTTTGGATCTAGATCTGGATCGAGTTCTTCATCGACATAAAATGTGACTACTTGTTGCACAAGTAGTGTGTGCAAAGGTAACACATTTAACCCTCTTATGTCTTTTATTCACCAAAATTTTGTAGCTACAAAGGACACAACAACTTGGGTAGAAAGGGAATAAACTTTTACTATTCCGTTGTGCCCCCTTCTTAAAAACCCAATAGTCTCTATACAATTCATGTGGAAACTTGGGAACTCCACATCATTTTATTTGAGCTATCAAAAGGAGAAATCTCTTGTACATCATCATCATCATCATTATCTAGGCTTCTGTCCCATTATTTGGCTACATGGATCCTTCATTTCCATTTAGATCTATCATGAGTCATATTTTAATTGAGATGTAGATATTCAAAATATCTCTTTATAAGATCTTCCCATGTTAATTAGGCCTTCCTCTTCTTCTATTAATTGTGTTGGACCCAATAGCAATGCTTCATATAGGTGCATCATTCGGTCTCCATTGTACATGTCCATACCATCTGAGTCAGCCCTCTCGCAACTTGTCGTCATTGCTCACCACCACCACTTTATTCCTGATATAGTCATTTCTCAAGTGATCTTTTCTTGTCTTCCCACACAACCATCTCAGCACACACATTTTAGCCACATTCATCTTGTTAGCATGGCTGGTCGTATAGCTATTCTATAAAACTTGCTTTATAATTTGAGAGGGATTCCAATCACATAATAATCTAGTTGCAACCCTACATTTCAACCATGTTGTAGTGATCCTGTGACAAACATCATTTTGGACATCCCCATCTATTTGAAAATTAGAATCCAAGTAATAAAATTTATCACATTTTGGTGTATCTACTCCTTCCAGCTTGGCTCCACCATTCACATTACGAGATTGACTAAAATTTTAATGCATATACTCATTTTTTTCTCCTACTAATCATCTATCCATTTGATTCCAGTGCCTTTCTCCAAAGTTCAACTTTATCATTCAATCCATCTTTAGTTTCGTCAATCAATACAATATCATCAACAAATAACATACACCAAGGAATATCATCCTGAACATTCTTTGTAAACTCATCCATAACAAGAACAAATAGATATGGGATGAGTGTGGATCCTTGGTGCACCCCAGTTGTGATAGGAAAAGTTGGTGTCCCTCCTCCAAGATTATTCACACTTGCTGTATATCTATCACAAATGTCATTAAAAAAGTCAATGTAGTCGATTGACACACCCTTTTTCTTCAAAACCATTCACAACACTTCCCTAGGTACTCGATCATAAGACTTTTCCAAATCAATAAAGACCATATAGAGATATCTTTTTCTTTCTCTATACTTCTCCATAAGACTCCTTATCAAAAAATAGTATCTGTTATTGATCTTCTAGGCATAAAACCAAATCAATTGTTTGATATATGCATTGTAGATCTTAGCCTATGCTCAATAATCCTCTCCCAAAGCTTCATACTGTGTGACTCCTCAACTTGATACCTATGTTGTTTGTGCAGCTCTAAGCATCACCTTTGTTCTTGTAGATGGGGTCTATAGTACTATTTCTCCACTCATTCAAAATCTTATTGGTCTTCATAATCTTGTTAAAGAAATTTGTTAACCACATAACTCCTTAATCCCCCATACTCCTCCAAACATCAATGGGAATACCATATGACCCACATGCCTTTATCATTTTCATATTTTTTTAAAGCATTCTTGGCCTCAAATAGGGAAACTCATCGTGTACAAATGAAATCATTTGTATTCATGTCACATGAGTCTCTAACGTTATTTACAATATCTCCATTGAAAAGCTTATAGAAGTAATTTCTCCATTGGTTCTTGATATTGTCATCCTTCACCAGCACTTTACCATCTTCATTCTTGATGCATTTTACTTGACTCAAGACTCTTCCTTTCCTTTCTCTTATATGAAACATTATATATATATATATGTATATATATATATATATCTTTTCCCCCTCTCTTGTGTCCAACTTCTTATAAAAGAAGGGGAAAAAGATATATATAAAATGGCTCGTATAAGAGAAAGGAAAGTAAGCCACTTGAGTCAAGTAAATGCATCAAGAATGAAGATGGTAGAGTGTTGGTGAAGGACGATCACATCAAGAACCAATGGAGAAATTACTTCCATAATCTTTTCAAAGTATACATCTCTTGTTGATGTGTTAAATTTCTCCATCTCCTCCCATCTCCCCCTCTGTGGGTAATGACAGTTAGGGCTTCTCATCTTTTTTTGTCTGTCTTAAACTATGATTGTCATGCCCCTTTATTATGAGCAATCAGAGATATAGTTTCAAAGAAAAACAAGACATGGAAAGGGACTAAATAAATTTCCATGGTTTCTAGCAGATTCAGAAGTCAACCAGGTTGATGGTTAGACTATTAAGTAAATAATATCATCAAGTAGGCAATGAACTAATATATAAATAGATCGATTGTTAATAAATTGATTGTCTAGTCATAGCCAATCATATGGGGCTATAATAACACTAACATTTAGTTAGTTGATTGGCTAGTGATAGCTAATCTCCTGGGGTTGTAATATACCTAAAATTTAGATAAATTCTCTTAAACTTATGTGGATATTTCATCTTATGCCACAAAGATCAAGGGAATCTCCAAGTCCAATTATCTCATAGACTTTCCTAACACTACTATAGAGTTAATATCAATATTGATTCTTGTTATAAGACTGCTTGATATATATAGCTTTGGTTGTATCCTCATATGCTCTCACACACAAAACAAGCTAAAAATCTAATGACATTCCTCACTTCGGGGGGGGGGGGTCTTGGATTATGATTACTTTCAATCTCTTAAACCACTAACAAATATTTCTTTCATGATAATGGAGGTAATATAGACCTGATGTGGGTCCAAGATGGGTCTGTATACAACTTAGAAGTTGATATAGTTGTGTCCTCTTCATGTGGCTTGAATACAAGCATCTTAGTTAGGTTTGGAAGTCAAAACCATTGATAGAGTCTATCAACCTGTCTGAGGATGCATCTTGCATCTGACTCATACAAGGACCAATAAGCTACACATGATCGTGTTTATTGAAAAAGTACTTTTCCAAACCCTGGAACCTCACTTGGTGAGAGTTTAATCTCTCAATACTTCCACCACCCAACTTTGGAGACTAGATTTGGAATAACTTCATGAAAGGCTACAAATTATCTTATGCAACAACAAAAAAGTGAGGAAAATAAGCTATAGCTTCTCTTTAACCATGTTGAGAATAATAAGAAAATATACAACCTATAGAGTTGTCCAAATCAAATCTCATTGCTATGATGAAGAATACATTGGTCTTGTATTATGCCTATATGTATATAACCTCATCTCGTGACAAATAGATAACAGGTTCAGTGATGAATGTTCCAATTGTTGTCATAATGGATGAACAAATGATGATCAACAACAACAAGGACAATGGTAAAATCATCATATGTAACATATCACACTGCTAAATTTACGATTGCGACATTCACATAAACTCGTCAAGGATGTTGTTAAGGATGTTCAAGAGGACATTATAACACAAAAGGGTATCATGTAATCTCAAAAGTCTCAAGTATATCACACTCACTTAGTGTTTATGAGGATTCACAAATTTTTTTATGTTCCATATACTTTGTATAAACTACATCTTAGATCCACAAAAACATAATTTAATGTTAAATGCAAAAGAGAGATCCAAAAAAATATTCTACTCTTGGTGTGGAGAGAAAGGCAATTAAACTTACAAGGTTGGGTTCATTTGTGAGGGATTGACCAATATAATACAAAGACAGACACAATCTTGTCTTCTATGACCACTGGCACAATAAAATGTCAAAAATAACTATCTAGACATCCTATTTTATCATCATGGTCACATACACGTGACATAACAAAAAATGTTGATATAAGAAATAAAATATTGGAAAAAGTATTCTCACAAATTAATTATCTATATTGTCTATGTTGGTAGATGGTGTCGGGAGTGGGCAATTCTGGCTTGATCTTGGGAAGCTTATACATGTTATCTACCCAACATACTATCATAATGACCCCTACCACATTAACGAGTATGTGATGACTAGGGTTCCATCAACAACCTCTATCTCTATTGTATAAACATGGATTAAAACGGTAATAAGGTGACCTTCACACATCATCCTACCCCCATTAAAAAATAACTTGATTAATTCTTTGAGAAAGAACAAGCCTTGCATTAGTCAAATGAGAGTACACTCTAAACCATTATATGTTCTTCAATATCATAAGCATGCGGTTCAACATATCCAACTTAGTTATAAATTACTTTCTCAGATAATACCTCCCTTCAAGGCATATCATAAGAGATCAACATTGTTATATGAAACCTAAATGCAACTTTTAAAGTCCTTGCCTCCCATTGGATTCTCATTAAATTAACAAAAGAATATATGATATCCATATCAAAACTTTTGAGGTCACAAAGAATCTAGGTCACATCCTTATGGGTGCTTTTATTATAAGACCCAAGGTGTTATCAAGATCACAATGTTTCTACACTCTTCCTGAATCTAATATTGCAGACCATCTTGTTGGCCTTACCATCACTATTGTTAGGGAAGCCAGTTTCATACTTGGCCAGATTACAAGTGGAACTTGAAGAAGGGTGCATGAATAAGTCATGAATGTGGGATATGTTATATGACCATCCTTGGTCTTCTTCCTCAACTTTGGGGCATTTATGTCTTTAAAACTATCACTTGTACCTTGGGGCCAGATTACATTATGTTCACACAGACAACCTTCAACCAACAAGCTACATCAAGGTGTTTGTTCATATCTATGTTACCCTCCACACCAATATGACAAACAAAGTTAGGGTACACTTTGGTCAACACATTATACCAATTCACATCATTATTTGAAGAAAAAAGTAGCTTGGACACTCCCTTTTTATATCATTAAACACCTTACTATATGGTCACTCTCATGTGAGCACCAAGACCATTGTGAAACCTACCCTAAATAGTTGAGTAAAGACTGTTAACACACACGTCTTGATTTACTAGTAATCTTAGGGTTAAAAATAACCTAATTGTTCACTATGTTTGTTTAGCACTATAATTACCATATTTTTTATCTCAGTCTTACTTTATATTAATATTTTATTTTAATAAGTTTAAAGCATGATTTGAACATACTAGGAGATATGAGTTCTAGTTGATATAGTTGTAGTCCAAACATCTATGTGTAGAGAACTAAAGATATTTGAGAAAATAATTATAAATAAATATCATTTGATAATTTTATCAAATCCATATTGTTGGATTGTTAAAAATTTAATTATGAATCCAAAACAAAAAAATGAACCAAATCCTAATTAAGATGAGAGAGTTATGGTAGTTTAATAGCTTATGCAAGTCTCACTTTAGTCTGCAATTTCGTCAGACTGATGGCCACATAGGCTGATGACCAGACCCCAAGTCCACACATGCTAATGACAAGATCTTGACGGCCATGTAGACCGATAAAGATACCACAATGACCGAACCCCGATGGCCACACATGTCGATGATCGAACCTAAGATGGACTTGCAGGCCAATGGCCAGACTATAATGGCCACGTGGACCAATGGCCATGTAGGCTGATGACTGGATAGATGTCATGTAGACCAATGGAAATAATATGTGATGTCGCCTAGAATAACCAATCACTAAAACAACAACTTTGGCTATACATATCTGAATATGATGGAATTTGTCTTGCTACATTTGTATTTCAATTTTCCAGACAACCAGAGATCTAAACCACACAAGGGCAAATGAAGAGGAGATTTCTAGGGTGACTTTTGGGAAGAATGCAAAGAATAGGGGGAGACCAATGACCTAGACAAAAACCAGTCATGGTAAGTAGCTTTAGACTATGGTTATGTTCTCTTTTTCCTTCTCCTTGCTTGACGTCTATTGTGAGACTCATCATTGGCTTCCTTATACCCCCTATCTTCATCTTCTTCTTCTAGAAGACCCTATTCATAGAAACAAATCTAACATCAAGTGGTTACAAGGTACATTTTGGAGCTATAAGCTCGAATTCCAGCTCAAGAGACCACAAATCTAAAGTTACCAAAACTAGATTTGAGTCTAGTGACCTAGGATCAGATCTAGGTGAGTATAAAATCACCTCCAAACCTTGATTTATCACTAATCATGTCAAACATCATAATGATATTGTAATGTTCTTCTTGGTGATTCATATCACAAATTTTATTGGTACTAAATGCTAAATCTCAGTTATAATATTGATTGAACCTATTTGAAAAGTATTATGGATGATTTTATCTCTATAATGATTTTTCACGAGGCATGTAAATTCTAAAATTAAAAGTATAGGCATCAAAGACCCAAAACTATACATAATTTTCCACAGCTAATGCATTACATTATAAATTCACAATCTGATTAGTATTTGTTGTTCCTCAGAGTTATATAAAGTATAATGAATATGGTTTTTTAGTGGTAGTTCAGTAATTCTGATTATTAGCTTAAGCTTATTCTTCTATCATTGCCAATGATTAATTTGATGCCAGAATTTAGTGTACCCTAAGTATAGGGTTAAGATAAGAAGTAGAAAATAATGACTTATTACTTGTGAAACTAAAGAATCACTAGGCTTAAGATGCCCTGGACACTATAGAATTCATCAAGGAGGTCTGTACTATGAAGAGGAAATATGCATACTGACTGGTAGGGTCCAAGGCAAAGTAGCCAGAGCATACTAGAGGGATATGGGAGTTTAATCCCAATGAGGAAGGACTCCTTAAAATAGTAAAGTATTCAACATTTACCAGAGATTTTAGTGGTACTCAATATAGTACAATGAATAGTGATACTAGTCAGATGGTCATCCCTTATGGAACCATTGATTCATATAATTAATCCTAATTGCTTTGATTCTCCTCCTGAGTACCCAAGTTTTGAGGAGGAGTCCATATAGTTCAGACACATCCATTAGCTTTTGAGGCTAGACGTGATAAGGCTAGCTATAGATTGGGTAGGTAGTTAGTACACATAGAGTTTGCAGCTCTACTCTAAGTCTTGTAAATTGAGATCATAGATTGTTGTGATGCTTCTAGTTGTGGTACACCTCATGTGAGTCCAGGGCATATCATTAAAGGGGCTTTAAAGAAATTATTAATGGATTTTGTTGCATACTTATGCAATCATTTGTCAATATTTTCCACCTTATTGTATGATTTGCGCTTCATCTGCCATGCTCATATTATTTAGAGTTATAATTTTTTTAACATCGTACATCTGAACAATCATGGTTTCTTGTTGATTTTCTACGCATTGAGCCAGTAGCTCATACAATCTAATGAAACATTTTTTCAAGCTAGGGTCTAACTCTATAGGAAGAGTCAGAAGCTAGCTTCTATCAAGAGTAGACTAGCCAAGGTCTCAAGAGAAATAGTTAGAATAGTTAGACAGTCTCTTATTCTTCCTATAGATCCTGGGGATGAGAGAGTGAGAAAAGAGAGCAGTAAGTGAGAAAAGAGAGCAGTAAGTGAGAAATCTTTCTTTTATGTTAAAGTTGAAATCTAGTGTAAGCTTCCATGTGATTCTTAAACAAGATGTTATCATTTAGTTACATGATGTTTCTATATATTTATAAAAGAAGAGAAGAAACATTTAGGTTTGGTTGTCAGTTAGTAATTAAAAGTGAATTGTTAGTCTAATCCCTCCTTGGAGGGTCTAAACCCTAGTTAGTGGGTTTGGTCTAGATCAACTAATTGGCATCAGAGGATGGGTTGAGCTTAGGCTAGGGCTTAGGTCTGGTATAGAGGTGATAAGAGACTAATTGGTTATGACACTTTCCTCTATGGACTAAAATTTTCTAGTAGATATATTTCTATTATGGATATGGAAATAGCAATATGAGATGTGGATATGATGAGGAACAAGCTAAGAGTCACTATTACCCTAACCCTCAAGTAATGACTCAAGGTGGAGAAGATAGGGATGAGGAGACAAGTATGTGTCATATTTTTCTAGAGATAAAAGAAAAATACAAAATGGACATGAGGTCTTCATCTTCCAGTAAGGACCTAATGAGATCCTATGAGTTGGTAAAGAAACTAGGTGGGACATAGTTTTTTGGTACAATAGATCTAGCTGTGGCAAACATATGGCTCTGACAGTTGGAAAAGTTCTTCCTATTAATGGAGTTATCTGAAGATAAACAAATCAATCATGCTATGTATCTATAAAGGAGATGTTGAATAACAGTGGTGAGGAGTAGAAGATAAAAGGAGGAATACAAAGATATCATGGGAAGATTCTGTGGATGAATATCAAACATGGTAGTATGACAGTTGGAGAATATCAGACAAGTAAGTATGACCATTGGAGAAAATGAGGTATACTTATGAGTTTGGCTAGCTTTCATCCACAACTTATATTAGATGACATGGAGAAATGCAAAAGTTTTCAAATAGGTTAAAAACCAAAGATTAGGCACACCATATCAATAATCAACATGAGATATAGAGAAAATATTGGGGAGTTTGTGGAAGCATACAAACATATTGATGAGTCAGTTCATGTTGTTAAACATTTTAAGAGTGGAAAGAGATATGAAGATTTTGGTTGAGGAGGATAGAGTAGTAGTGGATATAGAGGAGGTGGTGGTTTCTTCTCCAAGTTAGAACAAAGTCTTGGTTGTTATGGAAGACAAGGATCTGGTTCAAGTGATGTTTAATGAATGCATATTCATCTTCATTCTAGTCGTCATTTTTTGTCCCAATTTTGCAGTGAAAGCTCTCATATACCCCCTGAATCTACTCATATATAATTTTCCTAAGTTTCATATGATTGTTTAAGGTTTTGATCAAATCCATTCGTCTCCATTGCAGGATTAAGCGAGACAGTGGTGCCAAGAAACTTTTGATAATTTGGACCCTATTTTCGATGGCCAATCCCTTCATCAGAAAGCATCCTCATAAGTTAGAGGATTCATCAACGTAGCCCCATCGACCCATAGCAATACCCCCCGGGGGTGGGTTTGTTCCATGAGATTCGTAGCTGTGACAAAAAGGATGCCACGACTGTGACCAAGAAGACAATGTCATGACCATGACACTCGACACAGTTGGGCTGAGGCCAATGTATAGTGACTGACACCCCAACGTGACCGTGGCGCACCAACACGACCGCGACACACCAGCGCGACCGCAACATCCCAGCACGATCATGACACCCCAACATAGTCGGGCTCACCTCGACACACTCGTGCCAAGGAGTATCGTAGTGACCACTATTGAAGGTCGCAACCACGGTAGCTAAGTCGGTGCTCTCCAGGTCTGCACCTATAAATAGATGACCCCCTCCTTCATTTGAGGCATCACTTATGCTCCATCCATGCTGATAGGTTGCCGCTCTATGCCCAACCAAGGAAGACGATCTCTGCCGCCAAAGACTACCTCTATGGTGTCCTTGCTACCCCCCATCTCCACTCCATCAAGATCTATCTCCTAGCCATGAAAATGGTGGGATTTCAGATCTATAGAACCCTCCACCATCAGTCATCTACCACTCCATCTCCAGTGAGTGAGAACATGAGAAGAGAAGGAAGAAGGAAAGAGGATCATCCTCGTCTATCTTGGTGTTTTTACCCTCCTCATCTAGTTCTGCCCCAACATCGTGTAGAAGACCTCTTCTCCATCGAGCCACGACCATCTTCTTCACCATGACCATGGAAGAATCTTCCCTCTCTCTTATTCTTTTTGTTTCTATAATGAGGAGTGAGTAACCTATTTCACTAGGGTGCGGGGACTAGCCCTGCTACCCATGCTTACATGTCCATTTTATAACATTCCATAACTTGTATATAACTTTTCATTTCGTTGTTAATCATTTAATGCATGCTTTGTGGATTGTTCACCTTCCTTGCATGATCTATTATATTCCTTTGTTGCGAGAGCTTCAATACTTAGGATTTGAATATTTATTAACATGGTTGGTGCACGAACTAGACATTTTGAAGGAATATCTCCAGAGTATAAGTGTGTGATCTGTGGGTAACAAGATATCAAGCCTACGAAGATGCTTACACAAACTCTATTTCCTAACAGATGGTTTGCTTACTCCATTTGGATATTTGTATTTTTCTTGGATGTGTTCGCATGATTAATTGTGGTGAAACCCGTTTCCTCCCCAGTGATTCCCGTCATTAATCTAAACTCAATTTTAATACCACTCTTTTACTTTCCTTGAACTCAAATCAACTCTTGTTCTAAATATTAGTCTTAGTTGATCCAGATTCAGCTAGCAAGATTCTTAAAAATGTTGTCCCATGGGATTTGATCCTTAACTATAATGCGATAATAGCCATCCGCTTGCGGGTGGTACTATTACACAAGGTTTTGGTAAAAACTTAGGGATTTCAGTCCTAGGTGGATTTGTTAGTGCAGTAAAAGCCACGTCAAATTCTGGCATCGTTGCCAGGGACAACAGAGTCATCTAGTTAAATCTAGTTCTGTTGAGACTAATCTAAGTTTTTACTTTCACTTTTTATGCTATTGATCATATACTTGAATTTGGTTCTATTCCGTCCATCTGACTCTCGAAAGATCTTTCCATCTCAGGTACCCCCGAAGACTAGTGCATGCCACACTCCAACCGCACCGGCATTGCAACTAGCTTTAACCCTGAGATAGAACAAACCTTTCATGGTAAGAGTAGAGAGAACCAATATAGGATGGCACAAGAGGAGAAAATTTCCCAAAGGGTAGCTCAAGCCCTTAATGTACAAAGAGAAAGGCTTATGCAAGAAGCCCGAGCTGTGGTTCAAGAGGAAATCTAGGCAGCTCAAGCAACAACTCAACAAGCTGTGTTACAAAAGGACCTTAGATAATTCCCAATCCCAAATGTTGTTGACATTCAACACCCAATGGAACCTCCTCCCATCACTGCTTCAAACTTTGAGATCAAGTCACATTGAATTACACTGCTTCAAAACAACCCTCTCAATGGCAAGCAAGGCGAGGATAGTCAAGAACATCTTCTAAGGTTTATAGATTTATGTGCTATGACAAAGCAAAATGGAGTTACATATGACATCATCAGACTCTGTCTCTTCAAATATTCCCTTGTAGATAGAGCCATGAGTTGGTATAACTCCTTGCAATGTGACCCCATCACCACTTGGGAACAACTTCAAAATGTTTTCTTGGAAACATTCTACCATCCTTCCCTCACCTATGATATTAGGGGCCAAATAACACAATTTGTTCAGGTCCTCGGAGAAACCCTCATAGAAGAATGGGAAAGATACAATGAGTTACTATGCAAGTGTCCATGCCATGGCATACCTAAGAATCAACTCATCAAAATCTTTTATAGGGGAGTGGATGATGATATCAAGAAGTTTTTAGACTCCTCATCTAGAGGAAACTTCATGTTCCAAAGTTATGATAGCGCATGGAAAGTTGTCACCCTTAGAGCTGAAAATCAATCCAGTTGGGGTAGATCCATAGGAAATGGAGTGCTAAAGGTAGCGATGGTAGAAAGTAGTCCTGAGTACAAGTTTATCACCGAGTCTCTAAAGCTACTAGTTGCCAAGAAAGACAACCTCGAATCATCTTCAAATGCCTATGAAAGGAGGCACTCACCCTCTCGATAACAAGAACAAGTCAAGTCAGCCTCTCCATTTTTCAAAGCATGTAAAGGCCCTAATCATTCTACGCTAGCCTGTAATATTCTCTACGATGTTGTTTTGGGCAATGCTTGTGTCCGAGGAGGTAATGGTCAGATGGAAAATTTGAATGCCATCTACACCATCACTGGTCAAGGGTATTATATTCCGAATCAGAACAGGAACCATCCAGGTTTTCAGTATGAAAATCCTTCGGAAGGGGAAAATTCACAACAACTTAGTTCTGATAATCAACAACGAGGCCCACCGGGAGTCCAATATAATCAACAAAAAGTTTTAGGAATCAAGGGAACTTCAGGGGTAACTTTTAGAACATTAATTACAACCAAAATATAAACACCTCTCAGTTCTAGAATCTCAACCAAGTCCCACATCAACAACTACAACAAGGACAACAAGCTAGTCCCATCCCTTCTGATGACAAACTGTCAGCCATTGAGAAGATGATACAATCACAATAGACTATGATAGTAAATCAGTAAGCCCATCAGAAGGCTATTGAATCCCAATCAGCTCAACTTTTAGCTAGCCTCAAGCCACCTGTTGGAGCTTTTGCTGCCCAACCAGAGAACAATCCTAAACATCCTGAGTAGCTGAAAGCTATTTCCACTCAGTTTGGAGAAGACTATTATGATCCTCCTGTTAAGACACTTGTAGTAGTTATAGATGAGGATGACTTGGTGATTGTCCAAGACATTGAAGTACCTGAATCTCAACTGAAAGAACCGCTAACCATCAATAAGGCAGACAAAGAAAATTCCAAGAAACCTATCGTTCTAGAAGCAGACGACACACCTAAGACACTTATACCAGTATACAAGCCTTGTCCTCCTTTCCAAGCTCGACTAAAATAGACAAGGCTTGACACTCATTTCATGAAGTTCAAGGAAGCAATGAAGAAGCTTCATGTTGATTTACCCTTTCTAGATGCACTGGATGAGATACCAGCCTGGATGAAGTACTTAAAATCTCTCCTCACAAGGAAGCATATAAATGAAAAATATGAGACAGGGTTGTGAGACATTTTTGGCATACGTGATGGATACTGAGGCAAGGATTCCTAGTATTCACGAGGTGTCAGTTTTTAGAGAGTTCAAGGATGTGTTTCCTGAGGAGTTTATAGGTGTTCCCCCACCCTGTGAGATTGATTTTGAGATCAATCTGGTCTCTAACATGTAACCAATAGCTCGAACACGTATAGGATGTCTCTGACAGAGATGGCAGAGTTGAAGAGACAGTTGCAAGAACTGCTTGATAAATGTTTCATCAGGCTGAGTACGTCATCTTAGGGTGCTCCAGTGTTGTTCGTGAAGAAGAAGGATGGGTCTATGAGGTTGTGCATAGATTATAGACAATTGAACAAGGTCATGATAAAGAATAAGTATCCCTTTCCAAGAATATATGATCTGTTTGACCAGTTGCATGGTGCAACAATGTTCTCAAAGATAGATTTGAGGTCATGATATCACTAGTTAAGGATCAAGGAGGATGACATACCCAAGTCTGCCTTTAGGATGAGGTATGGTCACTATGAGTTTGTGGTTATGTCATTTGGGATGACCTACACACCAACAACATTCACAGACCTGATGAACAAAGTATTTCAGCTGTTTCTGGATTAGTTCATGGTGGTCTTCATAGATGACATCTTGATACATAGTTAGGACAGTCATCAACATGAACAACATCTTCGTCAAGCTTTGATAGTATTGAGATAGCACTAGCTCTATGCAAAGTTTAGCAAGTGTGAGTTCTTGTTGAGGGAGATAGCTTTCTTGGGGCATGTCATATCTATCGAAGGAGTACGCGCATATCCTAGGAAGGTGGAGTCTATGACAGAGTGGGAACAACCGAAGATGCTGACAGAAGTGCATAGTTTTCTAGGTTTGGCATGCTATTATAGGAGGTTCATCAAGGACTTTAGCACTGTCTCCCTACCCCTAATAAAGTTGATGAGAAAGGATTTTTTGTTCATATGGGATAATAGATGCCAACACACTTTTCAGACGATGAAGGAAAAATTGACAAGTGCACCCGTTCTGGTTTTGCCTGAGTAAGGAAAAGGATACATTGTCTTTTGGCAATGCATCCATGAATGGTTTGGGCTGTGTGTTGATGCAAGACAAGCAAATGGTTTCTTTTGCTTCTCGACAGCTTAAGAAACACAAGGAGGATTTCCCGACCCACGATTTGGAGTTAACTTTAGTGGTTCATGCTTTGAAGATTTAGAGGCACTATCTGTATGGGGAGAAGTGTTAGATTTTCACAGATCACAAGAACCTAAAGTGCATCTTTTCACAACATGAGTTGAATATGAGGTAGCGTCGTTGGATGGATTTGATCAAAGATTATGACTGCACGATCGATTATCATCTAGGGAAGGTGAACGTTGTGGCTAATGTGTTGAGCATGAAGTCTTCATCCTCATCGATAGATAAAGTCCAGTTGAGATCTTTGATGTGCCACAAGCAAGACATGTTGTCTCCTTACTTCAAATGAATGTTAGTAAAGAGGTTTCCTTATTAGCTGGTTTGTTGGCACATCTATATGTGAAGCCCACATTGAGACAACATATCAGAGAGGCACAATAGAAGGAAGTTATGGTACAACAAATTAGATCAGAGTTTGACAACGAGAAGCGTGATGGGTTTCACGAGTCAGATGATGGGGTAGTTTTTACCATGACAGGATAGTGGTTCCTGATGTTGACAACCTAAGGAAGATGATACTGGTGGAGTCTCACTCATCCATGTATGCTATGCATCCAGGTAGTACTAAGATGTACAACAATTTGAAGGATATGTATTGGTGGCTAGGCTTGAAGTAAGATGTAGCTGAGTTCGTTGCAAGATGTGCGGTATGTGTCAAAGTCAAAGCTAAGCATTAGAAGCCTATAGGAACATCACAACCATTGACTATACCACAATGGAAATGGGATCATGTGACTATGGACTTTGTGGTTGGTCTGCCTAGGATAGCCAAAGGTTATGATTCTATTTGGGTGATCGTTGATAGGTTGACCAAGTCAGTGCATTTCCTTCCCGTGAAGATGACATTCACAACTGAGAATCTTGCACAGATCTATGTGGACAAGATAGTGTGTTTGCACGGTGTTCTGACAACTATCATGTTTGATAGAGGTCCTTAGTTCACAAGTCACTTTTGGGAAAGACTGCACACAACTTTGGGTACGCAGTTAAAGTTTAGCACTGCTTTCCACTCGTAGATAGATGGTCAATCTGAAAGGACCATTCAAACCTTAGAGGGTCTATTGAGGGGCTATGCCCTTCAGTTTTTAAGAAGTTGGGATATACACCTCAGTTTGATAGAGTTCACCTACAACAACAGCTCTCAGAGTAGCATTGACATGGAACCGTATAAGGCATTGTATGGGAGACATTGCATATCTCCGTTGTGTTGGTATGAGATAGGTGAGTATCAGATTCTTGGTCCTGAGCTTGTACATCAGATGATAGAGAAGATCAAAGTGATACAACAATAGTTGAAAGCAACACAGGACAGATAGAAGTCATATGCAGATAATCATCATAGACCCTTGGAGTTCCAAGAGGGAGACAAGGTATATCTGAAGGTCTCTCCTTGGAAGGGTGTTCTGAGGTTTGGGAAGAGGGGTAAGTTGGCTCCCAGGTATATGGGACCTTACCCAGTGATGGAACATGTTGGGAAGGTGGCTTACTAGTTGGAGTTGCCACATGAGTCGCACATGTTGCATCCAGTGTTCCATGTGAGTATGTTGAGAAAGCGTCATTCAAATATAGAGTTAGTGTTATAGCCTATGGAGGTGGATCTTGATGAGGATATGACCTATGTGGAAGGTCCGATGTGATCCTTGATCAGAGGGTGAATAAGTTGAAGAGGAAGGACCTTGTGCTTATGAAGCCACATGGGAGCTCGAGGAAGAGATGAGGAGGAAGTACCCTCCCTTTTCTCTTAGGATTTCGGGGGTGAAATCCCTATTAGGAGTTTATGGCTTGTAAGGACCCTGACCCACATTTTGGGATAACCCTATTTGTTTTTCTTAAGTATGTTTCTTAGCTCCTTGCTCTAATCATCTGAGATGTAATTAGGGCATGTTGGAATCGTGAGTGCCTTATTTGAGCTTGATGCTTGTATTTTGTACAGAGGTTTGGTGCAAATTGCAATTTACCCAGGATAGGGGTTGATGTGCAAGTTTGCCACCTCTAGAGTGTTCCTTCTCTATCTTGGCATCATCTAGAGGAAAAAGAAAGAGATGGGCACCTTGTTTGGACCTTGTTTGTGTGATGGCATGCTTAATGATGTTTTGGACACATGTTTGAGGTGTGCCTTACACCTATAAGTGTTATATTGGGCTTGAGAGCTTTCGAGAGGCATTGTATCAGTTTTTTGGTGTCTAGAGGTGCACCATACCGATTTATGGTACCTAGGGTTTACCATTATCAGTTTTTGAAGAGGGCAGATGTGTGTATCAGCCTTGACCATCATATGTGACCTAGTGGGCGAGACATAGATCTTATCACCTTGTTGCATGGTGTTGCATGTGGCCATTCTTCATGGACAAGCGTAACCTTAGGTGATGACAGCCTCCCCTTGCTCTCTCTCTTCCCTCTTGCATATATACCTATTTATCTTCATGTAAGAGAACCCTTTTGGTTATCCTTGCATTCTCTCTTTGGTGGATGACCTTGAGCTAGAGGAGTTTCTCTCTTGGAGTTTGGTGGACGAGTCACAAGCTTATGATGTATCCTTCATCCTCTACCTTGGTAAGACATGATTCTTAGCTTATTTTCTCTCCTTATTTCTTCTTCTTGGCCATGAACCTTGGTTACTTTCTTTTCCCTTTCATGCTCTCTTAACCTTGGTTCCATCTTCTCTCTTGGGAGGTGTTGTGGTGATCAAGCTGGGAAGATCTTCTTCTACCTCGAGCTTGTGAAGCTTGGAGCTTGGTGGTGATCCTAGAGGTAGGTTATATAACTCTAAACCCTCTTTGTTATTATTACCCCTTATTTACTATCTTGTTCTTTGTCCTTGGTTCATTATCTCTTGTATGCTAGTAGTTCCTCTTGGTAGTTTTACATTCTATTTTGGAAGAAGAATCTTACTTAGATGATGCTCTTGTGTTGCACCCCCTTTTCCTTGCTTGTAATGTCATTCTAAGGTTAAAGATGAGTGGGGCAATATGCTTTGGGTGGCCGTCACATCCTGTGATGCCACTGACTGTCACACCTTATGATAGGTCATCATTGTTTTGGCAAGGCCTAGAATGATATGGTTTGCTTATGGTTGTCACAACTTTGGGGAGGTCTAAGTCAACATGTTTGGGTGAGAGTTAGATCACCATGCCTTATGCATGCTTAGGTCATTAACCTTGGTTCCTGGTTGTTACCCAACATTGCACTACTGGCCGATATGTGATGAGGTGTGGTAGCCGTCACCCTTGGGGGTGTTGCTGCTCGACACACCTGCAACTGTCATGACTTGGTGTTGTGGCCATGGGAGCATTGCTTGGATGAGAATTTCCATCTAGGCTCTAGCCATCACAACTTGAGAGAGGGTTAATGCCCAATATCCCCTGACAACTTGTCTCCGTTGAAGCATTACTGAAACCCTAGATAGCTGTCACCCTTGAGTTGCTTGATACACCATCCCTAGATGCCTAAACTGATACACATCCCAAGTTGATAGGTCGATACCTTGATTGTTCATCCAGTATATGTTTAACCGATACCCTTCTTGGTGTGGTTGCCCAATACCCTTAGGGTTAACCTGATACCTTATGTTATAACCCTAAATGATGTCTTGTGATGATGTTTGTGACACATCATGTGAAGACATGGTTGTGATAAGAAGCGATTCCCTATGAAGTGGTTGTATGTATGATAATGAGAATCATGTTTCTACATCTCATAACACACCTCATAATGATGATGAAAGTGATAATCTAAGGGTGGTTGTTGATCCAACCTTGAAAAACCTAACTAAATAAAGAGAAACCCTAATTCTAATGATGTAAAATGTATGACATGAGTCCTATGGGATGATGGTGTTGATGATGTATTGATTTCTTATTATCAGTTTCTAACCATGCAGGCAATACTATTTGATGTACATAGCCAGGTATGAGCTATGGTGGTTATGATTTGTTTGAATGGGCCTTGTGAGGCATAAAGTGTTTTTAACATTCTTGAAAGATAAGGTAAATGATCTTATGGCCTAATGATGGCTTGTTGCCTTGCATGAGATGATTTTCCTCAGTGATGAGAGGAGGGGTTGTCACCCCAAAATATGTGGTCCTTGTGATGGACACAGGTTGAAAAATAGACATGAAGTGATGAGATCACACCTTATATGCTTTAGTATGTTCTGGTGATGTGTCATGCCCTTGTTTATGTTGATTTTGTTTAGAGGTTGTACATTGTAACTTGATTGATGCTAAAGATGCTTAAATAACCCAATTAATCAAGTGGAACTTAATCTTGTAGCTTTCCATGTGCCATAGATCCATTCAGTATTAGCATTTGCTGAATGGTGAAATGAGTTTAACTCAGAGCACATATTTTTGAATATACGGGGTACAAGTCGAGTACTTCCTTATATCCTTAACTACATGATGTGTGAGACAACCATGCGTGAGTCGATCTCATTGTGGTGTGGATGGCCATGTGTGAGCCACTCCTTCTTGTTAGAACGGCCATGCATGAGCCTATTTTTATAGCGCCATACCTGAACCAAGGTGGGCTAGTTATGATTATATATGTGGATGGCCATGTGTGAGTTGATCCTTGAATTTGACTATATGTCATTGTTGCAGTTGACTGATATGTCTCTATGTTGTTTTATCTTGTACTGAACAAGAGGTGGGGGTGAGGTCATAGATTCTGGATCTTCCATTAGACCTTGTCTGGCACCAATTTTTGACTTATCAAGTGATTGGTGGGATTTGGGTGGTACGACTCAAATCCTCGGGGCATAATAAAATGCGTAATCATCCGTGTAGTATAATTATATAGGTTCAAATAAAAAAACATTGGATGAGGCCTAGCTTGATCTTTATACAATGTTATTGATAGGAAATATACATGTTCTTCATATTCCTTTTAAATTATTAAGTTATTTCATAAATCAGACAGTAAATGCTCTTCGTGTTAATAATACTTACCTATTTCACATAGTTGTAACTTTACTACTGGTTTGTTTATCTTATTTGTGATAATAATAGAGTTGGTTGGGAGTTATATCTCCCGGTGAGATTTGGAATCTCACCCTATGGGTTTCCCACACCCTTTTTAGGTGGACGAGCACAAAGAGGTAGAGATCGTACAACAGAGGTTAAACATCCACAAGAGGAGTAGTAGCTGACAAGGTTGGAAGTGTTGCTGGATGTCTTTTGCTTATAGAGTCTTAGAAGTCATCCCTATACACTCGGGTCTTTGGGAACATTTTGTAGATGTTTTGTATATGCTTTGTGGATGTTCTTTAGAGATGTGTTCGACTTATGTGCCCTTTTTGTATACATCTGTAATGGTTACATGTATATATATGTTATGGAATAGGTTCTATGGTAACAAGCTGATAGCATACATGGTAAGTGCTTTGAGGCATGAAAGCACTTGTATGTTAAGGTTCTTGCTATTTGGCAGTTTTATGAAATAGTTTTAATTTTTAGTGTTTTCCAGTAATTTGTTCATTAATCTTTCTTTCACAGTTATGTTTTGAGTAATCTCACGTTGTGTGGCATTGGGTGTCACATTTGGTGGTATCAAAGCTTTAGGTTCGCTGAGTATACAGGGACCTAGGACTAGGGTTTGTGTCTATTCTAGTGTCCTCGACTCTTTCTTATAGTCACTTATTATTATGTAGAAGAAGAAGAGAAAAGCTTAAAGATGTCTGGAGAACATGAAGAACATGTTGTCGAGAGCAGTGTTGCAACACCAGGTGGTGGTGCAAGGAACCAAGCATGAGAATATTGGGTGCCTGAAGTCCCCAAGTTTGACCCATCCATGGTTGAAAACCATGCTTTTCAATCTCTTTTTGGGCATTTTATGGCAACGATGACTCATATGGATGACAGGATGCCTGCACCTCAGCCTAGGGCATTGGTTCCCCATACTAAATCTTTAGGTACTAGGAGAACTTTTGAGTGGATTTGTTGGTTTGGAGCAGTGTATGTGGGGATAGCTGACCCGACAGATGCAGATCTCTGGATGATCGAGTTGGAGAAAGCCTTCAAGATCCCTAGTATCCCTGAAGAGGATAAGGTAAAGCATGTTGTGTATCTCCTGAGAGGATGTGATGGCCATTGGTGGGCCATAGAGGAGGAGAAGAGATCTTGTGTTGTGGTTGGTTGGGAGGAGTTCCGATGTGAGTTTGTTAGTTGGTACTTCCCTTAGATGTATCGTGATGAGAAGATCAACCAGTTTAAGAGGATTCGACAGGGATCCATGATGATCAACAAGTATGAAGCAAGGTTTATGGAGTTGTTGGGGTTCTATCCTCACATGGCTGCCATGGAGGACAAGCAAATTTGTCATTTTGAGAAGGGGTTGAATTTCCGAGTTGTCTCCCCAACCGTTGCTTTGGAGAATCAAGAGAGGTTTGTTGCATTTGTGGAGTCTGTTTGAAGGATAGAACAATATGTGAAAGATAAGAGAGAGGAAAGTACTAAGAAGAGGTCTATACAGTCTCAGGGGTAGTCATCAGGATGATTTAAGAAGCCAAGGTATTCTGCACTATCAATATCATAGAGGTTTAGTGCTTTGACACAATGATCACCAAGTAAGGGCAGAGGATGTAGTTTTCTGCCTGCTGGAGCTCATAGCACAACATCAGTATCAATGAAAGGACCACCTAGGCCTTAGTATGAGGACATGACATGTTATAAGTGTGAACAAGTTGGGCATACCAACCCATTTTGTCCAGTTAGTGATGATGAAGTGACCCAACAACCAAGGCAGAGCCAGTAGGGCTCATAGAGACAATAGAACAACAACACAGGTGGACGAGGATGTGGCCAAGCATCGCAGACTGGATCATTTGCTCATGGAAGAAGAGGACATGGGTGACAACATGCAATGGCTAGGTTCTATGCCATGGTCAGCCGGAGGCGGTGGTCAACCCGAGAGTGGTGACAGGTCAGATGGAGTTATTTCATTCTGATTTATCTTCTTCTTGCTTTATATCTATTTTAGTTGATCCGGGTGCAACACACTCTTTTATCACACGTGAAGTGCTTAGTAGTTGTCCTGCCTATTATTCGTAAGAAGATAGTTTGTTTCTAGAAACCTCGTTGGTCGGTTCTACAATGTTGTAGAATGTGTGTCCTTCCTATGTTCTCTCTTTTCAGGACACATCATTCAAGTGGATCTCATACCACTCAATATGCATGGATTCGATGTGATCCTTGGAATGGATACCCTGGAGAAGTATAGAGTGGTTTTGAATTGTAGTTCCAAGCAAGCAATGTTTGTGGATGGTAGTGAGATGTGGATCTTCCAAGGAGATAGAAAGATTCTTCCGATGTGTCTTGTATTGACATGGTAGCAAGGAAGCTTCTGAGATAGGGTTGCAAGGCGTTTTTGGCACACATGATGAATAATAAGGCAAGGAGTCCTAGTATTCATGAGGTGACATTTGTTAGAGAGTTCGAGGATGTGTTTCTTGAGGAGTTTCTAGGTGTTCCCCCACCCCATGAGATTGATTTTGAGACCAATCTTGTCCCCGACACACAATTGATAGATCAGACACCGTATAGGATGGCTCCAATGGAGATGGCATAGTTGAAGATATAGTTGTAAGAACTTCTTGACAAAGGTTTCATCAGGACGAGTACGTCACCTTAGGGTGCTCCAGTGTTGTTCGTGAATAAGAAGGATGGGTCTATGAGGTTGTGCATAGATTACAAATAGTTGAACAAGGTCAAGATAAAGAATAAGTATCCCTTGCCAAGGATAGATGATCTATTTGACCAGTTGTGTGGCATGATGGTGTACTCAAAGATAGATTTGAGGTCAAGATATCACCAGTTAAGGATCAAGGAGGATGCCATACTCAAGTTTGAATTTAGGATGAGGTATGGTCACTACGAGTTCGTGGTTATGCCATTTGGGCTGACCAATGCACCAACAACATTCATGGACCTGATGAATAGAGTGTTTTGGCCATTTCTTGATCAGTTCATGGTGGTCTTCAAAGATGAAATCTTGATATATAGTCAGGACAACTAACATCATGAACAACATCTTCTTCATGCATTGATAGTATTGAGACAACAGTACCTCTATGCCAAGTTTAGCAAGTGTGAGTTTTGGTTGAGGGAGGTAGATTTCTTGGGGCATGTCATATCTACCGAAGGAGTAGGCATGGGTCCTAAGAAGGTGGAGTCTATGACAGAGTGGGAGCAGCCAAAGATACTGATAGAAGTGCTCATTTTTCTAGGTTTGGTAGGCCATTACAGGAGGTTCATCAAGGACTTGCGTGCTATCACCCTACCCCTAACAAAGTTGATGAGAAAGGATGTACTGTTCATCTGGGGTAATAGATGCCAACATGCTTTTCATACAATGAAGGAGAAGTTGACAAGTGCACCGATTCTAGTTTTGCCTGAACAAGGAAAAGGATACATCATCTTTTGCGATGCATCCAAGAAAGGTTTGGGCTATGTGTTGATGTAATACAAGAAAGTGGTTTCTTTTTCTTCTCGACAACTCAAGAAACACAAGGAGAATTACCCGACCCACGATTTGGAGTTATCTATAGTGGTTCATGCTTTGAATATTTGGAGGCACTATCTGTATGGGGAGAAGTGTCAGATCTTTACAGATCACAAGAACATGAAGTACATCTTTTGACAACAATATTTGAGTATGAGACAACGTCGTTGGATGGAGTTGATCAAAGATTATGACTGTACGATCAATTATCATCCAGGGAAGGTCAACATTGTAGCTGATGTGTTGAGCAAGAAGTCTTCATCATCATCCATAGATAAAGTCCAGTCGAGTTCTTTAATGTGCCATAAGTGAGACATGCTCATCTCCTTGTGTCAAATGAATGTCAGGATGGAGGTTTCCTTGGTAGCTGGTTTGTTGGCACATTTATAGGTGAAGCCTATGCTGAGACAGTAGATCAGAGAGGCACAACATAAGGATGTTGTGGTACAAAAAATTAGATCAGAGTTCAACATCAAGAAGTGTGATTGTTTTTATGAGTCAGATGATGGAACAATTTGTTACCATGATAGGATAGTGGTTCTTGATGTTGATAACCTAAGGAAGATGGTGTTGGAGGAGTCTCACTCGTCCATGTATGAGATGTTTACCTATTCTATGTCTCAAGTTTCAACCTAACCCTAGCTAATGACGTTGCTTCTCCATTCTCAATGGTTATGGCCAGCCAATTGAGAATTGAAGAGGATTGTCATAAGCCCTAGACTTTGATGCATCTCTCATTTCTTACTGGTTCGTGAGGTATGGGACACATGTATTAGTAGGTTAGTGAGAGACAACATGTTAAGATCTCTCATCTCTAGGTATGTGCTTGATCACCACATATCTAGAAATGTAGGAGGCATCTGGAAGACATAAGATTAGAAGGTCAACTACACCTAATGTTAGAAATTCATGACAAGGTTGAGTCAGATGCCCTAAGTGTAGAGACAAGTTTAGCTTCATAGACCTTAAGTATGAGTTGAGTAGTAGACCAAGGTAAAAAAATAATGCTTACATAATCATTTAATGAAATACATTACATATCTCTTTTCATGCAAAATTTTGAGCATGTGTACCTTAATATGTTAATTGTCAATAAATGACAAGGTAAGAAGGACCCTAACATGGGTAGTAGCCTAGAGAAATTTTGAGGACAAAATTTATTTCCAGGTGGGTAAAATTGTAACATCCTGAATTTGAGGGTTCCATTACCTAAAGAAGTCTACACATATCATTTAAACTCATGATCATGAAAACCTTAGATGAGGTGAGATTGATAGTTCAATAATGTCTCAATTTCATAGAAAGGAGTGCAAGGATGGTTATCATGAAACTTGGGACCATATATAATGCTTTGGAACATATCTCAAGTATTTAATAAGGGTTGTGTGGTAATGGCTATAAAATGACTAAATCATATTAATGTTTTATGTGACTAGATCCTTTTTAAATAGTGTGCCGTCAATTTAATTTCTTAGTACATGTTCACAACAGCCGACCTTGCCTTGATGTTCATAATTGGTATCCAAAGGTTTTATGATTTATTTGGATAGGGGTAGAGATGTTTTTCCTAGGGAAAGTAAGTATGTAATGATAATGGCCAGATCTCTGAAGTAAGGAGGATACACAGAGATAAATAAGTCATACCTTAGATGGGAGTTGTGTTTTTTTCATCATCATGATGTAGTTATAATTATCTAAGAATTCTTTAATAAATGATCCAAGATAATCGAATGCTTCTACATCTACAAACTAGAAGTTAGTACATGTATCCCTTAGTCTGTAGTCATATACATGTATATACATTTCAAATAGAAATCTAATAGTACATTAGAACCAAAGTTTGTGGAAAACCGAACAAGGCCTAGTATCTATGTGTATATATAAACATGTTCTTAATCTTGCTAGGAAATCGCAGCCACAACCCTAGAGTCTTGCAATTCGCGGTCATGGATATTTCTAGATCTACAAATTGGAGTTGAACTGCAAGCTATGAAGATGAGCAAAGGATCATCACTAGTAGGGACAACAATCCACATGGTGGTGGTTGGCAAGTAGATATCATGAGTAGTTATAAGAACATGATCGAGGATGACATATTGTGACACTCAAGATGACTTTGCACTTTCAGAATACCAATTGGTCAAGAAAATGAAGGGTGAAGAGGAGCCCAACATCTCCAGCAAGACAGGCCTAAAGGAAGTCGATACCCCATCAACTCGGGATACCAAAATCCTAGTTGTTTCCCTAGATCACCATTGCGAAGATGAGAGGCTGCAAGCCTACAAAGGTCATGAGGGTAAGGGAACCTCACCTTGAAAAATGGTGCCTTGCCACCGTGCGGCTCCAGGATGGGTGCCGCCGCCGACGCTAGAAGGTGGCCACCCAACGTTTAGGGTTCAGTGCAAATTTAGGGGAAACTTTGTAGAAATATGGGCATCCGAAGTCATAGAAGATCCGATGGTAGACATTTCTAGACATTTCAGTCCATGGATCTCCAAGTTCATCTTACCAAACCTGTTTCTTGAGGCGATGCTCTGTTTTACAGAGCAAACAGAGGTCGCCCGCACCCATGAAGATGACGAGCGGCATCCCAGGCTAGCGGGTCCTGTTTGTGAGTGGATACGGATCTAGCGCTTGCAACCCCTTAAGCAAGGTGGAGACTTCATCCTGGATGTTGGATTATGCATGGATGGATGTGATTGTCCAAGAAAGGTAATATTTTGATTAAATCATATCTTATGATTGGTATACTAGATATTTGAGTGTAAGGTACTGAATGAAAGCTATTTAGGTCTAGATTTTTATAAAAATGTTAGCTTTTGGGTTTGATTAATGAAATAGTCATGGATTTCATGAGAAGTGATGCATTCATATAATCATGGATGGTTAGTGATCAATAGTTTTGATGGGACAATAGATCCTAGAAAAATATTTTAGACTACTAATGGTGCCTAGAACTGATATAATACATCTGATCATAATGAATGATGCAAGACTTTATATTGTTGTGCTTGAATTCTCAATTAGGAGTGGCAACCCTAATCTGATTCAAGAAAATTGCATAATAATAAGTAAATGTCCCAAATATCACCATAAGATTAGTTGAACATACAAGAGATGTGTATAATCTATTAGATTAGTAACTATGTATAAGTTGAACTATTTGTTGGTAATTCTCCTACACATCTAAAATGGTATGGAAACACTAGTTAGATCTAAGAATAATGGGTTTTTGGGTAAAATGTCTATTTATGAACTGCTCATGATATTTTCAGGAAATAGGATCTTGAATTAAAGGTTCAAGAACTAAACATAGGTTTCTGCAACAAAGGTAAGTGGTTCATGCCCATGAGTACTCATATTTTAAGCTCATTATGTTTACATGTCTCTTAGATAAGACTTCCATGGATTATGTAGTTCAATGTTCTAAGATTTAAATGTTAAAGTATACAAGCAAGATTCTCCCCCCATTGTTATGTAAGTTCATATGCTCAAATAGAGTTATGTTGCTCAAATAGTTGTCATTCATGGACTAGGTCCTTGAGAAAGTTTAAGAATCATGTTATCATTAGATTTTTTAGCAGTGTTTTAAATTGATGAGTAAGATAGAACGATAAGCAAGTAAGGGTCATATTTGGTTGATGGTTTGGGACAATTTTGTATTGAGATTTTAAGTACAAATATTCTCATATGTATAGATATAACCATGTATTAAGATTTCAAGTAGAAACATGTTATCGAGATTTCTTTTATGTATAAAGATCTAAGAACTAAGGAGTTAATCAAATTTCATATAATAAGCAACATCTAGAAGAAAAATACAAAGTGAGATTTGAATGTATTAAGACACGATCTATTTTCAATACAAGGACCCTATTAGAGTGTATTGTAATTTGAGTTTATGATGGTCGATATAAGATTATGATGCATTAAGTTATGTTTAAGTTTCAAGGTACAATGGTATACGATTCCCATTGCAAGACTTAAGGTTTAATACATAAGTTCATGTGAAGACATTAAGATTCAAGACAAGATCGATTATAGTGAGTTTTTGTAGAGATTGAATCATCCTGTCAGATGGTATGTTTATAGATATTCTATGCTTAAATTACTCTCACATACTTTATTAAAGTTATTATTTGTATCCTTAGTATATATATTCAGATAAGATCCTCCTTCCTAAGCCTGGGATTCAGTTGTTATGTGTAGTATCAATGAATTTATACTATCAAATCAAAGTTTCAAAATAAGATGTATCTAGATAACAAGGACATCGAATTTAGATTTAGACTTAGACTACTCATTGTGTGAGTAGACAGATACTAAATAAAGCTACATGATAAGGGTTTTAGACTCAATCTCAATTATGAAGTAATTGAGATCCATATTCACATTCAGTTTTAGATTCAGTTTATCACTTAAGCATAAAAGATTCAGATTCAGATTTAGAAATTAGTACATGCTTAGTACTCAATACTCAGTAATTAGTTTCAGATAAGTTCAATTATCAGCATTCAGTTTCAGTATAAGATAAGCTCAGATTCAGTATTCAGTAAGTTTAGACTTAAGATAATTAATTCAAAACCTTTACATAATACATTATATGATAAGTCCTCATTCAATAGTCCCGGGACGATTCAGAGGCATCTGTTGCCAATTGATAGGAGTGTTTACTCCAATTCATAGGTACTTTGATACCAAGAAGGGCGTAGTTACACCAATTCAGAGACACCTCAATGTCATTCAGAGGCATGTAGTGCCAATTCAGGGTACTTCAGTACCAATTCAGGGCATAGATATGCCAATTCAGGAGGACTTATTATATAATGGTGGCCACAGTTAGATAAAAATCGTAAGTAAAAGATACCTCAGATTAGAGCATGCCCATAATCTCATCCATGAGTATGATGAGAGGGAAGTAGATAAGATAAGTATGACCCAAGCACTTTGGTGTATGTCATGGGACCCATGTACCAGGGAACATGTCTCCATAATAAGATAAGGTAGAAAGATAATAATTTAGATTGAGAAACAAAGGATCATATGCTTCAGGTTTTACTCAGAGCTTGATGTTAGTTTCATGTTCATAATATCCAGTTTCAATTATTTAGCAATGTATATTTTAGAATACTCATGCCACTTACTCTAACAGTTGGTATTTTCCCAATACATGGATAGGGACGCGATGTCCACATGTTTTGGAGCAATTGATGAACAAAAGGACAAGCAAAGCACTAAGAGACTTCAAGCTCAGCTTAGTGGAGTGCCATTATCCTAGACGATCCAGAGTACTTACATATTTTTATTATAATCTTATGGATGAATGTGATGTAGATTTCTGATTGACAAGAACTATGTATGAATCATTTTCAAATATATGAAAAACATTTCATTTACTTTAATTGCATTGATGATCATGTTTGTGACACCCCAGTAAAAAAAAAGATTCCACACATGTTATATAAAAATCGAGGTGTTACAAATTCCTTCTATTATGTTTGTCTCAGTTATGAGATGATGACACATACATGATAGACGTCTAAAGAATGATGTGACTCGATGACATATGTCTTCAGGTTGAGGATCTGAACAATGAGATCATATGTATGATAAGATTACATACATTCTCGTTATGCCCCTAGTCGAATATTACTATGGAAGCAAAATAGACAACAATAATACATAAGACAAGAGTGTGTGTTGACTGATGACAGAGTCTCATTAGTAATGATATATGATATCAAGTCAAGCACACAAATATATGTTAGAGACCAATATATCAGATAGACCCACCATGAGAGTGATACATGGATACCATGGAATGGTTGTCACAATCATCTCTCATAGTGATGGTGGTGATTGTGGTTCTAAGATCTGAAATCACCACACTCATCCCATGTCATTGGGCACACTTTGACATTATCAAATGCAGTCTTAAAACATGGGTTGTTATAACGGTGATGATTGGGTGACTTTAACACACGGGGACTTGACCGTGAGTGATAGATATGGGATTTGTCCCTCCTACAAGGAGTATGATATCCAGGGCCCCTTGATATGAGAGACTGAGAATTGTATGGCCATACTCATGTGATTCAATATATGATATGTGAACTCACATGCATCTCAGACAGTCTACTCTAGGTTAAGGAACATGGATTGAATGTTGAAGAGGATGACGTTCCATGCCTCGAGTTCAATCCAGATGTTAGAGACAAAGGAACTATACGATCACTATAACACTAATCATAGATTGTAGGTTGAAGTTGTTCTCCAAGTATCTGAGTTACTTGGGTAGCAATGATGAGTTACTAGATTCTTCTCATTGCTTGTGATGTCATAAGTTGTTATCAACATTCACTGCCAACGTATATTGGAACCTGTAGGGTCACACACATAGGATACCACTGGAAGAGGAGATTGCCCATGAATGATGTTTAGATTGAGACAAAAGGTGTTTAGGTACTCAATTAAGCATACAATTTTCTAACTGGACTCAGAGCTATGAAGATCAATTATTGAACTAGTCAGTTAGAGTGTCAGGTCGATTGGAGACTGCATTGGCAATGTCAGGACTGCCAACCGACCGATTCACCTAGGTGATCTGATCAACTAGTGTGAGCCAACCGACCGGTTCACTTGGTGAACCAGACGGCTCACATTCATGCCAACTGAGGAAATAAGGATTTTCCTGGTTGGAGGAAAACTTTCACGTTTCACTTATTCAATTCGATTGGAATAAGGATTAATCTTTGAATTAATTGGAAACGATTGAGGAAAGTCAATTGCACGAAAGTCTAGGAAGTGAAATGTCTATTTAACTTAGTGAACTGATCGATTCACACTCCCAACTGATTGGTTCACTAGTGAACTGATCGGCTCACCTTGCCAAATGACCGTTTCAGTTGTGAAATGATCGGTTCGCCTGTCGCAGTACCAACTATTCATGGAATTTCCAGATCCTTCTACTCCTGAACATATTGGGAATCCTAACCCTACCCTCTACTATAAATAGAGGGGTACTGGGGGCTTCTTAAAACACACAACTCAGAACATCAATTTCTCTACAAAGTTATTGTCCTCTCTGGTTGTGGTAACCGAGAGAGCCCAAGTAAGTGCTACTCGACTAGGGAGGCACAATGAGGGAAAGACAACTGCAAAAAAGCAGTCTGAGTTTGGGAGAGTAGGTTGGTTCTAGTATGCCAACATGAGGGTTGTATCCTTCCTACCAGTTCTTCTAGAATAGAAGGAGTTTTGGGTGGTCCGTATGGACTATCTATAGAGGCGGGTGATGTTTGCCGCTCAGGAGGACACATGAGCCGCAGTCTATGGTGAAGGCTAGAGTCCATGGTGAAGACCAGGAGCTGCACATACACCGTCCAAGACATGGCATTGAAGACCACACATGGCTACGAGGTATTGTCATTGGGCAAGCCCCAAGACCAGTTATATCTCGATAAAACCATCGTTCCCATTACATAGTGGTTGATGTGATCTCCTATGATGGGTTAATGGCCAATAATTTGTTTTATTTCCACTTCCTACTCCAAGGCCATAAAATCCAACAGTATGTTCTGGTGATGTGTCACACCCTTGTTTATGTAGATTTTGTTTGGAGGTTGTACGTTGTAACTTGATTGATGTTGAAGATGCTTAAATAGCCTAATTAATCAAGTAGAACTTAATCTTGTAGCTTTCCCTGTACCATAGATCCATTCAGTCTTAGCATTTGCTAAATGGTGAAACGAGTTTAACTTGGAGCACATATTTTTGAATATGCAGGGTACAAGTCAAGTACTTCCTTGTATCCTTAACTACATGATCTGTGAGATGACCATGCGTGAGTCGATCTTGTTATGGTGTGGATGGCCATGTGTGAGGCACTCCTTGTTAGAATTCCCATGCATGAGCCTGCTCTTCTAGCGTCGTACCTATGCCAAGGTGGGCTAGTTATGATTATATATGTGGATGGCCATGCATGAGCCAATCCCTAAATTTGACTATATGTCGTTGTTGCAGTTGACTGATATGTCTCTGTGGTGTTTTCTCTTGTGCTGACAAAGAGGTGGGGTGAGGTCCTAGATTTCAGATCTTCCATTAGACCTTATATGGCACCAATTTTTGACTTATCAAGCGGTCGGTGGGATTTGAGTGGTACGGCCCAAATCCTCAGGGCATAATAAAATGTGTAATCAACTGTGTAGTATAATTTAATAGGATCAAATATGGAAACATTAGAGGAGGCTTAGATTGATCTTTATACAATATTATTGATAAGAAATATACATGTTATTCATATTCCTTTTAAATTATTAATATGTTTCATAAATCAGACAGTAAATGCTCTTCATGTTAATAGTAATTACCTATTTCACATAGTTGTAACTTTACTGCTGCTTTGTTTATATTATCTGTGATAATAATAGAGTTGATGGGGAGTTATATCTCCCGCTGATATTTGGAATCTCACCCTATAGGTTTCCCACACCCTTTTTAGGTGGACGGGCACAAAGAGGTAGAGATCATGCAGTGGAGGTTGAGCACCAACAAGAGGAGTAGTAGCTAACAAGGTTGGAAGTGTTGTTGGATGTCTTTTGTTGATAGAGTCCAAGAAGTCGTCCCTATACACTCAGGTCTTTGGGAACATTTTATAGATGTTTTGTAGATGTGCTTTCGATATGTGTTTGACTTGTGTGCCCTTTTTGTATACATCCGTAATTGTTACATGTATATATATGTTCTGGAACAAGTTCTCTAGTAACATGCTGGTAGCGTACATGGTAAGGGTTTAAGGCATGAAAGAACTCATATGTAAAGGTTCTTGCTATTCGACAGTTTTATGAAACAATTTTAGTTTTTAGTGTTTTCTAGTAATTTGTTCATCAACCCTTCTTCCACAGTTATATTTTGAGTAATCTCACTTTGTGTGGCAATGAGTGTCACAAAGATAAACATCAAGAACAAATATCCTCTACTTAGTATTGATAATCTATTTGATTATCTACATGGAGAAACAATCTTTTTAAAGATATACCTTATGTCAGGTTGTCATCAATTGAGAATAAAGGCATTCAATGTACCTAAGTTATTATTCAGAATAAGGTATGGGAAATATTAATTTATTGTTATGTCACTTGGACTGAAAAATTCCCCAACAGTCTTTATGGAAATGATTAATAAACTTTTTAAAACATCTTAGATAAGTTTGTAGTGATTTTCATAGTTGATATTGTAATATACTCCAGAGATGTAGAACATGAGCATCATTTGAGGATAGCCCTGCTGTCATTGAGAGAACATCAACTTTAAGCTAAATTCAATATATGTGACCTCTGGCTGGCTAAAGTTTCTTTTCTTAGATATGTCATATCAGGAGATGGAGTCAGTGTAGACCCTAAGAAGGTGGAATCTATTCATAAGTGGGAGAAACCCACAAACCCTACTGAGATCAAAAGTTTTCTAGGTTAGCTGGATATTATCAGAGGTTTATAAGGAACTTTAGTGTATTAGAAACACCTCTTACATGTTTAATGAGGAAGGATGTGCCTTTCTTTTAGTCTTAAACATGCAAGAAGAGTTATCAAACCTTAAAGAAGAAGTTAACTACATCACCCATTTTGATTTTACCAGAAGCATACAAGGGTTATGTGGTTTTTTATGATGCAACTAGCACAGTTTTGGGGTGTGTGCTAATGCAGGAAGGGAAGGTGGTGGCTTATGTTTGTAGGCAACTCAAGAAGAATGAAGAGAACTATCCAACACATGATCATGAGCTTGCAACAATAGTGCATTCCTTAAAGACATGTCATCATTATCTCCATGGTGATTCATATCATGCCTTTACTAGACACATAATTTTAAGGTACATACTTACACAAAAGGGTCTCAACCTAAGGCAGCACAAATAGTTAACGCTTATCAAGGACTATGTTTTTACCATTGACTACCACCCCGGGAAGGCCAATGTTGTAGCATATGCTCTAAGTAGGAAGTCAACATAATTCAAAGAAATGTTCTCCATGGTATGTGTGAAAAGAGACTTACTAGATAAGATGACAAAGATGAATTTAGATTTGAGTATGTTTGAACAAGGTGGGCTAATTATTCAGATGTAGGGTTGACCTACATTCTGTGATCAAATCAAAGATCTTCAATAGAGTGATAATGAATTGCAATAGATCAAGCATGATATGATAGAAGAAAAGAGGATATAGTTTAGATATTCAGATCATGGGTTGTTGTATCAAGGTGACGTGTTAAAGAAGTAGATTATTGAGAAATTTCACTCATATCCATGCAATGCACCCAGTCCTTCTAAGATGTACAAAAACCTCAGGGGACTATATTTAGTGTCCAGGTATGAAGAGAGATGTAGCTGAGTGTGTAGCTATGTGGTTTATGCCAAAAAGTCAAGGCTACATCGAAGATAGTAGGTACCCTACAACCACTCCCCATTCCTATTCGAGAGTGGGAACATATTAGTGCATAATTTGTATTAGGACTACCTAGAACATCACATGATTTTGACTCAATATGGGTGATTGTGGATAGCTTAACTAAATCTGTTCATTTTCTCCATGTTCAAACAACTTCAGATACACCCAAACTAGCCAAGGTCTACATAGATGAGATAGTTATATTACATGGAATAGCAATCACTATTATATCTAACAAAGATCCTAAGCTCACATCAAGATTTTAGAATCAGCTACATCGTGCCTTAGGAACATGGTTGAAGTTTAGCACAACATCTCATCATCAAACAAATGGATAATCTGAATAGATAATTCAAACCCTAGAGGACATGCCGAGGGCATGTGTATTGCAATTCAGTAGCAACTGGGGTAATCATCTATCCAATGGAATTTGCTAATAACAATAGTTACCATTCTGGTTTTGATTTATCCCCTTATGAAGCTTGATATGGGAGGAAGTGGTAGATATCCCATTTTATGGTATGAAGTTGGTGAGAGGAAAATTATAGGTCCAAAATTGGTGGAAGAAACAACAAAAAAGATATATGTGACTAGAAAATAGTTCAAGGTTGTACAAGACAAAAAAAGTTGTGTAGAGAAAAGATAACTTTTTTTACTGAAAGGTTCCATTATCAAAAGGTATGTTAAGGTTTAGAAAGTGAGGCAAACTAACTCCTATATGGGTCCTATTATGATCATTCAAATAGTTGGACTCGTAGGATACAAGTTTGAACTACCTCATGAGCTAGCCAATTTACATGATGAGTTTCATGTATCTATGTTGAAGAAGTGTCATCTAGGTATATAGAAGATCATAGACCCAAAGCATGTATAGTTAAGAGAAGATTTCATATGTTGAAGGTCTTATTCATATTCTAGATCGCAAAATTAGGAGGCTTAAAAATAGGGATATACCTTTAGTGAAGGTCCTCTGGAGGAATCATGGAGTAGAAGAAGCTACATGGAAAGTAAAGTTAGAGATGTGTAACAAGTATCCTGTCCTCTTCTAGGAATTTTGAGGTGAAATATTAATTAGAGGGGGACATCATTACAACCCACATCTTGCTTTCTTAGGGTTAAAAATAACCTTGGTGTAAGCTATGATTTTGTTAGTACTATATTAGCTTGTATTTTATCTTAGCGTTCCTTTATCTTAAGATTTTATTTTGATAAGTTTAAAGAATGATTTGATTATATTAGGAGATATGAGTTCTAGTTGATATAGATATAACCCACACATGTATTTGAGAAGAAAACTAAATATATTTGAGAAACTAATTATAAATAAATTATAATTTGAAATTTTTATCAAGCTAATATTGTAGTATTACAGAATTCCATTATGAATCCAATGCAAAAAGAATGAACCAAATTAAAGTTAAAATGAGAGATTTATGGTAGTTTTAGTAGCTTGTAAAGATCTGACTTTAGTCTCCACTTTGATTAGAGTGATCACCATGTATCCCAATGACTAGACCCTGATGGAAACACAAGCCGATGAGGACCCTGACAGCCACGCATGTTGATGTTTAGACCTTGATGTCCAAACATGTCGATGATCAAGCCCTAATGGCCATGTAGGCCGATGACGATGCCCTGATGACCACCCAAACCGATGGCCATGTAGGCTAATGACCAGACAAATGCCATACAAATCGATGGAAATATATTGCGTTTCTGCCTAGGACAACCAAACACTAAAATGACCATAACTTTGCTATACATATCCGAATTCCATGAAACTTATCTCCTTGTATTCATATTTCAATTTCCATACAATGAAAGTCCTAAACCACACAAATGATGCACAAAGAGGAGATTTATAGGGAGAATTTTGGGGAAAATATGAAGAATAGGGGAGACTGATGACCAAGTCGTGGATCAATCATGGTAAGTAGCTTTAGACTATGGATATCTTCTCTTTGCTTTATCCTTGTTGAATTCTACTGTGAGACTAATCAGAGGATTCCTTTTGACTCCTCTATTCATCTTATTTATATAGAAGATCTTGTTTGGAGAAACAACTTTAACATTAAATGGTTTTACAAGGTAACATTTGAAGCTATAAGCTCAAATTAAGCTTAACAAACCAAAAATCTAGACTTACCAAGATTAGATCCAAGACCAATGACCAAGGATAAGATGTAGGTGAGTGAAAATCACCTCCAAGCCTTGATTTGTCATTAATAATGTCAAATGGTAGAAATATAATATGTTGTTCTACTTGGGGATTATATATCACGAATTTTATTGGTACTAAATGCTAAATTTTACTTATAATATTGGTAGATAGAGCTTCTATGAGAAGTATTATGAATGATGTTAGCTCAATAATAATATCTCATGAGTTATGGTTAATTCTAAGAGTATAATAGAGGCACCATCGACCCAAGATTTGCCCTAATTTTCTAAAACTAATAAATTAAATTGTAAATTGATGACTTGATTACTAACTGTCATTACTCAGAATTATATAATGTATAATGAACATGGTTTTTCAGTGGTAATTCAGTCCACCCAGTTATTAGTTTAAGCTTATTCTTCTGTCAATGTCAATAATTAATTTGATGTAAGAGTCTAATGTACCCTAAGTATAGGATTGAGATAAGAAGTAGCAAATAATCATTTTTTAATTGTGAAACTAAAGAATCACTAGACTTAAGATGCACTAAATACTATATAATCCACCACTAAGGTCTACACTGTGAAGGGGGAAGTGTGCATACTGGCTAGCAGAGTCAAGGATGAGGTAGTTGAACCTTACCAAAGGGGTATGGGATTCTAAGACCATCAAGGAAGGACTCTTTAAAATAGTGAAGTATCTAACATTGACCAGAGATTCTGGTGGTACTCAGGTTAGTGCAATGAATAGTAATACTGATCAGATGGTCAACCCTTGTGGAACCACCAATTTAGATAGTTAAGCTAGAGTACATAGACTCTCCCTATGAGTATCCAAGTTTTGAGGTGGCGCCATTTAATTTGGTTGTTACCATTATCTGTCAAGGTCGGGCATGGTGAGGCCCTCTACAGAATAGGTAGCTAGTTAGTAGACTTAGATTCTACATTCTACTCTAATACCTGTATAATGAGATCGTACCTTGATGTGATGCTTCCACATGTTTTGATACACCTCATGTGGGTCCAGGGTATATATGCAAAGGGTTTATAAGACTTATAAATGGATTTTTTGTGTACTTATGAGTCAATTATTAGTATATCCCCTAGTGTTGTATGATTTGTATTTCATCTTCCATGCTAATGTTATTCAGAATTGTAAATTCCATTAACATCATACATCCGCAATTACCTTGTTTTCTTGTTTATTTTCTATGCAATGAGTGAGTAGCTTATACAATCTACTTAAATATTTTTTCAGATAAGGATCCAACTCTAAAGGAGGAGTCTAAGGCTAGATACTATCAAGAGAAGACCAATTGAGGTCTCAAGAAAAATAGTTAGAATAGTTAGATGGTGTTTTATTTTTCCTCTAGATCCTATGAATGAGAGTGAGAAAAGAGAGCAGTTTGTAATAAGTTGTACTTGATGTATGTTACTTGAGAACTCTTTCTTTTATGGTAAATTTGAAATATGTTGTAACCTTTCATGCTATGCTTAAATAGGACATCGTCGGTTGGTTAAATGATGTTACTATATATTTTAGAAAGAAGAAGAAAAATCTAAGACTAGTTTTATGTTAATAATAAAAACTAAATGGTCAGTCTCATCCCTCCTTGGTGGCTCTCAATCCTGGTTTGTGGGTTTGGACCACATCAAAGACACTTCATTCCAGTCTAAAAATGAGCATGTCCCACCCAATAAAGCCATGGTTGGCTCTATAAAGTTGCAAACTAGACCATGCCTACAAATGAATTAGATTTAGTAACCAAAAATTATCCTTGTGTCCTTATAATACCCACATGAATACGCCATGGCTAAACCACACACCCAAAATTGCACATACTAACTCTGTCTCTAGATCCTTGCCTATAAGGAGGTTATTCCTAAAAGTCATATCCTTATCTAAGACATTAAAGAACTAGCCTTGGGTGTTTGGTCGACATTTGATGCAGAAACAAACAAATGTCCAGAGGAATTTGATTAAAAGAGGAAAGATGTCTATCAGGGTGGTAATGAAGATGGTGTGCAAAAAAACATGTAGAAGAGGACTATAATATAAGTTTATCTACTTTTTCACACATTGATGATCAATTTGATTACAATATATAATAGATCCTACCAAGAATTACATATCTTGCAAGTACTAATTGTCATTCATAAATTTTGTTGACTATATTTCTCTATCATGTTGATTTTCATAATTCTAATGAATTCTTACTAGGCTTGAAGCTGGTCTTGGATGGTCCAAATGGTGACTTGGGATAATTTCTATGGGGTACAATTTTCATATTCACCAATCTTCTATATTTTCATAAGGTTATTTTTATTATAGTGTGCTTTTAACAATTGTTAAAATATAAGATTACACCTTGGAATGATTGTAGGGCTATTTCCTCTAGTAGAAGTAGATATATAAGACACTTCATTTGATCCAATAAAGTACATATGATCATAATTCAAGGAACAAAAATATACCTTTCTGACAATCAACTTGCATGATAGGAGATAATTATATCACCTCATGGGTCCATAACTAAAAAATGGACTCAATGATGCCATCATGTGGGATGGAATCATTCTTGTATAATTATTTATGATAGTGAGACCAGAGACTATTCAATCAAACTCCATTTGTTTTTTTAGTAAAACAATTTTCTTGTAGTTAATTGGATTTTGTAGGGTTTCACGTTATTAAGCTAGTTTTTATAATGGATGGGATGACTTTATAAAAAATATAAGCCACTTTCATATGGCCTTTTGGTGGTGAGATTAATTGCAATATACTTATTTTTGAGATATTAAAGAAATCAAATTCATATCAATAACCTCAAATCAAATGAATCATTTTAATTTTTTCATGAATGGGGTCTTGTGTCATTGACATAAATGTTAGCTACACACATTTTACCTGGTCTAGATCTTCTTCTCTGGCTTTAATGGATCATTTTCTAGAATTAATGGCTTGTGATGATTGACTTGTATATTTTTATCACAACTCTAGATAGATCTATAATCATTTCCAATCATATGCCTATTACCTTGAGCACAAAATATACTCTCTAGGGACCTAAACCATTTGGATTTGAAATATTTTGGCATCGACACAATCAATGTAACACGATCATAGCTCAAAGTTGGGAAATATGAGAGAAGAGTATATAAACACAAATTATTTCCATCACATTTGTAATAATAACATGAGACATTCAAATATACACCGACCTCACTCTTAACCACATTACAACTCAAAATAGAGTTGAGATGATCAACAATGTGACCAACCATGTCAAGATTCTTTTTATCCACATGAGTTCTTTCTCTAGTCACAACCTTTCCAATTGGGTTAATACATTTTACCAGCCACATTCACTCATGATGACCTTCACCATAACATAAACAAAAAAGATGTGTTTAGTTTGGGCCTTGAAAAATGTCCAAGTCAATTGATTTCATATGTCCTTTTATCTTTGACCACATACACTTGGGGAACTAACATTCTCATCACATGTCAGCCTTAAATCAAGCACACAAAACTTCAGAAAAAGGTTGAAAATCCTATTATGATTAGTCAATTTAGATCCATCAACCACACTAACAACACTTATGATATTATAACCAAGTTTGTAAGCTCTCATTTGAAGTTACATATTGAGAAAATTAAGAGTCTAAAGAAGACTACCTCCTTAACATGTAGACATATACAAGCTGTATACATAATGGAAAATGAAGTTTTACATACTTGCTACCAAAATAGCAAACCTATCTTAACCCTCAAACTAGACTATGAGAAGGCTTTGAAAATATTAAACGATGACTTCTACTCCTTTGTGTGAAAGTGTATGTATTGTATTGGATGTATGGGTTATTGGACACACAAATTCACTAGCACCAACCTTTCCTCTTTCATTTTTTATAAGTATCATGGCATCAGACAAGGTGACCATTTATTTCCTTATCTATTTGTTAACTTGTCAACTATTTCGGCCTCCGTATTTACGATCAAGGTTACAAACGACCTCCATGAGCTTGGTTTATGAGGACTCCTGAATGTTTACGATACCTACTTGGCCTGAGCTTGATATTGATTATCCAAAATAACATACCTATAGTCCATAGTAGCCTTAGATATCTATGTTGGATACTCTGAGAACCTTATATGATGACCTTCTGACTTGTTTGAAGATGGATACCCTATATAGTTCCCTTATGTCCCATAAAACCACATGTTTGGGCAGTCTATCCCTAGATACTAGACTTTGATATTTTTCTATATCAATGAAGTGATAGATCTTGTACATGGTTTAGTCAGTTTAACCCTTTAAGGGGTGGAGGGATAGTATTAGTACCTTGATAGATTTTGGTTGTGCTAATTTCGAGGATGAAATCATTTTTATGGGGATGGAGCCTTGCATCATACTGAAATCTAGCTGCTCTAACTTTAGAAAACCTAACTCCATGACTAAGAGGTTAGCGTGTTTGAACCCTTAGTATTGACCAAACAAGTTATAGTTATAACTCAACATGCTTGTTTATATACTAATGGACATATAATAGTCATCTAATGAATAGTTCATATGTTTGAACCCTAATGAATACCTAATGCATGTAACAAGAGTAACGCACATATTAATACTAATAGTGGAATGTGGTGTTGACCATTTCATGAACTAATAAACCCTAATGATATTATGAGTGGAATAAATGTAACCTAATCTTGGACTTAATGCATGCTAAGAAGGTATAAGTAAAATATAATGATCATGTTGATCCAAACCCTAAGTTGAATCATCTAACCTCAACCAATACATCCTTAATGACATTCAATGATACATTAGTAACATTAGGTGTCATAATCAGATAATATACTTTGACACACATAAATGGTATATAATCACCAAATCATAGATCAATCAAGTCATCAATATGAAATGCATATCACTTTGTTCTCTAACACACACTTAATTAATCATATAATCATGACTTGGTATGTGAATCAATCCATTAATATGTAATATGATCCACCTTGTTCACTAAAATACATATAATGACTCAAATATGGATAAGAAGTAATTAGATTCACAGAAATGTGCATAATCAATAATAAGAAGTGAATAAATATGAGAAAATGAATAATGATGACATTAATGTGAACAAGAAAGGTGACATGACAATGCTTAATATATATAAAAGTATTTAATGTGACATTATTTGGATTAATTGAAGACTTAATAACAAATTGAAATAAAATGTCTTATTTCATGCAAAATAATATGTTATACTTCAATATGGTGATAATGAAGTCTAAATAAAAATAATTAAGGATATAAATATAATATAGATATTGAGATAATTGAGTAGCCTCTAATTGTGTTAAAATTCTTAATAAGGTAAATGAGAAATATATATATATATATATATATATATATATATATAAGGTTTCATGCATAATAATGAAATACAACTCTTTTGGAAACAAAATGAATATGACATGACACAATTAAAAGAATAATAATGATAATGTGTTATCCTAATAAATATAATGATAATAAGCCTAAAATGTTAATTGTGTTATATTTAATAATAAGAAATCTTAATAGTAGAACCTTTAGCGACCCATGAGAACCTGACCTTCGAGGGCTGCATGTGAAGTTTCTAAACTCCCAAGTTACGTTTTGGTGGAAGTTTTATGGTTTGGAGGAGATGAATTGGGATCTTAGTGCTAAGATGTTGTGTACTCATCCTTATCTCTTTGCTTGTGATTTTGGAGATGAAATCCTCTTTTAGGGGTGGAGTGTTGTAACATACCAAAACTTGGATATATTCTCAATTTGAATTTTTTCCAAGTTTTCCCTATGTTTTCTATCCTTTTTGTCCTTGATGTTGAATTTGTGGAATCATTAGTGGTTTGGGGTGAATTTGATCACCATTTATGCTAATGTATGGGTTTATGAACAAATACATCAATAAATGTTTTTAATAAGGGTCTAATATTCAAATCTACCACTTATGTCATATGTTGATAAAATAGATTCATTCTAGAATATTCCTTAGCATTTTGGAGCAAGGAAGAGAAAAAGAAATGAATAGTGATGCTTTAAACATGTTAATGTGATATTGAATTATTTAATATGAGAAATTGTGGTAACATTGAATAATGGTATAAAATGCATAAAAGAAAGACTAATTGGTTAAAAATAACTTGAGATTCATTTTCCTTAGGTTTGGTTTGTCTTGGAGGTCATGTTTCATAATTTTAAGATGACAATAACTATATCTCTTTTATTTAGAAAAGAAAAGGTGAGTTCTTCTCCAAAATATAAAATAAAATATTTATTGACTCCAAAAGTGGCAACTAGCTTGGATTCGTAATCTACACATTAAAAATAGCCTTTTGGTGAAGTTTCATGTAATTTGGATAATCTTTAATATCCATGTATAGACGAGGAGAGAGAAAATCATAAATATTAAATAATGAGCAAAATAACTTGAAAGGATAAAGTTAATGGTCAACTCATGTTCCATATGTTTTGGTTTGTTTGTGGAGCAAGTTTCACATTAATTGGTGTTTTATAGAAGTCTCTAATGTATAGAGAAAGAGAAAATATGATTTTCTCTAAAATAATTAAACAAAATATCTAGAGTCTTAAAAAGTGAAAACTAAGGCCATATTTGGGTTCCTCGTGTCCAAACTAGGCTAGATGTCAAATTTCATTTAATTTGGGATTCATTTGCACCCTCAAATGAAGAGAGAGAAATAGGAAAATTATTTAAATAGAACTTTATTCGAAATCAAATCAGACTGACATTAAATGTCACACATATATGTTTGGCATACCCAATCTGGACTGTTGGATCCACGATCCAACGACTCTAGGTCATCTTCTAGCTTGCACCTCTATGGAAATAGGAGTTGGTAGTTTTGATTTTTCAAATGTGGATTTCTCTCTCCATTCTCCATCTTTCCTCAAGATTTCTTCGCTCACATGTTCCAAATTAGATTCTGTATCTAATGGTCCATTATTTGTGCAATTTTGTTGAGAATCTAGGAAATGCCCAAATTTTGGAAAACATGTCTCCAATTTTGTTTCACACCTCCTCATCTATAAGTACCCATACCCCGATCATCCTTGATCTCGTTGTGAACTTCCTCTCAACTTAATTTCCTCATTGCTTGTGCGTTTTGATGTCAAAGAGATTCAGGTACACTTGGATTTACAGTGGCCACTGTTCTCTCCCCTCATCATCCTGGTTCAATTGCTCACTTCAATAGGTTCATGAGACTCTTCTCTTTCTTTCCCAGCTTTTGTTTTCTCAAATCATCGAGCCTAGAAGATGTGCCCAATTTTGGCCATTCTAAAAGCTTGTCATTTTCTAGCCATGGCTTGGGTGTTCGTGAGGGATGAATCCCCCTTGTAGATTCCCAAGTTTACCCCTCTATACCTCTTCTTTCTTTATTTTCTCACATAGGGGCATTATCGACTTTTTGTGATTCTTTTACCTTTTTTTTGATGTGGTTTTTGTTGGCATTGAGCGGGTGAATTGGCCACACACTATTGGGCCAAGTCATCTGGTCTGATCCCTATCTTTCGATTTTGCTCAATTATTTGATATTTGGAATTTTTTGATTGGTCCAACTTGTAAAAATTGTATCTTTTGACTCGCTTGTCTAGAAATTATAAATAAATATGTTCTAAAATTTGAAAATGGGTTCTTTCTAATAAAAATGGTTTCAATGCCTGATTTTCATGTTTTTGCAATGGATGATTGTGGATAATGAATTTAATACATAAAATCCAATAAATTGTAACTTTAACATATTATCTTCAATATAGACATAAAAATATGTTTTCTTGATCAGAAAAACCTAATAAGTTGATTGGTAAAGTTTTCAAAGTCAAAATCTGAGGTTTTCCAAAAAGGTCTAGAATTAGGGTTTCAATACACTTAAATGAATATCAAACCCTAATCTATGTGAATAACTTGTAATAGGCAAAGATTGAACTTGGGATCATCTAAAAGTGGTGAAAGTTGATAATTGAACTCAACAACTGAGGTATGCACATCCTTACACCTTAAGTTGGGAATATTTGCAAACCTAACATGATTTTCTTAATGAGGCACTTATTGAACCCTAATTTCTCTTTTGATATTTCTTTTGCTAAACTTGCCTCAAAATCAATTTTGATATTCTATTTCTTGGGTCTTGTACCCCACTACCATGTTTCAATTATATGATGCTTATACTTGCCATAGTTCTTTTTAGCATGTTGATTTTATTAGAATATTTAACTAGTGTAGTGGACTTTTATACAACCACCCATAGATAGTGCATGCATTTATTCATCCAGGGGAATGTGTTACTCTCCTCAATATAAAATATTTTATAGGTGACTGGAATGTGTTACTCTCCCTCACCTATTTGGTCGAGGTCCGGTAGGTGCCTCAACCCTACTTAGTTAAGGTAGTTAATATTAATCACGCATGCAAATCTTTTACTGTTTTCTTGTTATGGAAAGCATCTATTTGATTATGTCTCACTCTCTTGGCCTTCTCATCTTATGATGAATCTATATCCTTATGTTTCATTATTGTTCTTATCTTTGTTTCTTGTTCATATTTTTGACACATACCTTGTTTCTCTCTCTTGTTGGGTGACTTCCCAACCACCTAGGTGTAGGACAAGGTGTTAAATATAACAAGGAGAACATAGCTTTTGGCACGGACCTAGCTCTTAGATATGTTGCTTTGGAGGAAAGACTTGAAGTAGTTTAGACTTCTCTCTATCTTATATCTTTTTGATGTATCTTACATGTAAACCCTTAATGGGATATATTATGGAATTTTGTAATCGTTTGTAAAATCGAATATAGTCATTTCTTTTACTCTGCTGCTATACACTTTGGTCTTTTGTATACCATTATATAAAGATTTAAAAAATTTACACCTATTCCAGCATACCTTTTGAGTATGTTTAGAATGGATGTTTCACACCAATATTCAGAACCTAACTAAATAATTGGCAATGATTTGATGTAATCATAACCAATAGAGATCTACACATGTGGGCTCGAATATAATATGTTTTACATGAACTTGAAACCATTGTGGTATTTAGCAAACATTGAGGAAACATATTTAATTTGACAATGATAATATAATAATCTGTATCTAACTAAATTTATATTTGATATATGTTTGGAAGAATATTTCAAACAATTTTGATTATAATTTATATAAGAAAAAAATGAGAAAGAGGGGAGTTTTGTGAACTTTGAGGTTTTGTAATTATCCAATATAGCTTTGGGAATATTTTGGTGTTTAGTAGACTATGATGAGATAATGGTTTGATTTTATTGATTCTTGAAGTTGATTTGACCATTCGATTTGAGGATATACTGAGTTGAACCAGTATAACAATAATTATCTAAATTAGGGGTAAGTCATGTATTTAACCAAGTAAGTGGAAGTGATTTAGAATTTTAGATAATATATATGAGAAGGATTAAATGAGATGGAGTTGTGATTAAAGTTTGAACATAATTGAGTATCAGGTGCAGCCTATAGAAGTTCTAGAAGAAGGTAGGGTTGATTGAGATGATTTTAATCGTTATTGCATTATAAAAATGGATTTTGCAATTTGACCAAGGATTAAATAGTGGAGATGAGGCCATTGGTTTTGTAATGATCAGGTAAACAAAATAGGGATACAATAAATATGTATCCTTCTTTAATAAGATACACAAGGGTCACGAGATAAAATATTTAAAATGATTGTGAATAGGATGAGAATGTAGGCCTATGATCAATGGAACTTTTAGACCAACAAAACTCGCTATCGTTGGACACTTCCCCATTATCTTAAGAGAAAAATGATACTATTGAATCAAACTCTTCTTTCATGAATGATTGAGAAGGAATCGAGGCATGAACCCTATAAATAAGGGAGGTAGAATGTTTCCTTGCATCGATCTAAGATGAATACCAATGAAAGCAGTGTCTTGATAAAAAATACAATGTTGTAGATGGTGAATTTTGTGACCCAGCACCTGCCGCAACTGCACATCATCTCGGAAGCTAGGGTGATGGAGATTAGGAATATGCTTTGTTCCATGCCAAGGATACAAATTCCATCTCACCGATCTGGTGTTGTGACAACCCGTCTGGAATAGTGTACCAAGCAGGGGTGAGCCACTCTGGGCTGATGGGAGAAGATATGTGACAAATGGTAAAATAGATGAAGAGGAGAAGGAACCTAGGTCGATTCAGACTATGGAGTCCATATTGCATGCATTTCATAGATGTTGGCGATGAAGTCATGGTTGTTAAAGAGGCATCCTATTTCCAGAGATGCTCTATTTTCACAACAAAATAAGGCATTGTGATCATGTAACACACCCATACATGAGATGGAGGAGGCTGGGTTTGGGGTCCTCCCTTCTAGGTTAATGGGTCGCCAGTCAAGCGACCTAGACATCAGGAATTAGAAAATAAGGTAATAACAAGAAAAAGATTTTATCTTTTAAGACAACTTAGAAATTTATGGAAATTGATATGGTTATCTGAATAGGGCGTATAAGCCTCATCAAAAAGGTTGGAATATGAAGAATATCTTGAAAGATATTTAAAACTATGAAAAAATATAGATGAAGTAATTTTATTTTAGGGAAAATTAGATAAGTGAATTATGTAAATATATTTTAATATTTTGTTAAATCGATGCTATAGGTGTGAACCTCATCATTGAAATTTTAAGAAGTGTTGCACCACAAGCTTAGAAGGATTTATACCCAACTAGAGGAATGCAAGATAAATATTTTGTTTCCTACGAAACATTTAAGTGGGCCATGTCCTTGAATTCATAACATATACTTTAGACTGAGAGTCTAATTAGCCTTCTCAGAACAATCTAGTAGACATGTAGTCTCATGTTCATATGTAGAACATTTTCCTTATAGGACACCAAAATTACTGTCTCAGATAGCTTGTGCGTAGACCTTGTAAAATATTAGTTCTGAGTTATCACTCTTTCACAAATTCTTAGAAACTAGTGTGCAATTTCTAAAACCCAAAATAGTATTTATTTTAGTATGCTATCATTTGGAATTCAAAATTCTTTTAGAATATTAGAATTAGATACAAAATATATAATTTAGATTTGCATAGTTATATACTAATTGGAAACTCAGAATTGAGAATAAAATTATTAGAAACTAGAATAGAAATATCAGAATTCATCCATAGATTTTTAGATTCTATTTATTTATCCACTTTTCATATTTTTTATACAATATCGAAATAGAATTTTGAATATAGAATGCCATAACGCAATATATACATCAACATCCATCTCAATTACTTAAGATACAAAATCAAAATAGAAATAGACATAAATAGAAATATAATCAGAAATAGAATCAAAATCAAAACTACAACAAGAACAGAAAAGACTAGAAGATGACACTAGAACATAATTTGAAATTATATAGTAAGTCCACACAGAATAGAAGTAGAACAGAAGACATTTATGTCATAGAAGGTGTGTTGCATCATAGAAGGCACATTGTGCCATAGAAGACACCTAAATGTCACCATATGGCTTTCATTCCATAGAAGGTGCATTGCACCATAGAAGACACATAGTGCAAAAAAAGAGGAATTATTATATAATAGTGGCCACAGAAAAATAAAAGATGTAAATAAAAGATATTTACTATAGTTGTACATTTTTAGTTTTTATGATTCAGTTATCTCATTCCCAATATAATAATTCAATGTCACTTACTCTAATATATGTTTTCCTTTTTGCATGGCTGAGGATGAGATGTTCGTAGGTACACAGTTAAGATTAAGGATACAATCACAGTTTATAAGATTTGCTTGGTGGGGCACCATCTACATAGTCTCATATTTGAGATAAATTTATGTAAAGTAGCATCAAGATATTAAGTTTTATTGTATATGATGATGTTATAGACTTTCTTTGCTAAGAAAATAATGAGAATGCCATTCATACACAGTCTGTAATGGGTTTTTTTTATCATTATTATTATCCATATCATGTATTTGACACTCTCAAGTTGAGAAAAAAATCTAGCTTCCGCACAAGGGATATAAAAATTGGGGTGTTACAATGTGGTATCAGAGCAATAATGCAGATGGTTATTAGACAAATTTTCATATTCTTAGTTTGGATTGCCCATTAGAAGCCAAATAAAACTAGGCTATAGATATAGAAAGACATTTATCAGCCCTACTTATAGAAGAAGTGAGTGAAAGACAGTAGAATCCATGATAGAGGTTTAGTCAGAGAATAGAAATTGAGACATGAATTAGGATTAGTGTCTATATGCTTTGGAATTTTATGTTAGCTCTATATTTGTGTATAGCACACTCTCTCTTTTCCCCGCATATATGTGGTATGAAACACAAGCTTATGGGCTTCTGTAGAGGGGATGTTATATGCATAATTATATACTTATTATGCTTGTCTTGCTCTTTCTAGTGCATAAGGTATGGGACATGTGTACTGTCAGGTGAGATAAATATGACAAGATATTCCACCTTTGGATATATGACCGACTGACATGTATCAGGAGGTGATAATAAAAAAAGAGTTGACACGAAAAGTTTGAGGTAGGTGGTCACCTAATCCTAATTGCATACTAGTTAAAACCCTAGAATGCACATGAAGGTTGGATACTCCAACACAGTTGAGTATGTTGAGTGCTAAGGTAGAGCTAGGACCCTAAGTGGGTAGAATTTTGTGGTAGAACTGAATTTCAAGGACGAAATTCTTAATAAGGTGGGTAGTATCGAATTTTGTGGTAGAACTGAATTTTAAGGACAAAATTCTCAATAAGGTGGGTAGTATTGTTGCGCCCCAATCTTCAGTACCTATCTAAGTAATTGGAAATTCAAATCATAACTATTAGATATCAAGATGTGTGGGCCCGAGTATAATATCTTTCACATGAAGTTGAAACCATCATGGTATTTTGTAAAGATTGAGGGAAAATATGCAATTTGACAATAATATGATACTATTTTGGATTAACTAAATTTATATTTTACATATGTTTTAAAGAATATTCCAAACATTTTGATGATAATTTTATATAAGGAATAAATGAGAAAGAGGGGAGTTTTGCGCACTTTGAGGTTTTGTAATCATCCACTATATCTTTGTGAATATTTTTGTGTTTAGTAGACTATGATGATATATTATTTTGAGTTTACAGATGCTTGAAGTTGATTTGGCCAATCGGTTCTAGGATATACTAAGTTGAACCAGTACAATATAATTACCTAAATTAGGGGTAAATTACATATTTAACTAAATAAATGGAAGTGATTTAGAATTTTAGATATTATATATGAGAAGGATTAAATGAGATGAAGTTGTGATTAAAGTTTGAACATGATTGAGTATAAGGTGTGGCCAATATAAGCTATAGTTGGAGGTAGGGTTTATTGAGATGATTTTAGTCATTATTGTATTATACTAATTGATTTTGCAATTTTACCAAGGATTAAATAGTGATGGCGGGACCATTGGTTTTGTTATGATCAATGAAAAAGAAAGGAATGTGAGCATATCATATCCTTATTTACAAAGAAACCCAAGGGTCATGAGATAGAATATTTTACAAAGATTGTGACTAGGATGAGAATGTAGATCTCTCATCAATGGGACTCCTAGACCAACAAAACACACTATCATCATATAGTTCATTGTTATTGTAAGACCCCTAAACTTGCTTAATGAGTTGAATATGCTTAATTATCATAATTGAATATTATAAACCTAATATAACCTTGTGATATGCTTTAAAATCATAATACAAGCTTAAGGTTCAAATTTGGTCCAATTTGGACACTGTTTCAGTAAGTTATGCAATTTTATGCAACTTTTGGAATTTTCTACAATTTACTCAATTAAGAGGTTTTCTTTGCAATTTATCACTTGCATTATGTTCCTTGGATATTCTCTCATCATTTTTGAACTTTTTGAGCCATGGGGAACCTATTTAATCCTTTGTTTGAAGGTGTTTTCTCCAAGGGTATTTTAGGGTTTACCCCTTCATGGATGAGCTACCTTGAGTAGCTATCAACTAATGGATTATTTGATTGGCTTGGAAATTCGACAAAGGAAAGCTAAGAAGGTATATATGGACGGTGGGGGAGCTGTTTGTGTGTGTTCTTGTATATTATTAATAGTTTAAGGCCATGGACACTTGGAAAGATACTAGAACTTCAACTTTTTCTTTATCTTTATCTTAAAGTTTCATATACTTATCCCTAAGAACCCAAACGAGCCATTTTCTCTCGACCACTTCACTCCTTCTGCAAACATCATTCTCCTTCTATGTTGCTGCAAATTTCCTGTCCAAGGATCTAGGGTTGCAATTGACTTCCTTTTAGGGTTTGAAAAGATTCCTTCTAGTGATCTTGACCTAAAAGAGTAAGAATCCACTTCTTACCTTCATTTATTTCTTTTTTATCCTTCCTCCTACCTTTCTCCAGGTTGGAACCTTGTTTTTCCATGGTAGAAATCGCTCTAAAGCTCTAAAACCCTACCTTTCTTGCTCCTTATGCTTAGGGTTTGCTCATTTGATGAAGAAAGGTGCTAGATGGACGAGTTCACAACCTATGCTCAGATTTCCTACCATACCTTCTCATGTTTACTTCTGTTTGGGAGTTTATCTTCTAATTAGAGGAAAGTTTTATAACTTTCTCCACGTTTATTTCTTACCATAAGCTTGCCAGCTCATGTTCTTGCTTGAAAATGATGATCCATGCACTAAAAAGCTATGCTTGAGTTGGATTTCAATTTTTATAATGTTCCCTATTCTGATTTCAGTTATACATGAACCTGTGATCATGTGTACGTTATTCCTAAGATATAATATGACTTGGATCAGGTAGGTTTGAGAACCTATGGTGCTAAGTACCTATCAACCAATGGTCAATTTTAGGGTTTTAAGCGGATTTCTTCTATAAACCCATGACCCGATGATGGTACCATTGCAACAACCCTATGGTGTTGTCTTCATGACAATTGATGGTGGTAACCAAGGGTGTCAACTGATGTTCACCCCTTAGGTCATGTTTTGGCCTAATTATAAGCCTAGTGATAACAACTAAGTACCCTAATGAAGCTAGATATTAGTTTGATATTTGATGCTGATTAATTGATATAGTGTTAATCTAACAACCTATGGTGACTTAATGGTCACTAATGATGGTGTATCATGTCTCCAAAACCTATCTTGAGTTAATCATATAGTTGTATCATCAATTAAGCCTTAGACCAATGGTTTCTTGGGTCATGTGATGCAATGGTCAAACCTATACTGTAATTGATGGTTTTAACATATGAACTTGACCCAATGGTAAAGATCTAATGTTTATTGCTCCAATAAAGTGGAATGATGGATAATGTAATATGTTGGTACTAATAATGTGATTTAGATGGTTTCCTTTATATGATCAACTTAAGGAGCTTACTTGTTGACAATAGATGGCTCGTTTTAAATGAACAGTCGATTGTGGGTTTTACCCTACTCTCAATGGAACTTTTTGTGTTGTTAATAAAGGGATGTCTAGGGTTAGATGGTGACTCTTTATAGAGAACATATAAAGGACTTCATAGGTGTTTTATCCAAGGTGTTTACTTATGTAAACAACCAACAATCTTACCTTTTAAACATCCAATGGTTCTGGGTGACATTGTGGTATAGTGATATGGGTTGAATGATGATGGAACAAATGGAGGGTTACCCTTAATAAGGTAGTCTTACCTATTCACTCATATGAATAGAAGGTATGATAACCATATTATGTTGATATGTAACCCTAATGAGGTATAGCTTGTTATACCTAGCTTTAATATAACTAAATGATGGTAATTGGGTATGTGAATAGTCCTTGAATGATTAATACAACCATGGAGTACTCTCTTATTGTTGTTGAAACCCTAGTATGTTATAACCTGGTGGTTACACCTTGATTTATTTGTGGGTTCATATTTTAGAATATTATGGAATGTGATGGTGATGCTTCACCTTATGCATCCATGATCTAATGGGGATGTCATGAGTTAGGGTTTGGGTATGAGTGATAATTAGCAACATTAATATAATTTATCTTGTTGAAACCAACTCTAATGCAAATAGATAAAGATGAGTATTCATGTTTAACCTTCTTAAATGATGGCATGATGGTGAAATAACCTCCTTAATATGATCATAACCTTAATGTGTTAATTGGTGTTTAACATAGCCACATGGTTGATACTTTCTTATCCTAAACATGTGCATTATGAGTATGATGAGGGTTTATCATATCTAGATTTCTTGCATGTTGATGTAATAAAGGAATGTTCTTAATGTTATTATAACCCTACTATGATTGTTTATGAATATCTCCTAGACAATTACTGCAATATTGTGCTGATCTGGTGTATTATGTGTAAGTGATGTTGTTGAGCCTTGTTATAAGGCATAGAAAGATAATGATGATCTTGCAAGGAATAGTATGATGGTCTTAATGACCTTTGGGCATGGTTGAGCCCTGAATGAGGTGTAATCCTCTTGTGTTGATAAGGGTTGATACCCTGTGATATTGTGAAAAGGATTTATATCTTGTGATAGTATGATGGTCTTAATGACCTTTGGGCATGGTTGAGCTCCGAATGAGGTGTAATCCTCTTGTATTGATAAGGGTTGATACCATGTGATATTATGAAAAGGATTTATATCTTGTGATAGTATGATAACTAATGTGGTCTCAGGAATGGCAAGTAAAAAGTACCATGTGATGATGAGATGAGAAATTATGTTTCACACATTTTATATCTTTTAAAAGTTGTGATATTTATATTCTTGCTAGAAGTGAATTAGGGTTTGTATGTCCACTTGTTTAATGCAGCCTTAATTCACCCAATTGACACAACTAATCAAGTGAAACTCTAATCATGTAGTTCCCTGTGTCGTAGAGCCATATTCAGTGTCAGAACTTGTTGGGTGGTGAAATGAGTATTCTGAAGGGAAACTTCGAGCGCATATTGTTGAGTATGTGGGGGTGGCAAGTTGAGGATATATACTTATCATCCACAATGCAGGTTGTGGAGGATGGCTATGGTCATGCCTCATACATATGATGTGATTGAGGACAACTGTGGTTGTACCTTGGATTAGAGGGTTTTGTATATTCTAGTTTCTAGTGTTGTAACATGTACCAAGGGCGGACTAGTGGTTAGCAGCTTGACTCTATGTCAATGTGGTGGAAGCTTTGACTAATATGTCACTGCCTTTTACTCGTACTGACCAAGGGGAAGAGATCTTAGGATACCAACACTCCTAGATCTTGTACGGAACCGAATAACCCTTCGCAGGGGTCGGTTGGACTTTGAATGGTATGATTCAAATTCCCCAGGGCATAATAAAAGATGTAAGATAGATGTATAGCTTGTCTGTTTAGGGTTATACACAACACTTCATATTGGATGATAAAACTTGTTTGCTTTCTTTTCACTGAGATCATGTATAGTATAATGAAAGATAATAGTTATGCTTATGTTGTAGTTATGCTCATGTTGTAAACATGCTTATGTTGTCAAATATACTGACACTGATGGTTAAGATGTTATTTCTAGCTATGTTTAATATTTCTAGCCATACCTATGTAATTAGAAATGCTTAAACTACTAATCTTGCCTATGTAGTTCATTGTGTTATCATGTCTTTTTTGGTCGGTAAAAAATGTGTGTTACTTAATACCAAAAAACTTTGGGTACATGTATAGAGACATAGACCCCTAACAGAAATAAGAACTACTACTAATGAGCAAACACAATGTAGCTCCATTACTTCTAACACCAGGAATAGGGACCTTACCAGACTAACACCTACTAACCAAATACAAGAACACTATGAAATTAATACAAAATTTGGACTACACCAGCAAGGAAGCAATAGGCAGTGGAAAACATCTCTGGATGTATGCATACTTGGATGGGAGCCAAAAATCTTCTCAATGACATAGAGGCAATGTACTGTTAGGACAGTGCTCAACTTTCAAACTCCACTGATCGAAACTGAATAGCCACTCAACCACAAGTTATGTTCGCCATCAAGTAGAGAACAACCTATCCAGGAAAATCACCTTGCCCGCAAAAGTAATATGTGTTGAAAACCCAAGATAACAGGGTCGCTCATTCCCTCCTTTGGGTATAAACAACTACCTCGACCCAAGCCATCAGTTAGCAATAACCTCACTGTAGAAAGTGTGATAGATAGGAAGAAGGAGCCATCTATCACTTCTAGGAAAGTCTAAGCTATCTATCTTCAGAGGATCTCCATCATATTACCTTTCAAGGCACCAGTTGTAAACAAAGGCCTCATAAGCAACAAGAGGAAGAGGTTGTTGGGTTTTACGGGAGGAAGAGAAGCAGCGGAAACAAAAAATTTCTCCCTCAAACCCAGAACAAAAGGAATCACGTCAACGTCTATACAATAGGAAAGATGGTTTGTGGATGCATACCTTGTCCCGAGGCTTGCTCGGTGACAGTACCTCGCGCCTTGCGCGGTCTTCACCTCCGGTCTTGAATGGTGTTTGTGCAGCTCCTGGTCGCACCGGGACTGAAGACTCCTGGTCTCACCAGGACTGTCGGGATTGACAGTTGTCCTCCGAGCGACAGAGGTCTCCCGCCTCTGCAGTCATCCACAGGGACTGCCTAGAACTCCGATCTCCTTGTCCCACAAGGAATCAGATGGAGTCGCACCCTCCTGTTGGCGTACTAGTCACCGACACACTCTCCTGCCACCAGTCGCTTTCTGCAGTTGTCTTTTCCTTGTTGTGCCTCCCTTATCGGGTAGCACTTGCTCGGGCTCTCTCAGTTACCAAAACCAAAGAGAACGACAACTTTACAGAGCAACTGGTTGCAATGAGTTGTACATTGAGAAGCCCCCAATACCCCTATATATAGGAAGGTCATGGGACAGGGTTCTCTATCCCGGGCAATGCAAGACTAAAGCAGGAGTAGAAGGGTTTGAGATTTTCCACAAAAAACAACCAACTGCGTAACCTGAACCGATCATTTCACAACTAAAATGGTCGATTGGGGATCTGAGTCGATCGGTTGACACCTCAACCGATCGGTTGGGACCCATGAAATGTTCGGTTCACTTCTGAACCGGTCGGTTTGTGGTCCTGATCAGTTCCCGATTGACTTTTCTTCTTTTTGTTTCGAATTGGTATCAAACGCCAATCCTTGTTCCAATCAAATTGGGCAAGTGAAATGAAAGGAAATTTCTCACCAATCTTACTTTCCCAACTTGCTCGGTTGGACTTGAACCGATCATTTCAACACTTGAACGGATCGTTTCACCCTATCCATGAGCCGACCGGATCACCAATTGAGCTGATTGGTTCACCAAGCTCAGTAGATCGGTTCATCACATGAGCTGATCGGTTGGGAGAGCAGATTGTGCAGAATCAGTCAATCACAGTTTCAATCAATTCAATACTCTAATCAATCAGTCCAACACTTTGAATACTATGATACTGAGCTATCAATTGATTGGGTGTTTAATTGAACTACTAAACTGCTTTAGTAATCAATCTAAACATGTTTTTGGACACACTTCTATTCCAGGTTAAATCCTATGTGTGTGACCCTACAGGTCCATTTCACGTTGGCAGTGAAAGTCCATAGCACTTATGACTTCACAAGCAAAGAGCAGTGCCTAGTCACACATCAGTGCTACCCAAGTGAAATAGAAAGTTGGAGAACAAATTTCAATCCTACAATCCGTGAATGGTGTTACAGTGAATGTATAATTCTTTTGTCACTGATATCCTGAATGAACTCGAGGCATGGAACAATCATCCTGTTAATGTTCATTCATTTCCTTGATCTCAAAGCAGACTGGGTGAGATGTGTGTGACATCAATATCACATATTGATTCACACGTGCATGCACATGCCTTTCTCAATCCTACTCATCAAGTCGCCAAGGACATCAAACTCCCTCAGGAGGGACAAATCCCATATCTATCACTCATCCCTCAAAAGCCCCATGTGTCAAAGACACCCAATCATCACCTTTATAACAACCCATGTTTCAGGACTGTGTTTGATGATGTCAAAGTGTACCCAATGACATGTGTTGAGTGTAGTGATTTCATGTCTAAGAATCACACTCACCACCATCACTGTGAGAGCTGACTGTGATTACCAAGTCATGGTTCCATGTGTCACTCTCACGGTGGGTCTGTCTGGTACCTTGTTCTCTAACAAGTACCTATGTGCTTGGTTTGATATCACTATATCATGACTAATGAGATTCTGTCATCAACCAACACACAATCTAGTCTTCAGTGTTATTGATGTCAATGGTTATTTCCACAATAACAACCAACTAGGGACTAAACAAGAATGTATACTCTTAACATCTGTATGATCTCATCATTTAGGTCCTGAACCTAAAAGCATACGTCATTGAGTAAAACCATTCTTTAGACATCTATCATGTTACACCATCATCTCAGAAATAGTTTAAACATATAGATTTGAAATTGCCTTTATTATTATTTAAATCATATACAAAGTATCCCATTACAATCATCATATGACTTGCTCTATGGGCATAGATACCAACAGACTCCCACTCGCACTTAGAGCCAGTCACCAAGGAACCTTAGTCCTTGTGACCTAGCATGACCATCATGCTTCTGTTGAGAAAGGGCCTTAGTCAGTGGGTAAGCTATGTTGTCTTCAGTTGGTACTTTGCAAATCTTCACATCTCCTCACTGTACGATCTCTCGTATGAGATGGAAGCGCCACAGTATGTGCTTGGACTGCTGATGTGATCTGGGTTCCTTAGCTTGTGCAATAGCTCCATTATTATCACAATAAAGCTCAATTGCATCACAGCTACTGGGGACTACACCAAGTTTAGAAATGAACTTCCTGATCCACACAGCCTCCTTTGCTGCATGTGAAGCAGCAATATACTCGGCCTCTATAGTAGAATCAACAACTATTTCTTGCTTGGAACTCTTCTGGCTCACAGCTCCATTATTAAGGCAAAATACAAATCCTGACTGCGATCTGTAATCATCTTTATCAGTTTGGAAGCTTGCATCGGTGTAACCCTTTACAACCAGCTCTTCCTCACTTCCGTAAACAAGAAACTGATCCTTAGTCCTTCGCAAGCTTGCATCAGTATAACCCTTTACAACCAACTCTTCCTCACTGCCGTAAATAAGAAACTGATCCTTAGTCCTTCACAAGTACTTGAGGATGTTCTTTACAGCTGTCCAGTGAGCATCCCCAGGATCTAACTGGTACCTTCTCGTCATGCTTAGAGCATATGAGACATCTGGGCATGTACACAACATAGCGTACATGATGGATCCGATGGCTGATGCATATGGGATCCCATTCATACTCTCCCTCTCTTCACAAGATTGAGGACATTGAGCTCTAGAGATGGTGACTCCATGTAGCATGGGGATGTTGCCTCTCTTTGAGTTCTCCATGCTAAACCACTTCAGCACTTTGTCGATGTACGTGCTCTGACTTAGTATGAGAATCCTTCTAGATCTATCTCTATAGATCTTAATTCCTAGAATGTAGGATGCTTCTCCTAAGTCCTTCATTGAGAAAGTATTCCCAAGCCAAGTCTTTACCTTCTCTAAGGCTAAGACATCATTCCCCATCAAAAGTATGTCATCCACATACAATACGAGGAATTTGTTCGAGCTCCCACTAACCTTCTTGTACACACAAGGTTCATCTTCATTTTGAGTAAATCCAAACACTTTGACTTCCTCATCAAATCAAAGATTCCAACTCCGAGATGCTTGCTTCAATCCATAGATTGACCTTTGAAACTTATAGACTTTATTGGCATTCTTTGGATCTACAAAACCTTCAGGCTGTGTCATGTACACATCCTCATTTATATTCCCGTTAAGGAATGCAGTTTTAACATCCATCTGCCAAATCTCATAGTCATAATAAGCTGCAATAGCAAGCATGATCCTGATGGACTTAATCATGGCAACTGGAGAAAAGGTTTCGTCATAGTCAACACCTTGAACTTGTCGAAATCCCTTCGCAACCAATCTGCCTTTATAAGTTTGCACATTGCCATCCATGTCTGTCTTTTTCTTAAAGACCCACTTGCACCCTATGGGTTTTACCCCTTCGGGTGGTTCCACCAAAGTCCATACTTTGTTGGAGTACATGGATTCCATCTTGGTTCTCATGGCTTTGAGCCATTTCTCAGAATCTGGTCCTTCCATATCCTCTACGTAGGTAGTTGGATCATCATATATGATCAAATCACCACCTTCCTGAGTCACAAGGTATCCAAACCTCTTAGGTTTGAGGTGGGTCCTACTAGATCTACGAGGTCCTTGTGTTACCTGAGGAGACTGAGATTCCACAACACCTTGTGAATCTCCATATTCCTCTTGTACATCTACCGGTTCAATGTTTTCTTGTTGGGCTTGAACCTCTTCAAACTTTATTTTCCTCCCACTGCTTCCTTTGGAAATAAATTCCTTCTCTACGAATACAGCATCCCTGGCAACAAACACTTTGTTGTCAGTAGGGTGGTATAGATAATATCCCTTGGTCTCCTTGGGATATCCAACAAAATAACATTTATCAGACTTGGGTCCAAGCTTATCAGGAAACATTTTCCTAACGTAAGCCTCACAACCCCAAATCTTCATAAAAGACAAATTGGGATGCTTCCCGGTCCATATCTCATATGGTGTCTTTTGAACCGATTTAGATGGTACTCGGTTAAGTGTAAACACGGCGGTTTCAAGAGAATGACCCCAGAAAGAAATCAGAAGATCAACAAAACTCATCATCGATCGCACCATATCTAACAATGTGCGATTCCTTCTTCCATACACACCGTTATGCTGTGGTGTTCCAGGCAGAGTCCATTGTGATACAATACCACGGGCTCGCAGAAGGTCCTCAAACTCTTGGCTTAAGTATTCTCCACCTCGATCGGATCGAAGTGCCTTAATACTTTTACCAAGTTGGTTATGTACTTCATTCATGAAATCCTTGAACCTTTCAAGGGTTTCTGACTTATGCTTCATCAGGTACACATAGCCATACCTACTGAAATCATCAGTGAAGGTAATGAAGTACTGAAACCCATTTCTGGCATTAGTTCTAAAAGGACCACATACATCAGTATGTATGAGTCCTAATAGATCACTAGCTCTCTCACCTTTACCTAAAAAGGGAGTCTTGGTCATCTTGCCCAATAAACAAGATTCACATGTCTCTATTGATTCATAATCAAAAGAGTCTAGATAACCATCTTTATGGAGTCTAGAAATGCGCTTCTCATTTATGTGCCCTAGACGACAATGCCAAAGATATGTTTTGTTTTAGTCATTGAGTTTTTGCCTTTTAGTGTTTACGTTATATACACTTGTCTCCAAATCTATCAAGTATAGACCATAAGACATTGGGGCACTGCCATAAAAGATGCCATCTTTAGAAATGGAACAATTTCCATTCTTAATAAGAAATTCAAATCCATCCTTATCCAAACAAGAGACGGAAATGATATTCCTATTTATGGAAGGTACATAATAGCAGTTTTTCAACTCTATTATTAGTCCACTTGGTAGAGTTAACTCATAGGTTCCTACGGCACTGGTGGCAACTCTTGCCCCATTAGCAACATGTAGTTCAACCTCGCCTTTCCCTAAAGGACTACTTCTCTTAAGATCCTTCACATTTGAACAAATGTGAGATCCACATCCGGTATGAAGTAACCATGACGAAGAAGTAGTAAAGTTAATATCTATCACATATACACCAAAAGTAGAGATCTCTATCTCTGACTTCTTCTTCCATCGTTCCTTCCATCCTCTCCATGTAGAAGAAATTGGTTTAGCGAGATAATCCTTCTCTCCCTTACCTATCGTTCCATTGATCTCTATCAATGAACTTTCTTTCTTCTTCACCAATGCTTTAAGCGTACATAGTGTGGATTCAAAGGCTCCTGGTATATCTGGATTGTGCAGAACACTTCTCACAGTCCTCAACTAGTTATGGAATTGGTTCTCAATTAATTTGCCCATTTTAAAAGATGATTCTTTTGCCATTCTACAAGAGAAAAATGCATTTGTCAAAACTCCTTTTGATTTGATTTGAATAAAATTTCATGATAGTTAATTAGGCCTTTAATTAATTACCACTTCCACTATTTTGACTCAAATTGATAGCCCTCACCATCCATTCAGAAGATTGCAGCGCACAATCTTCTAGTGGGTCAAGATCCATATTTCATCAAGTCATGAGTCAGCTTTGGCTGATCGCCCATAATCTTGACTATTTAGGTAGGCCATCATGCCAATTGCATCATATGAAACTCTTGATGAATGAACATGCAGAACACCTTGCCATGAACATTTCGTGCCTCTGGGCTTAGATGCTCTAAGAATCACCAATTAAGTCTATCCCAAAAGTCGACACAGTAAACATGCACCCTGCTTTGGCAGAACCTGCATGTCGACCCTTCACACTTCCACAAGATGGACGACACACCACGCTTTGGCGTAACCTACGCTTGGTCGATCGAGTTTTCCATGTGTGTCACTAATGGAAGGCATATAAGACTTAATATTTTAATGAGGGATTTGGTTTTTATATACATATACATATCAATCACCACAATATATAGTATGTATCATATACATGCTATATCCCACAGAAAACATGCAAAATGATAAAAGAAATGATTATGGCCATCCTATTGTGATTCCTCGAGCCAAGAGGAATCACAGTCATCTAGGTCTACATCACATGCAACTTGTACAAGATGAAATCTGTGACTGCCTTTCTGGGTTTGATCAACTCATCTTCATGACTGATCGGCTCGCCATCAAGTTGGTCGTTCGGGTGCCACCAGCTGATCGACTGGAGCCTCCAGCGATCGGTTCACCGGTCATCGTGCATCTCCTCAGATCGCCACCCGCTCATCTCGCTCCTCAAACTGGTCGTCTGGAACATCAACCGATCGGTTCACACCTTGAACCCATCATCTCAGGTCATCCGTCATTCTTTGACATAACAAGAAATAAAATCTATCCTATTTACAACTGAATTGTGAAACCCTGAGTTACATTCGGGGGGAGCAAAGGTAGGAAAAGAAATCTCGAATTATTTCGAGTTACATCAGGAATAGGAGAAAAGGAATCGGTGCGCAGACCGAGATGTAAGCAACCACATACAACCACACACAAATATAGGGTTTATAGGCCATAATCATGATACACATCCACCACAAAACTCATTTAAGGGTGACGTGTATCGAGTGCATTAATATTACATATCATATATGTATATTTGGGATTTGTGGATTGGACATGCATAAAGCCAATTTTATTCACATCATATGCAATAAATAAAAGAGACAAACCAAAATTAATCATATCGATAATCTTAAAATATAGAGAAATTGACGTGGCTCTGATACCACTGTTGGGTTTTACGGGAGGCAGAGAAGCAACGAAAACAAAAATATTCTCCCTCAAACCCAGAACAAAAGGAATCGCGTCAACGTCTATACAGTAGGAAAGATGGTTTGTGGATGCATACCTTGTCCCGAGGCTTGCTCGGTGACAGTACCTCGCGCCTTGCGCGGTCTTCACCTCCGATCTTGAACGGTGTTTGTGCAGCTCCTAGTCGCACCGGGAATGAAGACTCCTGGTCTCACTGGGACTGTCGAGATTGATAGTTGTCCTCCGAGCGAAAGAGGTCTCCCGACTCTACAGTCGTCCACATGGATTGCCTGGAACTCCGATCTCCTTGTCCCACAAGGAATCAGATGGAGTCACACCCTCCTGTCGGCGTACTAGTCACCGACACACTCTCCTGCCACCAGTCGCTTTCTGTAGTTGTCTTTCCCTTATTGTGCCTCCCTTATCGGGTAGCACTTGCTCGGGCTCTCTCGGTTACCAAAACCAAAGAGAACGACAACTTTACAGAGCAACTGGTTGCACTGAGTTGTACATTGAGAAGCCCCCAATACCCCTATATATAGGAAGGTCATGGGACAGGGTTCTCTATCTCAAGCAATGCAGGACTAAAGCAGGAGTAGAAGGGTTCAAGATTTTCCACAAAAAACAACCAAATGCGTAACCTGAACCGATCGTTTCACAACTGAAACATTCGGTTGGGGATCTGAGCCGGTCGGTTGACACCTCAACCGATCGGTTGGGACCCATGAAATGTTTAGTTCACTTCTGAACCGGTCAGTTCGTGATCCTGATCAGTTCCCGATTGACTTTTCTTCTTTTTGTTTCAAATTGGTATCAAATACCAATCCTTGTTCCAATCAAATTGGGCAAGTGAAACGAAAGGAAATTTCTCACCAATCTTACTTTCCCAACTTGCTCGGTTGGACTTGAACCGATCATTTCAACACTTGAACGGATCGTTTCACCCTGTCTATGAGCCGATCGACTCACCAGTTGAGCCGATCGGTTCACCAAACTCAGCCGATCGGTTCATCACATGAGCCGATCGGTTGGGAGTGCAGATTGTGCAGAATCAGTCAATCGTAGTTTCAATCAATCTGATACTCTAATCAATCAGTCCAACACCTTGAACACTATGATACTGAGCTATCAATTGATTGAGTGTTTAATTGAACTACTAAACTCCTTTAGTAATCAATCTAAACATGCTTCTAGACAAACTCCTATTCCAGGTTAAATCCTATGTGTGTGACCCTACAGGTCCATTTCACGTTGGCAGTGAAAGTCCATAACACTTATGACTTCACAAGCAAAGAGTGGTGCCTAGTCACACATCAGTGCTACCCAAGTGAAATAGAAAGTTGGAGAACAACTTTCAATCCTACAATCCGTGAATGGTGTTACAGTGAATGTATGATTCCTTTGTCACGGATATCCTGAATGAACTCGAGGCATGGAACAATCATCCTGTCAATGTTCATTCATTTCCTTGATCTCAAAGCAGACTGGGTGAGATGTGTGTGACATCAATATCACATATTGATTCACACATGCATGTGCATGCCTTTCTCAATCCTACTCATAAAGTGGCCAAGGACATCAAACTCCCTCAGGAGGGACAGATCCCATATCTATCACTCACCCCTCAAAAGCCCCATGTGTCAAAGCCACCCAATCATCATCTTTATAACAACCCATGTTTCAGGACTGCATTTGATGATGTCAAAGTGTACCCAACGACATGTGTTGAGTGTAGTGATTTCAGGTCTAAGAATCACACTCACCACCATCACTGTGAGAGCTGACTGTGATTACCAAGTCATGGTTCCATGTGTCACTCTCACGGTGGGTCTGTCCGGTACCTTGTTCTCTAACAAGTACCTATCTGCTTGGTTTGATATCACTATATCATGACTAATGAGATTCTATCATCAACCAACACACAATCTAGTCTTCAGTGTTATTGATGTCTATGGTTATTTCCACAATAACAACTGACTAGGGACTAAACAAGAATGTATACTCTTAACATATGTATGATCTCATCATTTAGGTCCTGAACCTAAAATCATACGTCATTGAGTAAAACCATTCTTTAGACATCTATCATGTTACACCATCATCTCAGAAATAGTTTAAACATATTGATCGGAATTTGCCTTTATTATTATTCAAATCATTTACAAAGTATCCTATTACAATCATCATATGACTTGCTCTGTGGGCATACATACCGACAAAGTTTCCCGGGTCAAATGGAGTCATCAATCCATGGGATCTCATCCGCTCTAATCCTTCACGTCTTCTTCTTCTTTTTCCTTAGCTTAGGACTTTCGCTGAGTTTGAATTCAAATTGCAGATCTTGATCCAGATCGCATGAGCAGATGGACTCTTCTTCAGAGAATGGTTCATCCCCTCTGTTGAATTCCAATGAAAGGCTAGAGGACTGCAGAATCCGGTTGGACTGCGGTGTGATCTTAAGGTTGGAAACTGAAAGCTCCCAACCCAGGTCAAGACCTTCTATTGTCAAACAAAAGGGTTCACAATGCATATCAGGCTCTGCATTTTTCTCCTTGAGCTCACCCATATCCGTCCTTCTTCACTCAGAAAGAGATCTGGTTGGATTGCTGGCCTTACTGGCATTTCCTTGAGCGTCTGGGTTGTGTTTAGGTCACCCTGACTGAATCTACAGATCACTGCCATGAGTCTTACGCCTGGTTTCCAAGGCGCAAGAACTGAATTGGTGCCCGAATCTCTTGCATTTGGAATAGATGGTGGGCTTGGAGATGTATTCAAAGTGAAGTTTCTTCTGGATCTCATCTATTTCAATTAAGACCCCAGAAGGGAAACATGCACTTGAATCAAGCTCCAAGCATACAAGTGCCTCCTTGAGGCAGTTCACTAATAGATTTGCTTCATCAAAATCAACGGGGTGACCGAGAAGACTAGTTGTACCAACAAACCGATCCAATGTCCAGGGGGTCCCCAGATTCTCAACTTTCATCCAAACATGGAGATTCTTGAAGGAAAGGGGTTGGAGTGGTTCACCTGGCTCCCATGCATGTGTGATGATAAGAGAGCCATCCATCATCCACGAAGCTTCCTCCAAGACTTGGTCCCTTTCAGTGTTGGTGGGGAGTTTGATAACAAACCCCTCTGTTTCTTCCGCCACTATCTGAAACTCACCGTTGGGCCTCCATCTCCTCTTGATCCACCCTTAGATCTGGCCCTTGAACGACTTTCTCCCAGTGAATCGGAGTGAGATGTATTCCCTCCAGTTTGGCGCAGCTTCTCTTTTGCTCTAGAATGAGAAGACCTTCTATCTGTTCTTCACGGTAGGCTCCATGTATTGGATGATAGGGGAATCCTCGCATACTCTTCCCAATCAACTGGTTTGAAAGCAATCAGGATCTAGGGACAACGGCTGGGATGCATCCCTTTCCTCTGGCGAAGGTGATGAGGAGGAAGAAGGACCTTGGGTGGTAGTTGATGGAGGCGTCTGAGCCCTTCGAGCCTCGCGATTCAGGGTTAAGGTGGATGATTTCATTTTGTTGACCTCACTTGAGCCTGACAGAGGAGTCGTAGCCGATTCAGACTCATTCTCCCTCCCAACATCAACGCCATCCATAGGGTTCCGCCTGCCACCCTCCCTCATCTGCCTCTCCCTCATCTCGCCATACCCTTTTACCTATGTTATGATGTTAGTTATACTTATGATATAGATATGTTCCCTTTATTTGAGATGCCAATATTGATAGCCATGTTATATTACTAGACATATTCATGATGTCAGGGATGCATATTGTAACATCCTTGGCATGGGTTATGGCCTAACCCTAGAAGTTTTACTTAAGTAAGTTATTTACAAACTTGTTCTAATCCTTTTAAAAGTAATTAAGGCTCTTTGTGAAGTTTATTTTCAAGTTTGAGCTTATTTGCAAACTATTTGTGCAATATATGATAGTCTAAGTGTAAAGTGCAATTTACCCAAGATGAGGGATTATATTGCAAATGTCACATGTTGAATGTACCCTATGTGTTTTAACATCATAATATAGAGAATTATGCTAAGTGGTGGATTGTGGAAAGCCTAAATTCTAAAGTAAGAACTTGTTTGAATAATGCTAAGTGCTTTGTGCATCAATATGGTACAAATTGTAATTTATCCAAAGTGTAGGGTTAATGTGAAATTACCACTTATAAAGTGTCCCTACTCCTTCCTAGTATTATCTAGAGGAGAGATAAAGAAGGAGACACTATGTTTGAATCATTTTAGAGTGGTAGCACTCTTAGTGATGAAAAGACTAAGGAAGTAGTGTAGTTAAAGCTTTATATGATCTATATCGAGTTGTAGACTTAGTATAGGAGTCCCTATCGGACAAAGAGCCATAGAGGGATTCTCCTATAAATTTGTTGAATCTTGGAAAAATCCATGATGGTCTAGGTACCTTAATAAACCAATAGATATCGATTTGCAACTTTTCTTTGGAAAATGTTGTTTTGAATTTTGAATATAAAAATAATGTGAGTGGAAATAGATTATCCTATAAGATAACCAAAGGGATGACCCTTATCCCTTGAATTATCCTTAAGTTTTATTTTTTCATGGAAAGATAATGATGGGATGCATGCAAGAACATGTGTCAATCTATGCATGACCATGTGGCACTTAGTGGCTTAAGGAGATGACACCTCTTATAGTCTTTTTTATAAACCACAAGTATAAATACCATTCTCTTCACATATTAGTAGAATTTTCAGATCTGGTTACCATCCTTCCCTTAGATATCATGCATACCATCCTGGTATCATGCATAAGTAAAGGATTGTCAAGTTTAGAGCTTGGTATCAGCCATACAGAAAGGATATCAGCCAAGTAAGGCGATATCAACCTAGCAAGGCGATATCGGCCACAAGGGGTGAAGATATTGTGCAAGTGCTAAAGAGATCAAGCCTTGGACCTTGGAGAATCTCATCTTTAACCTTGGGAACATGAAGAGTTGGATCTTGGAAGTTTCTTTCGAGGCGGGTTATATAACTTGAACCCAACTATGTTATTATTCACTTTCAATATTGTTGAACTTGTTGAACTACTTTCAATTTCGAATTTTGATGATTAATTGATGTTCGTTTGAGTTCAAAATGTATGTTAGGAATGTTTTCCATGTATTAGGGAAGTAATGATAATAATATAGAGGTATATTATGGTGACATCATCATGGTACAACCCGATATGGGATTGAAGTACCTTAAACCCGATATGAAACCCTAGATGATGGGTAATCTGATATAGAGATGGGTGATACCTCCTGAATGATATGAGGTATACCTTATGAATGATATGGGAGGTACCTACTTACACCTTATACATGATATAAGGTTAAGATCATACCTCATGCACAATATAGTGCCAATTGAACACTCTAACTGATATAGAGTTGAAACCCTAGATGATAGATTGAAAACTGATACACCCTATCATTTTGTGTAAATGATTGTTGTGAAAGAGCTCAACTTGATATCTATATGTCGTTAAAAAATATGATAGGATTGATTCCTTGAAGGCATGAAAAGTTATGAGCATAATGGTCTACCCAATATGCTAACCCGATATGTTAGCCAACATGATAACCTGATATACCAATCCAAGGTGGTAACCCGATATGGTATTGTGTATACATCATACTTGAATGGTACCATGATGAGGCATACACCCTATGCCCGATATGGTGCACACCTCGTGCACGATATGGAAGAAAATATACCCTTATAACCAATATGAGGTCAAGCTTACTACTTATACACGATATAAGGATAAGTATCTCTAATTTGAAGTGATAAATTCTAAGTGATAGACAATCCAATATGAGTACATGATATGGAAATAGGTGATACACCCTAAAACACGATATGATGATTTGGTTACACCACATGCCTGATATGGATACATGATATGATGATAGGTGCATCTTAAGCATGATATGATAGCATACATACACTTTTATACCTGATATGGTAAGTATACTTCAATCATATGTACTTGATTGAGTGACATATGTTGCGTGTTGTGTTAAATGCAACATTAAAATGCAATGAGTTCAATGCAATTTGATAGTGGTGAACTAATGTACCTTAAGAGTAGAATTGAGCCAACTTAATAAAAGTATGGTGCGATCAACATCTTGGTAAGGATGAGAGAGAAACTAAGATTTGAATGTTAACCATGTAATAAGCATATGTTGATACTCCTAGTATGGATGGAGTATGAATTAGGGCTTAATATTTTATGATGTAATCTTGAAACCCTAATTGGTTAATAAAGGTAAATCTTAACCCTGAGAATGGGTGATGAGATGATTTGAAACCCTAATCGGTTTATGAAGGGAAACCCTAACCCTAAATAATGGGAGGGATATATTTCTTTTGTATGCATGGTAATGACATGTATTTAATAGTTATATTATCATAAAATACTAACCATGCATGTATCATGAGTTGATGAGCATAGCTAAGTAAGAGCTATGATGTTTATATAATACAGATTTAATGAGCTTTATGAACTATGTGAATTAATACCTTGGTTTGATGACCTAAAGGTAATGCTTACTTGATAAGTGGTAACAATACTTAGTGATGAATTAAGGGTTTGAATACCCATGCATGATGATGATAAGAGATGGAGATCCTAAGTGTTATATGTGTTCCAAAGAATCATGAAAGTACTTGATAAACATGTTATATCTTTCTTTGTGGCATCTAATATAATTCTTGCTTGCAACTTGATTGATGCTAAAAGATACTATAATACACTTAGTTAATCAAGTGAAATGTTATCATGTAGTTTCCCAGACCATAGATCCATTTAGTGTCTGGATTTTCTGAATGGTGAAACAATTTTAACTCGGTATACATATTTTTGAATATGTAATTATTATATTGGGGTGCTTAGTGGACTCCCCAACTAAACCAGGATCGCTCAGTGGACTTCTTGATGAAAAATAATCCAGGAAAGCTCAGTGGTCTTCTCCCAAAGAGAGTACATGTTGCGGTTGTAACTCTATAGCGAAGATACCAATATACCCTGGTAAGCAAATTGTAGTTGACACAAGATGTCCTGCCAGTTATCTCGTACTGACTGAGACAGGTGAGGTCTTGACAGCCGGCTCTTCCACTGGCCTTGTATGATATGGATGCTTAACATAGTCGTGGTCAGTTGGAGCATGAGTGATATACCTCATCTCCTCTAGGCATAAGTATGAATGTGAACATGTAATCAACCGTGTAGTGTATTTGCTTAAGGATTGAATATGGAAAACATTGGTTGATTCCTTATTACTTTTATACATATTAGTTGATAGATGTTATATATGTTCTTCATATTCCTTATAAAGCAAATATATGACTTATACATCTGTTATCAATGTTATTGCTTTATACTGAAAATAAACCTGCTTACTTGCATAAAGTATCCTCTGCTCAGTTTTATACTATTGCATGTGATAATAATATTATTGGTAGAGAGTTATATCTCTCACTAGGATAATAGTCTCACCCCGTGGGATCCAAAATTTTTAGGTGGACGTGGACGAGGAAGTAGAAACTAGATTGTAGAGGAAGGACAACATCAACAGGGATAGCAGTAGAAGCTCAAGTTGAGTGTACTGTCTATCGTGTCTTGTAAATAGAAGTCCTATGTGTCATCTCTATACTCTCAGGTCCTTGGGAGATAGTTCTTAGTGGTTTTTACGAACGACTTGAGATTTTGGTTTGATTACTTCAAGGTTTTATGTTGTTTTTGTATATATATGAGTAAAGCAACTGGTACGTGTTATCTTCGAGTTGAGACGGTACAATGTATGTACAATATGAACCATGATGAATATAAAGTTTTGGTTCTTTCAGTAAGAGATTCCTGGAAGAGGATCTATGTGCAAAATGGTTTTAATTCTTAGTGATCTTTATTAATTCCTCTGCTTTGGTTATTCCACGATTATTGTTGGTGATAACTTGATTTGTTATCGGGCCGTCACCCTTATGCTACTAGATTGCTTGTTCTGTTAGCAAGGAATATGCTGATAGTCAAATTAATGATAATGATTGTTATTAGATGCAATTTGATGATATCTGAGTAGATATCTATAAAAATGGATTTATTTGTTATCTATATAAGCATTGATGATTATACTTGTTGCTAAGGTTAATTGCTTAATCTATTTAGCATACTTGAACTGTTCAATCTGTTCAATTGATTATTAAATACTCCAACTTCTTAGTTATCTACTATTTAAAATATTGTAATCAATAGGCGTTGTTGGAGGTTATATCTCTTGCTGGGGGATGGGTCTCACCCTTGTGGTTCGCCACATCTTTTTAGGTAATCAGAAGTGATGAAAACAAACATGTGGCAGCAAAGATAAGCTATAGTAATGAATCTTTGAGAAAGTTGATTAGATGTCTAGTGTGTCCTAGAGTTGTCCCTATACTCTCTGGTCTGGGTAAGAAAAGTTTGTATATGATGTTTCAAACGAGTCAGACTTTTGTTAGCATATTAATGCTTGTTTGTGTGGCATATACAAATATTGTTATCATGTGTATATATGTTGTGGCTAAGGTGATAGAACAATTTGTATCAAATTCTTGTCATAGTATGGATAAAAGAAAGATGTTGGGCTCTTATGCAAATGTTTCTGAGCAGGTGTTGATGTTAGTTGGTGATTGATTGTGTTTTATGTTTTGAGTAATCTCGTTTAGTGTAACATGTTCTTATAAGTTGGTATCAGAGCTTTAGGTTCACTGAGTCTATAGGGACACTAGGACTTAGGACTAGGATGATGTCAAAATTAGGAATATGACATAAACATATGGTGCATACTGCCTATTCTCAGTATTTGGGTGCCCTGGCCATGCATTCAATTATTGAAGAAAGGTAAGTATGGAACTCTTAGATTGTTATCTTTCTAATTACTCTGATCAAGTAGTCATTTTGAGACAATCTAAAGAGCACAATGAATAAGAAATCATGGTATGAACATCTCAATCCTACCTTAAAGAAGATGATAATTGCATCATAATCTATCAAAACTTGAATATTTGGTAACTAAAAGAGAAAGATATAACACCATGAAATCTAAATCCGAATACAAACTAGAAAAAGAGGAGTTCTTGAAGATGTAATTCAAGAATATAATAAAGTAAATGACAGATAAGTCTATACTTATAAAGTGAATCAAGGTATGAAATCCACATAAGATGGAAAGAACTCCTATAACAAGTACAAAATGAGAAGATAAATTAGAACAATGACAAAGGAATAAGGTGGAACCTGAGTTAATCTCAGACCAACCTATGTGTGTAAGAAAGTGTTAATGTAAAATCAGCATAGCATGTGAAAGAAATTATGGCAGATGATCCATGTTTAATGAAGAAAATGTAGAATATGATTATTTACCTATTGATAAGTGGTTGAAAAACATAATAAAATAAAAGAACATACCCAAGTGTGATAAATAGTCATCAAGGAAGGGTAATGAGATATGTTAATCATGATGATTCCTATTCTAATGGCAAGGAACCCAAAATGGAAAGGGTAAAATGATACATAAGAAGTTGTAAATCACATAATGAAAATAGAATTGGTTACCTTTTTGCTAGTGACCCTTGAAGAATGTTGCTATGGTATGGGAAGTGTGTTTCCCTTTGTGTATTTCCTTTCTATGGCACAACTTTCAAGTGGATCATTGCCACTTGGTACGTGTGGATTCGCTGCAAACATGAGGGTGGATAGCTTATTATAGCATAAGGTTGCTTGGACTATGGTTCCAAGATCATAAAGTTTGTGATGGGTTTGCTTTTGAGTCTTCCAATAATTAGGAAGACTCCACTTATATTTCTTGATATTTGTTATGTTGGTAAAAGTGGATGAGAGTGGCTCCCTATTGAGGATAGGATGAGCAGATGGGGCACTGTTACGGAGATTGCTTGCTCTCTTTGCCGACAGGACAATGAATCACATATGCATTTGTTCTTCAAATGTGTGTATACCAAATATATCTGGACTCGCTGCTCCCTCAAGCTCATGTGGAGTGGAGACTCACCCTCTAGTCTACATGCTTCCATGCTCTAGATTATACATAGGACTAACGGTGACAGACATATGAGGAGGTTTGTGGGTCTCGTTTGGACCAGCATGGTATACCATGTTTGGAAGGAGAGAAATAGTAGGAATCATGACAAGAGGGACAGGGATACGTTTCAACTTTTTGATGAAATTGTAAATAACTTGGTTTGGTTTTGTAAAGAAAACCCGGGTACCCTAAATAGGGTCAAACCCGAGGTCAGTTTGATGTGGGGTCTGGGTTGACCTTGTATAGTATCTGGAGTGGGCTATACTCCTATATGCTCTTTTTGATGGTTTAGTAATATTTTACCTTATCCAAAAGAAAGTGGATGAGACAATGATGTGAGTTGCTTATAGCACATGAGGTGGATACTAAGGTAATGAATCCTAGTATCCAAGATGTATCAATAGTATGATAAATATGTGAAGGTTGGGGATGTTTATTAAATGAACATTCCAAGTATTCTTTTCCCATAGAGAGAGAGAGAGAGTTGATGATGATCCTATAAATGTTTTTTGGAAGGAAAAACAAAAGTGACTCTAAAATGTTGTGTATGGTCTAGTGATAGCTGGGCAAGACCGCTATCAAGGATAATGGTTTGTTGATACAATAGATATAATTTTAGGATGATAGCTAGAATTTAAATTTGAAAGTTACTATTAGATTTGTACAGGTGGCACAACAAGTTTCTATGTTCCATATTTGTAAATGTCTTCTTATGTGGGGTTTTTTGTGCTGACCCAAGATAAGATATGTATGAATTGAAAGAGAAGAACATGACCTCTGTAAGAGTGATGTGACATTACCATTATATGCAAGTAACCATGTGAAGGTAATAGGATGAGGTTCAAAGGAAGTGCCCATCTTTGTTTACCTTGGATTTCGGGGGCGAAATCCCTATTGGGGGTTTATAGTTGTAAGGCCCCTAAACTTACTTAATGAGTTGATAAGCTTAATAATCATAATTTAATTATTATAACCCTAATATAACCTTTTGATATGCTTTGAAAACATAGTACAAGCTTAAGTTTCAAATTTGGTCCAATTTGGACATTGTTTGAGTAAGTTATGCAATTTTATGCACATTTTGGACTTTTGTGTAATTTACCCAATTGAGAGGTTTTCTTTGCATATGTTCTTTGGATATTATATCATCATTATTGAGATTTTTGAGCCATGGGGCACCTATTTAATCCTTTGTTTGAAGGTGTATTCTCCAAGGGTGTTTTAGGGTTTACCCCTTCATGGATGAGCTACCTTTAGTAGCTATCAACTAATGGATTATTTGATTGGCTTGGAAATTCGACAAAGGAAATCTAAGCAGGTCTATATGGATGGTGGGGGAGCTTCTTGTGTGTGTGCTTGTATATTATTAATAGTTTAAGGCCATGGACACTTGGAAAGATACTAGAACTTCAACTTTTTGTTTTTCTTTATCTTAAAGTTTTGTATACTTATCCCTAAGCACCCAAGCGAGCCATTTTCTCTCCACCACTTCACTCCTTATTCAAACCTCGTTCCTTATCTGTGCTTCTATGAATTTCCTATCCAAGGAAGAATAAAGAGGGGATCTTCTTGGAAAAATAATCTAAGGTTGCAATTGACTCCCTTTTAGGGTTTGAAAAGCTTCCTTCTAGTGATATTGAAATAAAAGAGTAAGAATCCTCTTCTTCCCTCCATTTATTTCTTTTTTATCTTCCTCCTACCTTTCTCCAGGTAGTAACCTTGTTGTTCCATGGTAGAAATTTCTCTAAAGCTCTAAAACCCTACCTTTCTTGCTCCTTATGCTAAGGGTTTGCTCATTTGATGAAGAAAGGTGCTAGATGGACGAGTTCACATCTTATGCTTGGATTTCCTACCCTACCTACTCATGTTTTATTCTGTTTGGGAGTTTATCTTATAATTAGAGGCAAGTTTTATAACTTGCTCGACGTTTATTGCCTACCATAAGCTTGCTAGCTCATGTTCTTGCTTGAAAATGATGATCCATGCACTAAAAAGCTATGCTTGACTTGGATATTGATTTTTATAATGTTCCCTATTCTAATTTCAGTTCTAGATGAACCTGTGATCATGTGTACATTATTCCTAAGGTATAATATGACTTGTATCAGGTTGGTTTGACAACCTATGGTGCTAAGAACCTATCAACCAATGGTCAATTTTAGGGTTTTAAGCTGATTTCATCTATAAACCCATGACCCGATGATGGTACCATTGCAACAAACCTATGGTGTTGTCTTCATGACAATTGATGGTGGTAACCAAGGGTTTCAAATGACATTCACCCCTTAGGTCATGTTTTGACCTAAGAAGCCTAGTGATTAACAACTAAGTACCCTAATGAAGCTATGAATCAATAGTGATATTAGTTTGATATTTGATGTTGATTAATGAATATAGTGCTGATCTAACAACATATGGTGACTTAATGGTCACTAATGATGGTGGATCAGGTCTTCAAAACCTATGGTGAGTTAATAATATAGTTGTAGCATCAATTAAGCCTTAGACCAATGGTTTCTTGGATCACTTGATGCAATGGTCGAACCTATACTGTAATTGATGGTTTTAACATATGAACTTGACCCAATGGTCAAGATCTAATGTTTAGTCTTCCTCGAATAAAGTGTAATGATGGCTAATGTAATATGTTGGTCCTAATAATACGATTTATATGGTTTCATTTATATGATTAACTTAAGGAGCTTACTTGTTAACAATAGATGGCTTGTTTTAAATGAACAGTTGATTGTGGGTTTTACCCTACTCTCAATGGAACATTTTGTGTTGTTAATCAAGGGATGTCTAGGGTTAGATGGTGACTCTTTATAGAGCACAAATCAAGGACTTCATAGGATGTCTATCCATTGTGTTTACTTATGTAAACAACCAATGGTCTTACCTTTTAAACATCCAATGCATATGGGTGACATTGTGGTATAGTGATATGGGTTGAATGATGATGGAACAAATGGAGGGTTGCCCTTAATAAGGTAGTCTTACCTATTCACTCATATGAATAGAAGTAATGATAACCATATTGTGTTTATGTGTAACCCTAATGAGGTATATCTTGTTATACCTATCTTTAATATTACTAAATGATGGTAATTGGGTATATGAATAGTCCTTGAATGATTAATACAATCATGGAGTACTCTCTTATTGTTGTTGAAACCCTAGTATGCTATAACCTGATGTTTACACCTTGATCTATCTGTGGGTTCATATTTGAGAATAATATGGAATGTGATGGTGATGATTCACCTTATGCATCCATGATCTAATGGGGATGCAATGAGTTAGGGTTTGGGTATGTGTGTTGATTAGCAACATTAATATAACTTATCTTGTTGAACCTAACTCTAATGCAAATAGATAAAGATGAGTATTCATGTTTAACCTTCTTATATGATGGCATGCTGGTGAAATAACCTCCTTAATATGACCATATCCTTAATGTTTTGATTGGTGGTTAACATAGCCACATGGTTGATACTTTCTTATCCTAAACATGTGCATTGTGAATATGATGAGGGCTTAATGTTATTATAACCCTTCTATGATTGTTTATGAATATCTCCTAGCCCATTAATGCAATATTGTGTTGATCTGGTGTATTATATGTAAGTGATGTTGTTGAGCCTTGTTATAAGGCATTGAAAGATAATGATGATCTTGCAGGGAATAGTATGATGGTCTTAATGACCTTTGGGCTTGGTTGAGCCCCGAATGAGGTGTAATCCTCTTGTGTTGATAAGGGTTGATACCATGTGATATTGTGAAAAGTATTTACATCATGTGATAGTATGATGGTCTTAATGACCTTTGGGCATGGTTGAGTCCTAAATGAGGTGTCATCCTCTTGTGTTGATAAGGGTTGATACCTTGTGATATTGTGAAAAGGATTTAGATCTTATGATAGTATGATGACTAGTGTTGTCTCATGAATGGAAAGTGAATAGTACCATGTGATGATGAGATGAGAAATAATGTTTCACACATTTTATATCTTTTAAAAGTTATGATATTTATATTCTTGCTAGAAGTGAATTAGGGTTTGTATGTCCACTTGTTTGATGTAGCCTTAATTCACCCAATTGGCATAACTAATCAAGTGTAACTCTAATCATGTAGTGCCCTATGTCGTAGATCCATATTCAGTGTCAGAAATTGCTGGATGGTGAAATGAGTATTCCTAAGGGAAACTCAGAGTGCATACTGTTGAGTATGTGGGGGTGGCAAGTTGAGGATATATCCTTGTCATCCACAATGCAGGTTGTGGAAGATGTCCATGGTCATGCCTCATACATCTGATGTGATTGAAGATAGCTGCGGTTGTACCTCGGATAAGAGGGTTTTGTATACCCTGGTTTCTAGTGTCATGACCTGTCCCAAGGGCGGACTAGTGGTTAATAGCTTGACTATATGTCATTGTGGTGGCAACTTTGACTAATATGTCACTGACTTTTACTCGTACTGGCCGAGGGGAAGAGATCTTAGGATAATGACACTCCTAGATCTTGTACGGAACTGAATAGCCCTTCGCAGGGGTCGGTTGGACTTTGAATGGTATGATTCAAATTCCCCATGGCATAATAAATGATGCAAGACCACCATGTAGCGTATCTGTTTAGGGTTATGCACAATGTTTCATATTGGATGATAACCCTTGTTTTCTTTCTTTTCATTGAGATCATGTATAGTATAATAAGAGATAATAGGTATGCATATGTTGTAGTTATGCTCATGTTGTAAACATGCTAATGTTGCTGCTAGCTATGTTTAATATTGCTATCCATGCCTATGTAATTAGAAATGCTTAAACTGCTAATCATGCCTATGTTGTTCATTGTGTTATGATGTTAGTTATACTTATGATATAGATCTGTTCCCTTTATTTGAAATGCCAATATTGATAGCCATGTTATGTTACTAGACATATTCATGATGTCATGGATGCTTATGCTACTAGATTGCTTATGCTATTAGCAAGGAATATGATGATAGTGAGATTAATGATAATGATTGTTATTAGATGCACTTTGATGATATCTGAGTAGATATCTATCCAAAGAAATGGAATTATTTGTTATTTGTATATGCATTGATGATTATACTTGTTGCTAAGATTAATTGCTTAATCTATTTAGCATACTAGAACTGTTCAATCTATTCAATTGATTATTAAATACTCCAACTTCTTAGTTATCTACTATTTAAAATGTTGTAATCAATAAGCATTGTTGGAGGTTATATCTCTTGTTGGGACATGGGTCTCACCCTTGTGGTTCGCCACATCTTTTTAGGTAATAGGAAGTGAAGAAAACAAACATGTGGCAGCAAAGAGGAGCTATAGTAATGAATCTTTGGAAAAGTTGATTAGATGTCTAGTACGTCCTAGTGTCATCCCTGTACTCTCAGGTCTGGGCAAGAAAAGTTTGTATATGGTGTTTCAAACAAATTGAACTTTTGTTAGCATATTAATGCTTGTTTGTGTGGCATATACAAATATTGTTATCCTGTGTATATATGTTGTGGATAAGGTGATAAAACAATTTGTATCAAATTCTTGTCATAGTATGGATAAAAGAAAGATGTTGGGATCTTATGCAAATGTTTCTAAGTAGGTGTTGACGTTGAAATTGGTTTTAATATGTGGTTAATTGGTGATTGATTGTGTTTTATGTTTTGAGTAATCTCATTTAGTGTAACTAGTTCTCACAGTTATCTTAAGAATCGAAAATGACACTTTTGAATCAAACTCTCCTTTTGTGAATGAATGTGAAGGAATCGAGCCATGGACCCTATAAATAAGGGACGTAAAATGCTTCCTTAAATCGATCTAAGATGAATATGAATGGAAGAAGCATCCTGAGTAAAAAATAGAGTGCCATAGATGGTGAATTTAATGGCCCAGGGACCTGTCACACCTTCACATCATGTTTGTAGCCAAAATTATGCCATGGAGTTCATTGCCTAATGCGAGAAGCTATAGCCTTGTGATCCTATTGACAAGTCGGTGATAGAGATCAAGTCGATGCTTTGTTCCAAGTGCCAAGGAGACAAACTCCACTTCGCCCATCTGGAATAGAGTCCCAATCAGGGGTGAACCACTCTGGGATGATGAGAGAAGATCTGTGACAAAGGGTCAAAAAGATGAAGATGAGAAGGAACCTAGGTCAAGTTGGACTATGGAGTCAAGATTGCATGCCTTTCATAGACATTCATGATGAATTCATGGTTGTCAAAGAGGCCTCCTCTTCCCAGAGACACTTTGTTTTCATGCCCAAATAGGGCATTGTGATCCTTGTATTGCACCCACACGTGAAATGGAGGGGGTAGGATCTGGTCTCCTACCTGCTAGGCTAATGGGCCACCAGTCAAGAGGCCCAACCAGTAGGAATTAGAAAGCAAGGTAATAACAATAATAACATTTTAATTTGTTAAGACACTTTAGAAATTTATGGAAATTGATATGGTTGTAAGAATAGGATGTATAAGAGCTCATCAGAAAGCTTGGGATACAAAGAATATATTGAAAGAGATTCCAAACTTTAGAAAGATATAGATAAGGTGATTTTATATAAGGTAAAGTTAGATAAGTGAATTATGTGTGTATATGTTGATACTTCGTTAAATCAATTCTATAGGTGTGAATCCATCATTGAACTTTGGGGAAATGTTACACCATAAGTTTAGAAGGATTTAGACCCAAAAAGAGGAATACAAGATAAAGATTTTGTTTCCTATGACACAGGTAAGTGGGTCATGTGCTTGAATTCGTATTATATATGTTAGACTGATAGTCTAATTATACTACTCAGAATAATCCATTTGACATGTAGTCACATGCTCATATGTAGAGTATTTTCTTTATAGCAAACCCGAATTACTATCTCATGTAGATCATACCTAGATCTTGTAAATTATTAGTTCTGAGTTATAATTCATGCACATATGCTTAAAAATCAGCGTGCAATTTCTACAACCCAAAATATATTTTATTTTAGTATGTTATCATTTGGAATTTAGAATTCTTTTATATCAGAATTAGATGCAATATCTAAAATTCATATTTACACAATTTTTTACTCATTGAGACTCAAAATTCAGAACAAAATTATTAGAAACGAGAATTGAAATATCAGAATTCATCCCTAGCTTTTCAGATTCTATTTGTTTATCCAATTTTTAGATTTTTATACAATATCAAAATAGAATTTATAATATAGAATACCATAAAAATATATATACTTAAAAATCCATCTCACTTACTTGAGATATAGAATCAGAATCGAAACAAAATCATAAATAAAAATAGAATCATAAATAGAATCAAAATCAGAAGAACAACAACAGATTATACTAGAAAATGGCACTAGTACATAATTTGATATTATATAATATGACCTCAGATAATAGAAGTATTGTTTTACATAGAATAGAAGAGAATTATACCACAGAAGGTGCATTGCACCACAGTAGGCATGTTGTGCCATAGAACACACCTTAGTTAGAGGATTTGATACCACAAAAGGTGCATTACACCATAGAAGGCACATAGTACCATAGGATAGGAGTTATTGTATAATAGTGGCTACATAAAGATAAAACATGTAAATAAAAGATAATTACTTTAGTTCTACATCTATAGTTTTTACTATTTGATTATCTTCATCCAATTATTATAATTTAATGTCACTTTCAATAATCTAGGTTTTCCTTTTTGCATGGCTGGAGATGAAACACATGCATGTACATAGCTTCAGGGGATAGTGAAGATAAGGATAAAATCACAATACACAAGATTTTCTTGGAAGGGATCTATCTACATGGTCCTGTATTTGAGATGAAACTTATATAAAGTAGCATCATGGTATGGAGTTTTTTGTATATGGTGATGTTATAGAATTCCTTTGCTAAGAGAATAATGATAATTCCATTCATATATAGTCTATAATGGGTTTTATCTATCATTATTGTTATGCATATAATGTTTGTGACACTCTCAAGTTGAGAAAAAAATCTGGCTTCCGCTCAAGGGATATGAAAATTGGGGTGTTATAGGGGGCATGGACACATCAATTATGGAACTTTAAAGTTCCTTGTATTGCACAACCACTAAAGATGTGGTATCCTTGTCTCTTGTTGTTGACCATGTATCTAGTGAGGTGCATGTGTGAGCATAATGCACTAACGTTCTGCATCCCCCTAGTTTTCCATATAGGCTGCAAGGAAATGGAACTTTTGGCACATACACCCAATCTGAATTTGGAGTGCATTGCTATAGAGACTCCTCTATAACTTGGTATGTTTCCTCAAATATAGAGGATAAAACTACTTGATGATGTTGCTTCACTGTCTCTATGTTCCTAGGAAATCCATGCTTAATAGGGTACTTTATGGATGCCGCCTTTGTTTCCAACTAAGACATTTGATTTTCAATATCACAGATTTGAGCCCCTTGATTTTACTACACCCTTTTTGTCTGGTCCAAAAGAGCCTCATTCTGACTCACCAACCTGCCCAACATGCCTTCTATTGAGTCTATCTTACTAGGAACTCTATCATGTGGATAATGCTAATGCAAGTACATGCCCTCCTCCTCTTCACCTCCAGATGAGGTGCCAGATTTGTACTCCGACTTTTTTGTGAGCCTCTCCATTTGAGCCTCCAATTTAGTGATCTCCCTAGATTCCATATCACTCTTGCTTGTTGTTGGTGCTTCTCTCTCCTCACCCACTATTAGTTTTTTAGTAATATTCTTTAAGATCTCATGACACCTGGTAGCCTTATTGTTAAAAAAGAAACCTATCATGCATTATCAAGACTAGTCCTCTCCCCTTTTGTGTAAACCATAGTAGAATGTCTTTGCCTACCCATATAGATCAATCCCATGATGAGGGACCTTCCTGAGATTGTTTAGAAATCTCTCTCAGGCTTCAGAATAGGACTCCTCTACATGATGCTTGAAATTTTGAATCATCCCCACTAGGTCGTTGGTCTTTGAGGTGGAAAGTACCACTTGAAGAAGGTGTCAACTCATTTCATCCCATGTCTCTATTGATTTCACCCAGGTCTCTATTGATTTTGGCAGAAGACTAAGAAACCATACGTTTGCCTTGTATGACAGTGAGTAGGAGAATATATTCTAGTACATCACTGATGTTGGGACCCAATCGATCTTCAACATGTCACATCTATCCATGAAGTCGTTAATGTACGCCATTGGGTCCTCCACACTGTGGTCATGAAATGACTGGGATTTAATTATTGCCTACAGTTTAGGATCTATCTTGTAACTACCCATGTTGACTTCTTGTTGTTTAATCGACCCTAACTTTGTTGTGGTTGGATATCCCTTAATCTTTTCCCATACAGTTTGTTCCTCTAGCTTGGTCCCAAGATGCTCTTTAGTGTTTGGGTCCATATTCGATGCTAGTGCATGCTTTACTTTAGGTAATGGGGTTAGGATAGGCTTCGCCATCGAAACCAAACTCTTTTTCTCTATGACAAATTTACTCTGGGTCTATACAAGTTAGAGTGGATTCCTCATATTCAGGGGTTCTGGTATGAACCATGCACTAGTACTTGAAAATGAGATAGTATTAAGTGAGGACGAGTACTAGTTAATCTGTCGTAAATATAAGATTTTCAATTTATACGCAATTTCAAAGAAAGTATTTGAAAAATAATTAAAGAAAAAATCAAATGGCCTAGAGTGTCCAGTCACAACACTCATAGTGTTGGAGTTTTCGTCTTCTTGACAACATTGACATGTCTAAATTGTTCATGTAAAACACAAGTGTACACATCGAGTAGTATAGGCCTATGAGGCCCAAATTTTGAATAAGGAAAACATACTCCAGAGACTACTACTAACTATAGACTAATCAATTAGGCCTAGGGAAAAGTGATTGGTTGTTTGTTTATGACTAAGGACAAGAATTGAAATCTAAATTAAGTGGAATGTGATCAAGAATTGGTAAATTCTTTAGGATTATAGTTTCACCATAGTATATATTGAATTTAACTCCATTTTATTAATAATCATTTACCCTTAACCCTGGACTAAGGGACATGTAGCAAGTGTTACCCAATCATGCAATGTAATACACTACCTATATTAAGACAAACCCCACTTTTGTAGCAATTTGGGAATTAGATAGGCACATTAACAATATCTCTAGGTTATTCCCTTTACAACCATAGGCTCTCTCTTGAGGCATGGTATTGTCTATGTAAATGTATGACCAGTCCAACCCTTGATCCCTCTCCCAAAGTAATGAATGATCTAATAAATTGATTGTGGTGATCAAGCACAGTCAATTCATTAAGCAATCATAGAACTACGTCCGAAATTAAATGAATATATATATACACACATTAAATCATGGAAGTCACTTACAATTCAAAATTGGGATACTCTGGAGTCCTAAAGAACAAGGAGATTAGCCTTGTATGATTTCTATAAAAAACAAAGATAAAGCGAGAGAGAATGAGCTAAAGATCAAGAAAACTAACGAAAATTCTTAGAGAAACTAGTCTGGACGATACCATCTGGTGAGTCTGCAATGTTCTGACTGCAAATCTGCTACCCAGAGGTGCCTGAATCATCCAGTACATCGCTGACTCCTCCATATCCTCCTCTCTCAACTCCATGATGTGTTGCAACAAGATAGAATGAGATGTAATTTTTTGGACAAAATCTCCTTAGCTCATAGTGAGTCTCTAGCCGTCATTAAGTCACAACCGTTGGATCTATCGTCATCTCAAATCTATAGTGATCATGCAAATTCAGTACCACTGATTAAAAGTCGGTGGCGCCAACTTGTTTGCTAACTCAAAACCCTAACAAGTGTTGGTACTACTGACTTGTGTGTCAATAGCATCAAGTTGCTTTTAGCGAGTTCTGACTTGTTCTAGGTGTAAAAGTCAGTACCTCCAACTTGCATGTTAGTGACACCAAGACAGTGTCGATACCACCAAATGGAAAGCCGATGACATCGAGTTTTCTCTGACTTTCCTATGGGATTTTTGCAAAATGTCAGTACCACTGACTTCTAACTCGATGCCACCGAGTTGTGCTAAAAGTGCTCAAGTTTCCTAAAATAAGGAAAAACCAACATAAGTCTGAATAAAAATTAATTATATAACATAATTCAGTGAAAATACTTATTAATTGATGAAATAGTGTTTCATATACTAATAATGATAAAAAATGCATAAAAATATCAATTTGAGCAATTATGCAATAAATACATGGAAAAGTATCATGTGAAAAGCAACTAAAACTCATTGCATCAAGCTCCCTCTAGCAAACAAATGAAGCTAATGCCCCGAAGGGTGATGTATTCTGTGAAGGAACATCCAATCTCCTTTGGGAAATGCAGTGACCTAAATTTGTAGTTTTAAAGTATATGTACTTGTTATGATGTTTACTTGCCACAATATTTTTAAGTACATCTTTTCAATCAAACGTTAGATTTATTGTATACTTGCTATGATGTTGAAGTAAATGTGTGACACAAATTTTGTTGTACTTAGGTTTTGCCTATAATGTACAAAGGAATGCCCTCATGTTGGTGTGGCCTCCCCTACACCGTGCGAGTATACATGGACGCCACTGATGTGGATAATGGTCTATTTGAAGACAATAACCCCACATGCCATATTTTACATGTGGTAGGGGTGTGGTTCAAATCAGATGTCATATGATGCTCCTAGTGTAATGATTTCAACATAACATGAACTCTTTAGATAAAAACTAGGGATTCAATGATAAAATAGCTTGCGTTTGTACACAATGAACGCAAGCAATGGTCTACTAACTATGATTTTGCATGTTCCGCGAGATCATATACCAATAGTTTGATAGAAGAATTAAGTACCCTTAAAAGGAGAGGAGACTATCTTCACAAGTGATTGCACCTTCTGACAGATAGTGGTTCCTCAAAAAATGAGAAAGGATATTATATGTCATGGTAGTAATGTACTTATAACCTCATTTTTCATAGTTATAATAAACTTGAACCAATAAAAAATTGCATGAGTTATATGTTTGAACTATCATTTGTGATTCATCTATTTGAATTTTCAATCTATGGTATGACTCCCACATTACAATACTAATGAATAATAAAATTTTATATGTCGATAGATGCATCTGAATTGCGGTGGTGTCTATGTGATAATGTTTCCTCATTTCAGATCAACATTGAATATGTGGGTTGTATGACTTTGGCATCCTCAACGAATGTCCTGGGGAAATATATTAAATGTATTCAATGAGGTAGGTTCAACAATACAACTATAAAGAATACAAGTATGATGTGTGTTCATTGTCATTATCTAAAATACATTATAAGGAAAAGACCGGTGCAGATACTTTGACTGGTAGTCGATCTCCCCCCAACAATTTAGTCACTACACGTTGACATTAAGTTATTGACTGACAAATTCAAGTCAATGTGGGGGAAAGCAATGAACATGAAGGACTTTGTTGAAATCCATCATGACACTAAAGATGTTTACCAATCCTATCAACACAAGTTCAATGCTCTATACACCATGGTTAACAAGTTGGAGGATACATATCACCTTTTTATAGACTCCTTCACCTTTATTGACGACATAAGTCAATTTCATGCCTAGACATACATGGAGGATATTTTGTTACATTATATGTTGTTGTTTAAGTTACCATATATGTTGTTTTCACACTATGTCTTCATGTTTGAATTATCATATTGCATCTACAATTTTTTGAAATGCACCCTACGATTGAAATGTTACACACAAAATTGGTAATATGATTGGACAAGACACAATTCCTTATGGTATATGGTCTAGGGAGACCGATCAAAACCTACTTGATGTGATGAGAAACTAATATGACATGGGGAGATGTGTTTATGGGGTATATACTTGGGAGTCTTGAAGGGAGACAATATGTGACATTCAAAACATAACGGGGTGCCTTACATATCCTTGGACCAAGTGAAAACTCGATAGAGGAACTTCATGAGAGATTTTAGTAGACAAAACCATATCATTTTAGGAAATGCATTGGCTATTCAGCCGCCAGGTATGCAACATGCGATTCTACCCAACTTCATGATGATTTAATGTGCTTACCCACCATGAGTTGCAATATGTATGAACAATACTCAAAACACAAATGATCCAGTTGCATGAGTTGGTGGTGAAGGAAATGAATGAACTTGCAATAATATCTAGTAATTTTTGTGCGCTGACTTTAGTGTGTACTTAAGATGTTTTCTTTATGCATTTTAAACCATACTTGTTAGAATGATCATGAACTAGTCAATGTAGTGTGATGTGATAGTAGTATTTATTGGACACTTTTTGTAGTTGATGTAGTATTAGTATCTTTGGATATTTACTTTTTGAAGTTGATGTAATATGTTGACGATGCTTTAACTTATGCATACCTTTGATGTTGATATCATATATGCTACCTATATATTTAACTTTTTTGTTAATTATATTCATCATTTGTTTATTATTATTATAGGATCAAACTTGTATTGAACTATTATGCTAAATGTTTTATTGTCTAGATGTCGCGCTCCAAGATTCAAAATAATTTCATGGTCCAAAATGTTGTTCAAGTCGTGCAAGCCTTCATACTCCCATGCACCATCTTTGCATGAAGAGCCCACGGATGCACGTCCTAAACACCCATTGATGTAAAACAAAGCAACTAAGGGGTTACTAACCATGTTCGTCATTTTCCCCTATTGTTTGATTGACCAAAAGATGACATCGAGCAAGAGGACAAGAAAGTAGTACATGAAGACTGTGGGGTCTCATGGGATGAGTATGTTGAGGCCATAAAGTGGGAGAACTGGAATGGACATGACCAGGATCAACGTAAACCTTTGCCACCATTGTAGAATGATCAACACAACGGTTGGTTGCCATATTAGAGTGATTGTGGGTGTGTCGATCAAGGTATCCACCATGAGTACTATTGTAACATTTGGAAGATGTCAAAGGCACCTTCTGATAGAGATAAGCTTGAATTTATAGGTTGATGTATTCGATGAAGATGGTAACATGATGCATTCTTATTCCATTGACAAACTAGATGCATTCCCATTTGTGAAACAAGATTAGATTGTATCATATTATTGTCTTCACTGGACTCATCAACCGATACTCAAGCTTATCTATACTAGATGAATCATTTGATTTCCTTTGACTGATGCACCATCTCATGGAGAATGCCAAGCTCGCCAAAAGAACTCATAAGATGTTGTCACTCCAACCCTTATGCATTTGGCCATGATCTAGTCAACCTATAATTATTTTGTTTTTGCATGTTTTATGTTTCAAATCACCTACATACACTCTATTTTCATGGAACTAGAATTTTTTTCAATCTGAATGACAATTATAAATTGATAATATTGAGTTCTTATCCATGTAGTAATTTAAAAGGTGTTTTAATGTGTGTTGTACAGTTGACGACATTGTTTCTTGTACATTTGATGGGGCAGTGTTTGTTTCCCACCTAGTAGATTAATGCTTGTATTGTTTGTTTCCCATCTAGTAATTTTAAATATGTCCTAATTAATGTCTAGTTCAATTCAATAAGAATTTTGTTAACAAAAACATATACTGATAACATCCATATTTTTTCAAATTATGCCAGCTACTTCTCGATAAAATAAATCAGTGTCAATGGGATGATGAGCCTGATATAGCATTTGACATGGTCTTTGGATGTCAATATTATTTAGGCTGAATGCATCTACCTTTTATATGTCAAGCTTGGTGTGATGGCATTTTTGAATTCTTCACATTAATAGAGAGGATTGACGTCAATATGAACATTTTTAAGGCGAGGTGGAGAGTGTTAAAAAAAAAATATGTGGATCCAAGAACCCCTTGGACCATTCCTTGCACATACCCACTAGGCCTATAATAGCAATCTGACCAAGCATGAAGCTCTCAGCCACATCCAATAGTTGTTGACAATGGAGTTACTCCACCAAAAATTGTTACTCATGAGGGAGTTACTGTATGGAATGACGTTTGTAGAGGCATTGGTTGTGAAGAAAATGAGTTAAAGTCATATTAATGATTATCTAAAGTGATATAATGAACCTTATGCAACTTAATTTTGTAGTTGACAATATGTAATGTTAGATCTAAAATAATATAAAGAGTGAAAGTTAAATTAAGGACTATATAAAGTGATGTAATTAACCTTATGCAAATTCATTTTGTAGTTGACAATATGTAATATTACATACTGGTATTATAGTAGTATTTCATATCACATATTTGGTTTCACTTTAAATGAACATGTCTTTAGCTTGTATTGTTTGGTTATTATACACATGTTCATACAGTAACACATGTTTTGTGTAACCATGAAATCATTATCTATTTAAGAATATAAATATATTTAAAAATAGATACAATAGCACATATCTCATGTATTGTGTCAAAACATGGGTGAAATGTACATGTCAACTAAAATAGTTGTACTCAGAAATTCCAACAATCAAAGTTAAATAATTTTTATATTTTATGCATGCACTTTTCTATTGCACTAAAATATATTATCGATCGTATTCAGATATATATTATACTACCCATGCTTATGATGGTTTCAAGCATATCAGAACCAGATCAAATCATGTTTAGGTTACCGAACAAAATCAGACTACATATTCTGACTAGATCCTGACTGGACTGCTAAATAGAATCAGACTAAATCCTGACCAGATGATGGGAACCTGACTGGGTTGCCAAATAAAATCAAACTAGATCTAGAGTAGACTAATCCAAATCACTTGACTAAACCCGACTAACCCAGTTCTACTGTAGAATCCCAATCCTAAACCAAACAGGGGCTAAAGACAACACTGGCCCCTGTTTGGTTCGGGACCAGATTATGTAGTCAGGACTGGGTCAATTAGGGTTAGTCAGGAGATTTGGATTAGTCTGGTTTGGATCCAATCTGATTTTTTTGGCAACCAGACTGGTTTTGGTTGTCTGGTCAGGATTTAGTCTGATTCTGTTTGGCGGTATATTTAGGATTTGGTCAAAATCTATAGTCTGGTTTTATTTGGCAACCTAAACAAGATCTGATTTGGTTCTGATATGCTTGGAATCAACATGAGTATGGGTAGTATAATATATATCCTATTATGATCGATATTATATTTTAGTGTAGTATAAAAAATGCATACATGAACAATAAAAACAATATTTAACTATGATTAATGGAATTTTTTAGTATAATTATATTAGCTGACCTATACATTACCCATGTTTTGACATAATATGTGACATCATGTTGCAACATATATATTTAACTATATGTATATTTGTAAATAAATAATGACTTTATACGTACACAAACCATGGGTTGTTGTACAAACATGTGTATAATAATCAAACAATACAAGCTAAAGACATGTTCATTTATAAGCAAAATCAAGCATGTGATATGAAATACTACTATAATATCATTATGTAACATTACATATTGTTAACTATGGAATTAATATGCATGAGGTTAATTACATCATTTTAGATAGTCATTAAATGACTTTAACTCATTACATCACTTTAGATCTAACACTGTGTATTGCCAACTATGAAATGAAGTTGCATAAGGTTCATTACATCACTTTAGATAGTCATTAATTTGAATTTAACTCATTGTCTTCTCCACCAACACCTCCAACAACATCATTTGGTGTAGTAACTCCATCTTGAGAAATAATATTTGGTGCAATAACTCCATCATCATCAACTATTGGATGTGGTTGAGACTTTCATGCTTGTTCAGGTTGTTGTTGTAGGCATGGTGGTTATGTGCAAGGAGTAGTCCAGAAGGTTCTTGGAATGACATCTACAATTTTTAACACTCTCTGCCTCACCTTTAACATGTACATGTTGGTGTCAGTTCTCCCTATTAATCTGTGGAATTCACGAAGGACATCACGTCAAGCTTGATGTAGTAAAGGTCGATGATGAATGCATATTATCGAGGGTTCAGTCACCATCTCAGGCCCATTTTTGCTCTGATTAGTTGCTTTTATTGCCTAAACCTCTTTATACATCCTTACTTAGCCTAATTGATTTATCTCTATTTTAATTGGATTTTATTCTTGCTTTGCAGGTCAAATTCGAGCACTTGGGCCCAACCTTCTCAACCCATCTACTAATCGGGCCCTTGTTAATTTGGGTCAACAGCGGATGTCAGCACTTCATTCAGCACCGCGATCCCCCTTCTCTACTACACCGCGACTGTGGTGTCTTCTCCCGATTTGCCCTAACTGCGATGTCTTCTCCTTGTTTGCCCAAACTGTGACCACAATTCTCTTCCCTTCTCTACTAATTGTGACCTACACCACACCCGCAAGATCGCGACCTCGACCTGCTCAAGACCGCGATCACCTCTTCTCCACCACCATGACCCCTCAACACCGCGACACCTCTTCTCCACCGCAACATCGCCTTTGACTCCTCACCCGATCACGGTCTGTGGTTCCTAAACCTCAACCTCCTCCATGGTTGATTCCAACATCCATCGTCAGCTCAGATCAACCTCCAACCGCGATCACCAGCAACCAAAAGATTGTGACCTACAACGGTCCTTTTCAATCTTGACCTCCACATGCACCATGGTCACCTCTGTTTCTATGACACCGAGACCTGGCCTTCTCCATGCATCGTGATCTCCTGTGGTCCCCTCCTTTTCAGTCTCCTCAAACCGTAGATTTATCACCAACAATAGTGACCAACTCCTCACCTAAACCGCGGTCTACCCGTCAGCAATCCCCTACACATCACAACAGTGATCACCTCCTCTCTGCTCACAGCCTACACCTCCTCAACATCTCACAACATCATAACCACCACCAAGCAACAGACCGCGGTCTTCTACACCCTCAAGCTGCGACCGCAGTTGAGCACAAGAACCGCGACCTCAACCTAAGGTGCCACGATCAGGAGAAAGAGCTAGTAGACCGCAACCACCAAGGCTAGAACTAAGAACCGCGACCAGGCAACAGCAAGGCCACGCCTGTGGTCTGCTATAACTGTGACCTATCTCTTTCAACAACCGTGACCTCACCCACCTTACACTGCGATTGCGGTATCATTCTTCACCCTGATCATGATTGCCTCCATCCCTTCTCTCCACCCACTATCTTCCACAACTGCGGTCTACTCTTGCATCTACGACAGTCTCAACAACAGACACCCACAATAGTCATGAGGACGATGACTACATCTCCAATCTTCCCACTTCCAAGCGACTGTGACCGCGGTCGTCTCCAGCCGCAACCACAGTACCCTGGGAGTCAAGACCATGTCCCAACACTTAGCTCGCAAGACCGTGATCTATGTAAAAAGAAACTACAACCGCGGTCTGTAAAGGCCACGACCGTGGCACCAGCCCAGCCAGCCTATAAATAGGCCCTAACCCACCTCATTCAAGGTACCCTCTCTAGACGTCGTTAGGCTGCAGGTCTGTCCTCAGCCTAAGGATACGGTCTCCTCCATAGCCAGGCTACGCCCAAGAAGCATTTGACCCCGGGTGCAAGACACTCCATCCCATCCAAATTTAGATATGTGCATCCATCTATCCGCTCCATCCAACCCCTTCATCCAAATCTGAGGTCGAAACTCAGATCTGCAGTCGTCTTCATCATCTACGCCATGCCTACACTACCATCATGCCCACAAGATACTCCTACTGTGAGCAAGGAGACCTAAAAGAGGGAGAAGGTGGAGAAAGAATATCTACCCCGTCTGTCGTGGTGTTCTTCCCTCCTCGTTCCAGATCTACTCCATTGACATGTAGAAGAATGTCTCTCCATTGAGCTGTGATCATCTTCTCCACCATGGCCATGGTAGAATCTTCCCTCTTTCTTGTTTTTCTTGTTTCTCTCTCCATGAGTGAGTAGTCCTTTCTCATTGGGGTGTGGGGACTAGCCCCACTGCCCATGCCTACATGTTCAAATATTAAACATTCCATTGCTTGTATATAACTTTTCATTTCTTTGTTAATCGTTTGATGTGTGCTTGTGGATTGATCACCTACTTGCATGATCTATTTTGTTCCTATGTTGTGAGAACTTTAATATGTAGGTTTTGAATGTCGATTAACGCAGTTGACTCCCAGACGAGAACTTCTGATGGGATTCCCTGAAGTCGTAAGTGTGTGATCCGTGAGGGGATGAGACATCTAGCCCACGGTGACGCTTCTGTGTGCCTAACATTCGTATGAGGGGCCCACAACTTCAATTGGATATCTGTATCTTCAGAGTCGTAAGTGTGTGATCTGGATGGCGACAAGACATCTGATGCCTAAGGTGATGCCTATGCGAACCTAAACATCCTAATGGAGGGTTTGTAGTAGATCTATTTGGATGGTTATATATAGCATGGATGTTTGTGTTTGGATGTATCATCATGTGTAGTGGTGGTGAAACCTGGGTCCATCCCAGTTATTCCCATCATTAATATTTAATCAAATTTTAATCATGCTCTTTACTTTCCTCGCATTTAGTTTAATTAACCTCAAAGCAACCTTTATTCTAAATATTAGTCTTGATTCAACTAGATTTGACTAGTAAAAGATTCTTAAAAATGTTGTCCCTTGGGATTTGATCCTGAACTATACTGCGATAAGACCCGTCCGCTTGCGGGTGGTATTATTGCACAAGGTTTTGGTTAAAATTTAGGGATTTCAGCCCTGGGTGAGTTTGTTAGTGCAGTAAGAACCATGTCAAATTCTGGCACTGTTACTGGGGACAACAGAATCATCTAGTTAAATCTAGTTCTATCCAGGATAATTTAGGATTTTGCTTTTAATTTTGATACAATCGAGCATCTACTTGAATTTGACTCTACTCCATCCATCTTACTTCCAAAAGATATTTCCATCCTAGGTACCCTCAAAGACTAGTGCATGCACCGCTCGAACAATTCCGACCTTACTGCTAGTTTTGACCCTGAGATAGAAAGAACCTTTTGTCATCAGGGTAGAGAGAACCAAGCTAGGATGGAACAAGAGGAGGAAATTTCCAGAAGGGTATCTAAAGCCCTTAATGCACAAAGAGAAAGGCTTATGTAAGAAGCCCGAGCTGTAGTTTAAGAAGAAATCCAAGTAGCTCAAGAAACAACTCAAAAAGATGAGTTACAAAAAGACCTTCAAGAATTCTCAATCCCTAAAGCTGCTGACGTTCATCACCCAATACAACCTCCTTCCATCAACGCTCCAAATTTTGAGATACGGGAACATTGGATCACCTTGCTTCAAAACAACCCATTCTATGGTAAGTAAGGAGAAGATAGTCAAGAGCACCTTCTGAATTTTATAGATCTATGTGCTATGACAAAACAGAATGGAGTCTCAGACAATACCATCTGACTCCATCTCTTCAAATACTCTCTTGCCGATAGAGCTATGAGTTGGTACAACTCCTTGCAATGTGAACCCATCACCACTTGGGAACAACTTCAAAATGTTTTTCTGGAAAAGTACTATCCTCCTTCTCTCACCTATGAAATTAGGGGTCGAATAACATAGTTTATTCAGGTCCCTGGTAAAACCCTTGCAAAAGCATGGGAAAGATACATAGATCTCCTACGCAAGTGTCCACACCATGGCATTCCTAGGAATCAACTCATCGAAATCTTTTATAGGGGTGTGGATGACGATATCAAGAAGTTCTTGGACTCCTCATCTGGAGGAAACTTCATGCGTCAGAGTTATGACAGCGCATGGAACGTTGTTACCCTTGGAGCTAAAAATCAAGCTAATTGGGATAGATCTGTAGGTAAAGGAGTGCTAAAGGTAGCTATGGCTGAGGCTATTCATGAGTGCAAGTATATCATTGAATCCCTCAAGCTCCTACTTGCGAAGAAAGACCATCTCGAATCATCTCTTGCTACCTATGAAAGAAGATGCTCACCCCCTCGACAATAAGAACAAGTCAAGTCAGCTTCACTATTATGTGAAGCATGCAAGGGCACCGATCATTCTACGCTAGCCTATAATATCCTCTATGATGTCATTCTAGGAAATACTTGTACCCAAGGAGGTAATGGGCAGATGGAAAATTTGAATGTTGTCCACACTATCCCTCGTCAAGGATATTATAATCCAAATAAGAACAGGAACCATCCAGGATTTCAATATGGAAATCCTTCAGGAGCAGAAAACTCACAACACCTTGGTTCAAATAATCAACAATGAGGCCCGCCAAGATTCCACTATAACCAACAACAAAATTTCGGGAATCAAGGAAACTTTAGAGGTAACCCCCAGAATAGAAACTACAACAATTATCAGAACAATTCTCAGTTCCAGAATCCCATCCAAGTCCCCTATCAACAACAACAACAAGGGCAACAAGCCAGCCCCATCTCTTCTGATGACAAACTATCAGCCATTGAGAAGATGCTTCAGTCGCAACAAACTATGATAGCGAACCAACAAGCCCATCAGAAGGCTATTGAATCTCAACTTGCTCAACTTGCAGCTAGCCTCGAGCCACCTGTTGGAGCTTTGGCCGGGCAACTAGAAGACAATCTGAGGCATGTGGAGCAACTTAAAGCTATGACAACTTGTTCAGGCTTCATCTTACCAGAACCCACAACTCATGTCACTGTAATAAATGTCCAAGGTGGTGAACATAGTGCAGTCACAACTCAAAATGAAGAGACAACACATCCAGAAGATTCCCATCCTACCCCTCCACAACCTGAAATTCAAGTATATAAACCTCAAGTACCATTTCCAAGTCGACTCAACTTTACCCAGCTTGATACTAGGTTCAACAAGTTCAAGGAAGTCATGAGGAAGTTGTATGTCAATGTCCCACTCCTAGATGCCATGGCTGAGATGACCCAATGGACTAAGTTCTTCAAACTCCTGCTCAGTCGAAAGTACAAAACTAAAGAACATCAGATAGTGAAACTGGCAAGAACATCATCTGATTTAGTAATGGATAGGATGCCTCACAAACATAAGGATCTTGGCTCTTTCGGAATTTCCTACTCAATAAGCGATTCCATCAACCAACCGGGTTTAGCTGATCTTAGATCTAGCATCTCCATCATTCCTCTTAGCCTATGCAACATATTGGGCCTTACTAACTTCTCACCCACTAGAATGTCCATCGAGCTTGCTGACTCCTCCATGACAAAACCGATTGGAATCATAGAGGACATCCCCGTAAGGCTTGGGAATCTCTATGTCCTGTGTGATTTTGTAGTTATGGACATCAAGGAGAATCCACGCTACCCCCTGATAACCTCCCATTTTGCGATGTTATCTTACTAGTTTTCCTGAGTTTTCCATACTCCTTCTTAGTTAAATTAGATAGAATATTTAACTTTCCACCTTTTTGTAAATATACCATTAGATTAACTTCTCCCTTTCACTTCTTATAGAAAAGCACAAAAAAATACAAAACCCCCAAATGGTCCCAAGATCGAATCAAAGCCAAACGGTCCCAAGACTGGATGGAGACCAAACAGTCCTAAGACCAAATGGAGACCAAACGGTCCCAAGACCGAATGGAAGCCAAACAGTCCCAAGACCGAATGGAGACCAAATGGTCCCAAGACCGAATGGAAGCCAAATGGTCCCGAGACCATATGAAGCCACATGGTCCCAAGACCGAATAAAGGTCAAACGGTCCCAAGACCGCGTGAAGCCAAATGGTCCCAAGACTGTATGAAGCCACATTGTCCCAAGACCGAATAAAGGTCAAACGGTCCCAAGACCGTGTGAAGCCAAATGGTCCCGAGATCGTATGAAGCCAAACGGTCCCATGACCAAATGGAGATCAACCGATCCTGAGACCGTATGAAGCCACAAGACCCCAAGATCGAATGAAAGCAAATAGTTTCAGACTGAGAAGACTCAAACGGTATCCAGACCGAGAGAGTCCAAACGGTCTCCAAAATGTGTGGATATCCAAACGGTTTCCAAGACCGTTTGTACCCACATATCCCAAACCGTTTAAGGTTCACTCAAATCCTATAAATAGAACCCAAAGGGGTCCTCACAAATCATCAAGTCTTAGACGTCCAAAGGTTTCCTCTATTATTCCAGAGCCATTCCATCCTTCACCCACTACCCCGAGGCTACCAGTCTGAGATCCATACTCCATCTCCAAGCTACATTCTCTCTCATCGACAAAGAAGGTGGGAAGAGGAGGAATCGTCATCAAGCAAACTACGAAGTGTGAAGATCGTTGCTCTCTCTCCTCTAAGGGGTCGACTTTCCTCCCTCCTTCATGGAGATGACTCTCTCTCTCTCTTCTCGTACCCTTCTTTGTTCTTGCCATGAGCGAGTAGTCTCATACACTAGGGTGCGGGGAGTACCCCCGCTACCCATGTTTTCATTTCATGCAATGTAATTCATGAGTTTGCAATAGAGATATACTTTCTTTTTAGTTCAACATCAATCGTTTAATGAATGCTTGTTGCTTGATCACCAACTTGTGTTACTTATTATCTATTAGTATGAATTGTCTATGTTTATACTATTAGATTCGAATCTCGATTGAATGTTGGTTCTTGATGCATGTAGTGACCATGCATCTGTTTCGGTATCTAGGAGTGTTTTTCAAGGAGTGGAGTAAACTCACTTCCATCGTTGTACTTCTATACTATGAAATGGAATCAGTTGATGTATAAAAGTACAACATTGATAAGTCGAGGAACACACTTTGCGAAGGGAATGATGCAAAGTAAGTGACCATTCATTTGGGGATGGTTGGCTTTGCAACATTCCCACACTTCTCGTAGTTATTTATCTGAAAGGAAACTAAATTTACAAAGATACTAACTGATTAGTCTCTTATTGCAGGCTATGTTACTATGTTGCATGCTTTGATCCATGTGTAGTGGTGGTGAAAGTCGATCACATCCTAGTGGTTTCTTAACATTGTTTACAACCTTAAATTTACTTTCTTGCCTTTACTTTACTTGCACTTAGTTTAAACAACCAAACCAACTCTTGATCTAAATACCAAGTGTTAAGGAGTTAAATGAAATTCTAACATTTTTTATCTTGTTGATCTTAACAAGACTGTTATCCTGTGGATTTGACCCTTAACTATACTACGATAAGACTTCCACATATCCTAGCATACGTGGGTGGAGTTTTTAATCTAGTATAAGCAAGTCTAAACCTAAAGACTTACTATCTTTAGGATTTTTAGTGGTGCACGCAACTCCACGCAAGTGGAAGCTCCATCAAAAATTGGTGTCATTTCCAGGGACAACAAAATGTTTTTTATTTCATTTATCATCTTGCTAGTTGGTTAGGGTTTTACACTTTTTCTTTAAACATTACCCCATATTCTCTTGATTTCATCATATCTCCTACATCATCTGAAAAGTGTGTTTCTTCCTCTACTCAGGTAGAAGACGTGTATGCAACCATCGCATAATCTCGGATTCTCCCCTGATCCAGAGTATGACTCTGAGGTAGAGAGAAGCTTCCACCGTCGCATTAGACTTAATCGTCAAAGAGCCAGACAAATGGCCAAAGATCAACTCCAAGCTGCATTAGTGATGGAAAGGGTGAATGTTGCCATAGCAGCCCAGCGAGCGCAACTCATCGCCGACACGCGCACCCAAGTTCATGCTGAAATACAGGCTGAAGAGCAAGCCCGCATCTGCGCTGAGAATGAAGCAGCCACGACTACTGCTCAAAATTTGGTAAGAAGCAAGCAATTACGAGATTACGCTGTTCCCAAGAAATACAAAGACAACCATCCAGTTCAACCACCACTCATCAACACTCCTAATTTTGAGATAAGGACACAATGTATCCAAATAATGCATGGAATCTCATTCTCTAGAAGTGTCGGAGATGACTTCATGGACCATTTGAAGAGGTCCAAAGCTCTTTGCAGGTTGGTACCACAAGCTGGAACAACCATGGATGCAGTCATGCTTAGACTCTTCAACTTCACCTTGTCTGGAAGAGCACTAAGCTGGTACAATTCTTTGGATGGGGAGCCAATCACTACCTGGGCTACCTTAGAAGAGAAGTTCTTGGAGAAATTCTTTCCCCCTTCACTAACCTACCAAATCAGAGGACAAATCAACCAATTCCTTCAACTACCGGGAGAGTCACTGGCTGAATCATGGGAAAGGTTCAAGGAACTCTTGAGGAAATGCCCTCACCATGGAATCTCACAAAATCAACTCATAGAAACTTTTTATAGGGGATTAAGTGATGAAATTAAAAATTTCTTAGATTCCTCATCGAGAGGAAGATTTATGAGACAAAACTACAAAGACAGCTGGAGGATCGTCACTCTCAGAGCCAAAAATCAATCCAATTGGGGGAGGGATACCACAGGAGGAGTTCTAAAGGTTTGTAAAGTTGAGGAATCTATGGAAATGAAAGCCATAGTCGAAGATTTGAAAACCATAGCCAACAAACAACAAGCCCTCGAAGCATCATTTGGGGAGTATGAGATAAAGAAGAACCCCCAACAAGCTAAAGCAGCTACAGGAAATTGTGAGGCATGTCATGTATCTGATCATCCCACATTGTCATGTGGTCTCCTATATAATGTAATTATGGACCTGCAACCACCTCAACCATAGTATGAGCCGATCATTGAACACCATGAGGATTAGATGCCAGAACAAGTAAATTCCATCCATTCCATACCATGACAAGCTTACTACAATCCAAATCAATCGAGAAACCATCCTGGGTTTCAATATGGAAATCCTACAGGGACTGCTAACCCACAACATCAAACACAAGGTGGATCTTCCAACAGACTACCACCTGGATTTCAAAGCAACTATAACCAAAATGAAGGGAATTTTAGAAACAATTTCCAGAGATCCAACTACCCAAGAAATCCCTCTACATACTACCAATATACTCACCCTCCTCTGCACTCGTAATTACAACAGCCGTAGCAACCTCAGTTGCCAGCACCTCAACAACAACCACCTCAAGGGCAGAAACAACTCACTCAATTTCAGTAGAAGAATGCCCCACCACAACAGACTGATGAACTGTCCTTGATAAGGCAGATTTTGCAATCAAAACAAACCATGTTGGCTAACCAGCAAGCCCAACAAAAAGTTGTGGAAACCCAGTTAGCACAGATAGCAGCTCAGCTAAAACCTCCAGTTGGCACTTTCGCTGGCCAGCCAGAAGCAAATCCAAGACACTACCAACATAGACCAGAACAATTAAATGTTGTTACTACAAGGTCTGATCGTACTCTTACTAAAGCCATCTCAGTTAATCAAGAAGACAGGGTAGTAACAAAAATCATCCCAACAGAAGAATCAGGTCAAGAAGCTGAAGAAAGGAAAGAAAAGGAACAAGGGCCCAAAGAACCAGAGGTTCCACAATATAAGCCAAGGATACTCTATCCTGGCAAGTTAAAGGAAACCAGACTAGACTCTAGATTCTAGAAATTCAAAGAGGCAATGAAGAAACTTTATGTTGATATTCCCTTTCTCGACGCCTTATCTGAAATCCCAGCCTGGTCCAAATATCTGTCAAAAAAATATATGACAGAGGATCATGAAACTGTCAAGCTAGCCCAAACCACTTCTGATATTATTTTGAATAAAATGCCAAAAAAAATAGAAGGACCATGGCTCCTTTGGCACACAATGCTCTATTGGGAACATTTCTTGTAAAAAGGGATTGGCTGACTTGGGAGCCAGCATATCAATTATGCCATTTTCCATGTGCAAAAGATTGGGGTTCACTGACTTGTTGCTACAGTAATGACCATCCAGCTCGCCGATTCCACCATTAATGCACCCCTGGGAATCATTGAAGATATTCCAATAAGAGTGGGGAGGGACTCTTATGTCCCTTGTGATTTTGTCATTATGGATATAAAAGAAGACCTAAGGTACCCGATAATATTTAGTAGACCCTTCCTCGCCACATCTAGAGAATTAATTGATGTCGAGGCTGGCACAATTACCCTGAGGTTGGGTAAAGAAACCGTCCAATTCAGAGTTTTTAATAGCTTAAAGAGCCCTAGTATCCATGAAGAGGTTTTTTTGCTTGAAGCAATTGATAAATGTCTCAACTCAAGCAAGAAAATCCAGAACCAACAGATGCCCTAGAGGACGCTCTAATAAATCTAGAAGCTGAATTTTCAACCAACGAGTTAGTTCAGCAATGCCTGCAATACTTGGAGCAGGCTGAAAAATCCCCAGAAGCTACTTTTTAAGAACTGAAATTTGTCACCATATTAGAGACAAAAGAAGTACCCAAAGCCCCGGAAATGAAAACTCTACCAGTTGGGCTCAAACATGTCTACCTAGATGAAGAAAAATTATGTCCAGTTATCATTAGCTCCTCTTTGATTGACGATTAGGAACAAAGGCTTCTCACTAAACCAATGAAGCATAAGAAAGCAATTGGGTACAAGATGACTGACCTAATAGGAATAAACCCAGCTCTATGCATGCATAAACTACCTATGATAGAAGAGTTCAAACCCTCGAGGGAGCACCAGAGAAAACTGAACCCAAATCTGAAAGAGGTAGTTCGCCTCGAGGTTTTTAAACTCTTAAAACCGGGTATTATCTATCCAATTTCTGACTCTCAGTGGGTTAGTCCTGTCCAAGTGGTCCCTAAAAAGGGGGGAACCACTGTTGTCTTAAATGATAAGAATGAACTAGTACCTACAAGGACCGTTACTGGTTGGAGAATGTGCATTGATTATAGAAAACTGAACAAATCAACAAGGAAAGACCATTTTCCCTTACCCTTCCTTGACGAAGTCCTTGAGTGGCTAGCCCACCAAAAAAATTTCTGCTACCTCGATGGATATTTTGGGTTTTACCAAATCCCAATCCACCCTGAAGACCAAGAAAAAATGACATTTACTTGTCCTTTTGGAACATACGCCTTCAAAAGGATGCCCTTCGGGCTATGCAATGCACCTGCAACCTTCCAAAGGTGCATGACTGCTATCTTCATGGGATTAACCGAAACCATTATGGAGGTGTTCATGGATGATTTTTCAGTATACAGATACTCTTTTGACAACTGTCTACTCAACCTAATTAAAGTTTTACAGAGATGCGAGGAAACAAACATTATCCTAAACTGGGAAAAATGTCACTTTATGGTAACCGAAGGTGTTGTCCTCGGACATCGAGTGAGAGAAAGAGGAATTGAAGTAGACAAGGCAAAAACCGATGTCATAGCAAAGTTGTCACTGCCCAAAGAAATAAGGGGAGTGTGAGCTTTCTTGGGTCATGCCGGGTTCTACCGGAGATTTATCAAAGACTTCTCAAAAATAGAAAAACCTATGACTTACCTATTGACCAAGGATGCTGATTTCAACTTTGACCATGAATGCCTACATAGCTTTACAACTTTGAAGAATGCTCTAATCTCTGCACCCATTCTAAGAGTGCTTGACTGGTCACAACCTTTTGAAATAATGTGTGACGCTAGCGACTATGCTATAGGGGCGATGTTGGGGCAGAGAATAGACAAAAAGCCATATGTAATATACTATGCATCCAAGACATTAGATACGGTGCAAAAGAATTATACTACTACTGAAAAGGAATTCTTAGCCATTATCTACGCCTTCAAAAAATTTCATTCTTATCTAATTGGATCAAAGGTCATAGTATATACAAACCACTCTGCCATCAAATATCTTATTCAGAAACAGGATGCAAAACCTAGACTCATCCGCTGGATATTGATGCTGCCAGAATTTGATCTTGAAATAAAAGACAAGAGTGGAGTGGAAAATGTCATTGTTGACCACCTAAGTCGCATCGAGTGTCAAGAGGATGATGATGTACCTATCTGAGACTCCCTCTCTGATGACCGACTTATGAAAATAACTACCGGATTTCCCTGGTACGCTGACATAGTGAACTATTTGGCTACAAGAATCATCCACCCTTCCGCCTCTCACCACGATAAAAAGAAATTTCTCCATGATGTTAAGCAATACTTCTGGGACAAACCCTATCTTTTTCGTCTATGTGTAGACATACTTTTCCGTCGTTGCCTACCAGAAGAGAAAATTACCCCTATCTTAGAGCACTGTCATTCTGGCCCCACTGGGGGGCACATGAGTTCGAAGAAGACTGCTCTGAAAGTTCTACAATTGGGTTTCTTTTGGCCAACAATAGCAAGAGCTTCCTATGATTTTGTAAGATCCTGCAATAAATGTCAACTTTCTGGCGGTATAACTAAACGGAATGAAATGCCTCTCACTTAGTGGCAAGAAATTGAACTTTTTGATGTTTGGGGAATAGACTACATGGGTTCCTTCCCCTCATCTTATGGATTCTCTTACATATTGGTCGTTGTGGATTATGTTTTGAAATGGGTATAAGCTATACCCACCATATCCTACGATTCCAAGCTAGTCATCAAGATGTTCAAAGATATCATCTTCCCCAGATTTGGAGTCTCCCGAACTATCATATTAGACGGAGGAACCCATTTTTTGGAAAGAAGCTTCGAAGCCCTCCTGAGAAAATATGGGGTCAACCATAAGGTCGCCACACCTTAACATACATAAACAAGTGGCCAAGTTGAAGTTTCAAATAGGTAATTGAAAGCTATCTTAGAAAAAATAGTCAATAGACATCGTGCTGATTGGTCTACCAAGCTCCCCGATGCCCTTTGGGCATACCTCATGGCTTACAAAACACCAATATGAACAACCCCGTTCCATCGGGTGTATGGAAAGTCATCTCATCTACCGGTTGAACTAGAACATAAATCTTGGTGGGCCATCAAATAACTGAACTTTGATCTCAAAAGTGCTGGTGAATATAGACAACTTCAACTACAAGAACTTGAAGAGCTTAGAATGATAGCTTACTAAAGTTCCAGAATCTATAAAGAACAAACAAAGATGTGACACGAGGGCCACCTCAAAAGAAAAGACATTGTTGTAGGAGATAAGGTCCTCCTCTTCAACTCCAGACTTAAGATGTTTCCTGGAAAGCTCCACACGAAATGGTCTGGACCTTTCACAATTAAACACATCTACCCCATCGGAGCAGTAATCATCCTTGATAATAATGGGGGAGAACGGACAGTTAATGGTCACAGATTGAAGAGATATTACACACCAACAGACAAAATGCCAAGACAACTATCGAGATTCACGATCCCTCAACATCGACATAACCAAATCAGATTTTCATCGAGCCAGTGACGTAAAACCCAGACGCTACTTGGGAGGAAACCCAAGATCTGAGTACCACCATTTTATTTTTCCTAGTGTTGCTGATTTTCTAATTTCTTCATTTGATTTATACTTGTCATCTTTAATCAAAAAATATAAAAATTCACATAAATAACCAAAACAAACATAAAAATATAAAATCCAAAAACCTAATTAAATCTTATCCTAATGGTTTCGAAACCGTTTAGACTCAAACGGTCTCGAAACTGATTGGTCCTTTCGATCTCAAAACTGTTTGGTCCTTGGAACCCAAACTGTCTCGAAACTGTTTGGAACCCAAATGGTCCTGAAAGTGTTTGGAACCCAAATGGTCCCAAGACCATTTGCCCTTGGGAATTTGTAGCGACACCCAATGTTTTCTATAAATATCACCCGACCCCCTCCCTTTTTCTTTCTTACGATTCTCGAATTCCCTAACTTCTGTGCGAACTCTGTTCCATTCCTCCGTCCTCTGCTCCCGCGCAACCTGCTCACACACCTGTGCGCACTACGACTGCCGCCGTCGATGCCACCTTCGCCTTCATGTGCTCTCATGGCTGCTTTTCATCCGCTTCGTCCTCCTTTCCAACGTCATCATCACTGCAGCTACCATCTGTTCTAAGCAGCAAGGTAGACAAACGTTCTGAAGCAGCCGCCATCATCCTCGTCTCTGGCATCATCCGCGTGCTTTTCATCTACCGCCACTATAGCCGACGTCATTTTCCACTACACTTTCAACCGACCACCGACGACCCCAACATTTCACCTTCCTCGTGGTTTTGATTGTTTGGAGTCAAACGATCCTAAAACCATTTGGAGCCAAACGGTCTTGAAACCATTTGGAGTCAAACGATCGCGAAACCGATTGGAGCCAAACGGTCTTGAAACCGTTTGATCCAGACGGTCGTGAAACCGTTTGGAGCCAAACGGTCGTGAAACTGTTTGGAGCCAAATGGTCTTGAAACCATTTGGAGCCAAACGGTCTTGAAACTGTTTGGAGCCAAACGGCCTTAAAACCATTTGGAGCCAAACGGTCCTTAAACCATTTGGAGCCAAATGGTCTTGAAACCGTTTGGAGCCAAACATCCTTAAAATCATTTGGAGTCAAACGGTCTTGAAACCGTTTGGAGTAAAAACCATTGGACCCAAACGGTTTTAGAAAATATGATTTCACCCTGAAAACATTTCATTTTTCAATGTTGAAATTCTTTAAACATTTTTCTTCTCTTTTAACATATATAATCTTTTGATTATAGAATGGCCTCACCTGCAAAAGAAGCCACTGGAACTACTGACGCTCCCTTCTGGATAAGGGAGCAACTGATGGAGGACCACGCCAAGCTCCAGAAGATCATGGACATCTATGACAAGATTGGAAAGATCCCACCGAAAGTTGACCTGATTAGTGTCATGAATGAACTTGACCGCATCAACATGTGCTTAACCGAGGATCCTGATCAAGAAATGGAAGAAATTTCTTCTAGTGATGAAGGATTGGAATACGAACCAAATTATGAATACGAATCCCCAACCACAAAGTCCAAGGGAAGAGGAAGGCCTAGGAAGCTGCCAAAGAGCAACCAACAAAGAAACGGGCAAGGAAGAAAGTCCATCCCACCACTGCAAGAGAACAAATTTTAGTGGGATCCATGACACCACCTGCTGCCACCACTACTGCTGTTGCTTTCCCCGCCGTCACCACCACAACACCAGCACCAGCAGAACTATACATCCATAACCTCCCGTCGCTTGAAAAGACTCTGAAACCAACCAAGTACGTTTGCTCTAGTGTACTGAAGAAGATGGGGATATACGACAGAATCCTCACTCTTCTCGACAACACCAACCTCTCAAAGCTTTGTTTTGTCGCAGAGATTTCTTATGTTGAACCCACAACTGAATTCTTCATGTATATCAACAAAGAAGCTGTAGACATAATGGATAGATTGATGGACGGAGGTGACCGCAGGTTGGTCACCAAACTCTTTGGAAACAAGGTTGTCATAACTGAAAACATGCAGCTAAAGAAGGCCAAAGTTGTAGGCACAGAAAGCTCTAAGTTCAACAAGCATATCTTCTGGAAATCCCTGACAGGGATCCCGACCTATGAGGCAAAAACCTACAAGGCCTCCAATATTCAATCTAGCCTTGTGTGCACATTACACAAAATTCTTACAGGTGCACTTTTCCCCAGGACAGAGGGCGGAAATGTTAGCATTTCCGATCTTTTCATCCCTGGTCCATTCTAAAAGGGCATCCGGTCAACATTGGATGGCATATGATGCAAAAGCTTTCAGCTTACACCCTGGGAAAAGAAATATGCATGGGTGGTCACATAACCTCTATTCTGAAATATCTTAAGATGAATAGAATACTACCCAGGTGCACAGTAATCAAGGGTGACATCCTTACTAATGAACAGATCTTAAAGAACTCTTACATCATAAAAGAGAAGGATGCTAAACTACACTACATCTTCTGCCCTACTGTAAAATCCTCAAGGACTCCGCTACCGCCCCCGGAGCTTGCTGATTATGATAAGGAAAAGCTTCTCTTCACTGAAGAGGAGCTTGCAAACCTCCTAGCTTCGATCAAAATACAAGAAAAGAAATCCAAAGCAGGGTAGACAGAGCACAACATCACCGCCCCGGCAACAAGAATAACAAAAATACTAGTGAAACGACCATCCAAAGGGCGTTTGCAGACACAACAACTGTCGAGAATGCCGACATCAAAACCAAATCCAGAGGCAGAACCTCCCCTCCCCAAATAAAATATCATCACCTCATCACTAGACTCCTTCATCATGAATCTAAATGTTGAACTTACCCCCACCACCCCCCCACCACGCTACCATCCTCCACTACTCCACAATCCACAACTCTCCCATCATTCTCCACAATGATGTCCACCACACTTCCTTTCTCTGCAACCACACCACCACCCACATCTTCCGCTCCACCTTTTTCTCTTTGGGCATCCCATTCCCCACTTCAATGCCCGACTTCACCTCCTTTGCCTCCACCTCCACTACTTTTCCCTTGACATTCTCGATTCCTCCCTTCTCTCCCGGAATGTCACCACCCTTCCCATCTGCCACCCCGACACCGCTAGTGACTCCATCTATAGTCACCATGCAATTTGAAGGACCGTCAACATCATCTTTTTCACAAGGCACTACCGCCCTTCCACCCTGACCCCAGCCACCACACCCATCCATAACTGGGGTCCCTTTTACAAATGTTGGTGAGGAATTTGGACGTCAATTTGACGCCATCCGAAACCTCCTCACCAGCCCTTCTAACATAATACAATCTATTTTCACTTGTGTGCGGGATCTTACTAAATAGGTCGCCAAGATCGACGACCAAAACCGCACCTAACCAAGCATCCTCTCAAGTATCCACCAACGGAAGGAAGCAGCGGCCATGCAAGTCGAACACATCGACTGCCGCCTACAACAACTGCCACAGTTGGTGCTTGAGGTGAAAAGCCAGCAAGCAGTGTTGGCTCAACAAGTTGACATGATCTCTGCACAGACTCAACCTCTGCCTGAGACCCTATGTGAGTTTAAGTAGCAACAAACTTCTTTTAGCACACGCTTGGACGACAAAAACAACACCCTCACACACATCATCCACCACCAAGAAGAGTCATCGAACGAAGAAATAATGCATCTACGTGCACAAGTGACAGACCTTTCTACACGACTCTTTTCTACCGAAACATGTTATTCAGATCTTAAAGAAACCCATGATGCACTGCTCGAAGCACATGATCATGTGCAAGTGGCATTCGAAGAGCTACAAGCTATCCATCGGCAGTGAAAGAAAACAACGATAAAGAAAACAACAGATAAGGCGGCAGACGACGATGAAGAAAAAGACAAAGATGATGAGTATTTTGATTCCTCGGCTGACTCCAATAATGATACTTCCTCTTCTGATGACAATCCTGATGACCTAGGACATGTTGGGGAGGGAACCAGCCAGGGAGCAGAACCTCCAAAAAAAGCAGATGACAAAGACCACCACGAAGGTGGAAACGATCCCAAACCCCATGATCACAATGACAATGTTAACATGTCATATGGGGATCAATTCCTTGACTACTCAGCCATGGGATCTTTGGGGGAAACTGTCAAAGAAGCAGCCTTTGTTGAGTTCCAGCAATGTCTATTGGGAACCAGTACAAGTCAACCAATAGCAAACCTTCCACAACACTCCGCCCCAGAGCAATCTTCACCTTTCCCCCCAGACCACGATGAGGAAGACAGAGTGAGTCTAGACATGGATATTGGACCCGACTCTGATTCTGAATTAGAAAAAGATGAAGATCTACAACATTATATGGACGACTTAGTGCAAACTTCTCTTCCACCTCTGCAAGAGCTCCCCCACCGCCACCTCTACCTAAGATGATGCACGACCTAGACATGGCGGCCATCTCTACCCTAGATGTCTAGGATATCTTCAACCTGAACACCATCGTAGACGATGCCAAAGAGGGGGGGGGGGACATCATCTACACGAATATAAAAACTAAGAGTAATTTGACACGCGAAGATTTCCACACCATCCTTCGACCACAATCAACAGTGAAGATGTCAATCTTCCGTGTCCTTCTTGCCAACTCTATCAAAATATACAGAGCTCAAAGCGACCGCAACCAGTCTTCAATGCTTCACCAGCTCTGGCTATGAGCCTATTATATAAAGACTTACGCCATAAATCTATAGAGAGGATGCGCGTTGGGATCGCTCGAAAGGTGTGATATCTCACTATCCCCTTTCAAGTTTTCGGCCACTGGCTACTCATGATCGTTGACACTGTGGCCTACGATGCCAAGGTGTACAACTTTTGTGCCAGCGAACTAACGGCTGGAACAATCAACTTTGCTAGAGAACAAGCCGGAGAAGCAAGATGTGTCCCCTTACGGCTTCTGAAACTAATTTGGGTTGCCTGCCCTTCTCTCCAGAATGGTTGGAACCAACCTTGATTCCAAATCATCGCTCCACCTATCCAAACCACTGACAGATCTGGGGATTGCACTTTCTACACTATATGCCACATACAAGCGCTTAATCAACAAACTCCCTTCACCAAGCTGACCACAAAAGATTTTCACTCGCTACGAGGGCGTTACACCATGGAGCTCATATGTGACAGAAGGTTCTTCAAGGACCCGACTATGGCGCCAAAAGACATCTTCACTATCTTTTCTCGGCCATCCAACGTCCATAAAGGTGACCTTTCCGTCAAACATTAACAGAGTTGGAGAAAGAACAACAACCCACCATGATCCCTAAAAAAGGACAATGGGACCCTTACACTTTTGATTTGGCGGAAGACACAGGGGACATCGACTTGATATCAGGAGCCATCATCAACAGAACTTCCACACAAATGATGCTCCTACTTGCCATAGAACTAACGTTTCCTAACTTTGACCTTACAGCTTGCAAGAAACTTTCTGGAAATGAACTCTGACTCATCATGTCTAGGCTATATGCCAAGAAAGATGAGCTTGTTTTTCTAGTCAGAGATATTCTAGTCATGGCAGATTCCCTTTGTGAAACCGTACAATTACAAGGATTTCTATTCGTGAGCCTGATGATTGTTTACCAATATCTCCTCAGACAGAATCATCCTACGGTTTACATGGCATCAGCTTACATGAAGAACGACCTACTAAAGTTAAAAAAACTTTGGAACCACAGAGGTGCTTATCTCTTACCTCCAGCATACAACTCTAAAGTTCATTATGCTCCCTTTCCTTCACTCAGAGCACTGGATGTTACTGGCGACAAACCTTCCTGAAGGAACAACAATCATCTATAACAGTTCCGACAGACAATTTGATCCTAACCAGAATGAGTATGCTATGATAGCTAACACGCCCATGGAGAAGGTAGCAAAGGAATGTACTAACAAACTACATGATCTTTTAAGCAAGCACACAAGGGCGTACGATAAAGAACACTTTCATCGCCCGACCTTCAGCCACAGATGCCCCTTGTAGCTCTGAGAATCAAACGATTGTGGTTTCCACGTCCTCTACTGGATGTACACCCTCACTGTTCTTGGAAGACCAGTAGAGGACATGACGGACGTAGATTACCACGCTCTATGTGGAAAGTTCGCAGCTAATCTTCTCCGAACGCATGGAGATAACAAAGGACTAATAGAAGCCTAATGCCCTTGTCCACGTACTTCTCAACCTATCACTTTGACACTCTGAGGACAAAGTGAGTGATAAGTTAGGGGAGAGGTACACTGGACAAGGTCGAGGTATCATTTCTCAACCCTTCTCCCTCTGCTCTTTTTGTTCACTCTTGTTTTTCTATGCATTGATTTTTTTTACCTTTCTTTTCACATTTAAGACTTTTTCAGTAATCTCTTTGATAGAATAATTCTTGTACATAAGTATAACATCACTCTTGGAAAAGGTCACCCCCAGCTAAATTTAGAATCAAAGTAGTTCTCAAAAGGCAATAACAAAAAAAACATTTAGGCATGTAATGGCAAATCAATAAACTACTTCCACACTCGATTTCCATGCTTTTGCTTCAACTCTGCTCCAGACTCTCCACAAGTTAACATCATAGCCAAAGCCAACCAAAACTCTCTCAAGGATGGGAGGGAACCAGGTGAAACCCAAATCAAGGAACCTCACAAATGGACCACCAAGTACGAAACTAAAATAAGTGCATGTCAGGAGACTCCAAGAACAGTTTTCTTCTTTTAAAAAAAAAGAGGCCTGGCAGCCCAAACAAAATCCCTAAATATCCAACTCCTAAGCCTATGAGCATAAGAATAAAAGCCAGAGTGTTGAATAAAAATATGAGAGTTGTGCCACGCCTAAGGACCTATATTAAGGACCAATAAAGTTCTCATCCGACCAGTACATTCAGCTGCCCTCACAAAGGCAGATGTGTCGCTCATAGTAATGAGATCCTAAGGTCTCTTAATATATGAAAAAGTTGATAAAGGACTCGCCTGTCTGGTACATTTAGCTGCCCTCACAAAGGCAGATGTGTCGCGCCCGGTAGTGAGATCCTAAACATTTAGATAAACCCTCCCCCACTAAAAGGGGGAGTTACACATCATCCTTTAGCCAACCCTCACGCCTATCTTAGTTTCCATTAGGTTTTTTAAAGAAGTATAAAACTGATTGGAGTTGAAAACATGCACAGAATGTGATCGAGAAAAAGGTGGTCCCAATGTGAGCTACGCGATACGGAAGAAATCTGAGATCCACGCAACTCCCAATACCTGAAAGAGTTAGTGTGAGCAGAATCCCAATAAAACTCTAAGAGATCTCTGGTTTAGAATTGAAGCAAGAGTATGGAAATCTTCACTAAATAAAATCGCCTTGCCACTACATGCCTTAGCTCTATCTAGCTTGAGGACAAGCTAGACTCTAAGTTAGGGGGGTGATAACCTCCCATTTTGCAATGTTATCTTACTATTTTTCCTCAGTTTTCCATACTCCTTCTTAGTTAAATTATATAGAATCTTTAACTTTCCACCTTTTTGTAAATATACCATTAGATTAACTTCCCCCTTTCACTTCTTATATAAAAGCACAAAAAAATTACAAAACCCCCAAATGGTCCCAAGACCGAATGGAAGCCAAATGGTCCCAAGACCGGATGGAGACCAAATGGTCCCAAGACCGAATGGAGACCAAAGGGTCCCAAGACCGAATAGAAGCCAAACGGTCCCAAGACCGAATGGAGACCAAACGGTTCCAAGACTGAATGGAGACCGAATGGAGACCAAACGGTCCCAAGACCGAATGGAAGCCAAACTGTCTCGACACCGTATGAAGACACACGATCCCAAGACCGAATAAAGGTCAAACAGTCCCAAGACCGTGTGAAGCCAAACGATCTCGAGACCGTATGAAGCCACACGGTCCCAAGACCGAATAAAGGTCAAATGGTCCGGAGACCGTGTGAAGCCAAACGGTCCCGAGATTGTATGAAGCCAAATGGTCCCAAGACCGAATGGAGATCAACCGGTCTCGAGACCGTATGAAGCCACATGACCCCAAGATCGAATGAAAGAAAACGGTTTCAGACCAAGAAGACTCAAATGGTCTCCAAACCGAGAGAGTCTAAATGGTTTCCAAACGGTGTTCACTCAAATCGTTTAAGGTTCACTCAAATAATTTCCAAGACCGCTTTGACCCACATATCCCAAACCATTTAAGGTTCACTCAAATCCTATAAATAGAACCCAAAGGGGACCTCACAAATCATCAAGTCTTAGTCGTCCAAAGGCTGCCTCTATTGTTCCAGAGCCATTCCATCCATCACCCACTGCCCCGAGGCTGCCGGTCTGAGATCCATACTCCATCTCCAAGATACTTTCTCTCTCATTAACAAAGAAGGTGGGAAGAGGAGGACTCGTCATCAAGCAAGCTACGAAGTGTGAAGATCGTTTCTCTCTCTCCTCCAAGGGGTTAACTTTCCTCCCTCCTTCATGGAGATGACTCTCTCTCTCTCTTCTCACCCCCTTCTTTGTTCTTGCCATGAGCGAGTAGTCTCATACACTAGGGTGCAGGGAGTAGCCCCACTACCCATGCTTTCATTTCATACAATGTAATTCATGAGTTTGCAATAGAGATATACTTTCTTTTCAGTTCAACATCAATCGTTTAATGAATGCTTGTTTCTTGATCACCAACTTGTGTTACTTATTATATATTAGTATGAATTGTCTACATTTGTACTATTAGATTTGAATCTCGATTGAATGTTGGTTCTTGATGCATGTAGTCACCATGCATATGTTTCGGTATCGAGGAGTGTTTTTCAAGGAGTGGAGTAAACTCACTTCCATCATTGTACTTTTATACTATGAAATGGAATCAATTGACGTATAAAAGTACAACCTTGATAAGTCAAGGAACACACTTTGTGAAGGGAATGATGCAAAGTAAGTGACCATTCATTTGGGGATGGCTAGCTTTGCAACATTCCCACACTTCTCATAGTTAGTTCTCTGAAAGGAAACTAAATTTACAAAGATACTAACTAATTAGACTCTTATTGCAGGCTATGTTACTATGTTGCATGTTTTGATCCATGTGTAGTGGTGGTGAAATCCGATCACATCCTAGTGGTTTCTTAACATTGTTTACAACCTTAAATTTATTTTCTTGCCTTTACTTACACTTAGTTTAAACAACCAAACCAATTCTTGATCTAAATACCAACTTTTAAGGAGTTAAATGAAATTCTAACATTTTTTATCTTGTTGATCTTAACAAGACCGTTGTCCTGTGGATTCGACCCTTAACTATACTACGATAAGACTTCCACGTATCCTAGCATACGTGGGTGGAGTTTTTAATCTAGTATAAGCAAGGCTAAACCTAAATACTTACTATCTTTAGGATTTTTAGTGGTGCACGCAACTCCACACAAGTGGAAGCTCCATCACCCCCTCATTTTTGGATGACCTTTCCTCTCCACTGCTAGAGCTCTAATTGATGTTGAAGCTGGAGTTTTGACCCTAAGAGTGGGAAACCAATCTTTCAATTTCTATGCATCCAAAAGTGCAAAGGAACGTACTGCAGAAGAAGAGGTGTATTTTGTTAAATGTGTTAATCAATTTACTGAAATGCAGCAGTGAGTCCTTTCCTCAAATTCTGACATTCCCTCAGAAGAAGACTGCGATGAAAAGAAGACTGAGAGTGAACCAGTCAATGTAGAGACAAAAGAAATACCAGAAACTATGGAAGAGAAACCTCCCGACCCTGTTGTTACACATATTGATCCTTCTTTAGGTATCCATGAGCCATCTCTTCTAGAAACAACTATGATCTTGAATGCACCGGTGACCCAGCAGACGGAAACTACCCATTTCATCTTCCCTCCTCAAAAAGATCTGGATTGTGGCTTCTGCCAAGACCATCCCCTCATCCATATCTGATAGACATCAGTGACCAACATTGCTATGATGAAGGGATAGTGCATCAACAAATGAACTTGACCTCCATGCCTCATCAGCACTACACCATCAATGAGGTCATTCAGATCCCCTACAATTATTCTCTATCTTGAATTGAGCAACAAAGAACAATTCAACATAACTCAATTTGTTTCCCAATACGTCCTGACAATGGTCGCTCCGTTTGGGGAAGAATATAAGAGGCCAGAATCAAATCAAAGATTAATGGATGGCTGAGAAAGAAACTGTGACACGTCATTCGAATAAAACGTTATTAACTTAGCGGAAGTGATCATTAAGCAGCGGATTACTGAAAAATCACTAAAAATTAAAACCATTTTACAAAGAGGTCCACACATAGGAAAACTCTTTCATAAAGAACCGGAGTAACTTAATTACATACTGGTTCACAAGTACATGTCTTGTATCCTCTTTTTCTGAGAATTACATGCATCAATTGCTCTGTTAACTAAATACAAGCAGTATAAAATCTCGAAGCACTAAGACAAAATATGAAAAGCACTAACTACTACTCCGAGAACCTGAGAGTATAGAGACGACACATAGGACTCTATGTACATCTATACAAGACATATCAGCCAGTGTCTCCACCTCAGAATTCACTACTATCCCTGTTGCTGTTGTTGTCCTTTACCTACTGAAGGATTCCTGCCTCTTTGTCTGCATCCACCTAAAAATGTGGTTCCCATAGGGGTGAGACAACTATAAATTTCCCCAGAGAGAGATATAACTCTCTGCCAGAAACATTATTATTGTAGTTTATTAAGATAAATCTGAACAGAGGAATCATAATTGTTTTACAACAATTAATTAATTGTCTAACAGATTAGGACATTAATCTTGTCTAAAGCATTGCAGATGTAACCTAATAGAGAAGCATGTCACTTATCCAATAAGGAATATGAAGATCATGTATAACATTTATCCACTATAATGAGTAGGATAATATCAACCAATGTTTCTCATACTTTAGCTTTATGCAAATACACTACACGGCTGATTATATTTTTCACATCATGTATCAAACTACAATTAGCTTTCCATGGTATAGTGACATCTTCACTATAGAGTTATAGCCACATCATATACTCTCTTCAGGCTTAGAACACACAGCTAATTCCTAGTATTGTTTTGTGGAGTCATGACCTATAGCCATACTCTTCTAACAAAGTATTGGGATCTTAATCCCTCATCTCATTAAGTACATTTACATTTCTTAACAAGTTCATCATCATGTATATAGAATATGGGTATTCAAACCCTTAGTTTTTCATAGAGTACTTTTACCACATAACAGGTAACTTAATACCTTCAGGTCATTTTGACCAAGGTAAGCATGATTCTTACTACGTAAGCATTCCACATAACACACAAAGCTTAATTCACCTCTTGTTACCTCTTAATAGGAAACAAGGCATATTATGTCTTATGAAGCCCATAAACAATTTCAGTAATTAAAACATCATATGGTACACAGGGTTCATTAATTTTAGATTACCTCTCACTAAGAAAAAAAACATATGAAGGCTTAGAAGGTCTATAAAACATTTTCAATATAAGAGCATCTTAGCTCATACATGGCTATGCTTATCATCTCAACATACCTGCATGATTAGTACTTCATGATAACAGTTATAATACTTTCATATCAACACCATGCAACACAAAGTAATATCATCATTCCCTTTTTAGGATTAGGATTTCTCTTGCATATCATCACCCTCCATTAGGGTTTTCCATAAATAGCCATTTAGGTTCTCAAGATTATATTATTAATGATCAAGTCCTATTTCATTGCTTCACTCAACTAAGAGCCATCATTAATAATATAAGTATTCAATCATACTTATTTATTCTCATCATTCATCATTAAATGAATTATCAACACAAAGTATGAGTTTCTCTCTCATCATTACCAGAATATGATTGCATCATAGTTTATTGATTCAGATTTACCTTTTCATAAGGAATGTTAGCCTACACTTATCAAAGTGCATTACATCTCAATGTAACAACTGACATGACACACTTCATGTGTCACTCATCCAAATATATTAGATTTAAATTACATCAATGTATATCAAATCTTAAGGTGTTGGATGTGATATGTATCATATCTTGATGTATCACTTCCCTCATCACCTTTATCTTACTTAAGTTCATCCACTTAGCTTGTATTAGGGTATTTCCCATCCTATTACTTTATGTACCAGTTCATCACATTTATCATGTAATGCATTGGTCATAAGCCACTTATTTAGAAAATACAACCATTGCTAATGATATGAACTCATCTTTGAGTTAGGAACTATTGATATAAGGATATCCATTATCAACCTCTTTAGGTGTTACACTTGTCAATATATTAATTACTATTCCATTATTAGGAATAGGATTTTCCATGTTTTTAAATTAAGGTTCACATAACATATCCCATAAATATGGGTTTCACATAACATCACTCTACTTTAGAGTTTCACATAACATCCTCATATATCAGGGTTTCACATAACATTACCCTACATTAGGGTTTCACATAACATTACCCTTCATTAGGGTTTCACATAGCATTACCTGAAATTAGGTTTTCACTTGACATCACCCTTTATTTGGGTTTCACATATCACTCCCTTCATTAGGGTTTCATCAACCTTCTCAATTAAGGTTTCATGATCTCTTTACAAAGGATCGTACCCTGATTACTTATTATGTTCATGTTGAAAGTGTTGAGGTTTAACCATTACTATGATTGTCACTCATGTAAGGATTCCACTTTCTATCATCCTCTCTAGGATGTCAATTACTTCAATCTTAATTATATTAGGTCCAATCAACTTGAATGAAGGGTTGTCACAACATATTAAATCATTGCTTTCATAAGCATCAAGAGTTAACCACTCAAAAAGGTACTAATTACCCTAGTACCTCAAAGATACAACCATTGTAATCACCTTTGATTTTCATCATTAATAAACAATTAGTTAATTGACCTTTAGTCACCTTAGGTGTCCAAAAGATTTGACCAATTAAATCCTCAAATGGTCTTGGTCACTTAGACCCCAAACGGTCTTGGTCACTCGGACATTGAATGGTTTGAAACTGTTTAAGCAAAGCAATAATGAAACCATATGGACAATTCACACTTGAAACCACTTCGGTCTCCAAACGGTTTGAGACTTTTTGGTCTCAAATGGTCTTGAGACCGTTTGGACTCAAACGGTGGTCCAAACCCTCTCAAAATCGAATGGACCAACAAGGTCTTTCAACACTTTATCAATTCAGGGTTTCAATCATTAAACCATCTATCAATTGGAATACTGATTTGTTATTCAATTGAACCATTGAATCACCCTTCAATTGGACCTTCAATTAGGTTGTTGAACCCATTTGAACTAGGTTTTATAATCAAGGAACCATCAATTAGAGTATTGAAATCGAAGAACCATCAATGATTGACATTGTGGAATTAATTCAATTGAAATCATTGGATCATCATCAAACCATGACATGGCCTGACCTCAAACGGTCTTGAGGTCATTTGGATGATCTCCAAATGGTCTTGAGACCGTTTGGCCCATCCCATCATTGAAATTTGTAAAGTTCAATTAGGGTTTGCATCATTGAATCGATCATCAATTGAGCTAGTGATTATATTTCAAATTGATATCACTGGATCTTCAACCATCCAATCATACACTACCATAGGCTTCCAAACGTTCTTAGTTGACCTACAAACGGTCTTGAGACTGTTTAGGTGACCTCCAAATGGTTTTGAGACCGTTTGGGCTAGTCGACCCAAATATTGATTCAAATACTTAAGGATTCAACACTAAACCCGATTAGGGTTTGCAATTAAGGAATCATTCACAATTGAAACCATCAAGATCGAACCAATTGAAACCATTGGATCAATATCCAAGTACAATAGAATATTTCCTCAAATGGTCAACCATTTCAAACGGTCAACCACTCCAGATGGTTTGGAACCCAAACCTCCAAACGGTTTGCAAACTGTTTGGTCATCAAACGGTTTGGTGAAACCGATTGGACCAAAATTTTGAAATCTTTGCAATAGATATTTGTGGAGGTGTGTGCTTATGATGATTTCATCATAATAAATCTATAAACCCATGAAGCTTGCTGTGATTTTCATGGTGATTGCATCAATCAATCAAATAAAATTTTGGGAATAGAGAAGGAATCAACAATTGATGAAGATATGGAATCAATAACAAAATTCAAGGGTTCAAGTTATATAACCCACCTTTAATTGAGCTTCAAAGCTTCAACCTCCACGTCTTTAATGGTGAAAGCAACACCTTCCACTATCCCAAGATCGTCCTTAAGCTTTGACTGAAAAGGAATTGCTAGAATTGAAGATGGAATGGAGATAAGAAGAATTCATGCATTGATTTTCGATTTCCAGCATGGAATCAAGGTGAAAGAAGGTCAAGAAGCTTACCAATAGGTTGGGGGTCGTCCTCCTATTGCTCCAAGATCCTTTGGTCGTTTTTGCAAGCAATAAGTGAAAGGGGTTTCAAAATTACCCTTTCAACTCATGGATAAAGGAGCATATATATGAATTTTATTGAAAATTCATTTAAGAGAGAGAAAGTAGGGATTATCTCCTCCATTTCCTTGCCACTTGCTCCCTTCCCTTACTTAGATACGAGGCTATCTTCCTTGCCTCATATTACTCTCAATTATCCACGATTTAAAGGAAAACAAACAAAGCATCTTAAATCATATTATAATAATATCCATAAGTGAGTGGATATTTCTTTTTCTTATAATAATGTGAGTGGATTCTTCACCTCCTTAAGATATTTTCGTTGCCTTTGCAAGGAAAAAGGACTTCCACATATATGGATTTCAACCAACACAATTTTGGTTGAAAGGTACCTAAATTAACATATTTATTTTTGCATTAAATTGAAGTAAAGTTCCAATTATGCTTAAATCTTGATTATTTTAATATCAAGATTCTCTCTCTTCCAAAATGATACAAATGAGACGCCCCTCTCATTTTATTTGTTCTACATGATGTCAAGAAATATTAGGGACCCTCTTGAAGTGGTATTTTGCATATTGAACCCTAGATTTTGGGTAAATTGCACATTACACCAAAACTAGGTTTTAATGCACAAACATTGCTCAACATGCTCTTTCTTGTTATTCAGGCTTGTAGAAGCCATATTACTGCATCATACTCATTCCCATGATGCTTCAACATTTGAGGCACATTGTATCATGTACAATTTGCAAGTTAACCCCTCAACTTGGGTAATTTGCACTTTAGTCCAAACTAACAAAGCATTGTTTCAACATTATTCAAAAGGACTAAAATTGAAATATAAGTTCCTCTTGAGCCTTAATTACTTTTCAAGAAATAAGAGAAGCATATAATCAACTTCATTAAGCAAAATATCTAGGTTTAAGCATAACCCAGGTCAGGGATGTTACAAAAACCACCAAAAGAATATGGCAATCCAGCCCAAGCTCCACTTAGAGCCCCACCATGGTGACGATATCATCAAGTCGAGCCAACGACATAAAACAAAGGCGCTTGTCGAGAGGCAACCCGATCCTTAACTTTGCTTTTCCTTTTAGTTTTAAATTAGAAAATTTTTCCCCTAGTAGATAATTCATCACAATACGCAATCTTAAGTTCTGATCATTTTCATTTTTGAGATTTCAGATGGAGGATGCATCACTGAAACGAATGCAACCACATATGGTGGACCAACCAGCATGATTTTTCCCCTCCATCTCGGATCTAGAGTTTGCTCGGGATGAGAAAATTTTTATGTTTGGGGTGTAGGGTGGGTGGTATGCACTTTACTTTCCACCCACTCCTATCTGTTTCAGACTTAAGATTTCATCGTTGCAATTTTGAGCAAAAAATTTCAAAAACTTCAAAGTAGTTTTGTATAGAAACTTGATGAAGTTTTGACGCTTTTTGTTTCAATCAATGCCTTTATCTAGCCGGCTATCCCATTTTTCCAGACAGTTTTGAATCATTATACCCTCCTTATTCGAAGCAAAACCTCAAGGGGGACAATTTCTAAAACTAGCCAATTGATAGAAATCACCATGTGAAACTTGTGAATCCTAACCTCATAATCAGTGAAAATGGCAAGTATCTTTCGAACTGAGAGGGATCAAACACATTGTGTTTCCTAACTAACTAGTGGAACAATAGCATGGAATCTCCACCGGATCCTCATCAAGTCATTATTTGAGCAGAGTATGATAAAGAGAACAACCCGGTGCACTGAATTGTAATTCAAGTTGCATTCTGATTTGAACTCTCTTCTACACTTCTTCTATCATCTTCTTACCCCTTAATCCATCAAAAAGAAACAAAAATAGCCAAAATAGTGCCAAACCCTAAGTTTGGGGTGGCACACCTCCTCCCTCTTTATTTGCTTCTTCATTCCCCTCGCTATGTAATAGGCGCATACCACCAAGAAAAGATGCCAATGTGCACACAAAATTGCAATCTCGAGTCGAACAGAGGAGAGATTCACACAAAATAAATAAATAATAAGAGTTGCAGTCAATGAAATTGCTACCATATAATGAAAATCTCGAGTCAAATAGAGGAGAGATTTATTTATTCCTTCCATACCTCCCTTCACTTCCTTTTCCACCTCCTAGCACAATGAATGCCTACTTTGCCAATACCTTGAAAAACCCCAGTGTCAGATCAGGTGCATACTTGTTATTTTGTGGGTATCTCTGGACTCTTATGAAACTCTTAGACATGATTAATATTGGACAAGTAGGGAGGAAGTGATGTTGGGAAATGAACTCAGAAATAAAGATATAGTAAGATGTGTTCGGTGGTCCCAGGAAGTTGAGATGCTTAGTCATATAGAGTAGGAAAAAAATAATCGTGATGTGAAGATGAGGCAATCACACGAGTTGAAAGTATTTATTTGGTGACTGTTTCAGATTTTGTATTACTCAAGGACGAGCAATGTTTCAGTTTGGGGTATTTTGATGAATGCATATTAGGTTCATTCTCCACCTCAGACCCAGTTTTGCTCTGATTAGTTGCTTTTATTGCCTAAACCTCTTTATACATCCTTACTTCAGACCCAGTGTCAGATCAACCTCCAACTGTGATCCCCAGCAACCAACAGATCGTGACCTGTAGTGGTCCTTTTCAATCTCGACCTCCACCTACACCTTGATCACCTCTATCTCTACGACATCAGTACCTGGCCTTCTCCATGCACCGTGATCTCCCGCGGTCCCCTCCTTTTTAGTCTCCTCAAACTGCAGATTTGTCATCAACAACCGTGACCAACTCCTCACCTGAACCGTTGTCTACCCGTCAGCAATCCCCTACACATCACAGTAGTGATCACCTCCTCTCCGCTCACGGCCTGTGCCTCCTCAACATCTCACGACAGCAGCACCACCATCGAGTGACAGACCACGGTCTTCTTCACCCTCAAGTTGCGACCGTGGTTGAGCACAAGAACTGTGACCTCAGCCCAAGGAGCTGCGATCAGGAGAAAGAGCCAGTAGACCGCGACCACCAGGGCTGGAACTAAGAACCGTGACCAGGTGCCAGCAAGGCCACACCCATTGTGATAACCCAGATTTTAGGATTTTGATATCGAATATAGTATTTGAAGACCATGAAAGTTATGTAGATGACTAGTAGAAAACTAAGGAATTGATTATTCAATCATGGACTCTTGTCACCCAAAAGGTATAACAAGAGATGCAATTGATGATTATTAGATCTAATTGAGTTCAATTATGAGAAATAGATATGGTTAATCGAATTAAGTAATGATGTGGCACATCATCTTTTAATGATAAACAAGAATATGAATGGTTGAATAGTGATGTACATGTTGCATATTGATATTTCAATTCTATCGAAGTTGTTTGGTTATAAGTAAGGATCAAATGACAATTACATATGACCATATATCCCCTAAATAAGATCTTATTTGGTGATATTATGTGACAATACATACATTGGATTTTAGGTCTCAAACTCGGGTGGAAATATTGCTGGATCATTGTGATCATATGTTAAAAACTGTAGGTTTAATTGGGATTCCTATGAAAAGTTATTCATGTTTTAAAATACTGAATTATTTGAGCAATTGAGGTTGAGTATTATAGGTGGGTGAATCATATGTGTCACGGGTCAACTAGAGTCTGGAAGACGTGACTTCGCTAGGTGAGGCAGATTGCTGGGAGGTGTGGCACCACCTCAGCCTTTGGATGGCCAGATCTAATGGATGCAGATCTATCTGCTACCTCCGCTTCTCACAGAGAAGGTGGTACCTACAAGACCAGGTATGTTGTTGCTACACATCCGAGTTGATAGGAATGAGACTCGAGACCTAGAGCAAACCATTACCTCCACTAGGCTTGCATCTGTGTAACAACCCCTCTTGGGGAATTTTCCGTGGAGAATCGAGGAGGATTCCTCTCCCCATCGACTCAGCTTCTCAACCACAAATACAGAAGAAGCGAGAGGAGGGGTGACAGAGAGGAGTAATATAGTTCTGGGAAGAGGTGTGAAGGGTGGAAGATGATCTTCAGGCATGGATAAAGCTAGATGAAGCCCTATCCAACCTTGTCAAGTCATTCATGGTAGCCGACAGACCTATGCCTGACATATCCATCCAGAATCCTAGGGTCTACTGAGTTCATGGAGGTTTAGCGATGATCCCATTACCTTTTCAATGGTGAACCTATCCTCTGGAGGAAGAAGCCCCAATGTGAACCTCCTATTCTTCCTATACGCCAGCGGCTCCTTGGGGATCAGGAGCGGCGAATCTGGCAGTGCCTTCGGAGGCTTCTAGATAGCTTGCTCCCACCGCCTACCTTTGGATCCTCACCTCACCAGCAATCATCTGCAGCAGTCAATGGCACTGCTCCTCTACCAGCCCGCCGTACAACTCGGCCACCTACTCTATCATGGCCCCAGCTAGAGGACATAAAACGACCAACAACATTTCCCCACCATGGAATCTTTCTGAGGAGGATGACGGTCTTGGAAGCAAGGAGGCCCGCTACGGACTCGACGCACGAGAGAGAGATGGAGGTGAGTAGAGGATGACCTACCACTCACCAACATTTTAGGCCAGCGGCGACGACAGATTCGTCACTGAGAAGGATGCCTCAGGCGTCTGTTTCCTGTGGATCGCGAGAAAGGAGAGGGTGAGTGTCGTGAACCAACCAAATATCGAACCAGGTCCAGCCCAAGCCAGTTCAATCGTGAACCCAGGAAACCAAAGCAAAGAGTTGCGCTTATCCTCAATGCCACATGGCGCAATCCGATTGGCAACCAGAGGTAAATATCTCAAAAATGCTCAGATCTTCATTAAATCACAGTAATTAGCTCGATTATCAGAAAAATGCAAACAAGGTATCGTTATTCTCAGAAAAATTAGTAGAACAATATGAAACCATAATGTCAGGCTTTTGATGATTAAATATATGCAATATCATGTAAGATGTGTAATACTTGTTTAATGGATAATAAATAGAAAATGATGACATAAAATTATGGAAAAATGTCAGTAAATTTATAATCATGTTCATAATGCATATGATGCCAGTTATGGTCATGTTGATGTACGAAATCATGTAAATTGCTCCATATGGATAATTAGGGCTAATAACCCTAAAGAAAATGTAATAAATACATTCATGCTCAATAAATGATGAAATTTATAGAGTAAGCTCATATCTGTATTTGGAAACTCAGATTTAATTATGAGATCATGATGATGCAGAGAATGCATGTTATATGAAGAGCACCCTTAATACATATGATGCAACCCTAATATGGTTAATGAAAGTGACATAATGTTAAATATGTCCACATAATAATGTGACACATGAGTATATGAAGTTAATGAACTGTAATCTGGAAAATGACATCAGTAAGATAAATATAAGGTAAGAATACAAGTAATCATGAGAATAACATAATGGTCTAAGTAAACCCTAAAACGAACACGACTAGGGTTAAGATGATCAGAACCTGATGCTAGTATATGATTTTGTTATTAATCAGGTGATGACCAGATTATTTAGATGATCATGAATATGTGAGGAATGTCTAAACTCAAGTACGTGGATATAAGTATATGACTAGTTTTTGTTGGATGATAATTATGAGTAATTGCTTGCATGTATTTGAATATCTTATTGGATGTACATCTATATGTATTGTTGTTTCCGCCTTGAACACTAAGATCACTAAGAAAAGAAAATGGAATGTAGTTACTGATGGTTCATTAATCTCCCTATTAGAAAGGGAAAGTATTAATGTTGACTAGAACCTCCCTAATGGTACAAGGTACGCGGGGAGATCCCTAATGGTACAAGGTACGCAGGGATAGGGACCAATAATATATGTTTGTGCTAAGTCCACCATAGTAATACATGTCCATTGAAATATGATTAATAACTTAGGTTTACCTGATTTTCTGCTATTAAATAATGTTTCTTTCTCTCTTTCTTCTTTTTCAAGTATTTTCAATATGCCAGCATAGTATAGCTCTTTAATTACATGTACCAATTTTTGTTGATGTTTTTGTTTCTCGTATTTTCTAGGTTTAGTGCTAGCTTGGGATAAAAGACGGGAAGTGAGCAGTTGTCCAGGTTGTACCTATTGTCTAAGATCCTGTTAGCATACATGTTCAGACTTGTAGAATTTTAATTCAATATGTAAATGTAAATCATTTTGTAATAATTCATATTGTATAAATATGCATGTTGAATGTTGAGTATGTTATGGTTGTATGTTCATGTATGCGTATTATGCTTCCACATCGCTCTTTGATATGATTGGATGATGTTTTTGGATTCTGACCTCTCATTCCCAATAGGGTATGGAGAAGACAAAATCCAGGGACGTCACACCCATGGTCTGCTATAACCGCGACATATCCCTTTCAACAACTGTGACCTCACCCGCCTTACACCGTGATTGCGGTATCATTCTTCACCCTGACCGCGATCACCTCCATCCCTTCTCTCTGCACACTATCTTCCACAACTATGGTCTACTCTTGCATCTACGACAGCCTCAACAGCAGACAACTGCAACGGCCATGAGGACGACGACTACATCTCTGGTCTTCCTGCGTCCAAGCAACCGCGACTGCGGTGCCCTGGGAGTCAAGACCATGAACCATCACTTATCTCCCAAGACCGCGATCAGTGCAAAAAGCAACTGGAACCACAGTTTGTAAAGGCCATGACCGTGGCACCAGCCCAACCAGTCTATAAATAGGCCCTGACCCCCCTCATTCAAGGTACCCTCTCCAAATGTCGTTAGGCTACAAGTTTGTCCTCAGCCTAAGGAGACGGTCTCCTCCACATCCAGGCTACACCCAAGAAGCATTCGACCCCCAGTGCAAGCCACTCCATCCCATCCAGATCTAGATCCAGATCTAGATCTGTGAATCCATCTATCTGCTCCATCCAACCCATTCATCCAGATCTGAGGTGGAAACCTAGATCTATAGTCGTCTTCATCATCTACATCGTGCCTACACCGCCATCACGTCTACAAGCTGCTCCTCCTTCTGTGAGCAAGGAGACTGAGAAGAGAGAGCAGGTGGAGAAAGAAGTAATGCCCCATCTGCCATGGTGTTCTTCCCTCCTCATTCCAGATCTGCTCCACCGGCGTGTAGAAGATCGTCTCTCCACCGAGCTGCGATCATCTTCTCCACCATGGCCATGGCAAAATCTTCCCTCTCTCTTGTTTTCTTATTTCTCTCTCCACGAGCAAGTAGTCCTTTCTCACTAGGGTGCGGGGACTAGCCCCGCTTCCCATGCTTACATGTTCAAATATTAAACATTCCATGGCTTGTATATAACTTTTCATTTCATTGTTAATCGTTTGATGTGTGCTTGTGGATTGATCACCTAATTCCATGATCTATTTCGTTCCTATGTTGCGAGAACTTCAATACGTAGGTTTTGAATGTCGATTAATGTGGTTGACTCCCTAATGAGAACTTCTGATGGGATTCCTGGAAGTCGTAAGTGTGTGATCCGTGAGGGGACGAGACATCTAGCCCACAACGACGCTTCTGTGTGCCTGACGCCCGTATGGTGGGTCCACAGCTTCAGTTGAATATCTGTATTTTTGGAGTCGTAAGTGTATGATCTAGATGGCAACGAGACATATGATGCCTAAGGTGATGCCTACGTGAACCTAAACATCCTAAGAGAGGGTTTATAGCAGCTCTATTTGGATGGTTATATCTAGCCTGGATGTTTGTGTTTGGATGTGTTAGCATGTGTAGCGGTGGTGAAACCTAGGTCCATCCCAGCGATTACCATCATTAATTTGTAATCAACTTTTAATCATGCTCTTTACTTTCCTTGCATTTAATTTAATTAACCTCAAATCAACCTTTGTTCTAAATATTAGTCTTGATTCAACTAGATTCGACAAGTAAAAGATTCTTAAAAACATTGTCCCTTGGGATTCGATCCTCAACTACACTGCAATAAGACTCGTCTGCTTGCAGGTGATATTATTGCACAAGGTTTTGGTTAAAACTCAGGGATTTCGGCCATGCCTGAGTTTGTTAGTGCAGTAAGAACCACGTCAGTCGACACATTCAACATAAATAGTATTGATGTCCAAAGACTATTCCAATTGCACCATCTGACTTGTCATCCCATTGAAATAGATTCATTTTATCGAGAAGCAGATGGCATAGTTTGAAAAGATACCAATGTCAGCAATTTATGTGTTTGTTAACAAAAAATTGAACTAGCCATTCATGAGGGCATATTTGAAATTACAAGATGGAAACAAACAATATAGGCATTGATTTTCCAGATGGGCATCAAATAATACAAGCGCTGACCCATTAGATGTACAAGAAAAATTTCAACAACCTAGAATATAGTAATTTGTGCAACAAGCAATGAAACACCTTTCTGATAACTCAATAGTATCAATTTATAATTGTCATTCACATTGAAAAAAGTTCTAGTTCCATAAAAATAGAGTGTACATAGGCGATTTGAATCATAAAACATGCAAAATAAAATAATCATTGGATGACTAGATAATGAACACATGCAGAAGGGTTAGAGTGACAACATCTTATGAGTTCTCATGGCCATCTTGGCATTCTCCATGAGTTTATGCATCAGTCAAAATAAGACAAATGCCCCATCTGGTAGTGAGAAGCTTAACTACCACTTAGTGAATCAAGTGAAGACAGTAACATGATACATCTAGTTTGGAAAATAGAACTGTTTGGAAAATAGGACTACATCTAGTTTGCCAAACATAAGTAGAATGCATCATGTTACCATCTTCACTGAATCAATCAACCTATAAAGTCAATCGTATCTCTAACAGAAGGTTCCTTTCACTTCTTCTGAACATTACAAAAGGTCATGGTGGATGCCTAGGTTGACACATCCACATTTAGTCTTAGATGGAGACCAACCATTGTGTTGACCCTTCTATGGTGGCGGCGAAGGTTGACGCTTATCCCAGGTAGGGCCATTTTAGTTGTCCCACTTTATGGCCTCATCATACTCATCCCATAAGACCCGATATTCTTCCTTCATCGCTTCCTTGTCCTCTTGCTTGATGTCATCTTTTGGCCAATCAAACAATAGGGGGAAATGACGAACATGGTGAGCAACCCCAATGTTGCTTTGTTTTGCATCTGTGGGCTATTCAAGGTGCATATCTATGGGCTCTTCATATGAAGATGGGGAATGGGTGTGCGAAGGTTTGAAACACTTGCGCAAAATTTTGTACCATACTATTTTTCAATCTTAGGGTGCGACATCTAGACGATGAAACATTTAATGGAATAGTTAAATACAAGTTTGATCCCATAGTTATAATAACAAAAAATGATGAAAATAGTTAACACAAATGATGAAAATAGTTACCAAATAGTTAAATACATAGGTAGATTATTGGACATCAACATCAAAGTAATAGTTCATAATCATCCTAACAAGTATGGTTTGAAATGCATGAAACAAACATCATAAGTAGGCACTAAAGTTGTCCCACAAATTTTTACTAGGGATTCTTACAACTTCATCCATTGCCTTCACCGCCAACTCCTATAGTTGCATCATTAATGTTTTCAACATTGTTCATGTGTACTTCCACTTCTGTGGGTAAGTGCAATAAGTCATTACAAAGTTGATCACCTATTGCACACATGGTGGCTGAATAGCCAATGCATTTCCCAAAATGATATAATTCTACCTAATAAATCTCTAATGAGATTCTTCCATTGGGTTTTCACCTAGTCCAAGGATACGTAAAGCAACCCCGTTATGTTTTGAAAGTCACACACTGTCTCCCTCCAAGACTCTCGAGTATATACTCCATCAACACATCTCGCCACGTCAGATTGGTTTCTCATCGCATCAAGTAGGATCTTATTGGTCTCCCTAGACCATATACCATAAGGCCTTGTGTCTTGTCTAGCCATATTACCAATTTTGTGTGTAACATTTCAATAGTAAGGGTGCATTTCACAAATATGCAGATACAATATGATAATTCAAACATAAAGACATAATGTGCAAACAACCTATAATGTAACTAAATATCATCCATGTATATCTAAGTGTTATATTGGCCTATGACATCATCGAAGGTGAAGGAGACTCAAAAAAGGCAATTTGTATCCTCCAACTTGTTAACCTCGGTGTATAGAGCATAAAACTTGTATTGATAGGATTGATAAATATCTCTAGCGTCATGATGGATTTCAACAAATTCCTTTGTGTTCATTGCTTGCCCCCACACCGAATTGCTTTTGTCACTCAATAACTTAATCTCAATCTATAACGACTGAACTGTTGGGGGGATATCGTCTGACCAGTGAAAGTTTTGCATCGGTCTTTTCCCAATAATGTATTTTCAATTTGATTTAATATCAATGAATGCATAATATACTTACTAGTGAAATCAATTTTTTATGGTTGTATTAGCAAACTTGCCTCATCAAACATACATGATACATTTCCTTTGGGCATTCACTGAGGATGTTGAAGTCATAAAACTCCACATCTTGGGTGTTGATCTGCAATGAAACAACATTACTATACAAACATTGTTGTACTCCAGATGCATCCATTGGCATCTAAAATTGCATAATTCATTAGTAAAGTAATGTTTGAGTCAGATTGCAAATCCAAACAAAGGAATCACCAATGGCATTTCAAACATGCAACTCATGCCATTTGTTGATTGGGACAAATACTTTACAACAAATGAGGTTATGCGTACATTATTGCCATGACGTATTATATCCTTCCTCATATGTTAAGGAACTAATGTTTTTCGGGAGGTGCAATTTCTCCCAAAAATAGTCTCTTCTCCTTCTAAAGGTACTTATTTATGTTATTAGCCTATTGGTCTATGATCTCTTAGAGCAAACAAAATCATAGGAAGAAGATTGTTGCTTGCATTCATTGCATCCAAACACAAGTTGTGTTATCATTGCATCCCTAATAGTAGCTAAAGTGTTAACATTATGTTGAACTCATTGAACATACAATATCACACGACATTCAGTTTGAACCACACCCTTACCACATTTAAAATATGGCATGTGGGGGTTGTTGTCTCTGAACTGACCGTTACCCACATCTATGGCATCCATGTATACTCGCATGGTGCAGGGGAAGGCACATGGACATGAGGGCACTCCATTGTCCATTTCAAGAAAAACCTAAGTACTTAAAAAATTATGTCACACTTTTACTTTAACATTGTAGCAAGGACATGGCAAATCTAATGTTTAATTTAAAATATGTACTTCAAAAGGAGGTGTCACACTTTTACTTCAATAGCATAACAAGTACATATACATTAAAACCCAAAATCCAACCATGTTTCCTAAAGGAAATTGGATATTCCTTCATGCAACATATCACCCTCCGGGGCTTCAGCTTGGGTTGCTTGCTAGAGAAAGCTCAAGTCCAGCTACCATTATCTGGGAAGCCAGATGTTGGACTGCCTTGTAGGAATTCATCCATCATAACTTCACCATCTCATTGGTGTGGTATGAAATTGTGGACGATACAAAATGATAACACTAGATACATTTTTGATTGCATGTTGTACGTCACATCTTATTTTAGGTAAGCAAACCTCCTCTTTAACACACTGAATGCTTTCTCAACAACATTCAGTAATTGTACGCGCCAATGGTTGAAAATATCTTTTTATTGTATGCATGTATGTTGCCTATGCCACCGGTCATCGTAGCTGACTGGAGGATCCTCATATCTACTACAAAACCCTCCTACCCCATCAGAACGTATGTAAACTCCATGTTGAAATCCACCGCACCCATGACATTCAGTGAGACAAACTCTCTCCTATTTTGATAACGATTCTACTTTTCTCTACTCACCAAAATTGTGAGAAATCGTCACACTAAATGAGGTTACTCAAAACATAAAACATGATCAATCAATCACATAGCAGAAAAAGGGGCTAATTACAATTGATTTTAACATCCCCAACATGCTCAGAACTTTTGCACAAAGCCTAACATCTTGTGTGTATTCATACTATGCCAAGAATCTTATACAAATTACTCTATGGCCTTAGCCAATATATATATATATATATATATATATATATATATATATATATAAAGGATAATCTTATCCATGTATGCCACATAAGCAAGCATCAACATGCTAAAAGTCTGATTTCATTAAAACATTGTATATAGATTGTCCCACTTGGACCTGAGAGTACAGGGACGACTCTAGGACACACTAAACATCTAATAACCTTCTTTAAGCTCCATCATCATATCTCCTCCTTATTGCAATAGGTCTATTTCCAATAACCTAAAAATATGTGGTGACCCACGGGGTGAGACCCATGTCCCAGCGAGAGATATAACTCTCAACATTGCTTATTGACTACAATAGGTTAAGTAATTAAATAGTCTAAGTAGATCAAGGCAATTAAATAGGTAAGAATAACATCATGCATGATTAACAAGGCGTATGAACGTACTGATAGCAACTATCATCATTATCTTGATTATCTACATATGCCTTGTTAACATTATAAGCAGTTCAGTAGCATGCGCATAGATAACATCATAAGCAAGTCTAATAGCATAGTATCTTTATCATCATGAATAAGACTAGTAGCATAAGCATAGCTAACAAAATTAGTATGTCTAACATATTGAGATCTACATCATAAGTAGAATAACAACATAAGCACAACTATATTCATAAGCATAATTAGCAGTATAGACATCTCTACTTACAAGGGCATAGCTAAGAATATAATCTTAACTATCAGTATCAGTATATCTAACAACATAAGCATGTTTGGAACATGAACATATATCTACAACATAAGCATGTTTGCAACATGAACATATATCTACAATATAAGCATATCTACCATCTCTTATTGTACTATACATCATCTCTATGTAAAGAGAGAAAACAAGGGTTATCATCCAATGTGAAACGTTGTGTATAACACTAAATAGATATGCTATATGGTTGTATTTCATCTTTCATTAAGCCCTGAGAAATTTAAGGATACCACTCAAATTCCAAATGACCATTTTTAAGTCAAAATCAATACCATACAAGATCTAGGAAGATTCGAACTCCTAAGATCTTCTTTTCCCCCCAGACAGTACGGGTCTGCCACAATGACATATAAGGTCAAGTTGCTAATATCCTAGTCTGTCGTTAGTACTGTTCAAGGCACTAGTGAAAGGAGGTGGGTACACATACCCTACCATTTGAGGTACAGACATAGTTGTCCTCCAATCTCATCACATATATAATCACTGAGACACGACCACATCCATTCTCAAACTGAGGGCTAGGTATGATTGCAACCATCCTCTCCAAATACTTGGAGTTAGGATGACAAGCAATCCACATATTCAATAGTATGTGCTCTGAGTTTCCCTTAGGAATACTCATTTACCATCTGGCAAGTTCTGACACTCAGATGGATATGGCATAGGGCACTATATTATTAGGGTTTCACTTGATTAGTTATTTCCAGTTGGATGAATCAAGGCTACATCAAACAAGTGGACATACAAACCCTAATTTATTTCTAGAGAAAATTGCTATATAACAACCTCAAAAGATATAAATGTGTGAAACATAATTCCTCATCTCAACATCACAAGGTACTATTCACTTGCCATTCATTTGGCCATACTTGTGAACACATCACCACCACAAGATACAAATCCTCATTACATTATTCTAGGGTTCCAACCCTTGTCACGTCATAAAGAGGATTACACCTCATTCATGGCTCTATCATGCCCAAAGGTTATTAAGACCAACATATCATTCCCTGCAAGTTCATCATCATATATCCATGCATTATAACAAGGCTCAACAAACATCACCATACATGTGATACATAGACTCATCATAATATTGCATCAAGGAGACCAAATATTCTCACAAAATAACATTGTACGGTTATTTTAGCATTAAAGTATTCCTTAAGTTATATCAACATACAAGAAGTATAGATATGCTTGATCACAATTATACTTATTGTGTACATGTTTGTAAGAAACCATCAATTATGAGACTATTATATTCAGTGATTAACATATTAGGATTTTAACAAACATTAGAAGGAATATTCCTTCATATATCATACTAAGAAGCTGAGCATGATTAGCCATTCTCATCTATTTGCATTAGGGATAGATTCAACAAGATAGGTTACACTAAAGTTATAGTTCAAAATTCATACATAAATCCTAAGTCATGGCATCCCCATCGGGTTATGGATGCATAAGATAAAGCATCACTATCACATTCCATAGCATCCTCAAGTATGGATCCATGCATCACTCAAGGTATAGCCATAAGTTTATGGCATACTTGGGGTTTCAACAACAATAAGAGAGCACTCCATGATTCTATTAATCATTCAAGGGGGGTGTTCATAATCAATCATCATCACTTGGTTACATTAGGGTTAGGTGTAACAAGCTATACTTTGATAGGGTTACCCATTAACTCATAATTGTGGTTATCAGTTATATTCATATGAGGGAATAGGTAACACTATATAAATAAGGCAAACCTCGATTGGTTTCAACATCATTCAAACAATATTATCTTACCACAAGCATCAACCCACAACCATTGGGTTGTTGAGAAGGTAAACCATTGGTTATTTACATAAGTAAACACCTAGAAAAACCACCTATAAATCCATCGAGTGGTGACCTAGAAATAAACACCATTTAACTCTAGACATCCCTTTTTTATTAACATAAAGGGTGCCATCAGATGTGGGAATAAAACCCAACATTGGTTATATATTTAAAGCAGACCATCAATTGTCAACACACAAGCTCCTTGGGTTGATCACTGATAACCTCTCACTTTGTGATGTTATTTTATTGGTTTTCCCTTGTTTTTCATACTCTTTCTTAGATAAATTAGATAGAATCATTAACTCTTTACCTTATTGCTGACACATCAATAGATTAACTTTCCTCTTCTTTATCCTTGCAGAAAAATACAAAAAAAGAAATTACAAGACCGTTCAAGCCCAAACGGTCCCAAGACCGTTCAAGCCCAAACGGTCCCAAGACCGTTCAAGCCCAAATGGTCCCAAGACCGTTCAAACCCAAACGGGTTCAGCGCTCAAATGGGTTCAGCAACCAAACAGGTTCAGCACCAAAACGGGTTCAATGCCCAAACGAGTTCAGCACCCAAATGGGTTCAGCGCCCAAACGGGTTCAGCAACCAAACGGGTTCAGCGCCCAAACGAGTTCAGCACCCAAACGGGTTCTGCAACCAAATGGGTTCAAGACCGTTTGGGCTCCACTTAAACCTATAAATATGACCCAAAGGGGTCCTCAGAAGGGGAGAAGGCTCAGACGCCCAAAGGCTGCCTCAATCATTCTAGAGCTCTTGCTACTTCCACCCTCCGCCCTGGGGCTGCCGGTCTGAGACCCATGCCCCATCTTGAAGCTGCTTTCTCCTTCTTCGCCAAAGAAGGTAGGAAGGGAAGATCTCATCATCGTGCAACCTTTGAAGACTGGTGGATCGTTGCTCTCTCTCCAAGGGGTTGACCTTCCAATCTCCTTCATGGGGATGATGCTCTCTCTCTCTCTCTTCCTGCCTCCTTCTTTGTCCTAGTCATGAGCGAGTAGTCTCTCTCACTAGGGTGCGGGGAGTAGCTCCGCTACCCATACTTTCATAACATGTAAATGTAATCCTTAGGTTGTAATATAGAGTTCTTATCTTTGTCAGTTTGACATCAAACGATTAATGAATGCATGTTGCTTGATCTCCAACTTGTGTTATCTTTTATCTCTTAGTATGAATTGTCTACGTTTGTACTATTAGATTCGAAACTCGTTTGTATGTTGGTTCTTGGTGCATGTATTCACCATGCATCTGTTTCGGTATCTAGAAGTGTATCTCAAGAAGTGGAGTAAACTCACTATCATCCGTTGCACTTTCATACTATGAAATGGAATCAGTTGACGTATGAAAGTGAAACCTTGATAAGTCGAGGAACACGCTTTGCGAGGGAAATGATGCAAAGTAATGTGACCATTTGCTCGGGAATGGCTGGCGTTGCAACATTCCCACACTTCTCGTAGTTAGTTCTCCGAAAGGAAGCTAAGTCTACAAGGATACTAACTGACTGGACTCTTTTTGCAGGTTAAGTTTTGCTTTACATGTGTTGATCGATGTGTAGTGGTGGTGAAAAACCGATCACACCCTAGTGATCTTTTATCATAGTTTAACTCATTAGATTTACTTGCTTTCTTTACTTTATTTGCACTTAGCTTAAAAACAACCAAATCAACCTTTTGATCTAAATACCGACTATTGAGTGATTAAGTGAAATTTCAACGTTTTCCATCTTGTTGGCAACAACAAGACCGTTGTCTCGAGGATTCGACCCTTAACTATACTACGATAAGACTTCCACGTATCTTAGCATACGTGGGTGGAGTTCTCTATCTAGTATAAGCAAGACTAAACATAAAGACTTACCATCTTTAGGATTTTTAGTGGTGCACGCAATTCCATGTGAGTGGAAGCTCCATCAAAAATTGGTGCCATTGCTGGGGACAACGGAACGTTGTAATTTCACTTGGTACCTTTCTAGTTGGTTAGGATTTTACACTTTCTTTAATCATAACTCTATATATTCTTGAAACTATTATATTTTTGTCATTATCTAAAGGTGTTTCTCTCTACTCAGGTAGAAATCGTGTATGCAACCTGCGCATAACCTCAGATTCTCCCCAGATCCAGAGTTTGACTCTGAGGTAGAGAGAAGCTTCCACCACCGCATCCGACTCAATCTCCAAAGGGCCAGGCAAATGGCTGAAGATCAACGCCAGGCTGCTTTGGTAATGGAGAGGGTCAACGCCGCCATCGCCGCTCAAAGGGAACAACTCATCGCTGAAACTCGTGCCCAAATCCAAGTGGAGATTCGTGCGGAAGAGAAAGCTCGCGTTAGAGCTGAAACTGAGGCAGCAACCCAAGCTGCTCAGTTAGAATTAAGAAACAAACAACTGAGGGACTACGCTGTCCCAAAGAACTATGAGGATAACCACCCGGTCTGACCTCCGATCATTAATATCCCCAACTTCGAGATTCGGACCCAGTGGATCCAAATCATGCAAGGCATATCTTTCTCCGGAGGTTCTGGAGATGATTGCATGGATCATCTAAAAAGGTTTAAGGCGCTGTGCCGCCTAGTTCCACAAGCTGGTGTCGCTTATGATGTGATAATGCTTCATCTATTCCATTTCACCCTATCTGGGAGGGCCTTGAGTTGGTATAACTCAATTGACAGAGAACCAATAATAACCACCTGGGCTCCTCTCGAGGAAAAGTTCTTAGAGAAGTTCTTTCCACCCTCACTGACCTATGAAATCAGAGGGCAGATCAATCATTTCTCTCAGCTGCATGGAGAAACCCTTGCTGAGGCATGGGAGAGGTTTAAAGAACTTTTGCGTAAATGCCCCCATCATGGAATTTCCCAGAATCAACTGATAGAAACCTTCTACCGAGGAGTAAGGGATGATATTAAATAGTTCTTAGATTCTTCTTCTGGAGGAAACTTCATGAGGAAAAATTAGAGGACGCATGGAAGATTGTTACTCTCGGAGCTGAAAACCAGTCCAACTGGGGACGGTCATTCAGTAAAGGTGTCCTCAAGGTTTTCAAACCTGAAGAATCAATAGAGATGAAAGAAATAGCTGAAGTCCTGAAGACCATAGTTCATAAACAGCAAGCTCTCGAGACTTCTCTCGGAGAGATTGATAAGAAGAAAAGTCCACCAGTCCAACAAGTCAAAGCTGTCACGGGATCATGTGAGGCTTGTCATGCTTCTGACCATCCGACCCTTTCCTGTGGTATGCTATATAATGTGATGATGGATCTGCATCCACCACCACAACCATATGAACCCACCATTGATCAGTCGGAAGAGAAACTACCGGAACAAGTTAACTCTATCCACTCCATCCCTGGGCAAGTCTACTACAACCCTAATCAGCCAAGGAATCATCTAGGGTTTCAGTAGGGAAATCCTGCTGGAACTGCCAATCCTCAGCATCAAAAGCAGGGAGGATCTGCTAGTAGGCTACCACCTGGGTTCCCAAACAACTTCAACCAAAATCAAGGGAATCCCAGGAGCAACTTCCCCAGGGCTAACTACCCCAGGAATCAAAATGCTTATTATCAGTATACACATCCTCTGCTCCACCCACAGCTACACACCCAGCAACCTCAGCTAACGCTGCATTCGCAGCAATCGCAACAAGGACAACAACCGATTCCTTCAAAAAATGCTCCTGCCCAACCGGAAGATGAAATATCCTTGATCAGGCAGATGTTACAATCACAGCAAACTATGCTTGCTAACCAGCAGGCTCAGCAGAAAGTAGTCGAAGCTCAGCTTGCTCAGATCGCCACACAATTAAAGCCCCTAGCAGGTACAATTGTTGGGCACCCTGAATCGAATCCTAAGCACGGACAAAACATACATGAGCAGTTGAATGCCGTCACCACCAGATCTGGACGCATTTTTCATGAGACTACCAAGATTGATCTTGACAATGATGACACACCAGTTCTTATGACAAGTGAAAGTCCGCAACCAGGAATGGAAAATCCCTCAGGAAGCACAAAGGGAAAAGATAAAGTGTCCACAGAACTTGAAGTTCTACAATATAAACCAAGAATCCCGTACCCAGGAAGACTACGAGAAACAAAGATGGACACCAGATTCCAAAAGTTCAAAGAGGCAATGAAGAAACTATACATTGATATCCCGCTCCTTGATGCTCTTTCCGAGGTGCCAGCCTGGGCGAAATACCTCAAGACCTTACTATCAAGAAAATACATCACCGAGGAGCAGGAAACTGTTAAGCTTGCTCAGACCACTTCGGACATCATCTTAAACAAGATGCCCAAAAAGAAGAAGGACCCGGGTTCCTTCGGAATCCAATGTTGCATTGGCAACGCATCTGCAAAAAAGGGATTAGCTGACCTTGGAGCCAGCATATCTATTATGCCTTACTCAATGTGCAAACGTTTGGGTTTCACTGAATTGTTGCCTACAGCAATGACTATCCAATTAGCTGATTCCACTATAACCGCACCTTTGGGGATCATTGAAGATATCCCGGTAAGGATAGGCAAGGATGCTTACGTACCATGCGACTTCGTTGTCATGGATATTAAAGAAGACCTGAGGTACCCAATCATTTTTGGCAGACCATTCCTCGCTACTGCCAGAGCGCTGATTGACGTTGAAGCTGGAACCATCATTCTTAGGCTTGGAAAAGAAGCAATTCAATTTCGAGTCCTTAATAGTATGAAAGGGCCCAACATCCAAGAGGAGGTGTTCCTCCTTGATGCTATTCAACAAATGTCACAGTTGGAAATCTCCGAGCCAGTTGACAAACTTGAAAATGTTCTAATCAATCCAGAGGTTGAATTCTCAGCAAATGAATTAGTTCAACAGTGCCTCCAACATCTGGAAAAGTTTGAAAAAGTGCCAAAGGCCACTTTTGAAGAAATTAAAGCCGTTACTATTCTAGAAGCCACTGAGCAACCCAAGGCCCCCGAAATGAAGACCTTACCCTCAGGTCTTAAACATGCCTTTTTAGATGAGGAGAAATTATGCCCTGTCATCATCAGCTCTACTCTTACAGAAGATCAAGAAGAAAGGCTTCTGGAAGAGCTGAAGAGGCATAAAAAGGTCATCGGATATAAGATAACCGACCTAACAGGTATAAATCCAGCCCTGTGTATGCATAGACTTCTTATGATTGACGAATTCAAGCCCTCTAGAGAACATCAAAGAAAACTGAATCCTAATCTAAAGGAGGTAGTACATCTAGAGGTCCTTAAATTACTCAAAGATGGCATGATCTATCCTATTTCTGACTCCCAGTGGGTCAGTCCCGTTCAGGTTGTTCTAAAAAAAGGAGGCACTACTGTAGTGCTAAATGACAAAAATGAACTAGTGCCTACCAGGACTGTAACTGGATGGTGAATGTGTATAGATTACAGAAAGTTGAACAAAGCCACAAGGAAAGACCACTACCCTTTACCTTTCCTTGATGAAGTCCTGGAACGCCTAGCTCATCAAAAATATTTTTGTTACCTCGACGGTTACTCCGGGTTTTACCAAATACCCATACACCCGGAGGACCAGGAAAAAACCACCTTCACATGTCCCTTTGGGACATATGCCTTTATAAGAATGTCGTTCGGGCTATGTAACGCACCCGCCACTTTCCAACGATGTATGTCTGCTATCTTCTCCGATTTTGACAGAATCTGTCATGGAGGTGTTTATGAACGATTTCTTAGTATACGGAGATTCTTACGATAATTGTTTACTCAATCTAGGAAGAGTTTTACAAAGATGTGAGGACACCAACCTGATCTTGAATTGGGAAAAATGTCACTTTATGGTGACTGAAGGTGTGGTCCTAGGACATCGAGTAAGTGAAAAAGGGATTGAAGTGGATAAAGCAAAGGTTGATGTCATCTCAAAGCTAACTCCACCTAAAGACATCAGAGGAGTCAGGGCATTCCTTGGTCATGTAGGATTCTACAGAAGATTTATAAAAGATTTTTCAAAGATAGCAAAGCCAATGACTCACCTGCTGACCAAAGAAGCAGATTTTATATTTGACCAAGAATGCATTAATAGCTTCACAACTCTGAAGAATGCCCTTATCTCTGCCCCTATTCTAAGAGCTCCTGACTGGGCGCAGTCGTTTGAAATTATGTGTGACGCTAGCGATTATGCTATAGGGGCAGTCCTTGGACAAAGGATCGACAAAAAGCCTTATGTCATATATTACACCTCCAAGACGCTTGATGAGGCACAAACGAACTATACTACCACCGAAAAAGAGTTCCTGGCAATTATCTATGCTTTTGAAAAATTTCGGTCTTACCTAATAGGGTCAAAAGTCATAGTATATACTGACCATTCTGCTATACGATACTTGATCCAAAAACAAGATGCTAAACCCCGACTTATCAGATGGGTATTAATGCTTCCGGAGTTTGATTTAGAGATTAAAGACAGAAGTGGGGTTGAAAATGTCGTCACAGATCACCTCAGTCATATTGAAGCTAAAGACACCAATAACATACCCATTCAAGACTCTTTACCGGATGATCAACTAATGAAGATTATTATTGGATTTCCTTGGTATGCTGATATTGTGAATTATTTGGCAACAGGAATCATCCATCCATCTACATCATCCCATGACAAAAAGAAATTCCTTCATGACGCTAAGCAGTATTTCTGGGACGAGCCCTACCTATTCCGCTTATGCGATGATGGACTTTTTCATCGATGCATCCTAGAAACAGAAATCATCCCAGTTTTAGAGCACTGTCACTCAGGCCCTACTGGGGGGCACATGAGCTCTAAGAAGACCTCTCTTAAAATTCTTCAATCGGGTTTTTACTGGCCAACCATCGCAAAGGATGCACATGAATATGTGTGATCATGTGACAAATGCCAACTCTCGGGAGGAATAACCAAACGAAATGAAATGTCATTGAATAGGTGGCAAGAAGTCAAACTCTTTGATGTTTGGGGAGTAGATTACATGGGTCCTTTCCCCCCATCTTACGGATTCACGTACATTCTAGTTGATGTGGACTATGTTTCGAAATGGGTGGAAGCTCTACCGACCACTTCTTGTGATTCCAAACCAGTCATCAAAATGTTTAAAGAAATAATATTCCCCAGATTTGGCATTCCAAGAACAATAATATCCGATGGCGGATCTCATTTTCTAGAGCGGAGTTTCGAAGTACTTTTAAGAAAATATGGAGTTAACCATAAAGTTTCCACACCTTATCACCCACAGACTTGTGGACAGGTTGAAGTCTCCAACAGGCAACTCATGCCATTTTGGAAAAAACTGTTAATAGGCACCGCACAGACTGGTCTACCAAACTTCCTAATGCCCTATGGGCCTATCGCACAGCTTTCAAAACACCAATTGGAACAAATCCGTTTGGATTGGTGTATGGGAAGTCGTGCCATCTACCAGTCGAATTAGAACATAAAGCTTGGTGGGCTATCAAGCAATTGAACCTTGACCTCAAAAGAGCCGGTGAATCTAGACAACTTCAATTACAAGAATTGGAAGAACTGTGAATGACAGCTTACCAAAATGCCAGAATTTACAAAGAACAAACCAAGATGTGGCATGATGGCCACATAAAAAGAAAGGATATAATCATCGGAGATAAGGTTCTCCTGTTCAATTCCAGACTAAAATTGTTTCATGGAAAACTGCGCACAAAATGGTCGGGACCTTTCACCATCAAACATATTTACCCGACAGGAGCAGTTATTATCCTTGATGATAACGGGGGAGAAAGAACCATCAACGGTCATAGATTAAAGAAATACTACATTCCAGCAGACAAATTGCCAAGACAAACTATAGAGATCCAAGATCCTATAATATCAGCATAGCCAGAGCAAAATTTCGTCGAGCCAGCGACATTAAATCCATGCGCTACTTGGGAGGCAACCCAAGATCTGAGTATCATCATTTTTCATTTGTCCTTATTGTCATCTTCTTCTTTTTAGTTTAGTTGTTTTTTTTCCTGAAAAATATAAAAAGATCCACATAAACAAAATACACATAAAAATCAAAAACATCAAAACCCTAGACCTCCCCAAACGGTCTCGCACCCGTTTGGAGTTCAAACGGTCTCGCACCCGTTTGGAGTTCAAACGGTCTCGCACCCGTTTTGAGTTCAAACGGTCTCAAACCCGTTTGGAGTTCAAATGGTCTCGCACCCGTTTGGAGTTCAAACGGTCTCGCACCCATTTTGAGTTCAAACGGTCTCAAACCCGTTTGACTTCGGGAATTTGTAAGGACGCCCCCCCAAATCCTATAAATAACACCCCGCACCCTCCTTTCTCTCTTCTAGAATCCTGTTTTCTCGCTTTCACTGTTCCACTCCTGTTTCGCTCCTGTTCGCATCTTTCCCGTACGCCTCCGACTCCCACCACCGTTCTCGCCTCCGACTGAAGCTTCGCCGCCGTCTACACGCGGATCTGTTCCTTTGCTCGCGCATCACCGCTTTCTTCCAGATCTTCTTCTTCCACCGTCTGCACAGGTAGAGAAATGCCACCGTCTCCACCTTTGGCTTTCACGGTTCTCGCTACCGCCGTCGCCGTCGCCACCACCGACGAGCGTACTTTGGCCTCCCTCCCACCGTCCCTCGCCGCCAAATGGCCCGGCTCTTCGCCTTCCCAACGATCTCCAAACCGTTTGCTGCCAAACGGGTGTTCAACCCGTTTGGACGCAGGACCGTTTGGCCCCAAACGGTCTCCAAACCGTTTGGTGCCAAACGGGTGTTCAACCCGTTTGGACGCAGGACCGTTTGGCCCCAAACGGTCTCCAAACCATTTGGTGCCAAACGGGTTTCAACCCGTTTGGACGCAGGACCGTTTGGCCCCAAACGGTCTCCAAACCATTTTGTGCCAAACGGGTGATTCAACCGAACCTCAATAATACTGCTCTATTCTAATAAACTTGTTTAACTACAAATTTTAGAACTCTAACTCTTATTTTTCTTGACAGAAACTTCAGAATGGCCTCACCTACAAAGCAACCAACAGGAACAGCCGACGATTCCTTTTGGACAAAAGAGGAATTAATAGCTAAACGAGTGAAGCTTCAACAAATAGTTAACCACTATAAAAAGATTGGACAGGTCCCAGCAGAGGTGGACCTGATCGATGTCATGCATGATATAAAACACATCAACCACTGCTTAGATGAAGAACCTTCTGAAGAGGAAGTCGAAGAAATCTCATCAGACGAATCCTCAGAATATGAGCCTTCACCGGAGGCAGACTCCCCTACCAAATAGTCCATGGGGAAAAGGAAGGCCCAAGCAACCACTTCAGCACCACAACCAAAGAAGAGGGCAAGGAAGCAGGTTCGCCCTGCCACTACAAGGGAACAGATCCTAGCAAGTTTCATCCCACCATCCTCCATCCAACCAACCACCACCATCACCACCACCCCTGCCACCATTACCGTTCCTATTTCCCCCCCCCCATCACCACCACCGCACCACCACCAGGAAATCTTTACATCCATACCCTCCCATCCATTAAACAAACTCTAAAACTGACGAATTACGTTTTCCCAATCATACTTATGAAGATGGGGATCTACAATAGAATCCTCACTTTGCTTGACCATTCCAATCTCTCTCGACTTTGCTTTGTCACCGAATCTTCATACGTCGAGCCTACAACGGAGTTCTTCACCTATTTCACTATAGAAGCAGTGGATACCTTGGATAAATCACAGAACGGTGGTGACCATAGAATATCCACCAGAATCTTCAACAACAAAGTGGTCATAACTGAAAATATGCTGAATGAAATCTTTATAGATAACCAAGAGCAACTGAAGAAAGCCAAGGCTGTTGGCACAGACAACCCCAAGTTCAACAAACACAACTTCTGGAAATCTTTAACGGGGCTACCAGTTTATGATGCAAAAACATGTAAAGCATCAAACATTCAATCGGGTCTAGTACGCACACTTCACAAAATCCTTGCTGGCGCACTCTTCCCCAGGTCAGAAGGAGGAAATGTAATCCTATCAGACCTCTTTGTTATCTGGTCCATCCTAAATGGGTTACTAGTCAACATTGGACGTCTTATAATTCAAAAACTATCAGCTTACGCCCTGGGGAAAGAAATATGCATGGGTGGTCTTATCACATCAATTATCAAATACCTTAAGATGGATTGACTTCTACCCAGATGCAAACAAATAAAGGGCGACATCCTTACAAACGAGCAAACGTTAAAGAACTCCTTCATTATAAAAGAAAAGGATGGCAAGCTACACTACGTCTTCTGCCCTACAGCAAAATCATTCAAAACACTACTCCCACTACCACATCTTGCTGATTATGACAAAGACAAGCTCTTATTCTCCGATGACGAGATCGAAAAACTCATGTCTTCAGTCACAATCGCCGCCAAGAAAGCAACAGGGGGACATACGGAGCTTAGTATAACCGCCCCGGCAGCAAAACCAACAAAAATTCCTGCAAAACAACCTTCTAGAAGGCTTTTGAAGGAACAAGAGTTGTCGGGGACACCAACATCCAAACCCCACCCCGAAACAGAAACCACCCTCCCAGAGGAACAAATAACAACATCATCACTAGACTCTTTCATCATGAGTCTAAATGTTGATCTCGATACCACCACTCCACCATCCACCATCCCAACAACCACCACCCCACCATCTTCCATCCCAACAACCACCACCCCACCATCCTCCATTTTTCCTCAATCAACCACTCTCCCACCTTTTTCCACATCACCCTTCTTCCCTTCGGGCATCCCATTTTCCATTACAATGCCAGAATTCACTTCTTTCACCTCAACCGACTTTCCATCAACATTACCAGACTCACTTAACTCTCTGGGTATATCACCACCCTTCTCATCCACCGCCGCCCCGACACCGCTAGTGACCCCTTCCATAGTCACCACGTAGTTCGCGGGACCATCAACAATGTCCTTTCTGCACGACACTACCACCACCATTCCACCCCGACCCCAGCCACCCCACCCTTCTCTTACTGGGGTCCCTTTCACTAATGTCGGTGAGGAATTCGTACGACAATTTGACACCATCCGAAACCTCCTCACCGACCCCTCTAACATATTAAATTCCATTTTTTCTTGTGTGCAGGGTTTAACAAAGCAGGTCGCCAGGATCGACGAGCATAACCGCGCCATGCCAAGCATCCTCCAAGAAATCCAGCAACGACAAGATTTAGTGGCTAAGCAAGTTGATCACGTCGACAGCCACTACAAAACCTTGCCCGAGCTAGTCCTTGGAGTCCAAAGCCAGCACAAGGCGATGGCAAACCAAGTCGAGAGGATCTCAACGTAGACTTTACCTCTGCCGGAGACCCTCCGTGAGCTCAAGCAGCAACAACAAGCTTTCAGCACATGCTTGGATGACATCAACATCACCCTCACACAGCTACACAATCGCCAAGAGGAGTCCTCAAACAATGAGCTTAATCAACTAAGAGCTCAAGTAACTGACCTCACCACACGACTCCTTTCGGCTGAAGTACATTATTCTGATTTAAAAGAAACCCACGACGCACTTCTCGAAACACACGAGCACGTGCAAGTGGCATACGACGAGCTTCAATCCATCCATCATCAGTGCAAGAAGAAAGCACAAAAGAAAACAACTGATAAATCAGTGGCTGATGCAGACGAGGAAGATGAAGATTTTGATTCTTCGGCTGACTCCAACAATAGTACCTCCTCAAGTGATGATTCTGATAAACCAGATGATGCTGGGGAGGGTCCCAGCCAAGGAACATAACCCAAACAACAGCAGGATCACCATGACGGTGATAAAGATCCCAAATCCTCTTCTCACAATGAGCACGTCACAATATCTTATGGGGACCAGTTCCTAAACTATTCCGCCTTGGGATCTTTGGGGGAGGCTGCGAAAGAAGTAGCTTTTGCCGAGTTCGAACAATGCATTCTGGGAGCCAGCACTAGCCTCCCTGTCTCAGCATCTCAACATCTCCCTACCCCTGAACCCTCGATACCCTGTCCCCCAGATCATGAAGAACCAGAACGAGTATGTCTAGACACTGACGAAGAGCTAGATACCCCTTCCGATTCTGACAAAAATGAAGATCTGCAACATTACACGAACGTACCTGTGCAGCTTTCTGCCCCCAACCCGCAAGTGTTACCTCCCCCGCCACCTCTACCTCACAAAATGCACGATTTAGACATGGCGGCCATCTCTACCCTAGACGCATAGGATATCTTCATCCTCAACACTATAATAGATGATGCCAAAGAAGGGGGGGTGTCATATACCAGAACACGAAGACTAAGCGCAACTTGACACGTGAATATTTCCGTTCCATACTTCGATTCCAGTCAACAGTGAAGATGGCAATCTTCCGTACTATCCTTGCCAACTCTATCGAGATCTATAGAAGCTCCAAGCGATAGCAACCAGTTCTCAATGCCTCACCCACTCTGAGTTTATGCTTACTGTACAAAGAACTACAGCACAAATCCATTAAGAGGTTGCACAGGGGGATCGCAAGAAAAGCTAGATATATAACCGTGCCTTTCCAAGTTTCTAGTCACTGGTTGCTTATGATTGTGGACACTGTCGCCCACGACGCCAAGGTGTACAATTTCTGCGCCAGTGATCTAAGAGCCGGTATAATTAACTTCATTGGAATTGAAACCGGGGAGACAAGATGCATCCCTTTCCGGCTTCTTAAACTCATCTGGGCTGCATGCCCGTCCCTCTGCCAGGGTTGGAGCCAACCCTGGTTCTAGATAATCAACCCAAAAGTCCAAGCTGCTGAAGGCTCCGAGGACAGCGCTTTTTACGTCATTCGACACATATTAGCGCTAAATCAACAAGTCCCCTTCACAGTCCTCATCAACGAAGATTTTCACTCTCTGCGAGGGCGTTATGCCATGGAACTCATCTGTGATAGATGATTCTTTAACGATCCTACAATGGCACCAGATGACATCCCTTGCTACCTTTTTTCGGCAATCCAACGTCTGTAGAAGAAACCTTACAGACAAACTTTAGCGGAGTTGGAGAAAGAAAAACAACCAGCCACGGTCCCCGAGACCAGTTAATGGGACCCTTACAACTTTGACCTGGCTCCTGACAAGGGTGTCATAGAGTTATTAACTGGGGCGCCCATCAAGAGATCCCCATCACAAATGGTGCCCCTATCTGCCACTGAACCAACTTTTCCAAATTTTGATCTTGAGGCTTGCAAGACTCTCTCCGACAATGAGCTTCTGCTTATCATGTCAAGACTACATGCCGAAAAAGAGGATATTGTCTTTCTAGATGGAGACATTTTGGTTATAGCAGATAACCTCTGAGAGACCGTACAAATCAAAGGTTCTATGTCCGTAAGTGTGATGACCGCTTATTAATACTTACTCAGCCGGAATCATCACATGGTCTACATGGCGTCTGCTTACATGAAGGATGATCTCTTAGGTCTGAAGAATTTCGGAACGCCGGCGGCACTCATATCTTACCTCCAACACACAACTCTGAAATTCATCATGCTTCTTTTCCTTCATCAAGAGCACTGGATGCTACTGGCAACCAACCTGCATGACGGAACAACAACAATTTATAACAGTTCCGACAGTCAGCATGATCCAGACCAGAACGCGTATACTACGACACCAAGGACGCCAACGGAGGAAGTAGCAAAGGAGTGTGCTGATAAACTACACGATCTCTTAAGCCAGCACACACAGGCTTATGGTAAAGAACACTTCAAACCCCCAGCCTTCAGCCACAAGTGCCCCCAGCAAATTCGTGAATCCAATGACTGCGGCTTCCACGCCCTCTTCTGGATGTACACCATCGTGGCCCTTCACAAACCAGTAGAGGACATGACAGTCGTGGATTACCACGCTCTCCGTGGAAAGTTCGCAGCCAATCTACTCAAAACTCATGGGGCAAATAAAGGACTCACAGAAGCCTAACTGCCCTTGTCAATACACTTCTCAACCTATCACTCTGACACTCTGAGGACAGAGTGAAGGATAAGTTAGGGGGGGAGTACATTTGACAAGGGTGAGGTACACTTTTCCCTCTACTCTCTCTTTCTTTCATACTTTTTCCCCTGAACAAAACTCGCTTTTCTTTTCCTTTTATCTTTACATTTAGCCTTTCTTTTTAGTATTATCCCAGTTAAAATAAATCTTGTGCATAATAAATAACACTCCTTTTTGTAAGGACATCCTCAGCTAACTTAGAATCCAATTTGTCTTCAAAAGGCAATAATAAGATTAGCATATAGGCATGTAATGGCGAATTAATAAATCATCTTCACTTTTGGTTTTTATGCTTTTGTTTCACTTCTATATCTCTCCACAGGTCAATATCAAGGCAGAAATAAGCCGAGCTCTCAAGGATGAGAGGGGTATCAGGCAACTTCCAAATTAAGAAGTCTTGCAAGAGGACCACACAATAAGTGCATGTTGAAAAACTCTAAGAACAGCTTTTCTCTCTTCAAATAGAAGAGGCTTGGCCGCCCAAAATAAATTCTGAAATAATCCCCAAATCCCAAGCTTGTGAGTTTTTCGAATAAAAGCCAGAGTGTTGAATAAAAACATGAGAGTTGTGCCATGCATAAGGACTTATAAGAAGAGCCAATAAAGGTCTCACTCGGCCGGTACATTCAGCTGCCCTCATGAAGGCATATGTGTCGTGCCCGGTAGTGGGATCCTAAGGTCTCCAAATATAAGAAAAGGCTAATACAGAGCTCACCCGGCCGGTACATTCAGCTGCCCTCATGAAGGCAGATGTGTCGTGCCCGGTAGTGAGTCTCTACAAGCATAGATAAGCCCTCTCCCACAAAAAGGGAGAGTTACACTTTAAGCCTTTAGCCAACCCTCATACCCACTCTAGTTACCGATAGGTTCTTCAGAGAGGTATAAAGCTGATTAGAGTCAACAACATGCACAAAATAAAAGTGGTCCCAATGCAAGCTATGAGATACGGAAGGAACTTGAGACCCATGCATCCCTCAAAAACCTGAAAGAGTCAAGGCAAGCAATAAGATCTGATATGATTTGAGGAGAACTCAGGTTGAGAATTGAAACAAGGGTATGGAAACCCTAACTAAATAAAATCGCCTCGCCACTACATGCCTTAGCTCTATCTAACTTGAGGACAAGCTAGACTCTAAGTTAGGGGGGTGATAACCTCTCACTTTGTGATGTTATTTTATTGGTTTTCCCTTGTTTTTCATACTCTTTCTTAGATAAATTAGATAGAATCATTAACTCTTTACCTTATTGCTGACACATCAATAGATTAACTTTCCTCTTCTTTATCCTTGCAGAAAAATACAAAAAAAAAGAAATTACAAGACCGTTCAAGCCCCAACGGTCCCAAGACCGTTCAAGCCCAAATGGTCCCAAGACCGTTCAAACCCAAACGGGTTCAGCACCCAAACGGGTTCAGCAACCAAACAGGTTCAGCACCAAAACAGGTTCAATGCCCAAACGAGTTCAGCACCCAAACGGGTTCAGCGCCCAAACGGGTTCAGCGCCCAAACGAGTTCAGCACCCAAACGGGTTCAGCAACCAAATGGGTTCAAGACCGTTTGGGCTCCACTTAAACCTATAAATATGACCCAAAGGGGTCCTCAGAAGGGGAGAAGGCTCAGACACCCAAAGGCTGCCTCAATCGTTCCAGAGCTCTTGCTACTTCCACCCTCTACCCTGGGGCTTCCGGTCTGAGACCCATACCCCGTCTTGAAGCTGCTTTCTCCTTCTTCGCCAAAGAAGGTAGGAAGGGAAGATCTCATCATCGTGCAACCTTTGAAGATTGGTGGATCGTTGCTCTCTCTCCAAGGGGTTGACCTTCCAATCTCCTTCATGGGGATGATGCTCTCTCTCTCTTCCTGCCTCCTTCTTTGTCCTAGTCATGAGCGAGTAGTCTCTCTCACTAGGGTGCGGGGAGTAGCCCCGCTACCCATGCTTTCATAACATGTAAATGTAATCCTTAGGTTGTAATATAGAGTTCTTATCTTTGTCAGTTTGACATCAAACGATTAATGAATGCATGTTGCTTGATCTCCAACTTATGCTATCTTTTATCTCTTAGTATGAATTGTCTATGTTTGTACTATTAGATTCAAAACTCGTTTGTATGTTGGTTCTTGGTGTATGTATTCACCATGCATCTGTTTCGGTATCTAGAAGTGTATCTCAAGAAGTGGAGTAAACTCACTATCATCCGTTGCACTTTCATACTATGAAATGGAATCAGTTGACGTATGAAAGTGCAACCTTGATAAGTCGAGGAACACGCTTTGCGAGGGAAATGATGCAAAGTAATGTGACCATTTTCTCAGGAATGGCTGGCGTTGCAACATTCCCGCACTTCTCGTAGTTAGTTCTCCGAAAGGAAGCTAAGTCTACAAGGATACTAACTGACTGGACTCTTTTTGCAGGTTAAGTTTTGCTTTACATGTGTTGATCGATGTGTAGTGGTGGTGAAAAACCGATCACACCCTAGTGATCTTTTATCATAGTTTAAATCATTAGATTTACTTGCTTTCTTTACTTTATTTTCACTTAGCTTAAAAACAACCAAATCAACCTTTTGATCTAAATACCGACTATTGAGTGATTAAGTGAAATTTCAACGTTTTCCATCTTGTTGGCAACAACAAGACCGTTGTCTCGAGGATTCGACCCTTAACTATACTACGATAAGACTTCCACGTATCTTAGCATACGTGGGTGGAGTTCTCTATCTAGTATAAGCAAGGCTAAACTTAAAGACTTACCATCTTTAGGATTTTTAGTGGTGCACGCAATTCCACGTGAGTGGAAGCTCCATCAATCACATGTAAGAAACCATCAAATTCACATTATTAGAACCAAAATATTATACTATAGAATTCATTCTAAACTATTGGATGTTGAAGCATCCATTCACAACCATTGGATCAGGTTTAACATTTCAAAACCATTGGTTGATATGTAGGTTTAACCGTTAGATCATATAACCAAAGAAACCATCGATTTAGGGATTAGTCAAAGTGACTCATGATACCTAGTTACACCATGGTGTGGTAACTTGAACCACCATAGATTGTGGCACATTATGTCAAAATTGGTTGATGGGGTCAATACTACCATCATTGAACACCATCGAATATTGAACTAAAACTTACTATTGGTTCATGTCATCTTTAGGGCACTAAACCATTGATCATTGAGCTTCCAAAAGAGTCTAGAAATGAGCTAAGGTGTGACCATTCATTTGATACCATTTGTGTAATGACCCCGCCTCCCGGTAACCCCCAATTAAGGGAGACCAGAAGGTGAGAGCCATTATTCCAATTAACAAGATCAAAGGTTCGACAAATAATCAATAACAATTATCAAATTATACCAACAATACTAAAATCTGGTATAAATTAAAACTTTGTGCATACCTTTGAAAAACTTGGATTACTAATCTTATATCCATATGAGAGAATATTCTAACTAATCCTCCTTGATCGTTAATCCTCATTTAATTCCACATATGTCACTTTACTGTTTGTTCTTTTCACTTGTACATAATACGCCGACAAACAAAATGTCAGTCAGCATAAAGCTGGTATGTGGGGGAAACAATAATCGTACAACTATGATAACAATGTAATCAACCAATTATCATTTACCAGCCAAGAGTACGTCTTAAGCAATACTACTCAATCTTTACATATCCCCAATCTCTGTGTTGTCCCTGCAGTGGACCTAGATGCTACCTTCCTCATGGTAGATCCCCATTAAATCCTGCATGATCCTACCTAACAGGTAGATCAATATCTAGGGTTGATTCACATGGCACTACCCATAGGTAGCCCAATCCCTGACTCAAGGTGTGTTGAAGATTCACATGGCACTACCCATAGGTAGCCCAATCCCTGACTCAAGGTGACTTGATGGACCTACCCCATTGGTAGCCATGTACTAAGTCATCCAATGACCTGATGGACCTACCCCATAGGTAGCCATGTACTATGTCAAACTATTAAGGCACAAAGGGGACTAGGATCTGAGCTAGTAGGCACTTATCTTAAGTGATAGTCATATCCACATTATAGTTTGCATGAATTAAATTCATCCAATAGTTTAATTCAAGTCGTCGAGGAAAACTTCAGAAAACCTCGAAAAACTAATTCGAGATATTCATAAGGGTAACCACATACATGTCAAGATGACTCGATTGCAGAAATAATTCAACCAATTAAGAAACCAAGCAAGCACACCCAAGTTGATCCTGAAATAGGCATACAATTTTCTTATCATTAATCATGACATCATGGTCTATTAAACCTAGCTCGCTTTCTAGGGTTTCCAGTCTACTTTTAGGGTTTCCATTACAATTAGGGTTTTTCTTTCACTTTTATTATACAAACCCTAATTAAGAAAAAATAACTCACAAACCCTAAGGATCATAACCTATCTCATCTAACAGGTTTAGGATCATCATTCAATAACACATTTTCACATATTTCGAATTAAATATAATCTTTTCCTCTTTTAACCTAAATTAGGGTTTCTAAATGCTTTATCTTTCATAATTGGTGTAAGACCCTAAACCATGCAATAATTCATCTAGATCAGGTTCAAGTTCATCATTAACATTTCAACAAGTTACTACTACTTAATTTCACCAATTAAGCATCACGAACTTAACCATTAATTTCAATTAGGGTTTCTAACATGATTTCAAAGCACTTTTCATTAACTTAGCATACTTTTTCAATTAGGAACAAAATCAAACTCTAAGAGTATTTTTATTGGATTCAACACGTTCTCCTGATCAATTTTCATATTTTGCATGTATCGATCCGAGCTACCAATTATTTCCTAGGAATTAAACATTATAAAGACTAATTAACCAATAGGATGCTGCCACGTCATCTACTTACTTGGTTTTTGCTTTTCGTTTATTCAGGCGGGCAAAACAAGCAAAAGACACCTCTACCCCCCCCCCCCCCCGGCCATAGGGTTCAGGGTCCAGCGCACCTGGGGGTAGATTGGTAATTTGCACTTATGTCTCCCGCTCGTGAGACAGAGTCCGCGACGAGTCAACACAACAGTTGACTTTGAGCTTCTGTGCACCGAAAACCAAAGGAAAGGTGCCACCACCATCGTTGGCTTGAGTTGAACTCACTGGCGACTTCATCTGTCCATCTAGTGGCATGAAGTGAGCAAGCCTACGGAGCCGCCATGACCGGCAGGGAGGGAGAACCTTCTGAGGAATTTCCATGCTTCTCGATGAATTGGCATGTGGGAAGACTAAAACGAACCCTGCGACATATGGTGGTCAATCCTATCCCCTCACAGCAAGACCTCAGTCCCCCTTTTATAGCATTGACATCAAGCCTAGAAAGAACACCCCTGCGGATTGGGGAAATATGACATCTTGTTAGAAACCCCTGCAAACTCGGGATCTATTAAATCGAGAAGGTGTTCTAAACACAATGGGAGAGGTCCCACTAGTGCTTGGTCATCGATTAGCAAGGAAAAGAGTCCTGCAATCCCATGAGTCTGCTCCTCCTTTCCATATTTTAGGCGAAGTGAATCCACTGTTGGATACAAATCCAACGGCTATCAGACCCCATAAAAGAATATGAATCCAAATCGAATTGTTATATTTAATTTATCCTTCTTTCTTTAAAGGAATTTTTTAAAAAATCATAACTCGCAAACCACTTATCCGATTGGTCCCAAATTTTAAGGGGAAGTCCATATTGACTTAATATACTTCTCTGCCAAAATTGGGCTCATTATTTAAAATAAAACGTGCCTTTTTTGTAGGTGCACGATATTACTCATTTAGGCTTATTTCTCCCATCTTTTCTCTTTCTTATTTTCTTATTTCCCATTATTTATATTCCTTGTAAACCAAGAAAGCAAGTGGTGTTCGAAATATCACTCATTATGACCAAATCCTCACTCCTCTCTTTATTTCTTGCATTATCTCCCTTATTTCCAATATTCTTGAGTATTTATTTATTTTTGGTTTTTCTTTTGATCTCTCTCTTTGTTTATTATTTTTCACTCAAATTTTTGAGAAAACTCTATCTTGGAATTATCTACTTGTATATTAAATTTGAAACCAAAATTCCAAAGGAAAAAGGGTGTTTCCTTCATATGCAAGTTATTCATTAATAAAACCAAATTAATTGATATTTCCACTTTCTTTTGCCATTATCTTATCATTTTGGATTCCTTGGACCTCAAGGAACCCTAAAGGCATGAAATCCCATCTTGGGAATATTCCTTAGCCTTTTCCTTATCTTTTATCCATTTTCTTATTTATTCCTTTATTCAAATAAATTCCTTTTTCCTTTCTTTTATTTTCTTTTCTCGTTATTGGGCCCAATAGCCAATAAAGCCCACAAAATAACCAACAAGGCTATTGTAAATGAAATCCTTTTATTCAAAACAAATCATTATAATTATTTGTTCAAATATCTTTAATAGGATAAATTACAATTCTCACCAAAAGAACCCAAAATTTGGGGTTGTAACATCCTTCCCCTCTTATAGGAATTTTGTTCTCAAAATTCCATCAAGCAAACAAACATTTCAAGATAAGACTTTTCCATGTCCATCATTGGTCCCTATGTGGATTTACCTTACTCATGGCACTTCCAAAGAACCTTTATCATCACATTTTCTTTTCTCTGAGTTATTCCATCCTGGCGTCTATAAACTGCACAGGTGACTCAGGCCATTTCAGCCTCCCTTGGGGCTCACTAGGTTCATTGCTCAACACATGGTCTGGGTACCTCACATAGTGCTCTAAATTGGATACCTAGAACTCATCACACATTACTTTATCCTAAAGGGTAAGATCAAACTTAACCTTCTCCACCAAACCATGTCAAAAGAACCCATGCATCGGGGACTCAGCTCTCTTAGCTATAACTTAGAGGGGTTAGATTTTCATGTCACATATTCTCCCACAATGAACTGCATGTCAGTCTACTTTGCATCCGCTCATGACTCTCATCATTTGTAGGCTCCTTTCAGCCATTGCACGATCAAAGTGACTTCATCTACACGCATTTTGGTCCTTTTCTAACCATCACGTGGTCCTTTCACCAACATCACCTTACTGAAGTGGTGACCGACACAACCTCCCTTACAGAGCTTCTTTAAATCCTGATACTGGCTATGGTGGTTATCATCACATCTTTCATAGGACAAGAACTGTCTCTGGATATCACCCTGAATGATCACACCTGCTCTCATCAGGCCCTTTAGTCTGGATCATACTAACCATTAGTTAAGGGTGATAAACTATACTAACATTGAGTTCTTCATGTTTCTACTTCCACCTCATGAAAGTGAACCTTTAGGTTATACTCAAGAACTTTGGAACTTGCAACATGGTGTAGTTGAACCATCTCTCTCATATGTAGTTCAACTGGATCTGTCCCTTGACAGTACTCTTTCTTTCTTATGTCATCTAGGTAAGGCGATCTACCATAACCCATATTGCATCTTGACATTCCTTGGTCTGGGGGATACTTCAACATCCATAGTGATGAACTTCCTTTCCCTCCCAGGGACACTTTATCCTTTATATCAATACACTAGGTTACCGGTGTTCGTCCTTTACCTCCTGTGATGCATGGCAACATACTACATGCAACTTCATCTTAGGCATCCAAAGTACTACTATCACTTAATATCTTAGTAGTACCATGGTATATGGTGATCTTAAATCATGATCTCCTATAAGTCATGATTCCTTAAGATTGCTTCCTCAAAAACCCTAAACCACTCTCATCAGGGTTTTATCACCTTCTATTCCAAAGAAATGCATCTGAGGTGCTACAACCATCCTTTCATTGCATTAAAGCCTAGGTTGGCTAACCAAACAACTACTAACTTGTTCAACAGATCTCGTTATATCCAAGTGTTAGCCCAAACATATCTCTTTTCCAATTGAGGGTTAACCTAACAACCTCTTCTAGCCTCCATCTAAACTAGGCATCTATATCTCATCCAGAGCATCTATTACTACTTCGCACCCTTAAGTGTTAGATAAGGTTGAAGGCATACTCCTCCGTAAAAAACACTTATCACCTCAAACTCTAAGTCTATCATCATAAAGAAATCTTTGAGCTTATTCTCTTAGTTTTTCAAACTCAAACTTGTATAACTCATAGCTCATGATAAAACATCCTCATAGGATGACTACCTCATTTTTAAACCATCCATGTATCATTCTCTCCACAAGGGCATGTTATCATCTCTGTCCTCATACTTCATAGCAACGTTCCAACTCACATCATCTTTTATCCTTGGTGTATGGCATGTGTATTATCCTATCTCTCACTCCCATAACAAGAGGAAATAAGCATTTCGCTGCAGTCCAAATACAAAGTTCTTCTTGTTCTGGGAGTAGAGATGGTACATCCTACCTCACCAGTACACCTTTAAATCTAAATTGAAATGTGCCACATATGTCTCTACATCATAATCATCTCAATATCAAAGTTACTTCCGGGGAAAAATTGGTCTCAAACTTACTTGGGTCCACACACATTCCATGGTCATCTCCTTTAGGTCTATAGGGTGCCGACACTTTAGGGGTCATCCCTCTTCCCTTATGCATCCAGAGAGTGCCCTACTCATCTGCCCTTTGGGTCCCATGAGTTCATGAAGGTGATCAATCTTCTAACCCATGGCCCTCAGACAATGATAGTTGTTACCTCCCGACCCTATGGTCATGTACAACTAGGGAATTAGGCAACTCCTACTTCCATCAGTCTTATCCCTACCTGACCCTAGGATATATTTAGGATTCTATCGTAGTACATGTTCAACTTAGAACCTTACCCAAGCCTTGTTCATCTCTCTCTCTGCATTCATGGCTAACTTCCATTCTTTCATAGGAGTCATGGCAACCTGCCTACCCTGGGTCAGGCCCCATACCGGTTACCTACATGGGAACACAACCACATGCACTAAGAGATGGTTGTCTATGGGTCTACATGTTCATTCTCATATTATGTACTTTTCAATTAGCTTCTCAAGAACCTATGAGACCTCTTTAGGTTCCCTCAAACCCCACAAAACTGGTATACATCCTACCAAAGGGTCCCTCTCCCAAGATGGAAGGAAACTACAACTCTTGACAACAAGGTCACAAACATCCTTAGGGTTTACATCCATATGAGCAGGCTCAACCCAGCATCTACCAAGGTACAAGCAGACCACCTACTAAACCATGTTAGGTCATACTTATTCTCTTTCCTCAATGTTGGATTAAGATCATACCTTCCCATGTCATCAACTTCACTGTGAAGGGTTCATCAAACATACCTTAAACTTAAGGGGGGTTCCCTTTCCTCCAATCATGAGGAGTACCATGCTCAAACCAATAGAACTCAAACCTTATCAACTTAAGGGGGTTTCCCTTTACTCCAATCATGAGGAGTACCATGCTTGAATCTATAGAACTCAAACCTTATCAGGAGCATCAGGTACACCACTTCCCCTCTTAGGACAAGGAACCCTAGGTTCACTTCTCTGATGTCCACTATCTGCTTGACCTCTTAACTACAATCCAAACATGTACAAGGCATGACACACATTTCATATCATCCTTCCATTCGAGCAACACTTCAGAGTTGAGTCCTCCTCAAGGACAATCAACAAGGTACAAGGTCTTACAACCTGTTACTAAACCTCTTCAGGGTCTAAGGCACTCTTTGTCTCATCTCAGCAGGTAAACACCTATACCATAGACACATAGGTATCAGAAGCCTCATCCTCTTTCTAGGGTTTGGTTCCTCTAAACAACCACGATATCATCAACCTCCATGGAGCAAGCATGAGGCAACCACTACCATCCACTTAGGTCACATCACCCTCAACTCCCCATTGTTCCTCATAACTCAGAGTCTAGGCTTTCGACTTTCTTGCTTGGGTCCTGCTTTCACTCTCTCTAGAGCTAACTCCACAACTAGCCTTATGTTAAAGGTCCTCTCTCCATGAAGATGGATCAAGCTCACAAGAATACCCTTACATGGTGAAGCCTATGCTCCAACTTATGTTTGCTCCAAGTTATCCCTAGCCCTTTATGTTTATCTTATCAGCTTTCCGATATACGCCCTTGGCTAGGGTTTTAGCACAACTGATGTACTATGGGTGCCTACTATGCCAGGCTCATATAAGCTCATGGGGGTTCTATAGGTTCTTCTCTAACCTCATCAAAGAAGGTGGTATCCTTCACTCGAACATGCACGACCCTTTCCAAGGTTAGGTCGCCCAAGGTACTCGGTCATCCAACCTCTCATGGCTCATATGGCATCCAAGGCATGTCCATCCGTACACGTAGTTTACCATGACATCTAACTCATCATGTCATCTCTCTCTCTAACCTTCACTTAGGTTTAGGGTTAACATCATCCTTAGAGGATGTGCCAAGTCTCTACTTTTAATGGAGGTCTCTACCTCCAAGACTAACTCTCTTTACTTATCCTCCTGACAAAAAGGTCTAGCCTCAGATCTCTCCTGAGGGCATGACAACTTACGTCATATGACCTAAGCATGTATCTATTCTTTTATACTTAATCTATTAAGCTTATGTCCATGACATCTCATTTAAATGCTTTTTATTAATTTGGTGGAGGATTTCTTAAACCTTATCATCCTTACCCATACCTCAAGAGGGTGAGGAAAAGAGAGAAAACCCTAATCCTTATAATCCTTAATAGCATTTGAGTTGAGAAGGGATGAACAAGATGAGAGAGTCCTAAAGGTATTTTATTTCGAGTCAAATCCTGAGACATTGGCTAGGCAGTCACAATAATCCAGGAGTCCTCGTATTCTGACTAGTGGTGCGGAGGAAAATCTTGCCAGCCCCCAGATGTGATCCTTTTCTAGACACCTCTGTCTTTTGGAAATTCCTCTAATAACTCCCTTGGGCTCTACAAAGTTTGTAAAATTTAATAATTATTAAAGATTAAATGAGGAACCTATGCTCTGATACCAAATGTAACGACCCCGCCTCCCGGTAACCCCAAATTAAAGAAGACCAAAAGGTGAGAGCCATTATCCCAATTAATAGGATCAAAGGTTCGACAAATAATCAATAGCAATTATCAAATTCTACCAACTATACTGAAATCTGGTATAGATTAAAACTTTTTGCATACCTTTGAAAAACTTGGATTACTAATCTTATATCCATATGAGAGAATATTCTAACTAATCCTCCTTGATCATTAATCCTCATTTAATTCCACATATGTCACTTTATTGTTTGTTCTTTTCACTTGTACCTAATATGCCGACAAACAAAACGTCAGTCAGCATAAAGTTGGTATGTGGAGGAAACAATAATCATGCAACTATGATAACAATGTAATCATCCAATTAACATTTAACAACCAAGATTGCGTCTTAAGCAATACTACTCAATCCTTACATATCCCCTATCTCTGTGTTGTCCCTGTAGTGGACCTGGATGCTACCTTCCTCATGGTAGATCCCCATTAAACCCCGCATGATCCTACCTAACAGGTAGATCAATATCTAGGGTTGAGTCACATGGCACTACCCATAGGTAGCCCAATCCATGACTCTGTTGAAGAGTCGCATGGAACTACCCATAGGTAGCCCAATCCCTGACTCAAGGTGACTTGATGGACCTACCCCATTTGTAGCCATGTACTAAGTCATCCAATGACCTGATGGACCTACCCCATAGGTAGCCATGTACTAGGTCAAACTATTAAGGCACAAAGGGGACTAGGATCTGAGCTAGTAGGCACTTATCTTAAGTGATAGTCATATCCACATTATAGTTTGCATGAATTAAATTCATCCAATAGTTTAATTCAAGTCGTCGAGGAAAACTTCAGAAAACCTCGAAAAACTAATTCGAGATATTCATAAGGGTAACCACATACATGTCAAGATGACTCGATTGCAGAAATAATTCAACCAATTAAGAAACCAAGCAAGCACACCCAAGTTGATCCTGAAATAGGCATACAATTTTCTTATCATTAATCATGACATCATGGTCTATTAAACCTAGCTCGCTTTCTAGGGTTTCCAGTCTACTTTTAGGGTTTCCATTACAATTAGGGTTTTTCTTTCACTTTTATTATACAAACCCTAATTAAGAAAAAATAACTCACAAACCCTAAGGATCATAACCTATCTCATCTAACAGGTTTAGGATCATCATTCAATAACACATTTTCACATATTTCGAATTAAATATAATCTTTTCCTCTTTTAACCTAAATTAGGGTTTCTAAATGCTTTATCTTTCATAATTGGTGTAAGATAACCTAAATTAGGGTTTCTAAATGCTTTAACCTAAACTTCGGAAAACCTCAAAAAACTAATTCGTGATATTCATAAGCGTAACCACATACCTATAAAGCTAACTCGATTGTAGAAATAATTCAACCAATTCATAAACCAAGAAAGCACACCCAAGTTGATCCTGAAATAGGCATCCAATTTTCTTATCATTAATCATGACATCATGGTCTATTAAACCTAGCTCGCTTTCCAGGGTTTCTAGTCCATTTTTAGGGTTTCCATTACAATTAGGGTTTTTCTTTCACTTTTATTACTACAAACCCTAATTAAGAAAAAATAACTAACAAACCCTAAGGATAATAACCTATCTCATATAACAGGTTTAGGATCATCATTCAATGACACATTTTCACATATTTCAAATTAAATATAATATTTTCCTCTTTTACCCTAAATTAGGGTTTCTAAATGCTTTATCTTTCATAATTGGTGTAAAACCCTAAACCATGCAATAATTCATCTAGATCAGGTTCAAGTTCATCATTAACATTTCAACAAGTTACTATTACTTAATTTCACCAATTAAGCATCATGAACTTGATCATTAATTTCAATTAGGGTTTCTAACATGATTTCAAAGCACTTTTCATTAACTTAGCATACTTTTATAATTAGGAACAAAATCAGACTCTAAGAGTATTTTTATTGGATTCTACGCGTTCTCCTGATCAATTTTCATATTTTGCATGTATCGATCCGAGCTACCAATTATTTCCTAGGAATTAAACAAGATAAAGACTAATTGACTAATAGGTTGCTGCCACGTCATCTACTTACTTGGTTTTTGCTTTTCGTTTATTTAGGCGGGCAAAACAAGAGAAAGACACCTCTACCCCCCCCCCCCGGCCATAGGGTTCAGGGTCCAACACACCTGGGGGTAGATTGGTCATTTGCACCTATGTCTTCTCCTACCTCCCGCTCGCCTCCCGCTCGCAAGAAAGAGCCCGCGATGAGTCAACACAATAGTTGACTTCGAGCTTCTGTGCACCGAAAACCAAAGGAAAGGTGCCACCACCATCATTGTCTTGAGTTGAACTCATCGGCGACTTCATCTATCCATCTAGTGGCATGAACTGTGCAAGCCTACGGAGATGCCATGATCGACAGGGAGGGAGAACCTTCAGAGGAATTTCCATGCTTCTCGATGAATTGGCATGTGGGAAGACTAAAACGAATCATGCAACATCTAGTGGTCAATCCTATCCCCTCACAGAAAGACCTCAGTCCCCCTTTTATAGCCTAGACATCAAGCCTGGAAAGAAAACCCCTACGGATTGGGGAAATACGACATCTTGTTCGAAACCCCTGCAAACTCAGGATCTATTAACTCGAGAAGGTGTTCTAAACGCAATGGGAGAGGTTCCACTAGTGCTTGGTCATCGATTAGCAAGGAAAAGAGTCCCGCAATCCCGTGAGTCTACTCCTCCTTTCTAGATTTTAGGTGAAGTGCATCCACTATTGGATACAAATCCAACGACAGTCAGACCCCATATAAGAACATGAATCCAAATCGAATTTTTATATTTAATTTATCCTTCTTTCTTTAAAGGAATTTTGTAAAAAATCATAACTCGCAAACAACTTATCTGATTGGTCCCAAATTTTAAGAGGAAGTCCATATTGACTTAATATACTTCTCTGCCAAAATTGGTCTCATTATCTAAAAGAAAATGTGCCTTTTATTTAGGTGCAAGATATTACTCATTTAGGCTTATTTCTCCCATCTTTTCTCTTTCTTATTTTCTTATTTCCCATTATTTATATTCCTTGTAATCCAAGAAAGAAAGTGGTGTTCTAAATATCACTCATTATGACCAAATCCTCACTCCTCTCTTTATTTCTTGCATTATCTCCCTTATTTCCAATATTCTTGAGTATTTATTTATTTTTTGTTTTTCTTTTGATCTCTCTCTTTGTTTATTATTTTTCACTCAAATTTTATAGGAAACTCTGTCTTGGCATTATCTACTTGTATATGAATTTTGAAACCCAAATTCCAAAGGAAAAAGGGTGTTTCCTTCATATGCAAGTTATTCATTAATAAAACCAAATTAATTGATATTTCCTCTTTATTTTGCCATTATCTTATCATTTTGGATTCCTTGGACCTCAAGGAACTCTAAAGGCACGAAATCCCATCTTGGGAATATTCCTTAGCCTTTTCCTTATCTTTTATCCATTTTCTTATTTATTCCTTTATTCAAATAAATTCCCTTTTCCTTTCTTTTATTTTCTTTTCTCGTTATTGGGCCCAATAGCTAATAAAGCCCACAAAACAACCAACAAGGCTATTGTAAACGAAATCCTTTGATTCAAAACAAATCATTATCATTATTTGTTCAAATATTTTTAATAGGAGAAATTACAATTCTCACCAAAAGAACCCAAAATTTGGGGTTGTAACAATTTTTCATTACCGTAAGTTGCCAAAAAGGCATCTCCATCAGTTCTAATATAAGGTCATCCATCGCTTCATGTATAAAATTGAAAATCATCCTAAAAACAGTAAGTATAAGCTATCTTTTGATAGGTACTTAGCACCATTGGATGGTATATAAGCAAGAATCGAGTCTTCTGATACCTTGGGAAGGTTGTGCACATAATTTTAGGTTCATATAGAACTGGAAACTAATCAAGGAATACTATTAAAATCGAAATCCTAGGCAAGAATAGCTTTTATATGCATAGATATTCATTTTAGAGCAAGAACATGAGTAATCAAGCTTGTAGTAAGCAATAAACGTGAATAGGGTTATAAAACTCACCTCTAGAAAGAATATCAGAGTCCAAGCAGCAAGAAAAGTCGAGCAAAGAAGGTCAAGAACCCTAGTTTTAGGTCTGAATTCGGCCAAGCAAACTTCTCTTTCATGAAAGGGAGTAAACCCTAGGTGAAGGGAGAAAGAAAAATAAATTCTTAATCTTTAGGCAAACTTTACCATGGAACAACATGGTTCCATCTAGGAAGAAGGTAGGAGGAATAGGAACAACAAAAGAAATAAAGGAGTGAAGGAGATACTTACTAGTTTAGGTCAGGTATAGCAAGGGTATAGCTCTGCAAACCTTATAAGAGAGCAAAATAAAACCATAGATGCTTAACCAAGAAGGTAGGTCATCTTTCTTCAGAGGGCACTCTTGTTTTCCACCTAGAAGGGAAAGACAAAGCTCAATAAAGGAGGGAAGAGATAAGAGTCTAAGTCCATGTTTGGTTTGAAGGGAAGGACTATGACATGATGCATCGTAGAATAGAATAAGATGGTACATATTAAGGACAGGATGTCACATGCCCCATCCTATGTTTGGATGTATAATGGAAAAAGATTACCTAATTTTTCCTTCATTGTGTCTTCATCATGTATTCCATTTTTTCACAAATTGCATCTTCATAGTGGACTTCTAGACAACTGATAAAAAAGAACCTAAAAAATTACATGGTAAATTCAAGGTTGAGGTGAACAACAAATAGGTTCTTGACATCAACATTTCCGACTCCATTCATTATTTACAAAGTCTCAAATATAGTTCCCAATGATAATTAAAGCAATCACAATTGTTGGTAAAATGTACTGACTGATTTTTTTTATTTGAATTAGTTTTGTTTGCAAGGATCCATGGTGTAAAAGCTTTTCCTAGATGCTCCATTATTCTAAAATATATCATACTCTGTTTGGTTTGGCCTGACTACAGAAACATCATTTCAGCAAGAGCAAGAACAAGAACAAATTTGTATCCAATTGGACTCGGTGAAGAGAAAACTAGAGGTTAATCCATAGATAAGGTCAGACTTGGCCAAAGAGATTAGAGCCAAAAGGACAAGTAGGACAGCCGCACAGAAAAGGGAAGAGAGGCTAGAGGGTTAGAAGATGCAACCAGAGAATGGAGGATGTAGAATGGAAACTGGGGTCGGGAGGGTTTTGGGGCTTCATCAAGTTTTTGGACGTGTGTATTTTGCACAAATATCATGGGGAGACCAGAACTTACATTTCCGTTGAGTTGGGACTTCCTCCACCATCAGAGTCCCATCCTGTTTATGTTTTTTGCACAACCACACATAGGTTTGTCATTATTAATGGGATTATAGTCCTATCCTACTGAGAATACTACAAACCAACATGGCCTAAAGGTTTCAATTTTTAGCTAAAGGATAGGCATTTAAGGCCTATGGCTAAGGAAAGAGAAAAGTTTGAGGTGTCCTAGTAGCTCTCCACATGTCCATGGCCTAGAGCTTTCATGGCCATGCAAGCAGCTATTCCACTATTCATGGAGAGATATTTATCCATCAATTGTTGGATCTCCAGGCCCACCATTGGCCTCGAATCAAAGAAACCACCCCATTTGTTGATAGCTCCTAAAGGTAGCTCATCCATAAAGGGGTAAACCCTAAAATACCCTTGAAGAGAAACACCTCCAAACCAAGGTACTACTAGGCACCCCATGTCCCAAAAAGCTCAAGAATGATAAGGAAACATACATGTATAGAAAATGAATGTGAAAAATTGCAAGTAACCTTGGATATGGGTAAATTGTAGAAAAATCCAAAATGTGCATAAAGTTGCATAACTCGCACAAATAGTGTCCAAATTGGACCAAATTTGAAACTTAAGCTTGTCATGTGATACCAAAACATATCACAAGGTTAGATTAAGGTTTAAAGCACTTAATTATGGTAATTAAGTATGTTCCACACTTTAAGTAAGGCCAGGGATCTCACAACCATAAATTCCTAACAAGGATTTTGCCCCCAAAATCTAAGGCAAACAAAGATGTGTATCTCTTATGCACCTAATCCACAAACATCCACATGGTTATTTCCATCTCATGGTGATGCCATATTGTTGTGTTTTTCCACATCATCTTTTCACATGTTATCACACACAAATTTGATTCATTTTGATATCACTTCGCCTCTTTTCATATTACTTTTGCCATCTTTTTGTTACTTTACTTATCGCATAACTTGCATTGCAGATATGTTCCAAGAAAGACTGAATTGCAAAGTTTAATTCTACTGAAACAATAGAATGCACGGTGTGCATGTTAAAGGCATGACGTGCAATATTTTAGAAGAGTTTCAATTCACCCAGACAGCAAAAAGCATGGTGTGTTCGGGTCTTGAGCACGACGTGCGAGTTTCCAGAAAAGTGCAGAAAAGAAAATGCATGGCGTGCACTCAATTGCACGGTGTGCACCTGGAGCATTCAGCAAATCAAAATCTATTGCAAAGTCACATGGCGTGCATTACTTCAGCGCACGTCATGCATAGTACATTCTGGAGCAACAGTCAAAGCTTTTGCACGACATGCACTTTGGACGCACGTCGTGTCTCTGGCAGTTTCAGCATTTCAAAAAATATGAGTTTTTGTTTAAAACGAAGAGGGAACTTAATGGGTGGTTATCCACAGTCATAATTCAAAGTTATCTCATCCCAGAGCAAGTCTAGAGTAGAGGAGGGTGATTTTGAGGAGAAAGGAGGTGGTTTCTTGCCAAAGGAACCCATTCACTTCTTCTCTTCTTGTCCATTGTCTTCTCCAAGGTGCAACCAAGCTTCTCAACTTTGCGTAGCTTCTCGAGAGAGAAGCCCGTTCATTTTGGAGCAGCTAAAGGAGGAGAATTTCGTCCCCAAGCTGGAATTCTTCCTTCTTGTGGTTACATTTTCGGATCTCTTTGTTTTTCCTCCTCTAGATCATGTTAAAATATGAATTTTCTATAGGAAATCTGCAAATCATGATTATGGACGAGTAATTCCCTTTTCTTGGGCATGGGAGAGTAGCTCCCATGTCATAGCATGTATGGAACAAGTTAATTTCATACCAAATACTTTGTTGCTTGTTTTTCCACCATGGAAGTATTGGTTCTATCTTTTCTTGCATGTATTGTTGGCCACTTTATGTGCATGTGTTATGCTTTCTTGCTTGATCTGAGAAGATAGGTAGGAATGTATGGAGGTTCTCTTCTTAGAAACTCTTGTCTATCACGGGAGTGGAGATAAATGAGTTGAGGAACAGGTTGTGATCAAAAACGAAATTTTGCATGAGGATGTGACTTTGAGTTGAGATCGTTGCACCTGCACTGGGATGATAAGTGCAACACAACCTTTCCTTTAAAACAAGTGCTTATGTATGTTTAAATTTTTGTGTTCCTATGATGTGCTATGATATGTGAGTGAAATTCTAATGTCTAAGATCCTTGATCTCTGAATCTAAACCTCTTTTAGTAAATCTTTTCGTTGTTTGTTTAAGTCTAAATTTCTGCAATAGATAATCAATTACCATCCATTAAAAACCGATCTAGATTGTTGAACTTTATTGTTTTTGTGCTCAATTAATTACTTAAGCTCCTTGTGTTCAACCTCGAATACACTACCATTGTATACTTGCGGAGATTGGTTAGGTTGGGTATACTTTCCTTGTTAGAATTGAAACTCGTTAGCCTAAATAGCCAACAAGTTTTTGGTGTCGTTGTCGAGGAGCTACGGTAATTTCATTGGAGTAATAAGTGCTAATTAGTATTTGAGACTAGATCACCATTTCCATTTTCAAATTTCCTTATACCTTTTAGTTGTGTTCTTAATTCCTCTTACTATTTTTCAGGTTGTATGCGTCGCTCACAAAGGGGTCTTCAAACATCTGTGTTGTTAGACCTTGAGATCGAGCATACTCTTTCAAGCTTAAGAAGATCAAGGCGAGTAGAACCACTGCTTCTAGGAGGTACTCCACCATCATCACCATCTTCATCTTCTTCACCCTTTGAAGAAGCTACACCAAGTGATCCAACCATGGAGGACGACCGTCCTTTGAAGGATTTCACAATGTCGGTCGCCACAAACATTTGTGGGGCCATTGACCTACGTGTAGTAGAAGCAAACAATTTCTCTATTGCTCCTTCTATGATGCAGATGATACAGTAGAATTGTTTTGGAGGTACAGCTAATTAAGATCCAAGTCTTCATGTTTTTGAGTTCTTGGAATATCTGAATACTTTCCATATCGATGGGATATCTGTCGAAGAAGTAAGACTTATGTTATTCCCTTTCACCCTAAGAGATAGAGCCAAGGCGTGGCTTTTGTCTCTTCTAAAGAAGTCAATCAAAAGCTAGGACCAACTCTTACATGCTTTTCTTACAAAGTACTTCTCGCCTAGCAAGATAGCCCAATTAAGAAATCAACTCACCAATTTCTCTCAAAATGAAGGAGAAACTATATATGACACATGGGAATGGTTCAAGGATCTTCAACGCATTTGCCCACACCATGGTTTGACCAACTCCTGCTACTTCAAACTTTCTATAATGGACTGTTTTACAACACCCGGTTGACACTGGATGTTGCAGCCAATGGCACATTGATGACTAAGTCTTATTGGGAGGCTTATGACATTATTGAAGACATATCAGTTAATCAATGCCAATGGGGAGCAGATAGGGGAGCAAAATCAGCCTCTACAGCTAGTTCTTCGACCGGGAAGTAAGGTGGGAAAAACATTGTTGATGTCGTTGATCTTATTGCTTCCAAACTTGATGTTCTTACATAGAAGTTTGAGAAGATGACTACTATGCAAATTCAATCAGCTGGAGTTATATGTGAAGCTTGTGGCAATGCAGGGCATACTTCTTCTTCATGCTTTGCTCCTAATACAATTGAAGGGAGTTTTGAACAGGTCAATGCCATTGGAATGCAAGGGAATAAGCAGTACAATCCATATTCCAACACATACTATCTGGGATGGAGAGATCATCCTAATTTCTCCTACTGGAAATTGAGAGACCTTCTCCACCCAAAGAGAAGAACATGGAGGTAGCCGATGAGGTGGAATCCAACACTCCTAATTGCAGCAAGGAGAAAGGTATGGCTAAAACACCACCTTCTTTCAAGGCTACTACACCTTTTCCTCAAAGGTTGGCCAACAAGAAGGACGATCTCAAGTTTAGGAAATTTATGGACATTCTCAATAAACTAAATGTCAATCTTCCTTTTTCTGAAGTTATTGCCGAGATGCCTTCTTATGCTAAGTTCCTAAAGTATATCTTAACTAAAAGAAGACCAACAGTTGAACCACCTAGGCGCCTAAATCAAAATATGCTTAAAGTGGTAAAGAAAGAAATTTTCAAATTAATTGATGATGGAATCATTTATCCCATTAGTGACAGTCCCTGGGTTAGTGCCATTCATGTGGTTCCTAAGAAGGGGGGTGCAACTATCATTAAGGGAGACAATGATGAGTTAATATAAAAATTCATGGTCACTGGTTGGCGTATGTGTATTGACTACCGGTGCCTGAATAAGGCAACCCGCAAGGATCATTTTCTATTGTCTTTCATTGATTTGATGCTTGAATGCCTCGCTAAACATTCTTACTTTTGTTACTTGGATGGGTATTTCAGATTTTTTCAGATTCCTATTTATCCACCCGACCAAGAGAAAACCACATTCACTTGTACTTATGGAACATATGCCTATCGTTGTATGTCGTTCGGTCTTTGTAACGCTCCCGTGACATTCCAGCGGTGTATGATGGCCATATTCTCTGATTTCATTGAAAATATAATGGAGATTTTCATGGATGACTTTAGTGTATATGGTGATTCCTTTGATCAATGTTTATTGAACATGTCCTTAGTCTTAGCCCACTGTAAAAAGGTTAACCTAGTGCTAAAATGGGAGAAGTGTCGTTTCATGGTACAATCTGGTGTAGTACTAGGACATGTCATTTCTAACAAGGGTATTGAAGTGGATAGGGTAAAGGTTGAAGCCATAGAAAAGATGTCTACTCCATGTTCAGTCAAAGACATCCGCAACTTTCTTAGCCATGCAGGTTTTTATAGAAGATTCATTAAGGATTTCTCTAAGATTGTGAATTCGTTGTGTTCCCTACTTACAAAAGATGTTGAGTTTGTATTTGATGGTGATTGCCACGCAACCTTTTCTAAGCTCAAGGAGGCCCTCATTTCAGCCCCAATTATTCAACCTCTGAATTGGGATTCTCCTTTTGAGTTAATGTGTGATGCAAGTAATTATGTAGTGGGAGTTGTTCTAGGACAACAGAAGGACAAGAAACTCCATGCCATTTATTATGCAAGAAAAACCCTTGATGAAGCACATATCAACTATACAACCATAGAGAAGGAAATTTTAGCCATTGTATATGCTTTTGACAAGTTCCGACAATATTTGGTGGGATCTAAGGTGATTGTATATACTTATCATGCTGCTATAAAGTATTTTCTGAACAAAAAAGATGCCAAACCACATCTTATTCACTGGATTTTACTTCTATAAGAATTTGATCTTGAGATTCGGGATAAGAAAGGTATAGAAAACAATGTTGCTGATCATCTTTCTAGATTAACCACGAAGGCTAGAGATCCATTACCCATTGAAGATCATTTGCCCATTGAAAAGCTCTATGCGTTGTCATCTACTCAAGCACCATGGTTTGCATACATTGCAACTTTCTTGCTACCGGACAACTCCCACCTGATTTGACGTATCAACAAAAGAAGAATTTCTTTCGTGATGTGAAATTCTATTATTGGGATGATTTATTGTTATTCAAGCATGGAAGTGATGGGCTGATCTTCCGGTGTGTTGTTGAAGAGGAAATCCCAAACATTATTGTTGAATGCAATGCCTCTCCTTATGGAGGACACTTCAGAGGAGAAAAGATCGCTTCTAAGATACTACAAGTTGGCTTCTATTGGCCCACATTATTCAAAGATATCAATCTATTTGTAAAATCTTGTGATAGATGTCAAAGAACAGAAGGTATATCCTGCCATGATGACATGCCCCTCAACTCTATCTTAGAGGTTGAGGTGTTTGATGTATGGGGAGTGGATTACATGGGACCATTTCCATCCTCTTGTGGGTACCATTACATTCTTGTTGCTTGTGAATATGTGTCCAAATGGGTTGAGGCCATTCCAACCCAAGAACCGGATGCTAAGTCAGTAATAAAGCATTTTCAAAAGATCATATTTCCTTGGTTTGTAGTTCCTCAAGCCGTAATTTCATATGGAGGCACTCATTTTGCTGAAAAACAATTCAAAAACCTTCTCTCTAAATATGGTGTAACTCATAAGATCTATATGTCCTATCATCCTCAAACTTCCAGGCAGGTAGAAGTCTCAAACCGACAGTTGAAAAACATCCTTGAAAAGATTGTTTCTAGTTTAAGAAACAATTGGCCTTTAAAGATTGATGATGCATTATGAGTGTACCATACAGCCTACAAGGCTATCATAGGGACTACTCCATTCAAGTTGATCTATGGCAAATCATGTCACCTTCCGCTAGAGTTGGAGCACCATGCTTTGTGGGCCATTAAATTCTTGAACTTTGATATGAAGAAGGCAGGGGAGAAGTGCCTTTTGCAGCTACAGGAACTTGAGGAACTTCGCCTTGATGCTTACAAGAATGCAAGGTTGTACAAAGAGAGGACAAAAGCTTGGCATGACAAAAGAATTCACAGGAAGGACTTCTAAGAAGGAGATAAAGTCTTACTATTTAACTCTAGATTAAATCTATTTCCAGGGAAGCTGAAATCAAAGTGGTCCAGCCTGTTTCTTGTGCTAAAGATTTTCCCATATGGAGATATGGAACTCCAAGGCAAAGACGGCAACTTCAAAGTGAATGGACAACGTTGCAAGCTTTATTCTTCTTTCATAAAGTTAGGGAAAAAAGGGGGGCGCACGACCTAATTTTTCACTTGAGAAATCAGTCATGCGAGAGCAACCCTAACAGTCGTGCCTTCAACCGTGCACCACCATCTTCCTCCCTGCTCAAGCTGTGTGCCCCCGCATGTCGTCATAGCCATCATCACGTCGTGCATAGCCAAAGCATCTCGCACCTCCACCAACCTCCGTCATCTTCACCGAAGCTGCTCTAGCCTCCAAGAACACCCTCGCGATGTCACCTACATCTCCGTGCCCTAGCGCCGCTGACCAAGTAGCGGCCTCCTCTGTGGAAACACCTTCTTCTCGAAGTGACCTAGCACTCCCATCCCGACACCGCCCTAAGCAGCACCCACCAAGCTTGTCGAGGCAGCCGCCAAGCACCTCACAGCAGTGCCATTCTCACTAGCCTCGAGTCACCGTCAAAGCAACCATCAAGCAGCCGCCAACCTCAACCTCGACGCACCGCCAATGCTACCTTTTCACCCATTTTCTTCTCCACTCGCGGTGCTGATTTCAGACTGTAGGAAACTTCTAGGTGCACGACATTCCCCCATGCTACACATCATGCATTCAATCTTCAGGGTAGAAGGAACACCTTCCAGGTGCATGCCGTGAACGTGATCTACACATGGTGCACTACTACAGAAACAATGGCACCAATCAAGAGGGGTTCGGGAAGACACCATGGTGGAGCTTCATCTTCTACAACACCTTCTGAGGCGGCAACTTTTGTGCCCTCCACCCAATTTGGAGTCACCCCGGAGGAGGATGCAGACTACTAGTTTCTCATCACTAGGTGGGTATTACCTTCCCGCTACATTTATGAAGAAGCTCTAGACAAGTTGGGCTTTAAGAATGAGGTAATGGGGTATCTTTGGTTCTTAGGTATCCATCTACTCTGCACTGGAGTTGCAAATACCTACCCCCACCTCGTTTATGAATTTTTGACCACCTTTAAGGCAGAAGACGACCCCCAAAACCACTGTGAGACGTATCCAAAGATCAGTTTTCACCTTCTAAACAAATGTTTTGCTATGGATCTTCGTCGGTTTTGTACTTTACTTGAGTGCAACTATGGAGGCTATACTAACTATCTACCCACCTTCCATAGTGATACTTTTTGGTCTGAAATTACTAGTGAAAAGGTGCATAAAGCTAGGCAAGCGTGAGCTACTTCGCTCCATAACACAATTTTTAGAGTTGTGCATCACCTTCTAAGCACTGGTCCTTTTACCAAAAATGAAACTCAAGGGGTCTTGGGAAAAATCGACCTTTTCTTCTTGTGGTGCATGGTAAAAAATGAGAAAATCAGTTCTGGTTACTACATTGTCAATAAACTTCTAGAAGCTAAGAAGAAGAAGCAGAGAGAGGTGGGTGATATCATGTGTGGTGGGATGCTCACTATACTTGCTATGCAGCTAGGGTTAGATGTGGCTACTCTAGAACCTGCATCGGGGAAAAACCTTGTAGACATCAATTATCTTATTTCTTGTGGCCTAATATCCAGGCATGGTGATAGCTCTAGCAAGTTCAAGATTTTTCTTACAAAGAAACACTTCATTGTCATCCCCGATGCAGCTGACAATGACCTCAGCAACAAAGCAAATTGGAAGGTTGAGTTATAGCCTGAGGATGAAGAGGAGGCACCCACCCATGGAACCAACAGTTCTACGGTAGTAGTAGCTACCACTACAGCTACAGCACCACTTCCACCCTCTACTAGTACTCAGACGGAGTATGCTTGGGCGATGCCCAATGTCTGGCATCTTTATGGATATGTTCAACAGTGGTTTGACCACATCGACGACTGTTTGGACCATATGAGCATGCAGTACACTGCGTTGCACGACATGGTCCACCAGATGGACTCTTAGCATATCTCTCAGGGCCATTACTCTGTCCTGCCACTGTACCAGTCACCACCGGCATAGCAGCCACAGTTTCCACAACAACCATAGTTTCCTCAGTAGCATGACTCCGCAAACCAGCCGATGGACATTCTAGATCTTGTTAGCCAGTTTTTCCCTAATCAGGAGGGTGTTGGCCCTCCATTTTGATATTTGATCCATGATAGGTACCTAATTGTGAACTCCATAAGTTTGATTGATGCAAAGAGGACAATGTTGATTTCAAGCTTAGGGGGGCACAACTAGCCCGTAATTATAGTTTTCAGTTTGCATTCCTTTCATTTGAGTCAGTTGTGTCAGTTTGTTTTCTATTTTATTCCATGTTCAGTTTTCTTTGATGGCAATATTATTATGATTTGAGGCTACCATGTTAGAATGAACTCCATGCTTGATCTATTTTCTCCCTTGTAATTATTGTGGCTATATGAAAAGAATTTCAAGAGCATGCATGAATCAAATGAAAAAGGAAAGTCCCCATGTACATGATCTTGTTTTGTGATTGTGGTTTGAAATCTCAAATTTTTACATCTTTGATTTCTCAATACATGTAACATTTTGATATTTTTGTGAATTAATCAACTTTGTAACACTTACTAGAATACATGATAATTTTGCCAAACCCTTAGTGCTTTTGCAATCATTTTTTTCAGTGAAATTTTTTCAAAAGAATGATGGAAATCATGCTAGCCTTAACACTTGTGTTGACTCTTTGGTGTTGCACCATACTTGTGCTATCAATTGCTTACCTTTACCCAATAAAAGATGGCAAATGGCCCACACATTATGCTAGCCTAGTGTGAGTCCGATATGGCAATGATGGTTAGGTGATATGAAATTCAAAAGAGGGTAAAAACAACACCCCAACCGGCATTCCACGTGAGGATAAGCCTAAATTAGCAGCTGAATGTCGGAAACCCAAAAATTTCCATCGTCATATCCTTGATAAAAAGAGTACAACTAAGTTTGTTAATGTTAGCACTGATTTCATCATCTTACATCCATACTAGCTGAAAATTGTGTAATGTACATGCACTGATTGTTTGGCATGATTATCCAAATTCTATTTAGTGTTGTCTAGTTGATTATCTTGTTTGAATTTGGAACCACCACCATTGTTGAACTTAAATTCTCTATCTTAGATGTCTAAACTGAGAAGATAACAATGAACACAAACACAATGTACATGGTTGGTTGAGCTAAATGCATATCTTCTTTTCATTTAATCCATGCATGAGCTTGATTATTCTTTCACCTTGAATGTAGCCATGTTCTTTTTGCTTGAGGACAAGAAATAGTTCAAGCTTAGGGGGATTTGTTGTGTGTTTTCCACATCATCTTTTCACATGTTATCACACAAAAATTTGATTCATTTTGATATCACTTAGTCTCTTTTCATATTATTTTTTCCATCTTTTCGTTACTTTACTTATCGCATAACTTGCATTGCAGATATGTTCCAAGAAAGACTGAATTGCAGAGTTTAATTTTGCTGAAATGGCAGAATGCACGGTGTGCATGTTAAAGGCACGAAGTGCAATATTTCAAAAGAGTTTCAATTCACCCAGACAGCAAAACACACGGCGTGCGAGTTTCTATAAAAGTGCAGAAAAGAAAATGCACGACGTGCACTCAATTGCACGGTGTGCACCAAGAGCTTCAAGCAAATCAAAATCTACTGGAAAGTCATATGGAGTGCATTACTTTAGGGCATGTTGTGCGTAGTACATTCTGGAGCAACTGTCGAAGCTTTTGCACGGTGTGCACTTTGGATGCACGACGTGTCTCTGGCAGTTTCAGCATTTCAAAAAATATGAGTTTTTGTTTAAAATGAAGAGAGAACTTAATGGGTGGTTATCCATGGTCATAATTCAAAGTTCTCTTATCCCAGAGTAAGTCTAGAGCAGAGGAGGGTGATTTTGAAGAGAAAGGAGGTGATTTCTTGTCTCTTCTTTTCTTCTTCTCCATTGTCTTCTCCAAGGTGCAGCCAAGCTTCCCAACTTCATGTAGCTTCTTGAGATAGGAGCCAGTTCATTTTGGAGTAGCTAAAGGAGGAGAATTTCGTCCCCAAGCCTAAATTCCTGCTTCTTGTGGTTACATTTTCGGATCTCTTTGTTTCCCTCCTCTAGATCATGTTAAATTTCTGTAGCAAATCTGCAAAGCATGATTATGGACGAGTAATTCCCTTTCCTTGGGCATGGGAGAGTAGCTCCCATGTCATAGCATGTATGGAAGAAGTTAATTTCGTACTAAATACTTTGTTGCTTGTTTTTCCACCATGGAAGTACCGGTTCTATCTTTTCTTACATGTATTGCTGGCCACTTTATGTGCATATGTTATGCTTTCTTGCTTGATATGAGAAGATAGGTAGGAATATATGGAGGTGTTCTTCTTGGCAACTCTTTTTCTACCACGAGAGTGGAGATAAATGAGTTGAGGAACAGGTTGTGATCAAAAATGAAATTTATGCATGAGAATGTGACTTTGAGTTGAGATCGTTGCACTTACATCGGGAGGTGAAATGCAACACAACCTTTCCTTTAAAACAAGTTCTTATGTATGTTTAAATTTTGTGTTCCTATGATGTGTTATGATACGTGAGTGAAATTCTAATGTCCAAGATCCTTGATCTCTGAATCTAAACCTCTTTTAGTAAATCTTTTTTTGTTTGTTTAAGTCTAAATTTCTGCAATAGATAATCAATTACCATCCTTTTAAAAACTGATCTAGATTGTTGAACTTTAGTGTTGTTGTGCTCAATTAATTACTTAAGCTCCTTGTGTTCGACCTCGACTGCACTACCTCCGTATACTTGCGGAGATTGGTTAAGTTGGGTAAACTTTCCTTCTTATGATTGAAACTCGTTAGCCTAAATAGCCAACACATATCACTCTCATATAATTACTATTCTTCTCCCTCAACTCATGCATGTCTCAACTTGGGTCAACATAGAAACCTTCACATAAGAAACATCCTCATGCAACTCCACCTCCACTATTGTATCACTTACCATGTACCAGGGTGACACTTCTTCAATATGAAATATGGAAACTTGTTGTGCCACCTGTACAACTCTGGTAGTATCTTTCAACTTGGAACTCTAGTTGTTATCCTAAACTGTTATATCTATTGTATCAACACATTACTCAGAACTCAGAAGCCATATTTTTTGGCTTTTACCAAACATGGAATATCATGTACCTCTCATCTCTCTATGCTCCTTTGATGGTTGTTGTGGTTAACAACTCAATCAATCAGGTGGGCATCCCCTAACTGTCAAGAACTATAAGGCATATATTCTTAGAAGATTCTCCAATCATCTCAATGGTTGACTGGCCATCTATCTGATTGAAGGATCATATATTGTCTGCAACCATCAACAAATATGACTTCCTAGTTGACCTTGTTAAGGATAAAGTAACAACATTGTATTCATCTTATTAGGATTCACAGAACAATCTTAGCAAATGTATCATACTCCAAGAGGATACTTTAGTGAACCCAAACTCACTCTTGCTTAACTTGCCACACAATCATTGTTGTTTCAACAATACTTATAGGATCTCAACATCAACTCTCTCTCTCTAAGGGAGAGGAACACTAGAAAGCTCATCTGATACACACCTTCAACTTATGTATCACATGTACACCCTAGATAGTGGGATTTATCACCTTGATATCCACTACATGTGCTATAAGGAACTCACATCCTTATCTCATCCATTTCTCCACCAACATAACCAACTCAAAATGTATAAGAGGAGTATTCCTAACTCTTGGAAGGATCAAAAAGCATACTTATTACAAACATCAAAATCTTGGAACCACAGTCCAAGCAACCACATGATAAAATAGGCTATACATCCCCAAGATTACAGTGAACCCATGTGAACTAAGTGACATAAAATCCACTTGAAATTTGTGCCCCAAACAGGAAGAACACAAAGGGAAGCACACTTCCCTTCACACAACAACACTGTCCAGGATTCACTAGCAAGGGGTTACCTATTCTTCCTTCATCCTGCAAGTTACATCTTTTTATGTATCATTTTACCTTTTTCATATTGGGTTCCTTGACATCAACATAGGAATTATCAAGATTAATGTACCTCATTGCTCTTTTTGTGTTAACTTATTCATCATTATTATGTATGTCCTCTCGTGTTATCATGTTTTTCAACCACTTATCCGGAGGTAGATCATCGTATCTCACATTTTCTTCATTAAACATGGATCATCTCCCTAAAATTTCTTTAACATATCATGAAGATTTTACAATAATACTTTATTACACACATAGGTTGGTCTGAGATTAACTTAGGTTCCACTTCATCCATCTATCATTATTCTTATTTATCTTCTCATACCATACTTATCATAGGAGTTCTCTCCATCTTGTGTGGATTTTAGACCTTAAATTACTTTATTAACACATATTATCACTCTTTCACTTCATAATCTTCTTGAATTACATCTTCAAGAACTCCTCATTAGCTTATTTGTATTTAGATTCATGTTTCATGGTGTCATATTTTTCTCTTATAGTTACCAAACATTCAAGCTTTGATAGGTTATGATGCAATTCTCATCTTCTTTAGGGTAAGATTGAGATATTTTCACCACAGTTTCTTATTTATTATGCTCTTTAGATTGTTTCAAAATGAATACTTGATCAGAGTAATCAGAAAGATAACAATCTATGTGTTCCACACTTACCTTTTCTTCAATACTTGAATACCTGGTCGGGGCATCCAAGTACTGAGATTAGGAAGTATGCATCATATTTTTATATCATGTTTCTAACTTAGACATCACCATCTTAGTTCTAAGTCCTAGTATCCTTGTAGACTCAGCGAACCTAGAGCTCTGATACCAACTTGTGAGAACCTATCACACTAAATGAGGTTACTCAAAATGTAAAACATGATTGATAACTAATTAATCACATAGTAGAAAGGGGCAAATTAAAATTGATTTCAACATCACCAACATGCTCAAAACATTTGCATTGAAGCCCAACATCTTACATATATTCATACTATGCCAAGAATCTTATACAAATTACTTTGTTGACTCAACCACACCACACACACACACACACACACACACACCCACACACACACACACACACACACACACATATATATATATATATATATATATATATATATATAATATATATATATGAGAACGTTATCCATGCATGCCACATAAGCAAGCATAAACATGCTAACAAAAGCTTGATTCAATTAAAACATCATACATACTTTCCTACTTAGACATTTAGAGTACAAGTATGACTCTACGACATACTAGACATCTAATAGCCTTCTCCAAGGTCCATCATCAAAGCTCCTCTTTGTTTCCACAGGTCTACTACCAAACACCTAAAAAGATGTGGTGACCCACGGGGTGAAACCCATTATCTACATATGCCTTTTTAACATTATAAGCAGTTCAGTAGCATGTGCATAGATAACATCATAAGCAAGTCTAGTAGCATATCATCTCTATCATCAAAAATAAGTCTAGCAGCATAAGCATAGCTAACAACATTAGTATGTCTAACAGATTGAGAAGATCTACATCATAAGTAGAGTTAACAACATAAGTACAACTATATGTATAAGCATGATTAGTAGTATAGAGGGCATAGCTAGTAGTATAATCTTAACTATTAGTGTCAGTATATCTAACAACATGTAAAGACCACAGAATCTTTAACAAAAACACCAATTGTGAAGCAGCGAAAGTTAAAACTTTGACTATATTCAATTGTATAAAGAGTACATTACAAAATTTCCCCAAAAGGGTGTACAACTTTATACACAACAACTTGATCTAGGTAGAGGAAGACTAAAACCAAATCAACTTGTCTCCAAACAAAAACAACTTAACATATAGGCAATTATAGCTAGGTCCAAGCTAGAAGGTTGAACTCCATATCCCTAGCCTTAGGCTGGTTCACTATGCTTCAATTGTGCATTCTGATCCTATACCTGGGTGGTTGGGATCACCCAGTAAGAGAGAGATAAAAGTATGTGTTAATCAAAAGGAATAAGGACAATTAATAAAGTGCAACATTGCATAATAAAATGATTCACAATACTTAGAGAGTCAATAGTATGAAGCAAGTATAATAATTAATATTTAAGAACTTCTACCAAGATTCATCTACCACAATAATAAATAACAAGCATGAATGATATTTTGACAACAAATATTCTAATGCAGGGTGAGGCATCTATCGGACCTCAACCAAGAGGAGAGGGGAAAATGCACATCCCAAACCTCAAAAGTATATATAATATGGGGAGAAAATGCACATTCCCAGGGCGAAATTACACATGCCCTCTATGGGTGGTTTGTACTCATGTACACTACATTAGTTATTTGGTCAACAATCCCTCATGTTGAGTAAACCACTTGGCAGTAGTGGAAATAACATTGCACCATAGAAAATGGGAATAAAATCCATGAAGTAAATCACATAAAAGAGACAACATTGGCAATAGCAAGATTCAAGTATTTCAAGTAAATGAGCCATCATAGGCAGTAGAAGATTCAAATAAATAAAGAGCCATATAAAAGGAAATAGAGATATTCCAAGGCTAGGACAATATGAATGTAGAGTTGGATAAAATCCCAACTAGAGGTTAGGTTAATTGCACATTCTTACATAAATTAGGGTGCACATATATAAATAGGTTTCACATACTAAAATAGGATCCACATACCTCATATAAGATTCAAATCCATCATTATCACTGACTAGATTGTATCCAAGATCATTAACCCTAGTTACAAACATTTCACAAAAATTAGCATTTATTAAGCATAAAGTATAAAGGAAATACCCATTTTATACCTTTGAGGAAACCTTCGATTTAGGACTCAAAACTAGGACCAAAAGCTCACTTCGATTTCACTTATTAAGAAAACATGTCTTATTTCTCAATTTGGAGTTAAAATGAATTAATTATGATTTTTAGAACATTTAACATACTCAAAGTGGAATCCAAGGAAAACTTTGAAAAAGGAAATAGAATTACGACTTAAAAACTAGAAAATTAGATTCTATGTGAAAAATCCTTTCTAGCAACTATTTATTTGCATTTTTCTGAGAAAGGACCAATTTACTATGAATTAAGTAAGATGGACCAATCAGATTGCAAGAAAATGCCACATAGGCTAAGTGGCTTGCGAGAAACAAGATGGCAAAAGACCAAATTGCCCTTGGCATTAAAACGCAAAGGCAGCAACACATGAGGGTAAAATTGTAAAAATGATCGGTCACCTTCTTCCTCTCCCAAGCGCCATGGTCGTGGAGGAGATGCTTGGCCACTTTGGGCATTTCCGTGATTCACAACCAAATTGCATGTTCAAGTACTCGAAACAAAGAGGAGAGGAAAACAAACTCAACTGACCCATTAATTTGCTTGGTGGTGCAGCCGAGTTATGGAGAGAGTTGCTGCAAGGTGAGGAGGGAGGCAGATATGTCGGGGGCTTTTCGTGGGGGCTTCAGACCAATTGGCACTAGTAAAAGCTTGCACAAGGGCCGACGGAGGTGTGGACGGTGTTACTTATAGGTGTGGGAGGTCGATGCTCTGAAACAAAAAGTGGGTGGAGAGGGTGCGGTCGGCACCTATGGGTGTTTGGGCTATGGTACACGGGAGATAATGAGCAAGGGTTAGAATGGTGCGGCTCGAGGAGAAGAATCTAAAGAGATAAAATTCATGCTAAATGGTTGAGAGGGCAGAGAGATCGGTGTGAAGGAAACTAGGCGCCTCCTTGGGTTGGCGGCCCAAGGTAGAAGACAATTGTAGATCCATTGGATTAAAATCCAATGGTGGTTGGGGGGTGCAACACAAAAATCAAAGAATCATATCGTGATACATGAAATCAATGCAATGAATACAATGTCGATTCATCTATTATAGTGAAACTATATGGGAACTTGTAAAAAGCATTTGGGGGGGTCAAATGGAGTCCAAACGACCTCAAATTTTAATATAGGTTTATTACAATGCCTAGAATGATGATATGCCATTACTTTCTCAAAAATCACATGGTTAGGTCCCTAATTAATTTATAGACTATTAAAGCATATAATAAAGCATAAAAAGAGCAATTAATATAAAGAATATATTTTAATGACATAATAAGGTATATCTTGAGATATTAGTCACATATAAACATTATGAGTCATATCTCAACATATAATACTCTGATTAGTGCATTATTTCTGTATTTGGAGGAAAGAGAAAGTAAGTGGGTTAAATACACTCAAATACATTAAATTACTCATATCTTATTTAATAGGGATATAAAAAGTTTCCAAATAACATACTACACTCATATTATCTCATTACTGATCAAATTGCATGATTAGACCTCAATTATCTCATTAGATGGGTTATTTGTGTAAAACCCCCTACATAAACATAAATGTAGGTAATTTGTGAATTATACCTCAAGAAAGGCTCAAATTCAACATTAAAGCCCAAGAAGGCTCAAAAGGATGGGAAATTTATTAGAAGAGTCCAAAAGGACTAGAAGGCAAAGAAAAATACAAAAGTGGGTAAATTGCAAAGAGGACCTTGAGATTCAGTCTGTTACACAACATAACTATGTTTGCAACATGAACATATATCTACAATATAAGCATGTTTGCAACATCAACATATATCTACAACATAAGCATATCTACTATCTCGTATTATACTATACATCATCTCTGTGTAAAGAGAGAAAACAAGGGTTATCATCCAATGTGAAGCGTTGTGTATAACCCTAAATAGATATGCTACATGGCTGTATTACATCTTTTATTAAGCCCTAAGGAATTTGAGTATACCAATCAAATTCCAAATGACCATTTCTAAGTTGAAATCAATGCCATACAAGATCTAGGAAGAGTCAGACTCCTAAGATATTCTTTTTCGCCAGTCAGTACGGGTCCTCCATAATGACACATAAGGTCAAGCTGCTAACAGCGTAGTCCATCCTTGGTACAAGTCACGACACTGGTGAAAGGAGGTGGGAACGCATACCCTACCATCAGAGGTACAACCACAGTTGTCCTCCAATCTCATCACATATATAATCACTAAGACATGACTGCAACTGTTTTCAAATTGAGGGCTACATATGGGGCAACCATCCTCCCTAAATACTTGGATTTAGGATGACAAGCACCCTGCATACTCAATAGTATGCACTCTCAAATGGATCTATGGCATATGATACTACATGATTAGGGTTTTACTTGATATACAAGCTAGGATCAACTTCCTGACTAGCCACCCATCCTAGTACTAATCCAAGTTGAGCACTCTTAACCACAAAGTTCTTTAGTGAGGATCTCTCTGAAAAGGAGATGCACCTTGGTGATATGGGTAGTCGAATCATTCCTTTTAAGATCATTTTTTATGAGGCCTTTACCAGCCTAAATCACACATCCAAAAGGGAGCGGATATGGAGTAGTCAGACTTTTAAGAAAGTAACCCAAAACTTAAGCCCCCGCAACTATTATATGGGGTCTGATGTAGTAATCGGGGTCAAACCACAGGGACAAGGTTAGCAGGTGTTAAGCACACAAGGTCTCACACTCATATACTCTAGATAAAAAGGGTCATTAAAATAGGTTTTCCTAAAGGAACAATGGTACTCAAACCAAAGTAAAACAAATAACTGAAGAAAAGAAGAACAAGCATAACAAAATAAGATGGAAACAAAGATATGGAGGGAAACTTGGATTGGGTTTCACCTACTAAGACTTCTCACCAACATGAAACATCATCTCTCCCTCTCGTATACTCCTATCAATATTACAAGCAATCATACATGTTGTCTATTCCCTTCCCTCTTGAGATAAGCATACATCTAAGTCTAGGGCTAGCCTCTCTCTCGAGATGACTACTTCGAAACCTCATAACAGAATGTATGATCTCAAGCTTTAGCATTCCAACATTCTCATGCATTCATACTACTCCATAACAAAAGATAAAAGTGATTTTACTCTCTCAAAATATCAACAACCAAACATCACAAGATGGTAGCTAAGAATACAAGTGAAGCATTAAAACAGGTGCATGGAGATAATCTTGAAAAGAGTATATATATATTCAAAATAGAGAAACAATATACATGTTGGAAGAGCCTTAGTGGCTACTCCCAACCCAAGTTAAGATGTTTAGCCACTCATGTTCATGGGCAGCATAACAACGTTACAAGAAGATAGATACATCAAGTTCCATGAAATGATGAGGGAAGTACAGTGAAATGGAAGTGATAGATCTAGATGGAGAGAGAAGAACGTGATACAACTCAATACTTCTTCAGATCTAGATCTAGAGGGTTGATGGAGTGGATGGTATTCTTATCTCGGAGAATATGGAGCCCTTCAGTCTTCTCTCTCCTGAGCTTCTACCTTTAGAGATCCAAGACTGATTGGATGGATGGATGGAGATGAGTCTGGAATGTGGCAGCACTTCGTGGTACTATCAGATCTGATCTATGATCCCATGCTTTGACACGTCATGTGGGTGACCTATTTATAGGCACACTCCACTGACTTAACCCCTCAATTACGATCAAGGTCTGGTCTTGGATAAAGCTCAATTGCGGTCGAGGCCTTGTTGCTATTCTTTCCTTGGTTGAGGTTAGTTGGCTACCTCCTTGGGTGAGGGTTGCGGTCGATGTCAGTTTAGCAACCCACCTCAGTCGCGGTCTAGCTGGACACCTTCTCAATCATGGCCTGGTTGTTGTGACTTTCTGTGGGACCGCAGTCAAGGTCGAAGTGTGCTTTGCCTTGGAGAAGTTGAGGTCACGGTCTTCAAGTTGGTCATGGTCCCTAAGAGCTTGAGTGCAAATTGATCATGAGTGCAAGGAATTAGGGTGAACTTGGGGACCTCGACCATGATGAGATGGTCCATGTTGGATGAATGGGTCGTGGTCGAGGTGATGACCGTGACCCAGGCTAGATATGTATCTGAAATCAAGGGGAAAATGTGTAAGTGAAGTATTTGACATAAGATGCTAAAATAGTGGGGAAAGTTAGCAAAAGATATGCTAGTAAAGAATAAAATGTATACAAAAAGTGAGTAAAATAAGGTGTTATCAACTCCCCCAAACTTAGAATCAAGATTGTCCTCAGGCTAAGTGTAGGCTCGCAATCATAGAGAGAAAGAACAGATTTGTGTGACAAAAATTTTGCAAAACTTAACACTACTGAGTTATCTCATTCTTGCATCAAGACTGTCGTGGTATGTTTTCTCAACCCTCATACAGTCTTCTTCCCTCTTATATCTAGAGTTGCACAACTTCTAGTTCTTGCCATTGCCTTCAATTGTAAAAGGTTTTTTCCTTCTCAATGTATCACCCCTTCCCTTTAGGTTACCAACCATACTAGTACATCATCTTCTGGATGGGTAGCTTTCACACTCTTCCTTTATTTTCAGTTGGCCCTACGCTAATGTGTTCGGGTAGGCTTTAAGCTTTAAGTGTTTTCCTCTTCTCCAAGCTCCTTCACCCACAACTTTCGTAAGGACAGTGTTTCCTCTTGGGCGTCTGACTTTAAGTCAGGTGGTTTCGTGAGTTTTGTTCTGGATTAGAGGTGGGTAAGTTTGGCATCAAGGTTCCACTTATGGGCACAACATATCTGCATTCGTGAGTGCAGCAATACATCGGTCGTGCGGAAACTTTTGGCATCTTTTGGGCACAACTCTCATTATATATATATATATATATATATATATATATATATATATATATATATATATATATATATATATATGTGTGTGTGTGTGTGTGTGTGTGTGTGTGTGTGTGTGTGTGTGTGTGTGTGTGTGTGTGGATTTTTACACCTCGTTTCTGGCTTGGGTGAGAGGGATTTAAGTGATCTTCTGGGTAGCCAAGCCTCTTTTTTTAGTCCCAAGCGGGGATTGATTTACTTGAAAGGGTAGTTGTTTCTTTCTCTATGGAGATAAGGATTTTCTGGTTGGAATCGTCAGGTGAAGGTGGTTGGTCATGAGTATGTCTAGGTGAAGTTCTCTAGTTTCCAAGGGTTTCATGAGCTTAGGATTATTGCATACAGAATGTCTTATTGCAAGAATGAGATAGAGTAGTATTTCTATGTTTCTCATTTTGCCTTTATGTGTTTTAGATACTCATATATTTCTCTCTAGGAAAACGATAGTACTACAAATTTTAGCATGAAAATAGACTAAATTCTAAGGTAACTTCATGAATTTTTTTAGGCAAAAAGGCAAGAGCAGTCTGGCAGAATTAAAATATGTACATGTAAAATTTGTGGAAATATGAAAATTTTGAAAAAATAGAGGTAAAATGGTGATACAATTGTACCTTTCTTGCCCGTTTATGACCCTTCCTTCAAACTTATCCTCCACCCTGACCTGGGGTGTTATAATTTGAGTGAGACATATAAATGGGCTTTCTTTATTCTTGTTTGTCAATGTTGGAGGCCCACTTGGACTCGAGTAGCATACTTGCGTATACTCCTCACAACGGATGATACTGCTCGTATTGCATCCCCTCTACTTTTGTACTCAGGTTTGGCTAGGGCTGTCATCCAAGCTAGACAGTAGAAGCCACAGTCATTTGATAGAGGAACCTACTGAGGGCACCTGTGGCAGAACTGTGTCTTCTTGAAGTCTTAACCTGATGTATGCTTGTACCCTTTGTCGTGACTTTTCAGCATATCAACAATCACCTCTACGCATGTGATAGCCTTTTCTTCTGTTGGGGTCTTTGCAGTAGTCATGTTTGTCTTCTTATTCAATCCAAAGGTTGCATCTGAGTTGTTATATAATATTGCAGTCCTTTTTATGATGTTGACCACCAACAAAGTCCAATGACGGTCGTGAAGAATCGACGGGAAAATGTAGTCTGGCAGGGACGTCGTGAGGTGTTGTTGCAGGCATTCCTTCTCGCTCGATCTTTTATCTTTTATGATGTCATCTATCAGGAGGAAGTATGCCATATGTGCATTTGGCATGTTGTCTCTTAAGAGGGCTTGATAGGCTGACATTGTGCTTACTGATAGGTACCCTCATGTTCTCAACATATCTTGGAGGTCGTCCTTCAACACACATATCCCTTCTCTTTTGAATAAAGCTTTTGCTGGCACGTCATCATCTTTCAAGGACCTAATTATGATTCTTAGTGACTCTTTAGATAGGATGACATAGCTCCATCTCTCAAAGTCCTTGAAAGTGGGTATTTTCATTCTATCATTGGATGCTATTGAGGTTCTTTTTCTGGTATGCTTGTTGTAGCTGCTCCAGTGTCTGCATTCCAGCCTTCTTTTTATGCTTCATCCCTGGCTGGTTCTGTTGGATCGATCCACATGGTTCTCAGTTGATCCCTCCAAGTTACCTTTTTAGGTAGAGGGATCTCCTGATGAAGCCTCCGCAGTATTGTGTCTGAAGGCATTGTCGGGTCACTAAAGAAGCGACAATCATAGATGACCTCCATTGTGTAAACACAGCGCAGCCCATGTAGATCTTACGTGTATAAGTCCTCCAGTGGGATGCCTTTGTTGATGGCTTCCATCATCCTAAGTATGATGAAGGCGTAATCCCCTGAGCCAACCTCTTCTTGTGGCACTTTCTTACAGATAGAAAATAGTTTCCAGATGCCCTTGAATTTGTTGTCTGCTAATTGTATCACTTTCTACAGGTGCAGTAGTATCTTTAGGACATCTCTTACTTCTTTCCTTTTATATATCAGGGTAGTACTGTGTAGTTTGGTTGTGCAGTAGTTGAGCATTGTTGTCTTTCACTCATATAGATCGATAACAATCAGGGCCCAATGCTTCACATTCCTTATGGGCAGGACTATGAACTTTGTTCCCTTTCTATGCACTGCTTCTTTTATCTCAGTCACATCAACAGCCTCGTAGTCCTCATTGTATAAGAGGCTTGCCAGATGTGTGGTTCCATTGAACAATGGTTGCACCTTGTCTGAGTGTAGGAACTCTTCAAGGAGGGTGGTACACAACACTTTTAATGGTTTCTTGTCTACTCATGCCCTTTTTAAGAAGATCCCTCTGAAGTGTTCTCTAGTTAGACTTCTACCCTTGTTGTGATATATGATATCATCTTCGGGTAGATTATCATCAAGGATATCTGCTAATATGTGGACATCTCTGCATGTGATTCTTAATAGTGATGTCATGCCCATTACTATCATATTGCATGGTAGAGGGGAGCTACACCTAATTATGTGTCTTTCACTGGTGTGCTCTGCTCTCTGGCGAGCTCGTTCATAAAGAAAGCAGCGAGCCCACCTTCCGCGTCGTCTGAGGTTCCATCATGTACTGTAGGGAGGGGTGTTTTTTGGGTTGTACACGGGCCCTCTATACATGTTGGTATTGGTGCAACCACCTTTTCTGCCACCTCTGAGGAAGCTTCTATAGTTGTGCCATCTTTGACATTGCTTTCCTCAAATGTGTGACCCAGCTTGGCAATGGCCAGTTCTGCTAGAGTTGCCTCCATCTTCCCATCATAGATGTGGTCATTTTCCTCATTGTGGACTGGGGATTGCAGGAAGCTGCTGCACATGTCCATCCCAGATGTCAAACAATCTATCTATATCTCTAAGTTCTCTGAACATTAGATCTTCTATTATTATGCTCTCTTATCTAACGACGACTGCTTGCATTGGTTTTTCTGATGCATCCTTTCCTGTGGTCGTGGTAGTTTTGTCTTCTAATGGTCCCCCCTTTTCCCTATTAGCTTCTACTTTATCCTCTTCGGGACTATTGTTTAAATCTAGCTCCCTTGATAATGTAGTAGTCTTTGTCTTTATCTCGTTGTTTTTGGGGGAGTTCGACGGCAGTGGTGCTTCCCTTGCCTTAGGTTCAGCTGCCAAGGTGGTTTTTACACTGGCGCTTTCTTCCTTTCACGTTGAACCTGCACCCATCCCTTCCATGTTGTCGTCATCATCGTCGTCATCAAGATTTGGGGGGCTCAGTGAAGCTTGTGATGTGGAGGGCCCTACCACACACTTTCTCTTCTTTTTATGTCGTTGACTGACAAACTCCTTGCATTCAGCTTCCAGCTTCTAGCGGTCTTCTTCCAAATGCTGGCGCTCTTGGTTGAGGTCGTTCATCGCCGCCTCATAGCCACTTGTTAAGTGTTCTCTATCAGCATGCAGAGCATCCCTTTCTCTCTTGAGGGCTACCATTTCCTCTATGAGGGCCTTCACCACTCCCATCATCGCATTCTGGGTGTTTAGCACCCCTTCCATGAATTGGGGTAGCTCCTCGATCCTCTTGTTCAGTGTTTGTACATACATAGGGTGGAGGTTATGCTTGAATTAAATTCAAATGTTTGATGCATGTGTTGCCATAGTGCATCAAACTTATTACCCAGTATGTTTCCAAAGGTTTGAAGTTGGCGTGGTTGTGGCTCCACATGTGTCATGGATGCCAATGGTTCCTTCAGTGATGGAGTTGGCATTGTCAGGCTCGGCACTCTATGTTTTGGCTGTCCTGGTGTCGGAAGGATTACTTCTGGAATCATTCTCTCGGGTACAACTTCAAAGTCCTTGCCTTGTTGGTGGGGGTCTTGTTCGCCCATCGCTAGTTGTTTGGCGGTTTCCACCTTAAGGTGTGGACTTTTTCTTAGCATGTCCTCTGGGTTTGCCTAGACGTCATGCTCTATTATTTCTTTGTGCGGTTGGCATTCCTTAATCACTATTTTTTCAGTGACTATGGGAGGTGAGGTTGTCTTCAGAGCCATAGGCTTTTCTACCACTTCCTTCTTCCTTACTGCTAGATTTTTCTTCTCTTCTAGCTTCTTCTTCTTCTCTATTTATGTAGATTTGTCTTTATTGACTTCTTCATCAGCTATCGATGTCTTATGTGTGATATTGTGGATGGCCCCTGAGTACATCTTGTCAATGTCTTCTTGGGTGGGCCGCAACTTGTGGGTGTCGCAATACGCCATCTCTGGGAGGGGAAGGAGTTTCTATGAGCTGCTCTATTTATAGTACATCTTATCTCCTTTCTGAGCTAGGATTCCCACGTTGAGGAGGGACTTGATGTCAATCTTTTGATGTCCCTCTATTGCCTTATATCTCTTCAACGCTTCTACACCCATAAAATTGTAGGCTATCTTTATTAGCTGGCCTCCCATGCAAAACTCATGGTTCTATTTGGATTATCCTCCCACGATTGATGACAACCTTTTGATTAGTATTTTACCTATGTTCATAGGATTCCTTTTCAGCATCGACCAAATCATGAACATATCTCCCTTTGTTACTCCCCCTGTCTCTGACCTAGTATATATCGTGTTAGCTGTTATCTTTTATATCACTCTGATAAAGCATGAGGTGATCATGGTAGCCTTTGAGTTCTTGGAGTTATGTTCATATTCTCCTGTCAGGTCTTCCCACATCTTGTGGCTATCATATATGACGATCTCCTTCTCTCCCAGGGCAGCAGAGTAGGCTTGGGCTTCTATTGTTTTCTTCGTGAAGATAGTATTCAACATCGCTTATGTGATTGTGTGAGACTTTCCCCCTATTCTCACCTCCAACGTGTAGTCTCCGCCCCCCTTTTGCATTCTTCTTCATCCACTGGGACCTTCTCCAGGGAAGACAGGAATTCGGCCATAAACTGCTTCGAGGACGGGGATTCAGAGGTGCATAGGGTGCACAGGTTTGCTCCCTCTAAGAACTTGATGACCCTATCGTAGACTCCCATCTTTTTAAAGTCATCTACGTCCATGTACCTCGTGGGCCTGAAGATCTTGACCTGTGACATCAGTCATATTGTGACTGGTGTACAACGTCTTTTGGGATAAAGGTAGGATCACTCTGCTCTAGGGCTACCTCTTAAGTATCTTCTCCCTTCTTATGGGTCGTATCTGCCTCCTGCCCTTTTGTCTTTTTAGCAGCTATCACTTTTACCTTTTTGCTGCTTCTGGTTGCCTTGGCTCAGTCTTCCTCTTGCCCAGACTCCTTAGATCAGACTCTATGGGCTGGTATTCTGAGGTTCCTATCTATGATGTACTCTGTGTAGTCTCTGACCCTTCTGGTGTATGGTGACCCAGAATGTTCTGATATTGTTCCATTTGTAGATGTAGTTGTAGCCCCCTAGCTGGTGGCAGGCTTGTATTAGTCTCCAAGCCTTGACTAGCTTCTCCACAATCATCTCTATCTCTTTTAATGAGGTTTCCCTTTTGCCAATGAGTCGTTGGTTGAACCAGACATTCTAAAAATTTTCAAATTGATTTTATGATTAATATGTTTTTCAATTCATTAGTGATTTTAGTTAGCTTTTCTCATATGTATATGTATGTTGTATATTTTTAGCCATTTCCTTGAGACCACGGACCACGGTCACTACTTATGAAATGAAGAACACCGCGACCGCAGTCTAAAATGATGACAGTGAAGCGGTCGCGGTCAAAGGAAACAACAAGGGAGACCAAGACTCGAGTTCTCCACTATGACTGCGGTTAAAAATACTCAATTTTTAGTTATTCATGAGCACCGTGACCCTAGGGAGAGAGTCAGTGCCGCAACCCATGGTCAAGGTTCTTGTACTATGACCCGCGGTCAAGGTTCTTATACCACAATCGTGAAGCGGGGGTTTTGACATGTTCTATTAGGAACAATGGTTGGGCGGAGGGTCAAGGCTTTGATTGGAAGATTGTTGGAGGTAGCTGAAATGTCGATGCCCTTGAGATTGAAACGTGCTCGAAAACACCGCCCTAGGGTGGGCAGGGGTACCGCAAAAACAACCGACGATAGGGATGGGAAAGGACGATCAGAGAAGTCATTGACGACATGGTGAAGCCCATACCAGTGGAATGGGTAAAGGTGTGTGAAAAAGCAAACCAAGTTCAACGATGGTTGCAGCAGTGGGAAGTGAATAAAAAAATTAGAAAAGGTTTTTAGAAGATTACCTAGGTGGAAGAAAATTAGTGAAACATGGGGGTGGAGGGATAGTAGCGGTGGTGATTCAAGCTTTTGTTGTGGCTGCTAGAGCGAGCTTAGTCAGAGTCGTAGGCGAGAGCATTGGCGATTCGTTCTTCGGGTTGAGGAAAACTGAGATTTTAGGTGAGAAGAACAGTGTTCCAAGGGTTTAAGAATATATAGGAGAGACATCGCGACTCGCGGCACAAAGAAGGACCGTGATCGCAGTTAGCTTTCTCTATAGCAAGGACCTTGGGTCGCGGTCTGGTTGTTCTAAGGAGAACCACCGCGGGTCGCGATGCATCTCCTTGCATTGACCAAGGTTAATAACTCGACCATGATTCACAATCCACCCAAACCAACTTCAACACTTAAACCAAAACATATACTTGAAAGAGGGTAACATCATCTAAAATATAAACTATATCCTTCAATCAAACTATCCTTTCTTTCAAAGTAACATAATATATATACAATCTTATTAGAAAAGGGAAAATTAACAAACTAAAGAGCAGGAAAGCCAAAAGTTTAAAACAAAGGAGAAACGTCAACTCAGGTAATTTGCAAAAACTTGGGTTGCCTCCCAAGAAGCGCTTGTTTAGAGTCTCTAGCTCAACTTCCTAATTATTCATTTTCTGACTTCCTCAGTTGATTTTGGTGTCTCGTCATTCTTTTCATTTCCTGGGTTGTTGGGTTACTCAAAGCTAATTTCTGACCTTCTTACAAAGGCTTCATCTTTACAGAATCTTTTTACCCTATGTCCATTAACCTTGAAAGTGTCCATCTTTTCCCCTAAAATCTCCATCATTCATGATGGGTATATCTTCACTATAGTGAAAGGACCTAACCACCTAGTTCTTAGCTTTCCTAGAAATAGTTTGATGCTCAAGTTAAATAGGAGGACCTTATCCCCTTCGTGAACATCCTTGTTTTTAAAGTGGGCATCGTGCCAAACTTTAGTCCTTTGTTTATAAATTTTCACATTCTCATAGGCATGCAATCTCAGTTCCTCGAGCTCCTGAAGCTGTAGAAATCTTTTTTGGCCCGCCTTGTCAAGGTACATATCAAGGAATTTGATGAGCCATAGAGCTTTGTATTCAAGCTCAAGCGGTAAGTGATAGGACTTTCCATATATAAGCATGTAAGGTGTTGTCCCTATAGGTGTCTTGTACGCAGTTCGATAAGCCCATAGAACATCATCTAGCTTCATTGACCAGTCCTATCTTGTCTGACTCACTGTCTTCTCCAGAATTTGCTCGATTTGTCTGTTCGATACTTCTACCTACCCTAATGTTTGGGGATGGTATGATGTGGTAATTTTGTGTTTCACTCCATATTTCTTCAGCCACCCTTCAAACTATCTTTCTCCGAAGTGTGATCCCTCGTCGCTTATGACTGTGTGGGGCACTCAAAAGCATAGGAAGATGACTTTCTCGAAGAGTTTAATCATGGACTTGGAGTCACACGTTTGAGTGGCGACTGCTTCGACCCATTTTGAAACATAATCGATAGCAACAAGTATGTATTAATTTCCTTTTGATGATGGAAACGAACCCATATAGTAAATTCCCCAGACATCAAAAATTTCAACTTCCACCCATTATGTCATGGGAATTTCATTTATTCTGCTTATGTTCCCTGTGAGCGGGAATTCCTTACATGCTTTAACAAAATATGATGCATCCTTGAAAAGTGTGGGCTAATAAAACCTGGATTGTAGTACTTTCGTTGTAGTCCTTTCTCCACCGTGGTGCCCACCATAGGGCGAAGAGTGACACTCTTTCAAAATTAAAGGAGCCTCATCCTCTGGTATTCACCTATGGTATAGATTGTCAGAACACCTTTTGAACAATAATGGGTCATCTCAGTAATAGTTCTTGATGTTGGTAAATAGTTTCTTCTTCTGATGGTATGTATTTTCAGGTGGCAGCTGGCCACATGCTAAATAATTACATATATCGGCGAACCAAGGCAATCTCTACTCGTCAGACTGAGTCATCAGTAGAGCTTCATCGGCATAATTGTCATTTATGGGTAACTGATTCTCTTCATCGAAAACTAATCTAGACAAGTGGTCTGCGACCACATTCTCTTTCCCTTTCTTATCAATGATTTCATGATCAAATTCCTACAACAGTAGAGCCCACCATAAAAGTCGTGGTTTGGTATCCTTTTTATGCATCAGGTATTTAATTTCTCCATGGTCTATGTATACCTTCACCTTTGATCCTATTAGGTAAGACATGAACTTGTCAAAAGAAAAAAAACTATTGCTAACATCTCCTTCTCAGTTGTGGTATAGTTTACATGTGCCTCATCTAATGTGTGACTGGCATAGCATATTACATGGTGCTTTTTGTCTTTCTTTTGACCTAGGATGATGCCTATTGCATAATCACTAGAGTCACACATTATCTCAAATGGTAACTCCCAATATGGGGCTTGTAGGGTCACTGCAGTTGTTAGTTCTTTCTTCAGGGTATTGAAAGCCTCCAAACATTTTTTGTTGAAATCGAATTCGACGTCTTTGAGTAAAAGATTGGACAAGGGCTTCGTAATCTTCAAAAAGTCTTTTATAAACCTCCTATAGTATCCGACATGACCAAGAAAACTTATTACTCCCGTTACAAACTTTGGTGGTGGAAGTTTCGATATGGCTTCTATTTTACTCACGTCTACTTTGATCCCCTTTTTAGAAATTTTGTGTCCCAGGACTATGCCATTGCATACCATGAAGTGGAACTTTTCCCAATTAAGAACCAGATGTTTCTCTTCACATCTTTTCAGGCTCTTCTATGGGATCAGTTCCCAAGTGAAGTAGTCTTGTGACTAGAAAGATGAAAATAAGGCTTGAAGTGATTCGAGCTTACTTTCCTACAAGGCCAATTAATAGACAGTCAGATACTTTTCCAATGGTAAGTCAAGGTATAGTTAGGTCTGAAAATGGACTCTCAATCACATGCATTAATATAGCCACTTGGATCCAGGGACAAATTTCTCAGACATGCATTGAAATTTGTACCATAGATTGAGAAGTCATCCATAAAGACTTCTATGATGTCCTCTAGAAAATCTAAGAACATGAAGATCATACAACGTTGGAACGTTGCAGATGCATTGCACAGTCCAAACGACATTCTTTAGAATGCATATGTGCCACAGATGCACATGAATGTTGTTTTCTCTTGACCATCTGGATGAATAGTACTTGATAGAATCCAAAATATCCATCCAGAAAGAAAAAATAGTCGTGATGAGCCAGCCTTTCTAACACTTGGTCGATGAGCGACATGGGGAAGTGATCCTTCCTTGTGGTGGCATTCAGTTTCCTATAATCTATGCACATTTGCCATCCTGTAATAGTTATAGTGGCGACTTCATCATCATTATCTCCCTTCACTACTATCATTCCTCTTTTCTTAGGCATGACGTGAATGAGACTCACCCAATTACTATCGCTAATCGGGTAGATAATTCCGGCGTCTCACAGTTTCAAGATTTCCTTCTTTACGACTTCTTTCAACATTTGGTTTAGCTTTCGTTGGGGCTGAACTAGTAGCTTAGTGAACTCTTCCAAATGTATTCTATGCATGCAGAGAGTCGGGTTAAGCCCCTTGATATCCTCTATAGAATATCCTATCACCTTTCTATGTTCTTTCAGCTCCTTTAGCAGTCTTTCCAATTGTTCTTCTATCAGGCTTGCATTCACAATAATAGGGTTCCTCTTCTCATGGTCTAGGAACTCATATTTTAGCCCTTCCTGAAGTGGTTTCAATTCGGGCTTCATCTTAGGTGCCTCTTGCTCTTTGGGAGATTGTTCGAGTGAAGCATACTTAACTATTTCGATAATTTCTTCTTCATCACTAAGGTCTCCTTCATCTTGATTTAGATAGTTGAGGATTTCAACCACCTCGGGGTCTTCTACAGTAGGATTGGGGTTGTTCAAGGCTTGCATCAGGGGGTCCACAATTGCCTTTTCTTCTTACACTTCCTCACAGTACTAGTTGTAACTATCCATAAAGTAGACTGACTTGAAAAGAGATGGCCCCTTCATGGCATCTTGAACTCAGAAGTCTACGTGATCATTTCCCACGTGTAGGGTAATAATTCCCTCTGTGACATCTATCAGTGCTCTTCCAGTTGCCAAGAATGGTCTCCCAAATATCATCGGGCACTTTGGGTCTCCAATTGTGTCAATTACCACGATATCACAGGGAATAAAGAATTTTCCGACGTGAATGGGTACATCTTCGTCTATTCCAACAATTCGTTTAAAATTTTGATCTACCAATTCAATCCTCATGTTTGTTTTAACCATATTTGTCAGCCCAAGTCTTTGGGCTTGACTCAAAGGCAAAAGACTAATGTTTGCTCCCAAATCTGCCAAACCTTTTCTCTCTACATTGTCTCCAACACTAAATAGTACATTGAATGCTCCTGTGTCCTTCTTCTTTGTTGGAAGCTCTTCCTGGATGAAAGCACTTTAAATATTAGCTAATTGTACTGTCTCGATATGGTCCCCTCTCCTCCTTTTGGTGATGATATCTTTGAAGAACTTGACATAGGTTGACATCTCCTCTATAGCATCTAGGAATGGAACGTCCAGATGCAGTTTCTTTACTGCTTCCATGAACTTCTTGTCTCTTCTCTTTAGGTGTGCCTTAATGAACTTATATGTGAATGGGACTCTTAGTGCATATGGACTCTTCTTCGTGAAGATCTCCTTGACAGCATCATGTTTTCTAACTTCTTCGTCTTGATTCTTACTTTCTTCCACTTTTTCTTTATCAAAACAAATTTTAAGAGCAACCTCTTTCTCAGGTGGTTGGTCATCATCCCTTCTTCTATCATTTTTGCTTCTAGTTCCTGAGTTACTTAGCATTCTCCCAGATCAGAGGGTAGCCATCTTTGCAGTTTTGGTGTTTGATGGAATTTTCCCTAAAGGATTCTTTATCGGCTCTACCAACTGTGCCAGCTGTTAGTCGATTTGACATTGATGGGTCTGCATGTCAGTCATCTGAACTTGCATAGTGGTCAAAACTCCAAAGTTAGCAAGAGCACTTTGATCTCACTGATCGTTCACCGTTTCTTGCCTTTTAGCGAAATCAAATAGTTGGGCGACTAAATCTAGATACTTGTTATTTATTCCCTGACCTGGCCCTTGGTTTTGGTTCTTCCCTTGATTTGATCTTGTGCTTTGATGGTTCAGATTCTTACCTTGACCATGATAGTTGTTCTTATTTTTCTGATAGTTTGTTGTTCCTGTATATTGGGTCGATCCGCTTCTCTTTTCAAACCCTGGGGGTGGTTTTATGAGTTGTTCAGTTGGTGCGAATTCTTGACTGCATCTTTATTTCTGTAACTGAAACAGGGGTGGTCTGGCCTCTTGAATTTGGCGTAGGAAATGTTCTACATCTCGTCTTCACTTTTGCTTTCATCACTTTTCTCGGGCCTGGTATAGATACAGTTATCAACCCCATGCCCTCCTTTTACATAGGTGACACACTTCATGACCTTATCGGTATGCTTCTTGCCCTTAACTCTAGTATCTTTCAGTTGTTTTACATCAGTTGCTATTTTCTAAATCTGTGCAGTTATGGTCTCTAAATCCTTGGCTTCAATAGATGGTCCTTCAGGCCCTACTTTCCTTGTTGGCCCTCAGTCATTCCTATCATAGTCTATGCATGTTTGCAATGTAGCCATGTTGTCTATTATCTTCATGGTTCTGCTTGGCTTCTTCCCAAGAAAATCACTGCCAGTGTCTGCGTTTAATGAAGTCCTTTCCATAGGAGTTAGCCCATTATAGAAAGTGGTCATTAGGAACCCCTTACAATAATTATGGTGTGGACAATCTCTCTAGTACTCCTCGAAACATTCCCATGCTTCGTGCAAGTTCTCTCCCGACTTCTGTGCAAAAGAAGTGATTTTCTGCATGTTGTAGATGGTCCTTTTTTAGAATAAAACTTAGTAACAAAAGCATCTTCCAGGGGTCTCCACCCATATATAGATTGGTGAGGGAGATTGAGGAACCAAGATAGAGCCTTTTCTTCTAAAGAGAAGTTGACGCCTTTACAATATATCACCTCTTGCGGGACTCCCCTCATCTTGATAGTATCACAGATATTTTTAAATGCATTGAGATGATGGTATGGATTTTTGCTCCTTGAATTCCCACGAAAAGGTTTATTCTAGATCATTGAGATGACAGTTGGTTTTAACTCAAACTTTACTGTGTTGAAGTGTGGTATGATGATCAGGCATCTAGACTCGTTGACTCTTGTTGCTGCCAATTCTCTAAGAGTCTTCCCTTCTTCATCATCCTCATTGTTGCTACCCCAACCATCATGCTCTCGTTCATTGTCATGATGGTTGCAGTGGTGTCTTCCTTGATGTTTGTAGCATCGTTCTTTGTCACATTGATCTTCATCATGACGATCATCATCACGACGATCTTCATCCCTATGTTCTTCTTCACGATGATGACTGTCATTGTAACGGCCATCTCTTTCTTCGTCTGACTCTGGTGGTGGTGGGTTGTGTTGATTCCTCGCATCCCACTTGTCCCCATTAAGAGTAACGTCTACATGAGGCGAAACGGTAACTCGAGGTTAAGGAGCAAAGTCAAATGAGTCTGCTTCCTCCGGGGTACCTGAATAGACCACACAGTTGAGTTAGTAAACTGGACATGTTAAAACTACACAAACGTAGGGTAGCAGACCTAAAGTAACGATGTGGTCAGGCTTATTACTAAGATTAAGGCATGGGAGTATAGTGAGTGGACTCAAGTTCTTAACAGTGTCATTTTGCCTTGTCCCCGACAACGGTGCCAAATAGTTGACCAGCCTTAATCACACGTCCAAAATGAGGCAGATCTAGAGTAGTCGGACTTTTAAGAAAGTAACTCAACACTTAAGCCCCCGCAACTATTATACGGGGTCTGATGTAGTAATCGGGGTTGAGCCATAGGGACAAGGTTAGCATGTGTTAAGCACACAAGGTCTCACCCTCATATACTCCAGATAAAAAAGGTAGTTTAAATAGGTGTTCCTGAAGGAACGATGGTACTCAAACCAAAGTAAAACAAATAACTGAAGAAAAGAAGAACAAGCATAAAAAAATAAGATGGAAACAAAGATATGGAGGGAAAATTAGATTGGGTTTCACCTACTAAGACTTCTCACCAACATGCAACATCCCTCCCTCTTGTATACTCCTGTTAAGATTACAAGCAATCATGCATGGTGTCTATTCCCTTCTCTCTCGAGATAAGGATAGATCTAAGTCTAGGGGTAACCTCTCTATCGAGATGACTACTTAGAAACCTCATAACAGAATGTATGATCTCAAGCTTTAGCATTCCAACATTCTCATGCACTCATACTACTCCATAATACAAGATAAAAGTGATATTACTCTCTCTAGATATCAATAGTCAAACATCACAAGATGGTAGCTAAGAATACATGTGAAGCATTAAAACCAGTGCATGGAGATAATCTTGAAAAGAGTATATATATATATATATATATATATATATATATATTCAAAATAGAGAAACAATATACATGATGGGAGAGCCTTAGTGGCTACTCCCAACCAAAGTTAAGATGTTTAGCCACTCATGTTCACGTACAAGAAGATAGATACATCAAGTTCCACGAAGTGATGAGGGAAGTACAGTGAAATGGAAGTGATAGATCTAGATGGAGAGACAAGAACATGATACAACTTAGTACTTCTTCAAATCTAGATCTAGAGGGTCGATGGAGCGGATGGTCTTCTTCTCTCCAAGAAGATGGAGCCCTTCAGTCTTCTCTCTCCTGAGCTTCTACCTTTGTAGATCCAAGAATGATTGGATGGATGGATGGAGATGAGTTTGGAAAGTGGCAGCACTTCGTGGTACTGTCAGATCTGATCTATGATCCCATCATTTGACACGTCATGTGGGTGGCCTATTTAGAGGCACACTCCACTGACTTAACCCCTCGACCATGATCGAGGTTTGGTCTTGGATAAAGCTCAATCGCGGTCGAGGCCTTGTTATAATTCTTTCCTTGGTTGAGGTCAGTTGGCTACCTCCTTGGGTGAGGGTCGCGGTCGAGTTCAGTTTAGCAACCCACCTCAGTCGCGGTCTAGCTGGCCACCTTCTCGATCGTGGCCTGGTTGTTGTGATTTCTATGGGACCGCGGTCGAGGTCAAAGTGTGCTTTGCCTTGGAGAAGTCGAGGTCACGGTCTTCAAGTTGGTCATGGTCCCGAAGAGCTTGAGTGCAAATTGATCATGAGTGCAAGGCATTAGAGTGAACTTGGGGACCTCGACCATAATGAGATGGTCCATGCTAGATGAATGGGTCACGGTTGAGGTGATGACCAAGACCCAGGCTAGATATGTATCTGAAATCAAGGGGAAAATATGTAAGTGAAGTATTTGACATAAGATGCTAAAATAGTGGGGACAGTTAGCAAAAGATATGCTAGTAAAGAATAAAATTTATACAAAAAGTGAGTAAAATAAGGTGTTATCAACTCCCCCAAACTTAGAATCAAGCTTGTCCTCAGGCTAAGTGTAGGCTCGCAATCATAGAGAGAAAGAACATATTTGTGTGACAAATTTTTTGCAAAACTTAACACTACTGAGTTACCTCATTCTTGCATCAAGATTTTCGTGGTATGTTTTCTCAACCCTCATAAAGTCTCATTCTTCCCTCTTATATCTAGAGTTGCACCACTTCTAGTTCTCGCCATTGCCTTCAATTGTAAAAGGTTTTTTCCTTCTCAACGTATCACCCCTTCCCTTTAGGTTACCAACCATACTAGTGCATCATCTCCTCGAGGGGTAGCTTTCACACTCTTCCTTTATTCTCAGTTGGCCCTACGCTAATGTGTTCGCGTAGGCTTTAAGCTTTAAGTATTTTCCTCTTCTCCTAAGCTCCCTCACCCACAACTGTCATAAGGACAGTGTTGCCCCTTGGGCGTCTGACTTTAAGTCAGGTGGTTTCGTGAGTTTCATTCTGGATCAGAGGTGGGTAAGTTTGGCTTCAAGGTTCCACTTCTGGGCACAACATATTTGCATTCATGAGTGTAGCAATACATTGGCCGTGTGGAAACTTTTGGCATCTTTTGGGCACAACTCTCATTATATATATATATATATATAGAGAGAGAGAGAGAGAGAGAGAGATTTTTACAACTCATTTCTCGCTTGGGTGAGAGGGATTTAAGCGATCTTTCGGGCGGCCAAGCCTCTTTTTTTAGTCCCAAGCGGGATTGATTTACTTGAAAGGGTAGATGTTTCCTTCTCTACGGAGATAAGGATTTTCTGGTTGGAATCGTCAGGTGAAGGTGGTTGGTCAGGAGTATGGATAGGTGAAGTTCTCTAGTCTCCAAGGGTTTCATGAGCTTAGGGTTATTGCATACACAATGTCTTATTGCAAGAATGAGATAGAGAACTATTGCTATGTTTCTCATTTTACCTTTATGTGTTTTAGATTCTTGTATATTTCTCTCTAGGAAAACGATAGTACTACAACTTTTAGCATGAAAATAGGCTAAATTCTAAGGAAACTTCATGAAATTTTTTAGGCAAAAAGGCAAGAGAAGTCTAGCAGAATTAAAATATGTATATGTAAAGTTTGTGGAAATATGAAAATTTTGAAAAAATTAGAGGTAAAATGGTGATAAAATTGTACCTTTCTAGCCCGTTTATGAACCCTCTATTGGATCCTAGATGGGTGATTAGATGCTCTAGAGGGGGGTGAATATAGCTGAATGCACTTAAATAAAATTCATTAGACCTTCAAGATATATGATAAGATAAGGTTGCTAAATAGGTAATTTGAGTGCAACTAAAACATGCATAGCAAGGATGAGAGAGATTGAGCAAACACAAGTAGACAAGCTATTTAGTGTGGTTCCACACTTCAAACTAGAAGTATGTCAGTCCACTTACCTAGAGAGGTCAATCTCTAGGATTTCCTAACCATTGCATTCGTATATTCATTCATTAGACTTACAATACATGACCACCAAAGGACTTACCTATCCAATACAAAGAGTCTTCAACCTTACCAAGGACTTACCCACTTTGCAAGGAGTCTTCTGCCTTCATTCAAGGACTTACCTACTCTTGCACAAATCTTCAGCCTTGCAGGGATTACCCACTCTTCTCGGATCTTCCGCCTTTGACTTCACCTTCAATCGGAGAAGCTTCCACCAAGGACTTACCCACTTGAGCAAGGAGTTTTCTGCCTTCACCAAGGGCTTACCCACGCTAGCTCCAAGTCTTCAGCCTTGATCTACACCAAGGGATGTCTTCCCTTGTTCTTCTTCACCTCGCTTAGCCAAGAGAGAGAACCTTCATCTTCATGATTGAAATGAGAGATGGGGATGTGGTCGAAGTGAGAGCCTCATAAGATATTCATGCAGGATGAGCTCTCTTACAAATCTCCTACTCACTCTAATGGATGTAGCAAGTTATTAAGCTTAGATAGAGAGAGGAGGCTGTAGGAAGCACTCAACTATAGAATAGGAACCTCACATAGAGTTTTTCATTGAAATATCAACCTTGGAATGAAGCCCAAGGGGTCCTATTTATAGTTGGGGATGCTTCTTAGCCTTTGGGAACACTTGAGAATGAAAAGTAGCCGTTTTGTGGCTTGCAACGGATATATTTTCACTTGTTGCAACTCCACAACGGCTAGAAGCACTTTTCTACACTTTTCTGTACAATGCAATCGGTCGAGTTTCTATGAGGGTAACTCGACCAATAGAGTAAAAGACAAAGCCGATATTCAGAACATCGGTCGAGTTTGTCCTGGGGAAACTCGACCGACCAATGAAAATCGAATTGGTCTGGTACTCCATAAATCGAATGAAAATCAAATTGGTCTGGTACTCCATCGATCGAGTTATGTGTAGTGTAAACTCGACCGATCAAAAGTAATTTTCAAGATCCAATCAGGATCGGTCGAGTTTACAAGTCACAGAACTCGACCGATGAACAGCCTGATGTGAATTTTAGAAAATGGATTTTGAGTGCTTAAACATTCGATCTAAGTGCTCCTGATTTTTTATAAGCTTAATTACAAGTTATACAATCATTATAAGTGATTTATAACATGATTCTAATGGATTTACATCATATTACAAAAACATGCACTTGTATTGACTTTGACTTGTCTTTTCTCCAATTTGATATGTGCAAGTTAGGGAAAATGGAGTGTGTCTATACCTAATCTGAAATCACTCAAGTAGAGACATTAGACACCAATATGTGGAATGGTTAGTCATCATCAAAACATGGGTTTAGTCAATTTAGATGTGAGTCAACATTGACCTAATTGACCATGAGTCAACATTCTCCCCCTTTTTTGAAGATGACAATCCATTCCATAAATGTATTGAAAGCATTTAAGTAAAGTCATACCTATGGAGAAACCTAGGGGTTTCAATAGAATTGAGTTCATATGGTCCCCCTCAATTGATTCTAGTGGAGTTCTCATACTCCCCCTCAATTGTTGTTATTTTTCATGCATGGTTAGCTTTCATAACATTTATAGAATACTATGTCTTCTACTCATATATGTTCTACACATATATGTCTTCTCCCATTTACCTTCTCCCCTTTACATGGACATATTTCTCCTCTTCATGTAAGACATGCCTTCTTCCTCTTTTAAAAGAATACATACCTTTCTCCCCCTTTGTCATTTCAAAAAGTGGGGTTATGAAGAAATAAGAAACATCACTTGTTAAAGAGAAAGGAGATAACACAAATATATATAAGGAGAGTAGAAGAGTACAGATAGGGGCTTGTCCAAGCATAGAAAGAAAAGCAAGTTAAAGCATATACTTGAACAACCCAAAATGCAAGATAAGGTGATGTAGAAAAACAATAAATAACAATTTTGACCCTCAAGATGAAAAAATTTGCCCAAAAAGTTCCAAGGCTCATGGCAAAGCGATGAGCCTTGCTCAGAAGGTCGTTTCTGCATGAAAAACACTAGTCTTGCACAAAAAACTGAAACTGGAGCAAAATCTGCATAAAATCCAAAAATACTCCAATTTCTACATATAATGTAGATCTATGTACCCTGCATCACAATGTTATGCAAGCAACTCAAGATAGTAGATATGCAATTCAAGGAACAAGCTTGAGCATGTATGAGACAAGATACAAGCATAGCATATAGATGAGCAAAGATGCCAATTTTAAACAAAGCTAGAACTACATGTATATGAACTACTAGTAGATGTTATAACAAGTTAGGACTACTAGTAGGATCTAGATCATTGCAAGAGATACCAAAAGATACACAAGATAAAGTAAGCTATGAGTAGATGTAGAGATATATCCAAACAAAGAGATATGCAATTTTAGAAGTATGGAAGGATATAACTCACTAACAAATATGCACCATTACCAAAAGATGATTACCACTAAGAACCTCAAGGTTGTATCAAAACAAGATATACACCTAGATAGATGTAGCAAGTTAGAGTACAACAGAAGCAATTTTAGACACAACCAAGAGATCCAAAGAGATCATCATCAAGACCTATGAAACAACTCAAAACAAGTTATTGCAAGATATAGATATACCAATTTAGAGCAGTTAGAGAGATAGAGTTGTAAGCAAGATAGGCAATTTAGAACATGGCAATATGCATATATAAAGGTACCAAAGGAGTGCCAAATAATAAGGCTATTGGTTGAGAAAATCTAGTTGAGAGGGAAATTCTCATTCAATAAGCCAAATGTATATTCTGTGCATAGTGTTATCAGTCAGGTTTTGTGCATTGACAACTCAACCGATGATAGCTGCTGGCAAGACCCATTGGTGCCTATCGGTCGAGTTTCATATAGGGCAAACTTGACCGACAGAGCATCTGTCAAAAGGCACACAACTGTCGTAAGGACAGTGTTGCCCCTTATTATTTGGCCCTACGCTAATGTGTTAGGGTAGGCTTTAAGCTTTAAGTGTTTTCCTCTTCTCCTAAGATCCCTCACCCACAACTGTCGTAAGGACAGTGTTGCTCCTTGGGTGTCTGACTTTAAGTCAGGTGGTTTCATGAGTTTCATTCTGGATCGGAGGTGGGTAAGTTTGGCTTCAAGGTTCCACTTATGGGAACAACATATATGCATTTGTGAGTGTAGCAATACACTGGCCGTGTGGAAAATTTTGGCATCTTTTGGGCAAAACTCTCATTATATATATGTATATATATATATACATATATATATGGATTTTTAAAACTCATTTCTGGCTTGGGTGAGAGGGATTTAAGCGATCTTCCGGGCGGCCAAGCCTCTTTTTTTTAGTCCCAAGCGAGATTGATTTACTTGAAAGGGTAGATGTTTCCTTCTCTACGGAGATAAGGATTTTCTAGTTGGAATTGTCAGGTGAAGGTGGTTGGTCAGGAGTATGGATATGTGAAGTTCTCTAGTTTCCAAGGGTTTCATGAGCTTAGGGTTATTGCATACACAATGTCTCATTGCAAGAATGAGATAGAGAACTATTGCTATGTTTCTCATTTTACCTTTATGTGTTTTAGATACTTGTATATTTCTCTCTAGGAAAACGATAGTACTACAACTTTTAGCATGAAAATAGGCTAAATTATAAGGAAACTTCATGAAATTTTTTAGGGAAAAAGGCAAGAGAAGTCTGGCAGAATTAAAATATGTACATGTAAAGTTTGTGGAAATATGAAAATTTTGAAAGAAAAAAATAGAGGTAAAATGGTGATAAAATTGTACCTTTCTAGCATGTTTATGAACCCTCTGTTGGATCCTAGATGGGTGATTAGATGCTTTAGAGGGGGGTGAATAGAGCTGAATGCACTTAAATAAAATTCATTAGACCTTCAAGATATATGATAAGATAAGGTTGCTAAATAGGTAATTTCAGTGCAACTAAAACATGCATAGAAAGAATGAGAGAGATTGAGCAAACACAAGTAGACAAGCTATTTAGAGTGGTTCCACACTTCAAACTAGAAGTATGTCAATCCACTTACCTAGAGAGGTCAACCTCTAAGATTTCCTAACCATTGCATTCGTATATTCATTCATTAGACTTACAATACATGACCACCAAAGGACTTACCTATCCAATACAAAGAGTCTTCAACGTTACCAAGGACTTACCCACTTTGCAAGGAGACTTCCGCCTTCTTTCAAGGACTTACCAACTCTTGCACAAGTCTTCAGCCTTACAGGGATTACCCACTCTTCTTGGATCTTCTGCCTTTGACTTCACCTTCACTCGGAGAAGCTTCCACCAAGGAATTACCCACTTGAGCAAGGAGTTTTCTGCCTTCACCAAGGGCTTACCCACTCTAGCTCCAAGTCTTCAGCCTTGATCTTCACCAAGGGACTCCTTCCCTTGTTCTTCTTCACCTCTCTTAGCCAAGAGAGAGAACCTTCATCTTCATGATTGAAATGAGAGATGGGGAGGTGGTGGAAGTGAGAGGCTCGTAAGATATACATGTAGGACGAGCTCTCTTACAAATCTCCTACTCACTCTAATGGATGTAGCAAGTGATTAAGCTTAGATAGAGAGAGGAGGCTGTAGAAAGCACTCAACTATAGAATAGGAACCTAACATAGAGTTTTTCATTGAAAGCTCAACCTTAGAATGAAGCCCAAGGGGTCCTATTTATAGATGGGGATGCTTCTTAGCCTTTGGGAACACTTGAGAATGAAAAGTAGCCATTTTGTGGCTTGCAACAGATATATTTTCACTTGTTGCAACTCCACAACGGCTAGAAGCACTTTTATGCAATTTTCTGTACAATGTAATCGGTCGAGTTTCTATGAGGGTAACTCGACCGATAGAGTAAAAGACAAATTCGATATTCAGAACATCAGTCGAGTTTGTCCTGGGGAAACTCGACCGACCAATGAAAATCGAATTGGTCTGGTACTCCATCGATCGAGTTCTGTGTAGTGTAAACTCGACTGATAAAAAGTCATTTTCAAGATCCAATCAGGATCGGTTGAGTTTGCAAGTCACAGAACTCGACCGATGAATAGCCTGATGTGAATTTTGGAAAATGGCTTTTGAGTGCTTAAATATTCGATCTAAGTGCTCCTGATTTTTTCTAAGCTTAATTACAAGTCATACAATCATTACAAGTGATTTACAATATGATTCTAATGGATTTACATCATATTACAAAAACATGCACTTGTATTGACTTTGACTTGTCTTTTCTCCAATTTGATATGTGCAAGTTAGGGAAAATGGAGTGTGCCTATACCTAATCTGAAATCACTCAAGTAGAGACATTAGACACCAATATGTGGAATGGTTAGTCATCATCAAAACATGGCTTTAGTCAATTTCGATGTGAGTCAACATTAACCTAATTGACCTTGAGTCAACATTCTCCCCCTTTTTTGAAGATGACAAACCATTCCATAAATGTATTGAAAGCATTTAAGTAAAGTCATACCTATGGAGAAACCTAGGGGTTTCAATAGAATTGAGTTCATATGCTCCCCCTCAATTGATTCTAGTGGAGTTCTCATACTCCCCCTCAATTGTTGTTATTTCTCCTGCATGGTTATCTTTCATAACATTTATAGAATACTATGTCTTCTACTCATATATGTTCTACACATATATGTCTTCTCCCATTTACCTTCTCCCCTTTACATGGACATACTTCTCCTCTTCATGTAAGACATGCCTTCTTCCTCTTTTAAAAGAATACATACCTTTCTCCCCCTTTCTCATTTCAAAAAGTGGGGTTATGAAGAAATAAGAAACATCACTTGTTAAAGAGAAAGGAGATAACACAAATATATAAGGAGAGTAGAAGAGCACAAATAGGGGCTTGTCCAATCATAGAAAGAAAAGCAAGTTAAAGAATATACTTGAACAACCCAAAATGCAAGATAAGGTGCTGTAGAAAAACAATAAATCACAATTTTGACCCTCAAGATGAAAAAATTTGCCCAAAAAGTTCTAGGGCTCATGGAAAAGCGATGAGCCTTTCTCAGAAGGTCGTTTCTGCATGAAAAACACTAGTCTTGCACCAAAAACTAAAATTGGAGCAAAATCTGCATAAAATTCAAAAATACTCCAATTTCTACATATAATGTAGATCTATGTACCCTGCATCACAATGTTATGCAAGCAACTCAAGATAGTAGATATGCAATTCAAGGAACAAGCTTGAGCATGTATGAGACAAGATACAAGCATAGCATATAGATGAGCAAAGATGCCAATTTTAAACAAGTCTAGAACTACATGTATATGAACTACTAGTAGATGTTATCACAAGTTAGGACTACTAGTAGGATCTAGATCATCGTAAGAGATACCAAAACATACATAAGATAAAGTAAGCTATGAGTAGATGTAGAGATATATCCTAACAAAGAGATATGTAATTTTAGAATCATGGAAGGATATAACTCACTAATAAATATGCATCATTACTAAAAGATGATTACCACTAAGAACCTCAAGGTTGTATCAAAACAATATATACACCTAGATAGATGTAGCAAGTTAGAGTACAACAGAAGCAATTTTAGACACAACCAAGAGATCCAAAGAGATCATCATTAAGACCTGCGAAACAACTCAAAACAAGTTATTGCAAGATATAGATATACCAATTTAGAGTAGTTAGAGAGATAGAGTTGTAAGCAAGATAGGAAATTTAGAACATGACAATATGTATATATAAAGGTACCAAAGGAGTGCCAAATAATAAGGCTATTGGTTGAGAAAATCTAGTTGAGAGGGAAATTTTCATTCAATAAGCCAAATGTATATTCTGTGCACAGTGTTATCGGTCAAGTTCTGTGCATTGACAACTCAACCAATGACAGCTGTTGGCAAGACCCATTGGTGCCTATCGGTTGAGTTTCAAATAGGGCAAACTCGACCAATAGGGCAGCTGTCAAAAGGGACATATATTTAATAAAAACATATTTAAAGGCATGCTAAAAATACAAACCATATCCAAACATGTCTAAGCAAGTTGGTAATGCACTATAGAAGCATTAGAAATAGTTTTTGAGAAAGAGTGTGAAGAGAATCACAAAATACCAGTTTTGACTCAAAAACCATATGTATAGTGCACACCATCTTGACAAAACAAGTTAGGATTGGTTATAAGCAAGAAAAACATTACCTTTGTTCTTACCATTCCTTTTTCCACTTGTTGTCACCCTCTACACATCTCAGCTTTCTTCTTTCATGTGGATTGAGAAGTCAATTTGCAATTCCTTAGCTCAAGTCAATTTATTTTCAAGTACCTACAAGAAGAAAGATGAAATGGTCCCCAATCATGTTTTTGGGTCAGGAGGGGTTAGTTTAGCAACCCAAGTCCTAATGCTCTTGGGTGCTTTCCTAAAAGGACAGCATGTAGAATAATGACCAATTTCATTGCAATAGTTGCATGTGCCCATAGTCTTGGAACTAGAGGATTCTCCATGGAATATTGGAGGTCCTTTATTTTTGTTGTTCCCTTTACTACTATCATACCCTAAACCATGTCTACCAATTTGTTTAGGAGTATGGTGTAGGATGTCATTAAGATTCTTTTTACCAACTAAATTTTGTTGCAAAGAAGATCTCAAACCATCATTATCATGCATAAGAGAGGATATAGTAGAAGACAATTGATTGATGTTATCTCTAGCATGCAAAAGATCATTTTCTAAGCAAAGAGATTTACTTAAATAAGAATTTATATCAATATGAAGAGCAGCAACATCATTCTCTCTACTAGTAGAACTAGAACAAGATTCATGCACATTGATTTTAGCAAGCAAGGAGGCATTTTCTATTTCTAATTCTTGCAAAACAAAATCTTTGTCCTTGTTTTCAGATTTAAGAACATCAATATCATGCATGAGAGAATCAATAATTAAAGTATGCTCTTCATTAGAACTCGGCATGAGAGGTTGAGCTTCTAAAAATATAATCTTATCAAGCAAACTAGCATTTTCAAGTTTAAGAGAGTCTACTTGGCTAAGACAAGCATTTTTATCATCAAGCAAGCAAGAATTAGCATGTCCAAGATCATTTAATTCTACATGCAAATTATCAAAAATTCTAGCAAGCGTTTTCCTTTTCCTTTTAGAAGACTTAAGAGAGGCACAAGTATCATGAATAATAGCAATCAAAGATTCTATATCTAAAGAATTTAGATTTACCTCACTTGAGTCCTTACTTGTTGATGCCATAAGAGAAAAATGGCATTCTCCTTCATCACTAGATCTTGAGCTTGATCCTTCACTTGAATCTTCACTTGAGCTTGAGTTGGAGGAGCCACTTGAGCTTGAGTGTCATTTCTCCTTCTTCTTGTGAAGATGGGTCTTTTTGCCTTGTGGGTAATCTTCCTTGCAGTGACCCTTCTTTCCACATGTGAAGCACCAGATGGAGGAGGACTTGCCTTTGTAAAGTTTATCCTTGGATTACATGGAATTTTCTTTAACTTGAGAGTATGGAGAAGCTTGACCAACAATATCCTTGATTTGAGCTTTGATTTCATCCTTCTTCATTCTCTTGAGTTCTTTCTTTTCTTGTCTTTCTACTTCCTCCCACTTGTCAAGTGTGGCTTCATGTGCTTGTAGATTTCCAATGAGCTCTTCAATAGGGATATCCTTAAGAGACCTTGCTTCTTCAATGGAAGTCACCTTGGGTTCCCACCTCTTGGGAAGAGTTCTAAGGATCTTTGAGTTGATCTCTCCACTAGACATAAGATGACCTAGAACAGCAAGACCATTCACAATGGTGTTGAGCCTTGAGTACATGTTGGCTATCCTCTCCTCCTTTCCCATCTTGAAGTTCTCAAGCAGCCCTTTGAGCATGTAGACTTTGCTTTCCTTCACTTGATCTATCCCCTCATAAGTGATGCATAGCTTTCTCCATACCTCATATGTTGTTTCACATGAAGAAATCCGATTGAACTCGATGGGGGTCATGGAGACATAGAGGATGTGCATGGCTCTAGCATTCAAGGTTGCTTTCTTCAAGGTAGCTTCATCCCATTCTTCAATCTTTGTCTTTGGTAGCATGTATGGTTTGTTCACCATTTGCCACATCTCAAGACTTGATCCTTGGATGTAGAATTGAAGCCTTCTTCTCTAATAGAGGAAATTACTCCCATAAAAGATTGGTAGGTTGATCAAGTATCTCCCTCCTTGGTAGTCACCCATCTTCTCCTACTTGTTGAAGTATGCTTGGAGAAGACCTGCTCTAATACTAATTGTTGGATCCTAGATGGGTGATTAGATGCTCTAGAGGGGGGGTGAATAGAGCTGAATGCACTTAAACAAAATTCATTAGACCTTCAAGATATATGATAAGATAAGGTTGCTAAATAGGTAATTTGAGTGCAACTAAAACATGCATAGCAAATATGAGAGAGATTGAGCAAACACAAGTAGACAAGCTATTTAGAGTGGTTCCACACTTCAAACTAGAAGTATGTCAGTCCACTTACCTAGAGAGGTCAACCTCTAGGATTTCCTAACCATTGCATTCTTATATTCATTCATAAGACTTACAATACATGACCACCAAAGGACTTACCTATCCAATACAAAGAGTCTTCAACCTTACCAAGGACTTACCCACTTTGCAAGGAGTCTTCCACCTTCTTCCAAGGACTTACCTACTCTTGCACAGGTCTTCATCCTTGTAGGGATTACCCACTCTTCTTGGATCTTCTGCCTTTGACTTCACCTTCACTCGGAGAAGCTTCCACCAAGGACTTACCCACTTGAGCAAGGATTCTTCTTCCTTCACCAAGGGCTTACCCACTCTAGCTCCAAGTCTTCAGCCTTGATCTTCACCAAGGGATGTTTTCCCTTGTTCTTCTTCACCTCTCTTAGCTAAGAGAGAGAACCTTCATCTTCATGATTGAAATGAGAGATGGGGAGGTGGTGGAAGTGAGAGCCTCACAAGATATACTTATAGGATGAGCTCTCTTACAAATTTCCTACTCACTCTAATGGATGTAGCAAGTGATTAAGCTTAGAGAGAGAGAGGAGGCTATAGGAAGCACTTAACTATAGAATAGGAACCTCACATAGAGTTTTGCATTGAATGCTCAACCTTGGAATGAAGCCTAAGGGGTCCTATTTATAGCTGGGGATGCCTCTTAGCCTTTGGGAACACTTGAGAACAAAAACTAGCCATTTTGTGGCTTGCAACGGATATATTTTCACTTGTTGCAACTCCACAACGGCTAGAAGCACTTTTCTACACTTTTTCGTATAGTGCAATCGGTCAAGTTTCTATAAGGGTAACTCGACCGATAGAGTAAAAGACAAAGTCGATATTCAGATCATCGGTCAAGTTTGTCCTGGGGAAACTCGATCGACCAATGAAAATGGAATTGGTCTGGTACTCCATCGGTCGAGTTCTGTGTAGTGTAAACTCGACCGATCAAAAGTCATTTTCAAGATCCAATCAGGATCGGTCGAGTTTGCAAGTCACATAACTCGACCGATGAACAGCCTGATGTGAATTTTGGAAAATGGCTTTTGAGTGCTTAAACATTTGATCTAAGTGCTCCTAATTTTTTCTAAGCTTAATTACAAGTCATACAATCATTATAAGTGATTTACAACATGATTCTAATGGATTTACATCATATTACAAAAATGTGCACTTGTATTGACTTTGACTTGTCTTTTCTCCAATTTGATATGCAAAAGTTAGGGCAAATGGAGTGTGTCTATACCTAATCTAAAATCACTCAAGTAGAGACATTAGACACTGATGCGATGATTTTGAGTCACATTTATAGACCGATTTCATATGTGTTTTGTGCCTTAATTACTCATTTTCATGGATATTATTGCATAATTCACTTTATTTGGTCTTTGCCATCATTTTATATCAAATCCCCTTTGTTTCACTATTTTAAGCATTATTGATCATCTTATTATAAATTGTGTGGATTTACTTGGTCTTGTTGTGCAATTTCAGGAAGAACAAGTATCTGCTTCCGTCGATACCATCGACGGATGTCGATACCATCGACCAAGCCACAGGTTGTCAGCCGAGAAGAGCAATACAGAGTCGATACCATCGACACCCATGTCGATGGCATCGAGATGTCTCCAGGCTGCTGGCGAGGATGAAGTCGATACCATCGACGCAAGTCGATGCCATCGACTCAAGGAGAGCTACAGCGTCGCTAAACGACAACAACCGACGCTAAAGGAGTTGATACCATCGACACCCAAGTCGATGGTATCGAGATCATGACAGGCGCTCAGAATAAAAGAAAGGAAAGCTGCCGCTAATCCGCTGTGTCGATACCATCGACTCGCGTCGATGGTATCGACGTCGGCAGATATGCGTTGGATTTGTTTTGATTTCGATCGGACGGCTGTTGTTATTTGACGACCTAATTAGGGACTTATACCTAATGACGGCCGCCCAGACGTGATCATCATCTCATTTTGGATTGCACGAGTGCCGAGGAGGAGAGAAAGGAGAACGGAGGCCGAGAAGCTCATTCTGGGTGATTCGGACGCTGCCGAAGACAATTTCCACCACCGACAGGCGGGGAAAGCTTGTGTTCTACGCCAAGGATCCACCGGTTCTTCTCCGTTCAGGGGTTTTCCCATTTATTTCACGTTTTTCTTATGAATTCCCCAATTTCTACCATGTATTCGTGTAAGATGAACATGAGAGGCTAAAACCCTCAATCTTTAGGACCGGGAGTAGCCCGGGGATACATTGTATGATGATTTTATATTGATAATTCATATTTTTCTCTCATATCCGTGGTATAAATTCGTTTTCTCTATTGCTATTGTTATGTTTGATCACCATAATAATAAATTAATGCCCTTAATCACTTCGACAGAAGGATTAACGGTTGAAAAGAGACGAATTCTACATTAATTAATAAAACCCTTGACAAAGGAGTTGTAAAATTAATGGTGGGAACTGAGGGACCGATCTTAATGCGCTTAGTTTAGGGGAATGATTACTATGACGATGGAATCAACCTAAATATAAGTAGTGGATTACACCACGACAGTGGGTAATTCTCATTTTAGGCCACTACCCGGATAGAGAGAGAAGTGTGAGGAATTATATGAAATCTAATACAATGTTGACCCGCGGTGAAACCGCCATCCTAAAGATATCCTTTTAATTGATTAAATTAACCTTTAATCGATTGTTTTCTTTGTTTGATTTTTATTTTCTTTTAATTTGAACAACAAAACCTTACTTTGTTAATCGGTCTAGCTGATTGCGATTAGTTAGTAGAAGTCTCCAATAATTCACGTATCCCTGAGTTTGACTCAGGCCTCACAAGGCCTATATTACTCGACGCGTATACTTGCGTTTAAGCGCGTAGTAAAATACACGTCAAGTTTTTGGCGCCGTTGCCGGGGATACGGCGAATTATTGGCACTTTGAGTGCTAAGAGCGGCCATTCTAGGCCACTTTTTTTTTATTAATTTTAAAACAATTTCAAAAATTCCTTTATTTCTCTATAATTGTGTTGACTCGTTCAAAGCATTGTACTGAACCCCTATTTCCATATTTCAGGTGCTTTGCATGGTGCACACACGTAGTCGAGACTACGTGAATCGCACACCTGAGGTTCCATCTGTGGGACCAGAGGACGAGGACTACTACGAGGAGGAACACCACAGTGATATACATTCTGAATCTGAGCCAGAACAAGAAGAAGTAATGGCTGAAGCACAGACAATATGGGAGAAGATCAAGGCGTCTTCTTCCTCGGCATCAAAGGGGCCCATAAAGAAGCAGGCGATCAACATACCGACATACAAGATCGATCCAGCACTGATTAACTTGGTTAAATCAAACGCATTTCACGGATTAAAAAATGAAGATCCAGTGGCCCACATCAGCCAGTTCGTGGAGAACTGTGATATGGTGAAGATAGATCGATTTCCACAGGATGTGCTCTACCTCAAGTTATTCCCGAGTTCCTTGGCTGGAGTGGCAAGAGAGTGGCTTCATAACCTCGATGACGAGTTTGTTGAATCATGGGATCACATGGTGGAGGTTTTCTTTGAGAGGTTCTTCCCTCCTGAGAAGACCAATGATATGATCCGGAAGATCCACAATTTCACCCAACAGGCGGGTGAAACCTATTCTGAGACTTGGGAGCGATTCCAAGTCATGTTGAGGAGATGTCCACACCATGGACTGGACAAGGAAACCCAAGTGAAGATCTTCTACTTTGCTCTCTCCGAGCATGATAGAAGCAACCTGGACTCGGCTGGATCCGGATTTTTTCTGAATAACACCGATACCAGATGTTGGGAGATACTGAAAAACATGGCTAGGAAGCAGTCATGGGGTGACAGAGGTGCCGTGGAACATGTCAAGGCTGCTGGTGAATCCAGAATAGTGAGGGAGCTGAATGCCAAGTTAGATCTTCTAGCCAAGAAGGTGCTAGCTAAGGAAGATACATCTGAGGATGAGGAAGCCCAAGTGAAGTTCATGCAACAACAGGGCTATAGAAACAATGACTATGCATGGAGAAAGGATAAGAAGTTTTCATGGAAGGATCCGAATAATTTTCTGCAGGATCCGGATGCCAAATCACAGCAAAAAGCCGAGGACAAAAACACTGAATTGCTGAGTCAAATGGTACAGCAAAACCAAGAGATGATGGCCATGTTTGGAAAACAATTGCAATCTCAAGGTGACATTCTAACCAAATTTGGGCAGACGCTGCAAAGCCATGGAGCACAGATGCGGGCATTAGAGACCACCGTGGCACATATTTCAAATGAAGTGGCGGCCATCAAGCACGCCAATCAACAGAAACCAGCGGAGAATGCGAACGTGGCCCAAGCACATCATCAGGTTAAGTACATGTCGGTGGTAAGAAATGAGGAATCTCAGGTGCGAGAAGCTGTAGAAGAAAGAAAAATGACTTTCAATGTGAATGCAACACCGGCGATACCGTATCCACGCACTTACTATAGATTGTCGGGCGGAAACCATTTCTTCAGAAAAATTAGAGAGAGTTGTGAGTATGGTATCTCCATCTAGGCAAGAGGAGCAGGTGCAGGTTGTTTGTGCACATGTGGAGACATCTGAGGTGAGAGAGGAACCACAACAAGCTGCCACTATTGATGATGTCTCGCCAAAGCCCACGTCTGAGGGAATAATTGAAGCAAGCTTAGGGGAGGTACCCCCGAAAAGCTCTTATGTGCCACCTCATAGGCGTGTTGAGGCAGCAGATGTTTCAAATGTGGTTAATCCTAAGTCAAAGAAAGAGCATCGTCACTTTAAAAAATTCCTGGAGATATTCTGAAAACTCCACATCAACGTTCCGTTAGTGGAGATGATCGAGAAAGTACCCGCCTATGGGAGGTTCATTAAAGAAATCATCAATAAGAAGAGGCGGATAAAAGACGATGAAATTTATTGGATGAATGAGACAGTGAGCTCTATGATTCACGGGAGTTCACCACAGAAGAGAAAGGACCCAGGAGGTTTTTACATTCCATGTTCAATAGGTGGTCAACATGTTTCTAAAGCGCAATGTGATTCCGGCGCTAGTATAAATCTCATGCCTTTGGCTACATTTCAAAAGTTGGGGTTAAAAGAGATAAAGAAGTTGGCTGCAACAATTGAATTAGCAGATGGGTCTACAATGAGACCCTATGGAGTATGTGAAGATGTTCTCGTCAAAGTGGATAAATTCATATTCCCTGTGGACTTTGTCGTCATGGATATGCCACCACTCCAAAGCTGTGAAATTCTCCTTGGAAGACCGTTTCAAGCAACGGCAGACGTTGTGACTGCTTTAGGGAGAGGTACTTTGTCCTTGGGTATTGGAGGAGATCGAGTCGAATTCAAATTATCGAATGATCCTCTGAGCCCAGTTCCCAAGGTGAAAAGATGATGATTGTCACACCGTCTAGCCTAAGACGCTAAACAAGGGCGCTTGTTGGGAGGCAACCCAACCATTGGTACATTAGGATAGTTTAGATATAGTTGTAGATTGCCTTTATTTCGTTTAAATTTTAGTGTAAAGAAGATACCTTGATCCTTTTTGTTCAATGTGCAGGCACAGGCAGGGTCGATACCATCGACACACTCGTCGATGGTATCGACATGGGTTCAGGTTGACAGCTGCAAAAATCGCACTGAGTCGATACTATCGACGGTCCCGTCGATGGTATCGACATACCTACAGGCAGGCTGCGCAACACAGGTCGACGGTATCGACATGCCAGTCGATACCATCGAGATCTCTGGAGATTTTCAGAAGAAATCGACTCAGTAGAGTCGATACCATCGACACACAGGTCGATGGTATCGACATTTACAAGTGAAAAAGGCGGCAGCCGGACTCGCGAGGCAGTTGCCTTAATCAGCGAGTCGATACCATCGACTTCTGTCGATGGTATCGACGGGCACACAGCAGTGTTGGGGTCAGTTATTCAAGACAGGGTTATTGGTCAAATGAAGTCACATCTTCAACAATTTCTTCCTCCACTTGCGCCAAGTGTCATCCAGAGCAAATCCGGACCCTACGGCACCACAATATCCACCACCATCGGACTGATCTGGTATCACTGTTCCGCCCTTAAGTTAGTTTTTGACTATGAGGCCATAGTCGAATTCAAGCTTAGGGGGGTGGCTGGAACAGCTCTATCTTTTATCTTTTCTTTAGTTGTTTTTAGTTTCTGCTTTGTTATTTGTTTTTGCAATTTTAAGTTTTTATTTAGGATCCACATCTATCTAGTGTAATCGTGGATGTCTTAAAAATTGTCATCTTGCTGTTTTCATGGGGAAATTAAGGGAATTTAAAATTTTTCTGTGTTATTTGGATAGCTTTACTTGGTTGTCCTTGGGGAACTTGTTCTATGAAAATGATTGATTATGTCAACTTTGAAGCAATATGTCATACTCACACCCCCATTGACTCATGAAAAGTGGATAGTAACGGTTGTTTGAGCCTAACCTAATCAAATGGTAATGAGACCTTAATCAGATGTAAGAGAAAGAACCCTTTGAACTACTACACATGTCAGTAAGGAGGGACACATAATTTTCTTCTAAGGTTCAGTCACTTAATCTTGTGATCATTCCACCCCATTTTCTATAATCCACCCAAGAATTGGAAGTAAAGTGCAGTTTCAATTTCTTTTGTGTGCATAGCATGTAGATAGAATTTGCATTGTTATTTTCATACTTTTGCATAAAACGAAAAAAAATGTATAGTGATTCATGCACATTACCTTTAGGTGCATGTCATGTAGTTGCACTCATAACTTTCATGATTTTCACGCATAAGTACACCATGTACCTCAGGTTGTCTTACAAAGTGATCTAAATTGTTCCATACCCTCGCATTAGTACAAAGATTTCCAATCATGAAGAAAATAGCCTAACACATGTATCTCTAAGCAATTATGGATATGTGGGCTAAGAGGAAAAGAAAAAATCTGAAAGAAAAAAAAATTTGAAAAAAAAAAGAAAAAAAAAGAAGAGAATTTAGAAGGAAATGGAATAAGAGGGAGAAAGGAATGATATCACTTGTATAACAGGGGATTTGAGTACATGATGTGGCTTGAGTAGATTTCTATCTCATTTTGAGGTAGAAGGTTAGTGCATGCATCATTCCACCCACTTTTAGGCATTAGGGCATTCTTAATGTGCATTTGCATCATTTAGGGCATTTTGTTATATGCATACTGAAACTGTGTAATACTTCCATATTCTCCCATGAACCACCCATTCCATCCACCCGTTGCTCGAATTGGTAGGTCACCGTGATTTTCTCCTCACTCATGATTATAAGGAGGACTGCTTCCATGTAAATGGTAGTTAGGGCGAGCAACGTAGTTTAGGCGATCACAAGATGCACCATGGCTGAATCGGCGAACTTTATTATGTTAACTGCCTTATGTGATAGTGTTCATCGGTTTGAAGGATAATTTCTTTTATTGATGATTATTGTCGCCTATAGGGTAATTACTGTTCTGTGATTAGGGTAGGCCGGTTTGAGAACGTCCAGTGGGAGTCATTTGTGATGTGGGTTGGTATTTTGATTGTTAGTTGACATATGCAATTCTATTCTAAGGATTAGTTGCTCGAGGGCGAGCAATGTTTAAGCTTAGGGGAGTTTGATGCGATGATTTTGAGTCGCATTTATAGACCGATTTCATATGTGTTTTGTGCATTAATTACTCATTTTCATGGATATTATTGCATAATTCACTTTATTTTGTCTTTGCCATCATTTTATATCAAATCCCCTTTGTTTCACTATTTTAAGCATTATTGATCATCTTATTATAAATTGTGTGGATTTACTTGGTCTTGTTGTGCAATTTCAGGAAGAACAAGTATCTGCTTCCGTCGATACCATCGACGGATGTCGATACCATCGACCAAGCCACAGGTTGTCAGCCGAGAAGAGCAATACAGAGTCGATACCATCGACACCCATGTCGATGGAATCGAGATGTCTCCAGGCTGCTGGCGAGGATGAAGTCGATACCATCGACGCAAGTCGATGCCATCGACTCAAGGAGAGCTACAGCGTCGCTAAACGACAACAACCGACGCTAAAGGAGTCGATACCATTGACACCCAAGTCGATGGTATCGAGATCATGACAGGCGCTCAGAATAAAAGAAAGGAAAGCTGCCGCTAATCCGCTGTGTCGATACCATCGAATCGCATCGATGGTATCGACGCCGGCAGATATGCGTTGGATTTGTTTTGATTTCGATCGGACGGTTGTTGTTATTTGACGACCTAATTAGGGACTTATACCTAATGACGGCCGCCCAGACGTGATCATCATCTCATTTTGGATTGCACGAGTGCCGAGGAGGAGAGAAAGGAGAACGGAGGCCGAGAAGCTCATTCCGGGTGATTCGGACGCTGCCGAAGACAATTTCCACCACCGACAGGCGGGGAAAGCTTGTGTTCTACGCCAAGGATCCACCGGTTCTTCTCCGTTCAGGGGTTTTCCCATTTATTTCACGTTTTTCTTATGAATTCCCCAATTTCTACCATGTATTCGTGTAAGATGAACATGAGAGGCTAAAACCCTCAATCTTTAGGACCGGGAGTAGCCCGGGGATACATTGTATGATGATTTTATATTGATAATTCATATTTTTCTCTCATATCCGTGGTATAAATTCGTTTTCTCTATTTCTATTGTTATGTTTGATCACCATAATAATAAATTAATGCCCTTAATCACTTCGACAGAAGGATTAACGGTTGAAAAGAGACGAATTCTACATTAATTAATAAAACCCTTGACAAATGAGTTGTAAAATTAATGGTGGGAACTGAGGGACCGATCTTAATGCGCTTAGTTTAGGGGAATGATTACTATGACGATGGAATCAACCTAAATCTAAGTAGTGGATTACACCACGACAGTGGGTAATTCTCATTTCAGGCCACTACCCGGATAGAGAGAGAAGTGTGAGGAATTATATGAAATCTAATACAATGTTGACCCGCGGTGAAACCGCCATCCTAAAGATATCCTTTTAATTGATTAAATTAACCTTTAATCGATTGTTTTCTTTGTTTGATTTTTATTTTCTTTTAATTTGAACAAAAAACCTTACTTTGTTAATCGGTCTAGCTGATTGCGATTAGTTAGTAGAAGTCTCCAATAATTCACGTATCCCTGAGTTCGACTCGGGCCTCACAAGGCCTATATTACTCGACGCGTATACTTGCGTTTAAGCGCGTAGTAAAATACACGTCAGACACCAATATGTTGAATGGTTAGTCATCATCAAAACACTGGTTTAGTCAATTTAGATATGAGTCAACATTGACCTAATTGACCTTGAGTCAACACCCTCCCCCAAACTTATCCTCCACCCTGATCCAGGGTGTTCTAATTTGAGTGAGACGTATAAACAGGATTTCTTTATTCTTGTTTGTCCGTGTTGGAGGCCCACTTGGACTCGAGTAGCATACTTGTGTATACTCCTCACAGCGGATGATACTGCTCGTATTGCATCCCCTCCACTTATGTACTCAGGTTGGCTAGGGTTGTCATCCAGGCTAGACAGTAGAAGTCGCAGTCATTCGATAGAGGCACCTGCTGAGGGCTCCTATGGTAGAACTGTGTCTTCTTGAGTTCTTAACCTGATGTATGTTTGTACCCTTTCCCATGACTTTTCAGCATATCAACAATCGCCTTTGCACATGTGACAACCTTTTCTTCTATTGGGGACTTTGCGGGAGTCATGTTTGTCTTCTTGTTCAATCCAAAGGTTGCATCTGAGCTGTTATATAATATTACAATCCTTTTTATGATGTCGACCACCAACAAAGTCCAATGATTGTCGTAAAGAATCTGTAGGAAAATGTAGTCTGAGAGGGAATCGTGAGGTGTTGTTGCAAGCATTCCTTCTCGCCTGATCTTTTATCTTTTATGATGTCATCTACCAGGAGGAAGTATGCCATATGTGCATTTGGCATGTTGTCGCTTAAGAGGGCTTGATAGGCTGACATTGTGCTTACTTATAGGTACCCTCCTATTCTCAGCATATCTCGAAGGTCGTCCTTCAGCACACATATCCCTTCTCTTTTAAAAAAAGCTTCTGTCGGCACGTCATCATCTTTCAAGGACCTCATTATGATTCTTAGTGACTCTTTAGATAGGCTGACACAGCTCCATCTGTCAAAGTCCTTGAAAGTGGGTATTATCTCCCCCACCGGTCTGTCTGGTCTTTCTTCTGATGGATCATCTTCTTCTACTTCTCCTCCTTCTGGATGTTCAGCTGAAGGTTGTTCTGGTTTGTCTTATGTCACTAGAGGCTATTGAGGTTCTTTTTCTGGTATGTTTGTTGCAGTTGCTCCAGTGTCTGCATTCCAACCTTCTTTTTATGCTTCATCCCTGGTTGGTTCTGTTAAATTGATCCACAGGGTTCTTAGTTGTTCCCTCCAAGTTACCTTTTCAGGTAGAGGGATCTCCTTATGAAGCCTTCACGGTATTTCATCTGAAGGCATCGCTGGGTCACTAAAGAAGCAGTGATCATAGATGGCCTCCATTGTGTAAACACAGTGCAGCCCATGTAGATCTTATGTGTATAATTCCTCTAATGGGATGCCTTTGTGGATGGCTTCCATCATCCTAAGTATCATGAAGGCATAATCCCCTGAGCCAGCCTCTTCTTGTGGCACTTTCTTACAGATAGAAAATAGTTTCCAGATGCCCTTGAATCTGTCGTCTACTAATTGTATCACTTTCTACAAGCGTAGCGGTATCTTTAGGACATCTCTTGCTTCTTTCCTTTTATATATCAGGGCAACACTATCCAGTTTGGCCGCACAGTAGTTGAGCATTGTCATCTTTTGCTCGTATAGATCGATAACGATCAGGGCCCAGTGCTTCACGTTCCTTATGGGAAGGACTACGAACTTTGTCCCCTTTCTACGCACCACTTCTTTCAGCTCAGTCACATCAGCAACCTCGTAGTCCTCATTGTATAAGAGGCTTGCCAGATGTGTGGTGCCATTGAACACTGGTTGCACCTTGTCCGAGTGTAGGAACTCTTTGAGGAGGGTGGCACACAACACTTTAAATAGTTTCTTATGTACTGGTGCCCTTTTTAAGAAGTTCCCTCTGAAGTGTTCTCTAGTTAGACTTCTACCCTTGTTGTGATATATGATATTGGCTTCGGGTAGATTATCGTCAGGATATCTGCTAAGATGTGGACATCTCTGCATGTGATTCTTGATAGTGCAGTCATGCCCATTCCTATCATCTTGCACGGCAGAGGGGGAGCTACACCTAATTCTGCATATTTAAGTGGTGTGCTTCGCTCTCTGGCGGGCTCGTTCGTAAAGAAAGTAGCAAAATCACCTTCCTCATCGTCTGAGGTTCCATTATGTGCTGCGGGGAGGGGTGTTTTTCTGGTTGTACGCGAGCCCTCTATACTTGTTGGGATTGGTGCAACCACCTTTTCTGCCACCTCTAAGGAAGCTTCTGCAGCTATGCCAGCTTTGAATTGCTTTCCTCAAATGTGTGACCTAGCTTGGCGGTGGCCAGTTCTGCTAGAGTTGCCTCCATCTTCCCATCATAGATGTGGTCATTTTGCTCATTGTGGACTGGGGATTGCAGGAATCCGTGGCACATGTCCATCCCAAATGCCATGTCATCCAACAATCTATCTATATCTCTGAGATCTTAAAACATTAGATCTTATGTTCTTATGCTCTCTGCTCTAGCGACGAATGCTTGCATTGGTTTTTATGATGCAACCTTACTTGTGGTCGAGGTAGTTTTGTCTTCTACTGGTCCCCCTTTTCCTTATTAGCTTCTACTTTGTCCTCTTCAAGACTGTTGTTTAAATCTAGCTCCCTTGATAATGTAGTAGTCTTTGTCTTTGTTTCGTTGTTTTTGGGGGAGTCTAACAGTGGTGGTGCTTCCCTTGCCTTAGGTTCAACTACTGAGGCGGCTTTTACATTAGTGCTTTCTTCCTTTCGCATTGAACCTGCACCTGTCCCTCCCATGTTGTCTTCATCATCGTCATCATCATCGAGATTCAAGGGGCTTGATTAAGCTTGTGATGTGGAGGGCCCTACCACATGCTTGCTCTTCTTTTTACACTATTGGTTGTCAAACTCATTGCGTTCGGCTTCCAACTTATGGCGGTCTTCTTCCAAACGATAGTGCTCTTGGTCAAAGTCATTCATCGCCGCCTCGTAACCACTTGTTAAGTGGTCTCTGGCAGCCTACAGAGCATCCCTTTCTCTGTTGAGGGCTACCATTTCCTCCGTGAGGACCTTCAACACTCCCATCATCACGTTCTGGGTATTTAGCACCCCTCGCATGAATTGGGGTAGCTCCTCGGTCCTCTCGTTCGGTGTTTGTACATGTGTGGTTAGTGTACACATGGTGGAGGTTATGCTTGAATTAAATTCAGATGTTTGATGCATGTGTTGCCACAGTGCATCAAACTTATTACCCAATATGTTTCCGAAGGTTGGAAGTTGGCGTGGTTGTGGCTCCATATGTGTTGTGGATTCCAGTGGTTCCTTCAGCGATGGAGTTGGCATTTTTGGGCTCGGCACTCTATGTTTTGGCTATCCTGGTGTCGAAAGGATTACTTCTGGAATCACCATCTCAGGTACAGCTTTGAAGTCGTTGCCTTGCTAGTGGGGGTCTTGTTCGCCCATCGCTAGTTGTTCGGCAGTTGCCGCCTTAAGGTGTGAACTTTTTCTTAGTGTGTCCTCTGGGTTTTCCTGGATGTCATGCTCTATTATTTCTTTGTGTGGTTGGCATTCCTCAATCACTATTTTTTCAATGACTATGGGAGGTGAGCATGCCTTCAGAGCTGTAGGCTTTTCTACCACTTCCTTCTTCTTCCTTACTGCCATATTTTTTTCTCTTCTGGCTTCTTCTTCTCTATTTTTGTAGATTTGTCTTTATTGACTTCTTCATCAGCTGTCAATGTCTTATTTGTAATATTGCATATGGCCCCTGAGTACATCTTGTCAATGTCTTCTTGGGTGGGCCGCAACTTGTGGGCGTCGCAATATGCCATCTCTGGGAGGGGAAGGAGTTTCTATGAGCTACTCTGTTTATAGTACATCTTATCTCCTTTCTGAGCTAGGATTCCCACGTTGAGAAGGGACTTGATGTTGATCTTTGTATGTCCCTCTATTGCCTTATATCTCTTCAACACTTCTGCACCCATAAAATTGTAGGCTACCTTCGTTATCTGGCCTCCCATGCAGAACTCCTGGTTCTGTTTGGACTAACCTCCCTTGGCTGATGACAACCTTTCGATTAGTATTTTACCTATGTTCACAGGCTTCCTTTTCAGCAACGCCCAAATCATGAATAGATCTCCCTTTGTTACTCCCCCTGTCTCTCACCTCGTATATATCGTGTTAGCCATTATCTTTTGTATCACTCTGATAAAGCATGAGGTGATCATCGTAGCCTTTGAGTTCTCAGAGTTATGTTTGTCTTCTCCCATCAGGTCTTCCCACATCTTGTGACTATCATATCCGATGATCTCCTTCTCTCCCAAGGCGACAGAGCAGGCTTGGGCTTCTATTGTTGTCTTCGTGAAGATAGTATTCAATATCACTTCTGTGATTGTGTGAGACTTTCCCCCTATTCTCACCTCCAACTTGTTGTCTCCACCCCCCCTTTTTGCATTCTTCTTCATCCACTGGGACCTTCTCCAGGGAAGATAGGAATTCAGCCATCAACTGCTTCGAGGACGGGGCTTCAAAAGTGCATAGGGTGCACATGTTTGCTCCCTCTAAGAGCTTGATGACCCTGTCATAGACTCCCATGTTTTAAAGTCGTCTACATCCAGGTACCTAGTGGACCTGAAGATCTTAACATGTTACATCCAATCATATTGTGACTAGTGTACAACATCTATTGGGACAAAGGTAGGCCACTCTGCTCTAGGGCTACCTCTTTAGTATATTCTCCCTTCTTATGGGTCGTCTCTGCCTCTTGCCCTTTTGTCTTTTTAGCAGCTATCACTTTTACCTTTTTGCTGCTTCTGGTTTCCTTGGGCTTAGCCTTCCTCTTACCCAGACTCCTTAGTTCAGACTCTGTGGGCTGGTATTCTGAGGTTCCTATTTATGCTGCACTCTGTGCAGTCTCTGACCCTTATGGTGTCTGGTGACCCAGAATGTTATGATATTGTTCCTTCTGTAGATGCAGTTGTAGCCTCCTGGCTGGTGGCATGCTTGTCTTGGTCTCCATGGTCTTTGCTTGCTTCTCCATAATTCAAAATGATGAAAGTGAAGCAGTCGATGTCAAAGGAAACAATAAGGGAGACTGAGACTTGAGGTCACCACCGTGACCGCGGTTAAAAATACTCGATTTTCAATTATTCGTGAGCTTCGCAACCCTGGGGAGAGAGTCAGTGTCGTGACCCACAGTCAAAGTTCTTATACTGTGACTTGCAGTCAAGGTTCTTATACCGCGACCGCGAAGCTGGGGTTTTGACCTATTCTACTAGGAACAATGGTTGGGCAGAGGGTCGAGGCTTCGGTTGGAATATTGTTGGAGGTAGCTAAAATGTCGATGCCCTTGAGATTGAAACGTGCTCAAAAACATCACCCCAGGGTGGGAAGGGGTGACGCAAAAACAACTGATGAGAGGGAGGGGAAAAGACGATCGGTGGAGTCGTTGATGACATGGCAAATCCCATACCAGTAGAATGGGTAAAGGTGTGCAAAAAAGCAAACCAAGTCTGATGATGGATGCGGCAGTGGGAAGTGAATCAGAAAATTAGAAAAGGTTTTTAGAAGATTACCTAAGTGGCAGAAAATCAGTGAAATGTGGGGGTGAAGGGCTAGTAGCGGCGGTGATTCAAGCTTTTTCTACGGTGGCAGAGCGAGCTTAGCCGGAGTCGTAGGCGAGAGCACTGGCGATTCATTCTTCGGGTTGAGGAAAACTAAGATTTTAGGCAAGAGAACAATGTTCCAAGGGTTTAAGAATATATAGGAGAGACACCATGACTTGTGGCGCAAACAAGGACCGCGGTCATAGTCGACTCTCTCTATAGCAAGGACCTTAGGTCACGGTCTGGTAGTTCTAAGGAAAACCACCTCGGGTCCTGGTGCATCTCCTTGCATTGAGCAAGGTTAATACCTCGACCGTGACTCGCAATCCACCCAAACCAACTTCAACACTTAAACCAAAACATATACTTGAAAGAGGGCAACATCATCCAAAATATAAACTAGATCCTTCAATCAAACTATCCTTTCTTTCAAAGAAACATAATATATATACAATCTTACTAGAAAAGGGAAAATTAACAAACTAAAGAGCAGCAAAGCCAAAAGTTTAAAACAAAGGAGAAACCTCAACTCAAGTAATTTGCAAAAACTTGGGTTTCCTCCCAATAAGCGCTTGTTTAGAGTCTCTAGCTCGACTTCCTAATTATTCATTTTCTGACTTCCTCGGTTGACTGTGGTGTCTCGTCATTCTTTTCATTTCCTGGGTTGTTGGGTTCCTCCAAGCTAATTTCTGACCTTCTTACAAAGGCTTCATTTTCATAGAATCTTTTTACCCTGTGTCCATTAACCTTGAAAGTGTTCGTCTTTTCCCCTGAAATCTCCATCATTCCTGATGGGTATATCTTCACTACAGTGAAAAGACCTAACCACCTTGTTCATAGCTTTCCTAGAAACAGTTTTATGCTCGAGTTAAATAGGAGGACATTATCCCCTTCATGAACATCCTTGTTTTTCAAGTGGGCATCATGCCAAACTTTAGTCCTTTTTTTATAAATTTTCACATTCTCATAGGCATGCAATCTCAGTTCCTCGAGCTCCTGAAGTTGTAGAAATCTTTTCTTGCCCGCCTTGTTAAGGTCCATATTTAGGAATTTGATGGCCCATAGAGCTTTGTGTTCAAGCTCAAGCGGTAAGTGATAGGACTTTCCATAGATAAGCCTGTAAGGTGTTGTCCCTATAGGTGTCTTGTACATAGTTTGATAAGCCCATAGAGCATCATCTAGCTTCATTGACCAGTCCTTTCTTGTCTGACTCACTGACTTCTCCAGAATTTTCTTGATTTGTCTATTCTATACTTCTACCTACCCTGATGTTTGGAGATGGTATGGTGGGGTAATTTTGTGTTTCACTCCATATTTCTTCAGCAACCCTTCAAACTATCTTTCTCTGAAGTGTGATCCCCCGTCACTTATGACTATGCGGGGCACTCCAAAGCATGGTAAGATGATTTTCTCAAAGAGTTTAATCATGGACTTGGAGTCACACATTTGAGTGGCAACTGCTTCGACCCATTTCAAAACATAATCGACAGCAACAAGTATGTATTGATTTCCTTTTGATGATGGAAACGACCCCATATAATCAATTCCCCAGACATCAAAAATTTCAACTTCCACCCATTCCGTCATGGGCATTTCATTTCTTCTGCTTATGTTCCCTGTGAGCTGGCATTCCTTACATGCTTTAACAAAAGATGATGCATCCTTGAAAAGTGTGGGCCAATAAAAACCTAGATTGTAGTACTTTTCCTATAGTCCTTTCTCCACTGCGGTGCCCACCATAGGGCGAAGAGTGACATTCTTTCAAAATTAAAGGAGCCTCATCCTCTGGTATGCACCTACGGTATAGATTTCTAGAACACCTTTTGAACAGTAATGGGTCATCCCAGTAATAGTTCTTGATGTCGGAAAATAGTTTCTTCTTCTGATGGTATGTAATTTCAAGTGGCAGCTGGACACATGCTAAATAATTACAGATATTAGCGAACCAAGGCAATCTCTACTCGTCAAACTGAGCCATCAATAGAGCTTCATCGACATAATTGTCATTTATGGGTAACTAATTCTCTTCATCAAAAACTATTCTAGACAAGTGGTCTACAATCACATTCTCTTTCACCTTCTTATCAATGATTTCATGATCAAATTCCTACAATAGTAGATCCCACCATAAAAGTTGTGGTTTGGTATCCTTTTTCTGCATCAGGTATTTAATTGCTCCATGGTATGTGTATACCTTCATCTTTGATCCTATTAGGTACGACCTGAACTTTTTAAAAGAAAAAAACTATTGCTAACATCTCCTTCTCAGTTGTGGTATAGTTTACATGTGCCTCATCTAATGTGTGACTGGCATATCATATTACATGGTGTTTTTGTCTTTCCTTTGACCTAGGACGATGCCTATTGTATAATCACTAGCGTCACACATTATCTCGAATGGTAACTCCCAATCTAGGGCTTGTAGGATTAGCGTAGTTGTTAGTTCTTTCTTCATGGTATTGAAAGCCTCCAAACATTTGTTGTTGAAATCGAATTCGGCGTCTTTGAGTAAAAGATTGGACAAGGGCTTCGAAATCTTTGAAAACACTTTTATAAACCTCCTATAGTATCCAACGTAACTAAGAAAACTTCTTACTCCCATTACAGACTTCAGTGGTGGCCGTTTCAATATGGTTTCTATCTTACTCACGTCTACTTCGATCCCCTTTTTAGAAATTTTGTGTCCCATGACTATGCCATTCTGTACCATGAAGTGGCACTTTTCCCAAATTAAAACCAGATGTTTCTCTTCACATATTTTCAAGACCAGGGACAAATTTCTCATACATGCATCGAAATTCATACCATAGACTGAGAAGTCATCCATAAAGACTTCTACGATGTCCTCCAGAAAATCTAAGAACATCAAGATCATACAACGTTGGAACGTTGCATGTGCATTGCATAGTCCAAACGGCATTCTTATGAACGCATATGTGCCATAGATGCACATGAATGTTGTTTTCTCTTGATCATCTGGATGAATAGTACTTTATAGAATCCAAAATATCCATCTAGGAAGCAAAAATAGTCGTGATGAGCCAGCCTTTCTAACACTCGGTCGATGAACGATAGGGGGGAGTGATCCTTCCTTGTGGTGGCATTCAGTTTCGTGTAATTTATGCACATTCTCCATCCTGTAACAGTTCTAGTGGTGACTTCATCACCATTATCTCCCTTCACTACTGTCATTCCTCCTTTCTTAGGCACGACATGAATGGGACTCACCCAATTACTATCGCTAATCGGGAAGATAATTCCGACGTCTCGTAGTTTCATGATTTCCTTCTTTACGACTTCTATCAACATTTGGTTTGGCTTTTGCTGGGGCTAAACTAGCAGCTTAGCGAACTCTTCCAAATGTATTATGTGCATGTAGAGAGCCGGGTTAAGCCCCTTGATATCCTCTATAGAATATTGTATCACCTTTCTATGTTCTTTCATCTCCTTTAGCAATCTTTCCAACTGTTCTTTTGTTAGGCTTGCATTCACAATAATAGGGTTCCTCTTCTCATGGTCTAGGAACTCATATTTTATCCCTTCCAGAAGTGGTTTCAATTCGGTCTTCAGCTTAGGTGCCTCTTTCTCTTCAAGAGATTATTTAAGTAAAGCATACTTAACTGTTTCGATAATTTCTCCTTCGTCACTAAGGTCTCCTTCATCTTGATTTAGATAGTCGAGGATTTCAACCACCTTGGGGTCTTCTACAGTAGGATTGGGGTTATTTAAGGCACGCATCACAATTGCCTTTTCTTCTTACACTTCCTCGTAGTACTGGTTGTAACTATCCATAAAGTAGACTGACTCGAAAAGAGATTGTAACAACCCCGCCTCCCAGTAACCCCCAATTAAGGGAGACTAAAAGGTCGGTGTCGTTATCCCAATTAACAGGATCAAAGGTTCGACAAATAATCAATAACAATTAACAAATTTTACTAACTAAACTGAAAACTGGTACAAAATAAAACTTTACATACCTTTTTCAAAACTGGGATATCTACATCTATCCGCATCAAGAGTCTATTCTAACTAATCCTCCTTAGTACTTTAACTCTTAATTAATTTCACATATTCCACTTTATTGTTTGTCCTTTTCAAGCTTGTACCTAAAATGCTGACAAACAAAACATCGGCCAGCATATCAGAATATGCTGGTATGTGGGGACAACCAAAAATTCACATTTATGGATAACAATCTAATTGTCACAATCAAGATAATTAACAGGCCAATTTACGCTTTCCAGTATGACATTCTCCACCGCTTTTGCCCTAACCCTGGCATACCCACCTTAGGGTTTCTTTTGCCAATGACTTAAGGCCACCTTCTCAATCCCGATCTTGGTGCCTGGGGTCACCCCTCATGGTGCCCTCTAGTCATGCAATATCATAGGCCACCTTCTCATTCCCGAGCTTGGTGTCCATTAGGGTGGCATGTAGGTGCAAGAATACATACTTATAATATAATTGTGATAATCGTAGTGTCTTTACAATTTTGCAAGTATGAACATCCAACTATTTAGATTGCATTAAATGCGAGGAAACATTCAGAAAACCCTCAGGAAACTAATGTGATTAACCATAATTAACCACATACTTGTCAAGCTGTCTTGAATGCAGAATTAATCCAAACAATCAAGTAATCCAGAATCAAGCAAGTAAGCACAATTCAGTCCTGAAATATACATCTAATATTTTTCTATCATGGATCATGGTATTCAAGTCTAATAGGTCTAATCGTTCCCTAGGGTTACTAGCCCTTTTTAGGGTTTTGACATAATTAGGGTTTCACTTCCTTTTTACCACTTTTACTTTATTTTTATCAAAATATCCATCAAACCCTAATTATCTCATTTTATTTTCCATTAAGATCTTAAGATCATGTTTGGACCACAAAACCCTAATTTCCACATTAAGGGTATTTATCCACAAATTAGGAACTTTAATGCTTGAAATAGCTTATAATCATGAAAACTCAGTTCTATACATGAAATCGAATAATTAAAGCATTTAGTAGTCCTATTTGCCAACATTAGGGTTTCAAGGCCCATTAAAGCCTATTTATGCACATAAACTCTAAATTAAATGGATTACATGCAAAGTTCATCCTTTTTGTGTTTAAAGTACCTTTTTACAGTTAACAAATTAATACCAACTTTGATCATCCATTAATCCCTTATAAATATATTATTCATCTCAAAATAGGGTTCTTTAACATTAAAGTATTAAAGTTGCTATCTTCCATTACTCTTACAATTACAAGAGGAATTAGCTTCTAACCATATTTTTATTAGATTCCCCTCATTTTTCTGAGCAATTTCCATATTTTACACATATCCATCCGAGCTACGGTTAATGAGATATGATTTTAGCAAAAATGACTTACTTTAGGCCAATCAAAAGCCGTCACGTCACCCGGTTCCCATGCAATGCGCGTTGGTTTGAAAACACAGTCGATTGACTGCTTTGCCCTTGGTAAGATAAATGCCCCTTTAGTCTACGGAGGGGCATAACGGTCCAATGGGCCGCTCATCTCCTTCCTCTGCGTGCCCTACGTAGCTGCTGCAGCAAGGGAGCTGGTGCAGCCCTGTCGCCCCTCCCTAGGCCTCATCGCACACTGGGGACCCTTCCACTACCTCCGCTGTACTCTCATGCTTACGGTGCACCACCGGTTCGTGGCCAAGATGGCTGGGTATAGCTTTCCAAGCTTCTAACCTTACAGCTGATTTGTAGCCTATCGGAGGTCTGTCCTTCCTTCTTGGGGTTCGAGGATCGCCACTGATCATTCCCCTAACTCCGCCTCCTTTCTCCGCGCTTGGGGCGCTACTAGCTCACGACCAAAGTGGCTGGGTTGGGCGGTGGCAGACCTACAACCCACAGTCATTGTTGCATCTGTGCAACTACTGCTATGCCAAGGTTGGGGCAGGGCCACGATGGCGAAGCCTCTTCCCAGTATCGTGGGGTATCCACCCATCAACTCAACCCCACACAGTCTCTCGTTGCTCAGGGGATAGAACTGTTCACAAAGGTTAGGGTTTGAATGGGTGCATTGTTCGAGAAGAGGGTAGAGAAACATGGGGTTCTCCTTCCCTTCGAATGAGGACTCTACCCCTTATATAGGGGTGAGAAACGAAGCCCTAGGTTGTCTTATTCATGACTCAAAGAGTCCTTTTCCAAAAAGGAATCATATTCCTTAAAGGAGAAGTAATCCTTCTCTCTCTTCTTTATCCTTTTGATAATCCTTTTTTTCTTCTTTAATTACTAGGATTTCGAAAATCCTTTCTCCTAGTCTCTCTTATGCTTGACTTTTACTCCATAAGCACGAAATTATAGTTTCCTTTAGTAGAAAACATCACCCTTTTAATAATGCCATGAAATTCATTCATTAAACATCACATTATCCTCTTATTTTGCAATTTTGTTATTTTCTCTTTCTTTCCTCTTTATTGGGACTCCTTGGATCCCAAGAAACTCTATTATTTCGAAATTCTTTTTATTGGATACTCATTATCCTTCTAGATGCATCTAAATGCATTATTCTTCCTTATCTCTCATTATCTTGTTTATTTCTTATTAAAATAGTTCTTTTTGAGGATTTCTCTTTATTTCTCTTTTATTTTCCTCATTGGTATTCCTTTTAACATTAGGAATCCTTGCGATATGAAATTCCACCAAGGATAACTCCATTATACCTCTTTTCACTTATTTTCCACATTTCATCATGGTTTTCAATATCTTTTTTCATAATGAAATACTTAATTGATCTTTTCCTTTCTTGTTGCATTTTCTTTTCTCCTTTGGATTCCTTGGGACCCAAGGAACCCAAGAGGCATGAAATCCACCTTTGTATTATATTATTTTGCCTTCTAGAGGTTTCCACACCTTTCTTTTCTCAAAAACTCAATTATTCATTTACGAATTGAATTTCCTTGTTATTGGGCCCAATAGCCAATAAAGCCCACAACACAATCATCAAGGCTATTGTAAACGAAATCCATTTATTCAATCAAAAGACATAATTATTTGTGCATTTATCTTTATTATGAGAAATTACATTTCTCACCAAATGAACCCAAAAATTGGGGTTGTAACATCCTTCCCCTCTTATAAGAATTTTGCCCTCAAAATTCCATCAGGCACACAAACAAACAGGATAAGCCTTTCTTATGTCCATCAAGGCTCCCATGTGGCTTCACCCTTTCCATGGTGCTTCCCAAGAACCTTCATATCTCATATTCTTCCATCTGAGTTCTTTCTTACCTTGGTATAACATACCCTCATAGGTGACTCAGGACATTTCAGCCTCTCAAAAGCTGAATAGGTTCAAGGCTCAGCACATGGCTTGGGTACCTCACCTAGTGCTCTAGATCGGACTCATGGTACACATTACACATAATGTTATCCTGAGTGGCAAGGCTAAACACAACCATCTCCACCAATCCATCTCAAATGGACCCATATATCGAGGACTCAACTTTCTCAGTTGTAGCTTAGAGGGGTCATATTTTCACATCACATATTCTCCTACAGTGAAAACTGCATGTCAGTCTGCTTTGCATCAACTCGTGACTCATGTCATTACTGGGCTCTCTCTCAGCCATTGCACGATCAAAGCGACTTCATCTGCACACACTGTGGTTCTTTTCTGACCTTCGCGAGGCCTCCTTCACCAACATCATCTTAATGAAGTGGTGACCGACACGACCTCCTTCTAGAACTTCTTTCATCTCGATAAAGGTTATGGTGGTTAAAGTCACATCTTAAGAACTGTCTCTTTGTATCACCCTGAATGAGCACACATGCTCTCATCAGACCCTTTAGTCTGGATCATACTAACCATTAGTTAAGGGTGATAAACTATACTGACATAGAGTTCTTCATGTTTCTACTTCCACCTCACGGAAGTGAACCTTTAGGTTATACTCAAGAACTTTTGAACTCACCTCATGGTGTAGTTGAACCATCTCTCTCATATGTAGTTCAACCCAATCTGTCCCTTGACAGTACTCTTTCTTTCTCATGTCATCTAGGTAAGGCGATCTACCATAACCCATATTGGATCTTGAGCTTCCTTGGTCTAGGGGAGGCTCACAACATCCATAGTGATGAACTCCCATTCCCTCTCAGGAACTCTTTATACTTTATATCCATGCACTGGGTTACTAGTGTTCGTCCTTCACCTCCTAGCTTGCATGGCCACATGCTACATGCAACTTCATCTTAAGCATCCAAAGTGATATTGTCACTTACCGTCTCTGTAGTACTACGGTGTATGGTGATCTTAAAATCATGATCTCTTGTATGTCATGATCCCTCAAGATCGATTCCTCAGAAACCCTAAACCACTCTAATCGGGGTTTCATCACCTTCCTATCCAGAGAAGTGCATCTGAGGTTCTACCACCCTCCTTTTATAGCATCAAGGTCTAGGATGGCTAACCAATCAATCACTAACTGGATCAACCGATTTTGTTACATTTGAGTGTTAGCCAAACATATCTTCTTTCTCAAACTAAGGGTTAGACTAACAACCTCAACTTCTTCTAGCTTCCAGCTAAACTAGGCATCTATATCTCAACCAGAGCATCCATTACCACTTCTTATCCTTAGGTGTTAGGTAATGTTGAAGACATACATCTTCATGTATTATACTTATCATCTCATCTCAAACTCTAAGTTGGTCTTCATCAAGAAGCTCTGAGCTCATCCTAATGGTGATCAAACTCAACCTTGCATAACTTGCAAATTCCACATAGCTCATGATAAAACATCCTCATAAGATGACTACACTATTCCTCGTAGTGTTTTTAAACCATCCATGTATCATTCACTCCACCAGGGTATGTTATCATCCCTGTCCTCATACCTCATAGCGATGCTCCAAGTCACATCATCTTTATCCTTGGTGTATGGCATGCGTATTGTCCTATCTCTCACTCCCATAATAAGAGGAAATAAGCATTTGGTTGCAGTCCAAGTACATAGTTCTTCCTATTCCAAGATTAGAGATGGTACATCCCACCTTGCCAGTACACTTTCAAATCTAAGTTGAAATGTGCCACACATGTCTTTACATCACAAACATCATGATATCAAAATTACCTCCATGGAAAAATGGTCTCGAACCTACTTGGGTTACTACACAATCCTTGGTCATTTCCTCTAGGTCTATAGGATGTTGGCACTTTTGGGGTCATCCCTCTTCCCTTATGCATCCAGAGAGTGCCCTACTCATCTGCCCTTTGGGTCCTATGAGTTCATCAAGGTGATCAATCTCCTAACCCATGGCCCTTAGACAATGATAGTTGTTACCTCCCGACCCTATGGTCATGTGCAACTAGGGAATTAGGCAACTCCTACTTCCATCGGTCTTATCCCCACCTGACCCTAGGATATACTTAGGATTCCATTATAGTACATGTCTAGCTTAGAACCTTACCCAAGCCTTCATCATCTCTCTCTGCATTCACGACTGACTTTCATCCCTTCATAGGGGTCATGGCAACCTACCTACCTTGGTCAGGCCCCATATCGGCTACCTCCATGGTAACACATCCACATGAACTTAGAGATGGTTATCTATGGGTCTACAGGTTCATTCTCATACCATGTACTTTTCACTTAGCTTCTCAAGATCCTATGAAATCTCTTTAGGTTACCTCAAAACCAACAAAACTGGTATACACCCTACCAAAAGGTCCCTCTCCCAGGATGGGAGGAAACTACAACTCTTGACAACAAGGTCACAACCGTCCTTAGGGTTTACATTCACATGAGCATGCCTAACCCTAGAAAGCTACTAAGGCACAAAAACACCACCTACTAAACCATACTAGGTCACCCTTGTTCTCATCCTCTACATTAGATCAAATTAGTTGTGAGGGGTTCATCAAACATACCCTTAACTTAAGGGGTTTCCTTTTCCTCTACACATGAGTAGTACCATGCTCGAAACTGTAGAGACTCAAATCTCATCATGATCATCGGATACACTTCTTCCCCTCTTAGGCCTAGGAACCCTAGGTTCACCTTTGGGTGTCCAACTGCATGCTCGATCTCTTAACCACAAATCAATCATGTCCAAGGTATGTCATGTACTTTCATGATCCTTTTATATAAGCAGCACCTCAGAGTTAAGTCCTCCTCAAGGACAACCAACTAGGTATAAAGCCTCACGACTGGTTACTTAAACCTCCTCAGGGTCTCAGACACTCTTTGTCTCATCTCAACAAGTAATCACTTATACCATAGGTACATAGGTACCGGGAGCATCATCCTCTTTCTAGGGTTCGGTTCCTCTAAAGGCAACCAAGATATCATCATCCTCTAGGGATCATGCATGATGCAACCACTATCATCCACTTAGGTCGCATCATTCTCGACTCCCCATTGTTCCTCACATCTTAGTGTTTTAGGTTTCCAACCTTCTTGCTTGGCATCTTCTTTCTCTCTCTAAAGCTAACTCCACATACAATCATACTACTAGAGGCCATCTCTCCATGAAGGATCAAGCTCACAGGCATACCTCTACATGGGTTAAGCCTGTACTCAAGCTTATGTTTGCTCATGATTATCCATATCCCCTTATACTTATCTCATAAGCCATCCATCCTATCCTATGGCCTCGGTTTTAACTTACTGCTCATACTACTGAAGCACTCTAGGTGCAAGCTATACCCTACTTGCAACAACCCATAAGGCTTCTATAGGTTCTTCTCTAACCTCCTCCATGAAGGAGCTATCCTTCGCTCGAACATGCACAACCCTTCCCAGGGTTGGGTTGCCAAAGGTGCTAGGTCATCCAACCTCTCATGGCTCGTATGGCAATCCAAAGGAATGTCCATCCAAACACCTGGTCAACCATGACATCTAACTCATCACGCCATCTCTCTCTAACCTTCACTTAGGGTTAGAGTTAACATCATCCTCAGAGGATTTGCTAGGTCTCTACTTTTAATGGAGATCTCTACCTCCAAGACTAACTTTCTTTACTTATCCTCTTGACAAGGAGGTCTATCCTCATGTCTCTCCTGAGGGAAATGACAACTCGTGTCATACGACTTAAGCATGTATCTATTCTTTTACACTTACTCTATTAAGGTTATGTCCATGACATCTTATTTACATGCTTTTTATTAATTTGGTGAAGGATTCCTTAATCCTTATCAAACTTACCCATACCTCAAGAGGGTGAGGAAAAGAGAGAAAACCCTAATCCTTAAGGTCCTTAATAGAATTTGAGTTGAGAAGGGATGAACAAGATGAGAGAGTCCTAAAGGTATCTTATTTCGAATCATACCCTAAGACCTTGGCCAGGCAGTCACATAGATCTGATAGTCCTCGTATTCCGACTAGCGGTGCAGAGGAAGATATTGCCAGCCCCTAGTTGTGATCCTTTTCTAGACACCTCTGTCTTTTGGATAATCCTCTAATAACTCCCTTGGGTTCTACAGAATTTGTAAAATTTAATAATTATTAAGGATTAAGTGAGGAACCTATGCTCTGATACCAATTGTAATGACCCCACCTCCCAGTAACCCCCAATTAAGGGAGACCAAAAGGTCGGTGTCATTATCCCAATTAACAGGATCAAAGGTTCGACAAATAATCAATAACAATTAACAAATTTTACTAACTAAACTGAAAACTGGTACAAAATAAAACTTTGCATACCTTTTTAAAACTAGGATATCTACAACTATCCGCATCAGTAGTCTACTCTAACTAATCCTCCTTAGTATTTTAACTCTTAATTAATTTCACATATGTCACTTTACTATTTGTCCTTTTCAAGCTTGTACCTAAAACGCCGACAAACAAAACGTCGGTCAGAATATCGGAATATGTCGGTATGTGGGGACAACCAAAAATTCGCATTTATGGATAACAAACAAATTATCACAATCAAGATAATTAACAGGCCAATTTATGCTTTCCAGTATGACATTCTCCACCACTTTTTCCCTAACCCTGGCATACCCACCTTAGGGTTTCTTTTGCCAATGACTTAAGGCCACCTTATCAATCCCGAGCTTGGTGCCTGGGGTCACCACTCATGGTGCCCTCTAGTCATGCAATATCATAGGCCACCTTCTCAACCTTGAGCTTGGTGCCTGGGGTTACCACTCATGGTGCCCATGGGTCTTCCCTCCTAGGCTTGACCTCTTTGCATCATCCATCAGGGTGGCATGTAGGTGTGAGAATACATACTTATAATCTAATTGTGATAATCATAGTGGCTTTATAATTTTGCAAGTATGAACATCCAACTGTTTAGATTGAATTCAATGAGAGGAAACATTCAGAAAACCCTCAGGAAACTAATGTGATTAACCATAATTAACCACATACATGTCAAGCTGTCTTGAATGCAGAATTAATCCAAATAATCAAGTAATCTAGAATCAAGCAAGCACAATTCAGTCCTGAAATATACATCCAATATTTTTCTATCATGGATCATGGTATTCAAGTCTAATAGGCCTAATCGTGCCCTAGGGTTACTAGCCCTTTTTAGGGTTTTGACATAATTAGGGCTTCACTTCCTTTTTACCACTTTTACTTTGTTTTTATCAAAATATCCATCAAACCCTAATTATCTCATTTTATTTTCCATTAAGATCTTAAGATCAGGTTTGGACCACAAAACCCTAATTTCCACATTAAGGGTATTTATCCACAAATTAGGAACTTTAATACTCGAAATAGCTTATAATCATGAAAACTCAGTTCTATACATGAAATCGAATAATTAAAGCCTTTAATAGTCCTAATTACCAACATTAGGGTTTCAAGGCCCATTAAAGCCTATTTATGCACATAAACTCTAAATTAAATGGATTACGTGAAACGTTCATCCTTTTTGTGTTTAAAGTACCTTTTTACAGTTAACAGATTAATACCAACTTTAATCATCCATTAATCCCTTATAAATATATTATTCATCTCAAAATAGGGTTCTTTAAACATTAAAGTATTAAAGTTGCTATCTTCCATTATTTTCGAATTATAAGAGGAATTAGCTTCTAACTATATTTTTATTAGATTCCCCTCGTTTTTCTGAGCAATTTCCATATTTTACACATATCCATCCGAGATACGGTTAATGAGATATGATTTTAGCAAAAATGACTTACTTTTGGCCAATCAGAAGCCGCCACGTCACCCGGTTCCCATGCAATGCGCGTTGGTTTGAAAACATAGTCAATTGACTGCTTTGCCCTTGGTAAGATAAATGCCCCTTTAGCCCATGGAGGGGAATAACGGTCCAATGGGCCGCTCATCTCCTTCCTCTGCGTGCCCTACGCAGCCGCAGCAGCAAGGGAGCTGGTGCGGCCGTGCCGCCCCTCCCTAGGCCTCGTCGGACACTGGGGACCCTTCCACTGCCTCCGTCATGCTCTCATGCCTGCGGTGCACCACCGATTCGTGGCCAAGATGGTCGGGTACAACTTTCCAAGCTTCCGACCTTGCAGCCGATCTGTAGCCTGTCGGAGGTCCATCCTTCGTTCCTGGGGTTCGAGGATCGCCACCGATCATTCCCCTAACTCTGCCTCCTTTCTCCACGCTTGGAGTGCTACCAGCTCACGACCAAAGTGGTTGGGTTGGGCAGTGGCAAACCTACAACCCATGTTGTTGCAGCCGTGCAGCTGCTGCTGCGCCAAGGTTGGGGCAGGGCCACGATGACGAAGCCTCTTCCCAGTATCGTGGGGTATCCACCCATCAACTCAACCCCACACAGTCTCTCGTTGCTCAGGGGATAGAACCGTTCACAAAGGTTAGGGTTTGAACAGGTACATGGTTGGAGAAGAGGGTAGAGAAATGTGGGGTTCTCCTTCCCTTCAAACCAGGACTCTACCCCTTATATAGGGGTGAGAAACGAAGCCCCAGGTTGGCTTATTCATGACTCAAAGAGTCCTTTTCCAAAAAGGAATCATATTCCTTCAAGGAGAAGTAATCCTTCTCTCTCTTCTTTATCCTTTTGATAATCCTTTTTTCTTTAATTACTAGGATTTTGAAAATCCTTTCTCCTAGTCTCTCTTATGCATGACTTTTACTCCATAAGCATGAAATTATAGTTTCCTTTAGTAGAAAACATCACCCTTTTAATAATGCCATGAAATTCATTCATTAAACATCACTTTATCCTATTATTTTGCAATTTTGTTATTTTCTCTTTCTTTCCTCTTTATTGGGACTCCTTGGATCCCAAGAAACTCTATTATTTTGAAATTCCTTTTATTGGATACTCATTATCCTTCTAGATGCATCTAAATGCATTATTCTTCCTTATCTTTCATTATCTTGTTTATTTCTTATTAAAATAGTTCTTTTTGAGGATTTCTCTTTATTTCTCTTTTATTTTCCTCATTTGTATTCCTTTTAACATTAGGAATCCTTGGGATACGAAATTCCACCAAGGATAACTCCATTATAACTCTTTTCACTTATTTTCCACATTTCATCATGGTTTTCAATATCTTTCTTCATAACGAAATACTTAATTGATCTTTTCCTTTCTTGTTGCATTTTCTTTTCTCCTTTGGATTCCTTGGGACCCAAGGAACCCAATAGGCATGAAATCCACCTTTGGATTATATTATTTTGCCTTCTAGAGGTTTCCACACCTTTCTTTTCTCAAAAACTCAATTATTCATTTACTAATTGAATTTCCTTATTATTGGGCCTAATAGCCAATAAAGCCCACAACACAATCATCAAGGCTATTGTAAATGAAATCCATTTATTCAATCAAAAGACATCATTATTTGTTCATTTATCTTTATTATGAGAAATTACATTTCTCACCAAATGAACCCAAAAATTGGGGTTGTAACAGAGATGGTCCCTTCATGGCATCTTGAACTCGCAAGTCTATGTGATCATTGCCCACGTGTAGGGTAATAATTCCCTCTTTTACATCTATCATTGCTCTTCCAGTTGCCAAGAATGGTCTCCCGAATATCATCGGGCACTTTGGGTCTTCAATTGTGTCAATTACCACGATATCACAGGGAATAAAGAATTTTCCTATGTGAATGGGTACATCTTCGACTATTCCAACAGGTAGTTTGAAAGTGTGATCAACCAATTCAATCCTCATATTTGTTTTAACCATATCTGTCAGCCTAAGTCTTTGGGCTAGACTCAAAGGCATAAGACAAATGTTTGCTCCCAAATCTGCCAAACCTTCTCTCTCTACATTGTATCCAACACCAAATGGTATATTGAATGCTCCTGGGTCCTTCTTCTTTGTTGGCAGCTCTACCTGGATGAAAGCACTTGACATATTAGCTAATTGTACTATCTCAATATGGTCCCCTCTCCTCCTTTTGGTGATGAGATCTTTGAAGAACTTAGAATAGGTCGACATCTCCTCTATAGCATCTAGGAACAGAATGTCTAGGTGCAGTTTCTTTACCGCTTCCATGAACTTTTCATATCTTCTCTTCAGGTGCACCTTAATGAACTTATATGTGAATGGGACTCTTAGTGCATATGGACTCTTCTTCGTGAAGATCTCCTTGATAGCATCATCTTCGTCTTGATTCTTACTTTCTTCCACTTTTTCTTTATCAACATATTTTTCAGGATTGACCTATTTCTCAGGTGGTTGTTCATCATCCCTTCTTCCCTCATTTTGCTTCCAGTTCCTAAGTTACTTAGCATCCTCTCGGATAAGAGGGTAGCCATCTTTGCAGTTTCAGTGTTTGATGGAATTTTCCCTGAAGGATTCTTTACCAGCTCTGCCAACTGCGCCAGCTGTTGGTCGATTTGACGTTGATGGGTCTACATGTCGGTCATCTAAACTTGCATAGTAGTTAAAACTATATAGTTAGCAAGAGCACTTTGAGCTAACTGATCGTTCACCGTAGCTTGCCTTTTAGCGAAATCAAATAGTTGGGTGACTAAATCTGGCTGCTTGTTATTTGTTCCCTGACCTGGCCCTTGGTTTTGGTTCTACCCTTGATTCGATCATGTGCTTTGACGGTTCAGATTCTTACCTTGACCATGATAGTTGTTCTTATTTGTATGATAGTTCGTTGTTCGTGTATATTGGGTCGATCTGCTTCTCTTTTCAAACCATGGGGGTGGTTTTTGTGAGATGTTCAGTTGGTGCGAATTCTCAGCTGCATCTTTATTTCCGTAACTGAAACTGGGGTGGTCTGGCCTCTTGAAGTTGGTGTAGCAAATGTTCTGCATCTCCTCTTCACTTTCGCTTTCATCACTTTCCTAGGGCCTAGCATAGATACAATTATCAACCCCATGCCCCCCTTCTACATAGGTGACACACTTCATGACCTTATCAGTATGCTTCTTGCCCTTAACTCTAGTATCTTTCAGCTATTTTACATCAGTTGCTATTTTCTGAATCTGTGCAGTTATGGTCTATAAATCATTGGCTTCAATAGATGGTCCTTCAGGCCTAATTTCTGTATTGGCCCTCTATCATTCCTATAATAGTCTATTCTTTCTTGAATGCATCCATGTTGTCTATTATCTTCATGGTTCTGCTTAGCTTCTTCCCAAGGAAATCACTGCCAGTGGCTGCATTTAATGAAGTCCTTTCCATAGGAGTTAGCCCATTATAGATAGTGGTCATGAGAAACCCCTTACGATAATTATGGTGTGGACAATCTTTCTGGTACTCCTGGAAACATTCCCATGCTTCGTGCAAGTTCTCTCCCGGCTTCTGTGTAAAAGAAGTGGTTTTCTGCATGTTGTAGATGGTCCTTTCTGTAGGATAAAACTTAGTAATAAAAGCATCTTCCAGGGGTCTCCACCCATCTATAGATTGGTGAGGGAGATTGAGGTACCAAGATAGAGCCTTGTCTTCTAAAGAGAAGTTGAAGCCTTTACAGTATATCACCTCTTGCAGGACTCCCCTCATCTTTATAGTATCAC